>OZ010791.1:323597282-324797282 GCA_963932465.1 Maratus speciosus | reverse complement strand
AATTTCTTCGTAATCGTGACGAAAATTCGATTTTTTACTCCACTTTTTTATGTCTTCTTCAAAAACTAGCTTATATTGAGAATAAAAAAATGCGTTGTTAACTATTTCGTGTACATGAATTTAATGAAACACATAGTTCAGGGACATCATATAATGTAGCTGTATGAATCATAATGCAAAACTTAAATCATTTTGCACATTAATTAATAAAATATTTTTTAAAAAGAAAACTTTTTTTTTCTCAAAATAGCAATAAACTCAATTATGTTATGAATTTAATATTGTTAACTATTTATTATTTCGATTAAATTTAAGTTAAATATCAAACATATTTCCTACATAAATGTAACGAAACAACAAGTTGCTTATTCTGTTGTAGCCTTTTTCAAATATTCGTAAATGCTTATGATCAAAATTTTACATCTTACTGAAACACTATGCTAAAATGCTAAAAATTATATTCAGAAAAGATTAATTTTCAGTGTATCATTTTAAGCAGTTAGGATCATTACTTTTCAAAATATCCAGCATTGGTACGAGCTAAACTAATTTGTAATTGCTTTGATTTATGTAAGAAATGTATGCTAAATTTATTTTAAGGACATTCGGGTGAAATTATGAAAGTTGTGCTAGTATAATTTTAACACAATTATTCTAATTCGTTAACAAATCGTACGAGATGTAAATTTCCAACAGGGCGAAGAACGTCCGGATCAGGATTCGAGACAGGGATCTGTTGCCTGAAGTTACCAATTACTTTCCAGCTTAGCTATCCCGGACGAATCTGGTGGGTCTAATTCACCCAGCTAACCTTACTGATTATAGCGTCTAATCTGATACCTGAATTTCCTCAACAGAATAAATCACAGGTAAAGCAACGCCAGAAAACACTGACTATGTAATTACAATAGATTGATTTTAACACAATTATTCTAATTGGTAAATAAATCATATGATATGTAAATTTCTAACTGGGCGAAAAATGTCCGGAACAGATTTCAAACCAACGTGTTTACCAAGAGATTCCAGGTTCGGATCCTGGAACGGACACATTTTCCAGCTGGAAATTTGCATCTCTTATGAAAGTTGTGTTTAGAAAGATTGCAACTTTATTTTATTGCCAGGATTTGGCTTCGAATTAGGGCAATTATTTTGGAAACGGTATTTTACCTTTTGTATTTTAGATGTTCGAGTACATTCTCACAAATCTTTTAACATTTTTTTAAACTACAGTTGAAAGAGCATAATATACTTGTCGAAATACAAATCATTTTATTAAAAATTAAAATGCTAATTAAAACTTTATTTTAATAATTTGTAGAAGTAGACAATTGTGTATCTATATAGGTGCATTCGTAATCATATAAATACGAAGCATTTGTAGTCGTCGTTTGGCCCGTCTTTCTGTCCGCATATAACAGCGTAAAAACTACCGAACCGAATGGTTTTAAATTTAATATATATAGTCGTTGCAGAATTTTGTCGAGTCATTTCGAATTTTATGGAAATGGAGTCAAAACCTAAAAACATATTAATAAAAGTTCTCTTTATTCTACTAAATCCTATCATACGTAATTTATTCGATGATATCCTTCGATAGGTAATAATTCTATGTTGCCATGGTGATTACGTCCTATTTAAGATGGAGTCATATTATTTTAGCATTACTGAATTTAATATATATATATATATATATAACCATTAATTAAACATTACCGACCATCATCAAAAACCGCAATATTGTAAATGAAATGACAATAAAAATGGATACCACAAACCTATAATGTAGAACTGTGTGTATAAAATAAAGTGCCTTATATTTACACTCTATTCCAACTCAACTTGGCAGCACTGTGAAAGGTAGAAACAGTAACATTCCGCCTTGAAAAGTAGTTCTCCGTTATTTTTTAATCTTAAATGGCGAAAATGCATACAAATTTATATGATTATGTTTATAAATTACAAATTTCGGTATTTCGAAGCATATATTTAATGTAATTTCTCTGTTAAAAGTATTTAATTTAAAAGTATTTTGTAATTAAAGCGAACGTATAAAGTAAAAACCTTGGCGTAAAAACTCTCCTTTGGCGAGGAACAAATCTTCAAGGTTAAATATCTGGCACGCTTTAGTGTTCTGCTACACCGCGCATTCTTATTGTTCTTATGAATAGTTTTAATAATACTCGCTGTTTGCTTTCGCTTTTACCTTTTTTTTGTAACGTGTTCATAGTTTTTTTTAATTTTTACTGTTAATTATTGTTATTATTTATTCGTTTATTAACTGAGTATTTCTAAAATTTGTTACATAGTTAAATATTTATTTGAATCAAATTTATTTGAATTATAACATGTCTGATAAAGCATTATCTCCATCCACGCTTTATAGACCTTCAAGGCGAGGAAAGACCTTCAATCAAAAGTGCAGCTCGCAGAAATATATTAAATGTTTATTCCAGACTTCGTCAAGAAAATGCCCAACATTCAATTAATAAAATCGTAGAGGAAGTTCCCCAACTTACAGGTGTTCCGAAAAGAACAATTTTTCGTTTGAAAAAAAGAGAAAAAGTCATCTAGCCCTTTAAGCACACCCGGAAAGAAACGACTTGGTGCAGTGGGTAAACGCAGAAGGCTGGGAAAATATGACGAATTCACGTTATCTTGCATTCGACGAAAAATCCATAGTTTTTTTCGCAGAAATGACATACCATCTTTGGATAAAGTTTTACAAGTTGTAAACGATGATAAAGAAATTTTTTCGAAAAATATTAGCCGGACTAAATTGTACAGAATATTAAAAGATTCGAGATTCTCTTTTGAAAAACGAAAAAGAGAGGCAGCTCTTCTTGAGAGGCAAGATATTATTTTGTGGCTCAGAAGCTATTTGAAAAAAAATTACAGAGCATAAGAAAAAAAATGCTTCTATTTATTATCTTGATGAAACATGGGTAAATGAAGGGCATACTCAAAGTCCCCCCCCCCCCCTCATAAAAATAATCTTGCAAACAAAATCGAAAAGGTAAAAAATGTTATTTGTAGAGATCGACCTCAGCTATCCAACGCAAAAGAAAAAAAAATAATTTAAAAATACTGAAATGCAAACGAGATATTAATTTTTTTATTCTCCATAGGATTAGAATTAGCAAGCGGGTGTTTTTGCGTGAGTGAAATAGTCCCTTAATTTTCAGCAGTGTTAACAATTTAATATTAAATGCAGTTTTTAATTAATTAAAAATCAGCTTATTTTGATTTTAAAAAATCATGACTTTTTTACACCCTAATATCTATAATTAAAAATGTACATTAAAAATGAGACGGGCTCAGTGTGAGATATAGCCTTTTCGGAATTTCTGCTAGAGGTTTTGGTATAAATAACAAATTTTCTGTTTTAAATAGATTTCTGGATAATTTGGTTTTAATCTTTTAACCCAATATAGATAATACAGTTTTGTTTTCAGTAAATTTCATTCGGAATTCGTACAGGGATTTTTTAAATATTCTCGATTTTTTTAATCTGATTTTTAATTTTTTTTTTGCTTTTTGCGGCAATTTTTTAACATTTATAAGAGGAATTCTGTTTTAAACTTGGAGCTTAAATATAGAACATTTTACCCTTTTCGATTTTAAATTTCTTAGACGATTTTTGATGCGATTTTTTTTCCGATGTGATTTTTTCAACATCAGTACGTGGAATTCGACTTCAAATTTTTAGTTTAAAACAGTAAATTTTGACATTTTTTCAATAAAGTTTTTCCACAATTCGTGCACCCTTTTTTAAAGTTTTCGCTATTTAAAAAAAAAAAAAAAAAAAAAAAAAAAAAAAAAAAAATCGCATTTTGCGGGCCGGACGACGTCGGGCGGATCAGCTAATATAATATAAGATAATGCTAAAATCAGTCTACAAAATGTAAAAATAAGAAAAGAATAATAATGCAATTCGTTATTTTAATAGATTATATAATTAATTTCATAGGAACTTCAAAACGTACAGATTTTTGCACACGCATTACACTTTTCCGCCAAAATGGCGCTTTCCTTGGTTACTAGTGATCCTTTGCTCTTCAAGCAAACCCTGGTTACTACGGCAACGGCTGCCATTCGGCATTCGTAGCATAACCAACGTTGCCAACTTAAGGTGGAATCAAGTATAATTACAAGAATTAATATGGAAGAAAAAAAGAAGAATATGGATAAAAATTGAAAAACTTATATATTGAATTACGTTTTCAAGAGTACAGAATTCAATGATATAAGCAAATCGTTTCTTTTCTGTGAGAAAAAAGCTAAAAGCTGAAATTTTTTTTCTCCTGTGCTCAAACTGCCAATATGACCAAGAGAATAGTTTCATGATGAAAACAGAACATTATCAAATGGTATGAAATGAAAAAAAACAATACAACCCTTTAAATTTTTAATTTATAGCATAAAAGATTGAAATATTACACAACATACCGAATAAAATCCTAGTTAATTTTTAAAATATCCTCCCGCACATGGTATCCAAAATCATGATAAGATTAAGGTGAATAAAACAGTTAAGTTAACACAGAAATTAAAACCTATGGATTCGGTTAATACATTTTGTAATACCGTGATAAATTCAATTAATATAATATAAATAGAAAATAATTACATTATTTAAAATACCTAAAAAACACTTTAAATCGTTTAATTTCAATTTTACAATATTGCCAATATTCAGCGTTCAATACCACTTGGTGTAAAAAATTAAAATTATTACTTTAATAGAAGCTTTAAAAAACAAAATTTTTGGTGCTGCCAACTATTATGTTATTTTAAAACTATTATTATTATTCAAATGTCACAAGAAGAACACGATAAAAGCTAATGAAATTAAAATATATCATCTGCATTACCACACAAACCCTAATATATAAATAATACCATACTATATATCATTATTCAAAAATAATTAAATAAATTAAATGTTAATAAAATGCTTTCATTATATTCAATTACCTAACCCATTTAATCTACATTGAGAAATGAAATAATTTTGTAACATTGATAATATATAGAATATAGCTATATGCTATAACATAAAATAAATTATATATAATAAAAATATAAAAAAACTTTAATAATTACTATTAAATAAAAAAAAATTAATAAAATGAACAGGAAAAAAAATGGATGTTTATAGAAGATTGTCAGAATCTATAATTCCCAATAGCACATAGATCACAAATATAGTGTGTGGATTATCTTCATATTAGCCATAAAAAAGCTAAAAAGTATGATTGTGACAATCAAACACATTAAACCGATAATTAATCATGGAATACAAAGTTGAAAATAAAACAATATTAAAATGTATAGAGGAATAATAATAAAAACCAATTACCCAATTTTAATACATACAGTATAACATTAGTTATATCAAATAAACTTATATGCATATTAATCACTATAAAGATGGTATACTATTATCAATTAATATGATATTGTCCTGAGTAGACTATATATATATATATATATATATATATACCGGGTGTCCTAGTAAGGACTGACTGATTTAATAGATGGCGCTGCGGTCAATAGACGCTAAATTCAGGCTCAATTTTTGGTACTTCGGGACCCACACAATACATTTTAACCTCCTTTTTCCGCATGGAAGAAGAGAAAAGCAAAAAAATCGACCCTGTATTTAGCGCCTATTGCTTACAGCGCCATCTATTGTTTGTAATTCGATCGAAAATCGAAAATCACTGTAAAAAAACTTTTGACCTTATGCATAACCCTCCTGCAAGAATTTTTTTTAATATCAGTCACCGTTTGCAAGTTATTGAATTTTAAAATCAGTAAGTCCTTTTTAGCACACCCGGTATATTCGTAATTGTTTTTGTATCCATGCATTTTTGCATGAGAGTGCAACAGCTTTTGCAACAAGATCTGAATAATTATAAAATTAATTATAGTAGGAATTTGCCACGTTTGGAGTATAATTTCGGACTTGTTTTAAGACTGCAAGCGCTACAAATGTTAATATTTATTTTATATAAAAAAAGGGAAAAAATATATTTTTATCGTGATACATTGTGTGTTCGCTGTACCTCCTGATTAATGATTTAACGACTTTTTTATTTTCTTTTAAATCTAAAAATCCATGTCAACAGAAACTCAAACTTAATTTTATTTTGGAATTAGCTATCATAATACATTTACATTAGTATTCTTAAATGGCAGCTAAAATTTTCATTATTTGTTGATATTTTAATATAATTTTTCTATAGGTTTTTATTAAATAAAAGAATTTTTACAAACAATACTTATTTTTATATATTTTTAGATACATTGTTTTCGTAACTATAAAATAATATGCGAAGTTTTGTTCCTAAAAACATTTTGTTTTAACATTCAAAATATTTAGTAATCGAATATTTTCAACTAAAACCACTTAGGCTAACATGTATTCTGAAATTGCCGGCCCCAGGTGTTTATGGAAAACAGATTTAGGGAAATAAAAAGAAAAATTGTATTTTGATTGATTCAACCATTCTGGTATGCATAATTTAATTCAAAAAATTTAAGTTTGTTTTTTATATGTTTTCGATACATTGTAATATACCGAACGATTTGCAATAAATTTTGTAAAAGCTACTGTATTTTAAAGAGGTAATGATATAAATTATATGACACTTAGGATTTTATGAAATATCAGAGTATTTCGGCACTAAAAACACATTTCCCCGTTTTTATCCATCTACCTACATAGAATTTAATTGTAATTGTATTGTAGTAAACTACCGGGTGTCCCAAAAAGGACTGACTGATTTTAAAATTCAATAACTTGCAAACGGTGACAGATATTTAAAAAATTCTTGCAGGAGGTTTATGCATAAGGTCAAAAGTTTTATTACAGTGATTTTCGATTTTAGTTCGAATTACAAACAATAGATGGCGCTGTAAGCAATAGTCGCTAAATACAGGCTCGATGCTTGGTCCTTTTTCTTGTTCTATGCGGAAAAAGGAGATGGAAATGTATTATCCGGGTCACGAAGTACCAAAAATCGAGCCTGAATTTAGCGTCTATCGATCGCAGCGCCATCTATTGTTTGTAATTCGAACTAAAATTGAAAATCACTGTAAAAAAAACTTTTGACCTTATGCATAACCCTCCTGCAAGAATTTTTTAAATATCTGTCGCCGTTTACAAGTTATTGAATTTTAAAATCAGTCAGTCCTTTTTGGGACACCCGGTATAAGCAAGGAATATGTTTTGAAAGATATTTATTCTACTATTTTCAGAATAAGAATTAGGATCTGTTTTTAATTTTTTTTAACTTTTTAAACATAAATACTAGATTGTTTTCAAGAACATTCGTTAAAGTAGTTCCATATATTACAGTATATTAATTAATTTGGCGTAATAATTCAGGGCAAGAAATTGTGTTTACGTAATGTCGAACTCACACCGGAATTTACGAAAGAGTTTAGTTCAGAATAAGGAAAAAAATTTTCGGCTTTCTTCCACCACAACTTCAAAAGTAAAATTTAATTAAAAGTTTCTGGTGCGAATCATGATTAAATTTAGGTGGTATATAATATATCCCACCGCGCCTCATGTGGTTAAAAACGCACATATAATAAAAAGGTTTACTTAAAGACGTACTATTATATTTCTAAGTATAATATACGTACTTAAATAAACCTTTTTATTATGTGTGTGGTGTTTTACGTGGTTAGCCACCTTAAGTATGTCAAAAGTTTCATTTGTTGATACTTGCATTTACAAGTCCTTTTTTTATAAATATTTATGCCCAAAAGAATAAATACTGGATTCATGAAAATGCCTTACTTTTGCTTTTAATGATTACACATATTTAGACATTTTCCGAAGAAAATTTTTCCTATGTTTTTCTGAGTGTGTTTCACAAAATTTCGCGTGCGCTGTAACTAATATACAAAAGTATATGAAGTTGAGATAAAACACAGCTGCTTAGATTTAGGTGTATATTGCATAACAGATGTCATTGCTATGTCCTGTGTTTCGCAACCTGCTTGCAAGCCTAATTTCTTCATCTATGAGATTGAATAGCAGAAAACTTTATATATACAAGTATAATGCTTATAACTCAAAAAATAAATATTTTTTTAGTTTTCATCGCTCAATAGAGCGCTGTTATCTATGCATTTGCTATGGACATTATTTCTGTATAAAATTTTCTATTGTGCAAGGCTGCTTTAAGTTCTAATTTCGAAGTTTTTAATTATGAATAGTTATATTGCTTTCAATATAGATTAGCCTACCCAGCAAGTACCTGTGTTAATATGTTGTTTTGTCCGCTTATCATTGTAAATTTTAAATCCAATGTTGTCAATTTTAATAAGTTTAGAATATATAAACAGCTACAAACCTACCGGCTTTTTTCAGAGCAAATGAAACGAAAATTGCATTCAATAAACGAAGTAATTATTAGAAATTTAAAAGCAAAAAAATATATCGATTATAAAAAAATTCTAGTTTAAATAATACCAGGGAGGAGAACCGAGATATTTTTGGTTAAAATTAGAATTGTGATCTACTCTGTATAACATAACAATAAACCGTAGCTTTATTATTGATAAATAATTTTATTTTATAACTGTATTATTTTCAGAAACAAACAATATTAAAACTATGTACATATTTCTAAATGTTACACATTTACAACGGAAGGGCATCCTTTCAAACTACATTTGCAGTTCGTTGCAAAATTTCATTTGGTACAAGGACTTTTAGTTAATGCTGAACGCTTGTTTACATGTGAAAAATAAGAGCATTCCTTGAATAAAGGTTCTGGTTCTCCTGCAGACTCTGTGATCGGCGATTTTTTATTTCATTGGCACGCAAGTCGGGCTTCCAGATTTCAGTTCTCCTCTAGTCTCCGGCAACGGCATTCACGCGTTTCATTGGCACGACCGGACGCCCAGCTTCTTAGCTGCCGCTTCTCTTCCTGTCAGTAGGAATGGAAGTTTTTCGTTTCATCTCCCAACCAACGAGTTGCACGTCTTCGCAAATCGTCCAGACGCTTGGAACAGCCTTCCGACATTTCCGTTGCACTTCTTTTTTTGTATAAACAACGCATTTTTTCAACCTTTCCATCGGATTGGTACACTACGTGACATTGAAAATACAATACCAAGAAGGAATAGCCAGAAATTTATGCAAATTTCAGAGTAGACGCACGTCACCGAGATAGCCAAACGATGTGAAATGCGCAGCTCTCCAGCGCACGTTTAATAAGATATAAGGAAGGAATCTGCAGAATGGGCAATGTTAATGCCGTTGCTAGGGAAATCATCATAAAAATCTTGTTCTTGTCTCAGATGACGCGTGTAATAGCAGAGAATGCTGGTCCACAATCAACGGTGGTCCTATATCCTACTTAGCCCACACTGTTCTCGCTTTGTATTATGAATATAATTCCGAAATAAAGATCACTTATTGTTCGTAGTTGTTTCTCTCTGTTTGTAAAATTTCATCACTTTCTGGCCACTCGACTCCTTCATGGTGTTGCACTATCAATGTCACGTAGTGTATTTATTCACGATTGTAATAGCTTCAGCTACCTTTAACTTGCTTCTTACTGTGGTTGCTTGGATTGTCCTTGTAGATGTTGAGGGCTCATCACGATCGTCTTCACGACTCCCTTTTTCCTTGCTGTTGAAAGTTAAAAGATTTCCGCTTCGTAGGACGTAAAGAAGACATAATTCTGGCACGAACCTAGTAGTTCAGAGTGATCTGCACTGTACAGCAGCAAAGGCAAGACTTAGGCACACATTTAAATCACTTCGTGGACATCTATGTCTTTTCCAGGTCGTAAGATTCAATGTCTAACTTCACGGACTTTACGCTTGGACCGAAGCACTTCCTTATATAGGTGTGGGATTAATTGCGAGAAAGCTCTATGCACTCGGAGTGCTTAAATCATGTATCTCGGATCTTATTGGGAATTTCTAGAAAAATTCTTCTGATTCTGAATAATCTTTTTCGATAAATGTCGCCAAATATCGCCAAAACTGCCCACATTCTTTCATTTGGTGACACTCTATCATATTTGTGCCAAGCATGTGTTTTTTTCTGGTAATATAGAAAGTCTATTTTGCCATCAAACCTTGCCATTGTCCCCGATATTTCGCCAAATATCGCTTAGTTTGGTGAAATGTTGCCAACTTTGAAACTTTTTTACTGCCAACTGCTCAACAACTTAAGAAGCTGCTTTAGTAAAGCAAAAAGACCCTAATGCTAATCCAATGGAATAAATTTATAAAGATATCTCGGTTACATTTCAAAAATTTTAAATGTTTTTTTATGGGATAGGTAAGATCAGTCTGTTCAAAGGCCGTTTTTACTTTTTCGATTTTGTTTACTGGAATTTTTAATGAGGATACTTTCATTTTCGAAATCGGTTTCGATGGTACAAACGAGTGCTCACAAGAATTCAAATAAAAAAAAAATATCGGCTGTGTAAGTTGTGGAAATTTTCAAAACATTCGAACTCAAAATCAATGAAGGAGGTGCTTTCTGAAAACTTTTCTTGAAATATCTAATGAATATTTACAGATACATGATTCTATAGATATTTACAATAAGTATTATCAAATACTTAATCTGGTTTTTCGAAAAAGGGAGCCTTAGCCTCATCAACAAACTGTAAAAAGATTACAGCGATCATGCTTTTTGAAATCAAAACATCTCTTCCTATCGTTCCAGCAATAATAACGAAGCCGCATTCTAATGTAGGATGCGCGCGCAGCGCGCGTCCTTCGTTGCCATGGGGAGCAGAGAAAAAGTTTCTTTCACACTCCCCAACTGAACTCTCAAAGAGTTCACAAATCAAAATTCCATCATAAAATCATAAAATTTCAATTTTTCGTATCAGTGGTTCAGTAATTTAATACAATTTTTAAAATTCGAATACAAAATACTAAATATAAGAATTCAAACAATATCTAATTAATCACTTAATTAGTCAAATTCAAAATATAAATAAATTCTAAATAAAACACTTTAAATTCAAACAAAGTAAAAATAATGACAGTTAAATCATATACTTACTTATACCAAAATTCCGAAAGATTCTATATTTAAATAAGACTAAAAATTAAAAAAGAGAAAGAAAATATTTAGAGTCCTAAATGCAGAAAGAACAAACTGAATAAATGTCTATAAAAGTTTATGAATGTTTATAAAAAGTCTGCAAAATGTCATTTGTTAGTCATTTTGTATTTCAAAGGGATACAAGTGCTGGATGGATCTTTTTAAGATTCCACTCGCTGTTTTTATTTCATATGAACGAATATTGCCATCTCTTCCAGGAATGGCAGTCTGAATCTTACCAAGTTTCCAAAGAAACTTATTTTTTGCATCATCTTGAATCAAAACAACATCGCCCACTTTCAGTGGCGTATGGGCATTAGGATTTTTCAAGGAATGGGCTGTTTTCAAATCCGTCAAATATTGTTTTTTCCATTTGGTCCACAATTGTTTCAGTAGTAAAGATTGATATTTTTTTCTTTTCAGGAGTGTTGATCTCTTTGAATAATCTTCAATTATTTCAAAAAAATTAATAGGAAATGAAAGTTCTTTTCCAAAATTTAAAAAGTGCATTGGAGTAAGAGGTTCTGGTTCATCGCTGTCGCTATATACATACGTCAGTTATCGCGTACTCAAAACTGCTTCCACTTATGTCAACAAAGTCGCTAATTCATCATAACTTAAGAGTGCTCTACCAATTACTTTTCTCAAACAGTCTTTGTTTGACTTTACTAGTCGCTCATAGAAGCCTCCCACCATGCAGCTCTTTCTGTAATATTCTTCCATATAATTCTCTCTTTTGTAATAAAATTTAAAAATACTTTGTCTGTCAGTATGTTGTATAAAATTTCGAGTTCACCTTTGGCCTTTTTGGAGGTTTTTGCGTTGTCAGAATAAATAATTTTGGGATTTCCTCGTCCAGCTGTGAATCTTCTGAATGCCATCAAAAAAGAATTTGTTGTCATATGAGACGCGAGTTCCAGGTGAATGGCTCTAGTCACACCAACAGGACAATGTAAGATTTTTGCGTTTCTTTAAAATTTCTGATATAGATCGGACCAGCGAAGTCTAAACCGCAGATTGTGAATGGCGGTGCTTCACTAGCCCTGTCTTTTGGTAATGGTGCGGTGGTCTGGTCTGCTGGTTTGGAGAAATATTTTTTACATATTATACAATTCTTGATAATACTCTTGACCAACAGACGACCTTTAGGTATCCAAAAACGAGATCTAATTTTTGCCAAAGTACTGGCTGTCCCTCCATGCATAATTTGCTCGTGTTCTTGACGAACTATTAGAGTAGTTAACCAAGAATGTTTGGGGAGAATTATTGGGTTTTTCTCTTCTGCTGACAGGTTAGAAAATTCGAGCCTTCCGCCCAACCTCATCAACCCGTTTTTGTCAATAAAGGGCATGAAATGTGATAAGGATGACGTCTTATCCACTGATTTACTATTTTTTAGAGATTCTATTTCTTCCTTATAAAATTGCTTTTGTTCAGATTGTATCAAAAAATTTTCAGCTTCGAGTAATTCTTCGGTTGTTACTACGTCTTGCACTTCAGTTGATTTTTTCAGCTTCATAATGAATTTCTTTACATAAATGGTAATTCTCAAATGTTTCTCTAAATTACTATATTTTGAAATGTTTATGGGATTTTCGAATTTTTTGACTAAGCACTCTCTCTGAAAAATATCGTTAGGATTTTTTTTTGTATTCTAATTCATCTGAGTAAGCGATTTCTTTGTTTTCTGATATTGGCCAACACTCAGGAGGTAAACTTAGCCATTCTAGTCCCTGTAAACAAGTTGTATCATTGATTATCCTAGAGATTTTTGATCCTCGTGAAACTATATCAGCTGGATTGGCAGTACCAGGACAATGATACCAGTTGTCAGGTGAGGTCAATTATGGATCTCTTCAATTCTGTTTCTGACAAGGGGCTTAAACTTTTTAGGGGATCCTTTTATCCAAAAATAGGATATTTTTGAATCCGTCCAATAATATGTCGGTACATTCAATTTTAGAGCTTTCAAAATGTTACTACTTAGCTTGGCCAACAACAATGCGGCCATCAATTCAAACCTTGGTAAGGTAAGCGCTTTCAGTGGAGCAACCCTGTTTTTCGAAGCAACAAAAACTGTTCGAACATTTTTGGTGATTGTTGCTACACGTAAATAAGCAACCGTACCATAAGCCTTCATGCTCGAATCGGCAAAAATATGCAATTGTAGGTCATAATCATGCCAATTGGTGATGTCAGAAAAATTGTATCTGGGTACTGAAAAGTTTTTCAAATGAGGGAGTTCGTTACACCAGCTACTCCAAAGTATACGTAAATCTTCGGGTAAGGTGTCATCCCAATTTAGACCCAAATTCCAAATTTTTTGAATTATACATTTTAGTCTTAATGTAAATGGTCCTAATAATCCAAGTGGATCAAAAATCCTGCCTAAAACTTGTAGAATAAATCTTTTGGTGTCTATTCTTTTTGAAACGAAATCAACTGAACCTCAAACATCAAAATAAAGTAAATCTTTGGAATTATTCCAAGCGATTCCTAAAACTTTATAAGGGAGATTTTGTTCTCCAAAAGCTTTAGAATTGACTTATGAAGTTATGCCATTTTCTTTCCATAGTTCACTAAGTGGTAAAGAGTTCGTATGCCATTTGTGTAAAAGCATACTTGCATTTTCAAATATATCCATACATTGTAAACTCGTGGATAGAGCTTGATCAATATTTTCATGACTTCCTGTAATGTTATCAACATAGATATTTTCATTTAAAAATTTTACTGTGTTTGGATATTTTTCGGTGTATTTTTTCAAGTGGTGTTTAATTGTTGCAGCCAATAAAAAGGGACTGCTACTAATTCCAAATAACACTCTGGTGAATCTATAAATTTCAAAGGGTTTACAATTATCAAGCAAATCTTGTGAAAATAAAAATCTTGTTACATCACGATCGTTTTCATCTGTAATTATTTGTAGAAATGCTTGTTTTATATCAGTTGTAAAAGCTATGGGATTAAATCTAAACCATAACAAAACACCAAATATTTCAGGATACAAATTTGGACCTACATGCAGGCAATTATTCAAAGACAGTGAGCTTGTGTCATGAGCAGAGGCATCGAAAACTATGCGTAATCTGCTCCTTGTCCTATCAGTTCTAATTATTTCTTGATGAGGTAAATAAAAAGTTACATTTCGTTTTTCTTCAGGATCTGTAACTAACTCAATAATACCTTGTTTCAAATAATCTGCTAACACCTCCTTATACTCAAAAAATAATTCAGGGTTTTTAATCAATCTTTGTTTGAGTTTAAAAAATCTATATTCTGCAATTTTCCGATTGTCATTTAAACATTCCCTTTCAAGCTTCCACGGAAATCGAACTGTATATCGCTTATCATTGTATTTAATTTCTGACTCAAACTGCTTTATAACGTTGTTTTCTCAAAAATCTGAATCCTGTTTAGTATTAAAAAGGCCAGATGATTCGATATTCCAGAATTTTTCAATCTGTTCAGAAATAAAAAAAATTTCTATTATTACATTAAATGCTAAGGGCGTATAACTGTCAGTTGTTTTTCCCTGTAGACATCAACCAAAAATGGTGTCGACAGCTACTAATTTTTTATTCAAATGTTTTATATTTCCAGTAACTATATCATAATAATAGTCAGCACCTATAAGTAATGTAATGGGTTCTTTGGATGTGGGTGTGTCCGTTAGGGTTAAATTTTCAAATTGTTTACTTTTCATTAAATCATTGATTTTAGGTGGGAGGATTTCAGTAGCTAATATTTGATTGGTGACTAGCGCTTCTATATTTAATTTTGAATTAAGTACATTTTTATTTTCAATAGTTAGTTTAACTACTTCAAAGGTTTTTTCAATGGGGTTCTTATTTACAATAAAAAACCGACAATTTTTCGTTTCTTATTGCCTGTAAATTCAATTTATTTGCTATTTCTTCAGATATAAAGGTTCGCATGCTCCCACAATCTAAAAGTAACCTAATTAGACATTTTTTTTCCTTTTGATTTTATTTTTACACAACAAGTTTTTAGAAGAATTTTATTATTTTCTGTAGAGGAAATAGACGAAATTACTTTTTCATTAGTTTCACTTTCATTACCTTTTAATTCGGGTGTGTTTACTTCTTTTATTAATTTAGATTTTAGGCATATCGTTTGATTATGTCTGCCTGAACACTTCTTGCAACTAGTTTTAGAGTTACAATTTTTGATAACGTGCTTCCTGCCTAAGCAAAGGAAACATCTTCCTTGAGATTTCAACAAATTTCTTTTAGTGTTTACATCAACAGCCTCACACAAATCAGATAAATGTTTACTATCGTTGCAAAAAATGCAATGAGCCAGCTGCCTATCTGAAGTCGATTTATCATTCGAAATGTTCATAAATTCACAAGTAGATTTAAATTCATATTTGGTTGTTTGACTCTTGATTTTTGTTTTATTATTTTCAAATGCTTTCATTCTCGAAAGAAATGTGTGTTCTCTTCTTTTT
This sequence comes from Maratus speciosus, assembly GCA_963932465.1. Taxonomy (NCBI): domain Eukaryota; kingdom Metazoa; phylum Arthropoda; class Arachnida; order Araneae; family Salticidae; genus Maratus; species Maratus speciosus. The sequence continues at coordinate 324,781,707 of OZ010791.1, read as the reverse complement.
ATTTCAGTGTGCAGAAAATCTAATAATTTATGTATATCTGAATGTGTTAAATTACCTACATTTTGTCTATTATATTCCAAAGCTAATTATGCCGGTATTAATTTTAAAATTACGGCGATAAGCATGGAGCTATAATTTGCTGGTTCGAGTCCTAATGTGGACAAACATCGAACATTTATTTCTATATCACTGTGCAATTTTTTTCAATTTTTGAATTTCGTTAGCCTTATGAACAGGGGATAAATTAAGAAGCCTGTTCAGGTGATGATTAATTATCACGTCTTTTTGACCATAACGCGTCTCTAAAACTTTCAATGCTGCGTCATAATTAGCTTCTGATATTTCAAAACCTTCTACAGCATTAGCCGCAGCTCCAGATAAATAACTCTTCAAATAATGAAAATTTTCAATTTTCGAAAGCGATTTATTTTCGTGAATTGTATTTTTAAAGGTATTAAAAATGAAATAAATTGCGTACAGTCGCCATAGAATTTTTGTATATTGAGTTTTGGCAATTTAACAACTGAGTTTTCATCATTAATCACATTCGATTGTAAATCTTAACTGTTATTTAAATCAATATTAACAATTTTTTTGTTTTCGATTAATTTTTTCTTCACCCGAAATTTTGCAACTGATATTTTATCCGCGTAATCATAAACAGAATTGATTTCAGTTTCATAGTCGTCTAACCATAAAAGGGGCTCAATTTTCTCGTCAACTGACTTCAATAATTCTGCTTTAGTATCTAACTGAATAAATAATTCTTCTAAATTATCAAAATCTATTGGACTATCCTTCATAATTTTTCTATATTCTTAATCAGCTTTGTTAGTGCTGTTCTCAAAACTGTTGGGTTCTTTTTCTACTTTTCTAAATCAGACATTTCGAAATAAAATATGAAAGAGTTATCTTACCTTTGCCGTCTTCTTATTACTTACTATCCTCTATTTCCTTATTTGTGTTTTGAAGACATTAAAAAGGTAACAAATACTTTTTTTTTCTTCCCTTCCCTGCCGATGTACCATGTGGAAATTTTCAAAACATTCCAACTCAAAATCAATGAAGGAGGTGCTTTCTGAATTCTTTTCTTGAAATATTTAATGAATATTTACAGTTACATGATTCTATACATATTTACAATAAGTATTATCAAATACTTAATCTGGTTTTTCGAAAAAGGGAGGCTTAGCCTCATCAACAAACTGTAAAAAAGATTACAGCGTTCATACTTTTTGAAATCAAAACATCTCTTCCTATCGTTCCAGCAATAATAACGAAGTCGCATTCTAAGCTAGGATGCGCGCGCATCGCGCGTCCTTCGTTGCCATGGGAAGCAGAGAAAAAGTTTCTCTTCAAAGTTAGCTGTTTAAATTGAGGGTTTAACTGTATTATGTGTTTTAAAATTGTTTATTTAGATATCTTCTTTTATTTTATTAAATAATGCTGCTTCGTTACAGTATTCTTGAAGTGTTGGAAAGTGTTTCATAATCTAAGAGTGACGATTCCTTTTCTTGTTGAAAAATTTAAATTATGCATGTCCTACTTATCACACTAAAAAAATATCTTTTAGTATTTCGGTTGGAGAATATTGAAGCTTTGTTACAGTATTTTTGAAGCGTTGGAAAATGTTTAATAATCTACGAGTGACGAACGATTTTCTTTTCCTTGTTGAGCAATTCAGATTATACATTTCGTATTAATCACACTAAAAAATATATTTTAGTATTTTGATTAGAAAATCTTTCCACCACTTTACATTCTTAAATATATGTTTCGAAGATAAGTGGTGCATTATTCAAAACGAAATAATTTATAAATTAAATCATTAGACGAAAAGCAATATTCCGCCTTGATTCAATCAGAAAATATACAATATGAACGTTTAAAAGATCACCATTTTTCTTAAAAGGCGATAAAAATAACAAAATAGATTTTACAACTTAAAAATGTACATTTTATTTAAAATGTCTTATTATTTTCGGCCTGCAAATACCTCAGACGATAGTTGCGTAAACACCATTTTGTTATTTTTGTCGCCTTTTAAGTAAAACGGTGAGCTTTTTAAATTTCATACTATGTATTGTGACTTAACGGGACCGGAAAGCAAAATTCAGCTAAAAAATCGATTTTTACTTTTTTATATCATAAAAGTTTAAACTTTTATCTTTCCAACGATGTGTCGCTCATGCTCATATATAAAAAAAAATAAGTGTTGAAATTAACCATTCTTTCTAAGAGTACTTCACAGTACTCTCACTAGTTTCTGAAAACTTGGATTTTTCATGTTTATGTTCCCTTTTTTCAATATCTATTAAACTTAAGAACTCAGATTTTTATTTAATATTTATATTATGACTAGAAAGGTAGCCCGTCAAAAATGACGGAAATTTAGATATAAAGATATATACAACTCATGTGCAAGAAGTTTTCTCGTTTGTTCCGCAGTGATAGATGAAAATAACACATTTTAAGAACGAAACACATTAATGAAAAATTGTGTACAGTAGAAGACCACTAATCTGCACAGTTTGGTTCCAAGTGTTATGCAGATTTGAGGCTTTTTTGCGGTCATGTCAATTCAATCTTTGTTTACATTTTTTTAAATTCATATATTGGACAATTTAGATTGTTAAGGCTTAAAAAAATTAATTATACACTTGAAGTAAGGTAAAAACTATTAAGTTATCGTATACGATTTCCTAAAATGGTATTATATGGTATTATATGTGTGTGCTTCACGATCTTGGTAACGACGTTGACGAAATCGGCTGCAACTTGTCATAATCCTAATAGTGTGGGCCGCTATAGCAAAAAAGTAACCAGTTTTTAGTAAAATTTCTGATATAAAGTAGTTTTCAAAAACTTGTGTAAAATTGCATGTTATGTCAGTCCTAAGAATAATATTTCTAATACTGAAGAGTTTCCATGTATATGTGGAATTTAGAAAAGCTTCTTCAAAAGAAAGGTCCTGAAATGACATTGTAATTTCTCTAATTACAAAGTTTAATCGGCCCTGATGTTGTTTACTGAAATCTAATAAATACAGTTATTTTGAGAATTACAACAGAATTAAACAGTTAAACTTATTTAACTTAAACCCGCTGTTACTTCCCGATGTTATTTTTTACTATTAAGAAAGAAAATTAGGTACTTCTTAGTTATCCCGTCGACCAATTTCGCCAAATTATATAAATCGCCAAACCACTCGCCAAATTATACACATTGACATAATTTTTTATTTTAAATAACGAAAGAATAAATAAATTAACAAAACATTAATAAAAATACAAATAAAACGTCAAATTGGTTTCATTGGCCATTATTGGCATTTAATCTTACAATTAATTAATTAATGGCAACCATTATTGGCAATTAATCTTGCAATTTGGCGACAGTAATTTGGTCGACGGGATAACTAAGAAGTACCGAAAATTATTTAGATTTTTCAAATTATGCATTTATAATTTTTTTCCGTCTTTAATAACTAAATAATGAAAAAATATGCTCTTGTTCTGAGCTCATAAATATGACAATAAAATAATGTAACTAAGAGACATTGCAAAATTAAATCTTTGTGATTTCAAACCATAAATAAACGATACCGCCACCATTTTACCTACTATGACGTCATTAGAATATTGTCCATTGATTGTTGGAGAACTTACGTTGTGTATGATTACCTCAATGATTTAATATTTTTTTACGTTTCATGATGAATGAATCACTTGTGTTTATATAGGTTTATGGAATGAGATATTAAGCTGTGAACCTAATTTCAACTGAAATTATCCAAGGAAATATGCATTTTTAATTGAAATTAAAAACAATGCTTTGATCTCGAAATAAAAAGTTTTAGTTTGTATAATTGGTTATTTCTGTTAATTATTTATTTAGGTACTTTCCCATTATAGAGCATTTAAAAAAAAAGCTTGACGCAATTCGGGCATCAGAAAGTGAGATATGTTGCCAAAATATATAAACAGCTATGAAAACAAATCTGATGAACTTTTATTTTTGTTTATATATGCATTTATATACATAGAAAAAATCGTTTCTAAATATATGTAATATTTTTTTTATATACAAATTACGGCACAGATTTCAGATATGAACCAGGATACCGAACTGGCGCCAATATGGTGTTATTTTGCTTGCTGTGGTAACCCGGCTATTGTTTTTTTATTTATTAACAAATTGTTTATTTACTTTTATTTTCTGTTTTTAATTATACAAACTGTTTTGTTCTATAGTTATTATTCAAACTTTTATTTATTTATAGTTATTTCCTTTTCAAAATGATAGCAAATAATAAAAAAATATATAAGTAACTGATATTCGAAAGCAAGATTTCTGCCAAATTGGCGTCAGAGAAAAAACATGCCAACCCCGATGCGTATATGACATCTGTGCAAAAAGTACTTCTGTTTCTTTATAAGAATGGGTAAATAGCTTTTTTTATATTAAATAAATCGCATACATATGGAAAAAATTGCTTGTGAGTATGAAGCAGTAAATAGGTTGTCAGAAAATACGTTGGCAAACTTCTTTATCGCCAAGAAACTTTTCTCCGAAGTATTGTAGATAAGCAATGATTGCTAGAAATGCACTTTTAATTATGATATGCGCTTTTATGTTTCACTACATTTATGCATACTATACTGTGTGTATAATGCTACAGTTCATATGCAGGGCTATACAAAAGAATTCGTAAGGGTTACTGAGTATGAGAGTAAATTGCTTAAAGGTGGTTTTTAAAGGAGTTATGTATTTTTACGCTGAACTGCATTTAGTTTACTAAGAAATGTTTGTAAAATGTAGATGAAATGATATACAGGGTCACGCAAAGAATTGGATACATAACCGTCTATGGATGATAATATCTGGAAATGTGATTTCAGTAGTTTTAAGAGTAGTTTAAATTAAATTTTGGCTAAATAGCGGCATGTAATAACGATACTATTAGCTATGAACGGTAACTGCTGAGATCAATCTTTAAAATTTTGGTACAGATGTCATATTCGCCCCATATTGGCGCGATTTTTTTCGGTTGCCAATATGGCGAAAACATCAACAGCATAAACAACATAATCCGGGTTACCACATCAAACAAAATAACGACACTTTGACGCAAGTTAAGTACCTGTTGCCTATATGATATTGGCGACAGAAAAAAACCGCGCCAATATGGGTCGAATATGACATCTGTTCCAAAATTTTTTATGCGTCTTCTAAAATGTTTACTTAGTTATCTTATTTACCTTATTTCCCCCGACGAAGTTATAGAGAACGAAGTTTTGTTAAAGCATTCAGGATGTGTTGGAAAGTGTTTCGGTACAGATGTCATATTCGCCCCATATTGGCGCGTTTTTTTTTTTTTGGTTGCCAATTTGGCGAAAACATCAACAGCATAAACAACATAATCCGGGTTACCACATCAAGCAAAATAACGACACTTTGGCGCAAGTTAAGTACCTGTTCCCTATATGATATTGGCGACAGAAAAAAATCGCGCCAATATGGGGCGAATATGACATCTGTGCCAGTGTTTCATATTCTATGCTTAACGCATGATTTTTCTTTCTTCTTTAGTCTTATTTTGAATTTATTTTATTCTTAATTTTTTAGTCTTATACTGCTTTATAGAAACTTTGGCACAGTTGTCATATACGCTAATTTGGCGAAAACATCAACAGCATAAACAACAACATCCGGGTTACCATATCAAGCAAAATAACGACACTTTGGCACCAGTTAAGTACCCGTTGTGTATATGGCATTGGCGTCAGAAAAAAATCGCGCAAATATGGGACGTATATGACACCTGTGCCGAAACTTTAATATTTAATGTTTAAACTCTTCGCTTCAACCCCCTTGCATATAGTACAAACTATAACACAGCTAGCGCAAAATAATAGACAGTTTGGTACTTTTCCACTGTAGGGGCTTTGGCGGTCTTTTTTTTTAAAGCTTGGAGTAATTTGGGCATCAGAAAGTAAGATTTGGGTACTTTTCCGTTATACGCATACCATTGTCGCCAAGCGTAATAGTGGGCACAAAATGAAAATCACGTGAATTGAAGCATTTGAAAAATAAAATAAAAACATGTCGATACTAAAGTAAGCATTTAAAAAATATAAAATCTGAAAATTCCAGACTTTTACGAACTATTTCATTAAATCACAAATATATATTTAAAATAAGTGAACAAATAAGCGTTATAAAATAAAGCAATAAAATAAAACTCATATTAAACTGGTAGCATAAAATTACAAATATCTTTTAGCATTTTGAAATAATTGGCGCATTAGCATACATTTTTGGCATGGTGTTCGTATAACGGGAAAATATCGAAATTTGTTGTCAAATCATATAAACAGCTATGAAAACAAACTTGATGAGCATGTTTGTTTGTTTTATATGTTTATTTTATATGTATATTATTGATGTTTTTATGTACAAATTATATCTGTTTCTGTATAAAATTAGAGAAACGGCTTTTTTATGTTAAATAAATCGCATAAATATCGAAAAAAATGCGTGAGTATATAAAATGAAACAGTGGATAGATTCAGGAAAATATGTTGCCAAATTTCCTTTTTCGCCAAGGCACCTATACTGGAAAAGTACCTAAAGCACATTAAAATCGCACAGTTATGAGCACTCATAGTACAGCATCGTCTATTGGCGGTTATTTTATTAGTAGCATCGGGTGGAAGATGTAAAGATGTACTTTAAATTCTTACTCATAGATTTTGAAAAAATATCTTAAAAGAGCGGAGTTTAAATTAAACTTCGGAGACCTCCTTTATGAAAGATTAATGGTTTTAAATGGGAATTTCGCCCAAATTAGCCAGCTGTCACAAAGTTGGCTAACATTTGGCTCTACTGTGGTAACCCTGCATTAGTATTTTTTAACAATTACTCATTTCAATGAGGCGGTCCTACCGGAATCGTGAGGGACACACAGAGACTTGGATTTTATATAAATAGATATATTGTATAACACAGGGATTTAATGATTTGTTGAGAATTATTTATTTTAGACAGTGAAATCTTACCAAAAAGCTGATTTAAAAATGACTTTCAATAAATAATTAATAATTAATTTTGAGTTCCACTTAGAAAGAAAATGGTCTGTTAAAATACGTAAATCATGTTATTTTAACTACTCGAAAAATCTGGACCTCTATCTGTCACCATTTCTTAGAAAAATGTACACAAAGTTGGTGAATTTAACATGGCGGAGATAAAGCTTTCGCGTTCCCCTTAAATATTTATTTAAAAATTTCTTCATTATTTTTCTTACTCATTATTTATTATACTAAACATGTTTTAAGAGAATTATGACCAGTTTCAAGGACTACAAATAACCTGTTTAAAACCTGGAATATATAGGGAATATTTTTTTTTTTTATTCATAAATGTGAAAAATAAAGATTTTTTTTCCCAAATCTGATTTGATCTAGTAAAAAAAAAAAAAAAAAAAAAAAAAAAAGTAGCAGTTTCAGATTCTCAAAAATATAGTTTTCTTAAATTCATTAGAAAATTTAATTACATTTATTAAATTGTTTGTTTTTAAAACATTCGTTTAATAATAGCCATAAATGAAAATCTAAAAACCCTTTTAAATGACCCGTATAACACGTTTGTTATTTTATTTTTAATCCAATTCCTTGTGTTGAAACAAGGGAAACAATTCCTATAAAGTCAATGTTTTACAATGTCAGCAAGAAAAATTTACTAGTAATTACATTCAGTTTAGAATTGGAAAACGGAATAAGACAAATTATACTCCACTTAAATAGGAAGCGACACAATAGTAAATAGAATCGCTAAAGTAAAAGGACATTTTAGGGTAATGTAAGTTGTGTTTTTTTTTTTCCCTAGAGTTAAAAAAAAACAATAAATAATGAATGGGTTCTTTTTATTTTTTTAGAAAATAATTTATAACTGGATCTGGTACTAATATAATGCAATACAATTAACAACATTTCCGCTAATAAAAATCTACAAACAATATTAATTAAATTCTGCTTGTATATTACTTTCAATTATATTTTAAGGGGAAACTTAATGCAATTGCATTAAATTTCTATCAATTTTCAAGGAGAATTCAAACTTTAAAATTTTTGCCATTATAAAAGGACTTGCATATCAAATGCAATTTTTTAGGTGCGTTCGTAATTATATTAATTCGTAGGACTAACAACCGTCATCTGATCATCCTGCCTGTCTGTCCGTCTGTCCACATATAACTGCGCAAAACTACCCCAGCCGAGTGGTTTGAAATTTAATATACAAGGTGTCCCGAAATTCATGGGCCAAAATGTTAGGGAAGGCACAGTACACATAAAGAAGTAATTTTGGTATAACAATGTGTGGTTGGAAATGAAAAGTTTTGGCGAAAAACAAGAAATGCGAAGGAAATGAAAACAAGCGTTTTGTGGACATAGCAATTACAGATAGTGCTCAAATGTGTCACCACCAACATCGATAAAACCTCGCAGCGTCTGGTAAATGATTGGCGTACCCTTTCAGAGGTTCCAAATGTCTCATATATGAGACACCAGTTCACTCTGATGAGGACCTCATTGCAAGATTTTCAGTCATTGCTGTAAATGTTCGTTTAACACTTGGAATCTTCGAAAAGGTAAGGGCAAAGACTAGCTAGACGCTGCCAGCGGTACATTTGAGCATTTACTGCAATTCTTCAAGCATGTTAATTGCTTTATTTGCCAAGAAATAAAAAATAGTTATGTAAAAGTTTAATAATAATTTTCAATATATATATGTTTAATGCTAGGTGTTATGGCAGAAAAGACTAAAATTTTCTGAAAATATTTCTATATTTTTAATCATACAAACCTAGTGTCTCAGATGGTAATGCGATTTATATTTATACTTGTTCGTCATTAGCAAGTTTTAAAGTTACTAAAGAGTTTAGAAAAATTCTGGAAGTAATATTAATAAAACTGTCTTGCAATGAATTAAAAATAAAATACACTTTTTAAACAATACTACTTTTTCATATAAAATTTTTTGACTGTTGAGTAATTAGTTAATTGTAACCAATGGACGTTTATAAAAATGCAGTCTGTTTATTTGTTTATTATTTTTTGGCTGATGGTAATAATGGAACTGTTTCATGTTACATGGTTTAAAGAGCTACCCTCTGACTGGATTATGTAACCGCCAGAGAGCGTGCATATTCAATGCTATAAGATCACATATTTATTCAGAATTAAAGTAGATAAAATAATAAATTTACTAAATTAAATATTGTAAAATTACTGTGTTAACCTTTATATATAAATAAAATTAAAATGTCTACTAAAATGTAGTTTGAAAGAATGCCTTTCGTTTTAAATATGCAACATTTAAAAATATGTAACCCCCCCCCCCCCCCCAAAAAAAAAAAAAAAAAAAAAAAAAAAAGACGAATTAATTTATTGTGGTGTCTGCGGTTTCAGAAATTTATATTAAAATTTATTTTGGTACGCATGGACATCTGGTAACTTTGGCTTGTCATTGATGACGATGACGCCCCCACTTTCCAATCAATTAGTGTCAAATAGGGTGTATTATTTAGCACGTATGCACTCCTAAGTTTTCAATTAAATAAGGCGTAACAGTACGTAATTTATGATTGCGTAATGCGCCACGGCTTGACACGAGGAATGTATTTTGGTGTATTCTCGATGGTAAATTAAACTTCCAGATGATGCATTTTGTTATATTATCAGATCACAAGCTGTTTAATATTTGCATCATCTGTTATTCCATATTCATTGACGGTAAAACTTTTTTCTTCATTGGGTTCCTTTTTGTACTGCGAGAATAATATGCTATCACAAGAAAAGTTTGGCGTTACTTAAAGAAAAACACAAATATTAATAAATACGTTATTTCACTCTTCATAGATCTTATGTTTCCGAAATATCAAGTACTCCCTCTTTCCCAAATTTGTTGCTTCATTTGATTACTTTTGTACTGATTATTGATATTGATGATTTGTTTGAACATTTTTTAGAGATTTCAGGGTGTTGTGCTTTCAATCAACAACATTTACTTACCAAGCATTCTCTCCGCCTCTCCTTAAAGAAGTACCAAATTAGTTTAAAAATTCCAGGGTTAGCACGCTCTTAAGCCACGCCCCATTTTGTAAGGATTTTTCGACCAGTAATTGCATAAAACTACCTTCTAGCTAATGAATCGTTAATTCTTTAGGAAGAAAATTATCTTTATGGTATTCTGATGGTACAGTCCTTACAAAATGGTGTCGATCTACTAAACTGCATCGGAAGTTATTTATGACTACCACTTGAAATGTAAGAACTAATTTCGGACAAAATGTTTCGACCTAAATGTCGCAACTAATTTGGAACGGATATTAGTAATATTTAATGAATGTACGAGTATACCACAGAATCTGCCAGGAACCGCGTGTCCTATTTTTATATACCAATGCTGTTTGCATAATTAAAGATAATAGCTACACTGTCACTGAAAAAGGAAAGAAAACATAGTTCTGTTCAATGATGGGAATGCTTATGATTCTAATTCCATTATATGCCCCACCAGTGGTTGAGAGGTTCTGCTCTGGAAGTTGGTAGACGGAAGGTGCTGGGTTCGAACCCAATCGCGCCCGTCGGCCTAACCGTTTCGGAGTTTTCGTGGTTTTCTTCGAAACCTTGGATTTCCATGCGTAAATACGGGTTAGGTTCCTTTAGGAAGACCCCCACGAAGGGCACTCGCAATCTTAGGGCCTATATCCCTCGTGTTGATAATTGGCAGTCATAAACACAACTAACCAACCAATCTAATTCCAATGATTTAAAACAATAGCGAATCTCTGCTAAACAATTATACAATTACAAAATAAATAACTAAATAAGTAAATTAAAGTAACACTTTAAAGGCACGTCACTGCTGAACATATCGCGCTTTCTTCATAGTGGCACAACTCAAAGATTTTTTTTAAATTATGGCTGCTATACTACTTGATTTTTACGCCTCTACTAATTACCTAAAGCACCAGACAGTACACTGAAAATTCAGCCACCAGGTAGCAGTTGTATTTGCAAGATGGCCATCTTCACACCCGTATATGACCCTCCATTTCCCGGAAACAGTTTTTCCTGAAAAGCGAACTTTTTTGAGTTATTCCACTTTTGAAGAAATGATGCGATATATTATGAAGATTTACTTTTATCATTATGTGTCTAAAAATGCACAAAATATGCCACTATGATGAACGAGAATTTAAAATTTTTTAAAACTGTGAAAATGATTTCTGACTTAAATCTTTGCTTTGCACAATAAATTTAATTTAGCTGTAAATTATTCAAAACGTTTAAAAATGTATTAGTTTATAACAGAAAATAGTTAACACAGATTAAAATTAATATTATTTCAACATACTAGATATTTTAATTTGTTGCGAAGATGTTTGTTTTAGAAAACACACTCTAGTATTCATTAAGGTTTGATTTTGAAGCGTTGGAGTATTTAATAGTTAGCAGAAACTTTTTATACGACATTAATATATGACATTAATATAAGTACTACAATATTAGTTTTAACAGAAATTGAGTAACGAAATAATAATGACTGTTATCGGATAAAGAATATTTTCTATTTCCATCATATATTAAATTTAACAGAAATTGAGCAACGAAATAATAATGACTGGGATCGGATAAAGTATATTTTATGTTTTCTTTACAGAGATTTTGAAACCTAATTTGAATACATATTACATTTTTCTTCTCTCTACAAAACATCATTTTATGTAGAGTCCAACACACTCCATGTTGTTTATTCACCAAATCGTCAAAAGAGAAACACAGTGTGACATTTAATAAAGAATTTCGTGTGTTACAAAGCTTTTAGAATAGTGTAAGCTTAGAGGAATTTCTCCGTCTTAATACAGAAACAAACATTTAATATTTCAAAGAAACAACAGACGTATACACACTACATTCTTTGGCAAATTTTAAATTGACAAACAAAATTTCGAATAATTTAGTATAGAAAGTAGGCATTGTACCAATGTAGAACATTCAAATTATCTTGTAGGTATTTATATGTCTATACTATACAAAATGAGCACAAACTCTTACTATATTTATAAAAAAAAAAAAAAACCAAGGAGATAAACCCGGGCTTCCCGGGTTACAGACTATAGGTAAAAATCATCATATATATTATTTATGATGTTAACATATATCCTGTTTTCTCTGCACATACTAAAGATATACAGACGAATAAGGTACTTTTCAAAGGTTCTTCGCCGCCTTAGAATTGGAAAGAATAGTTTAAAAGATCATTTAGAAATGTGAATAATTGTGTCGTGTAAGTATATTTTGAAATTTAAACTGTTTGTCTCTATTATTATTTGGCCGTTTATATATGACGTAATTTCCTTCATTTACGCGCTTTTAACGCATATGTGTATTTATTATATTAAAATTCTCTTTATATTTTAAAATTCACCTGCAAATACTTTTATTTCTAGAAATGAAATATTTTTCTCTGCGCTGTCTTAGAATTGGCAGCAATAGTTTAAAAGACCATCTACAAATGTGAAAAAAAAAATGTATCGTATAAATATATTTTTTTAATTTAAACTGTTTTGCAATATTATTATTTAGCAATTTTAAATGTGGCGTAATTTTCTTCATTTACGGCATTTAACCTTATATTAATTTATTTATTACATTTAAATTTTCTTTCCGTTTTAAAACTTATGTGTTACTAAATTTTAATGACGTAATTTTCAATATTTTCCTGCTTTTAATACGTAATCATTTAATTCTAATTTGAAAATTTTTTTGTCTGTTTATAATAGTCATGTGTAAATAAATTTTTAATTTAAAGGAAATATTATTATTTTCGCTCTTTATACAATTGGCAACAATTTAAAATAATAACCTTTTCTAAAATGTGTAAAGCATCAAAAATGCTGAAAATATGAATTTAAACCTTTATATCTCAAATTATAAATTTAAAAAACTATATTTTCGAAACTTTTTTTCCTTGCATTACTATGACACATTAGAAGGTATATGCACTAAAAATAAAAGATTTATTTCTTTTCTTTAATTACAGCTAATTACTTGATGTGGTACTTCAAAGTAGCGTTGTGTCATAATTCTTGGACAAGAATCAAGACACGGAAAACAAATATACCCAACTTTTTTTTTTTTTTATTGTGGCTTGTTATGCATATACCTAGTGTAAATATATATATCAATGTATATATATCAATGATGTATGTATGATTAAATTATGATACTGTTTGGGAAAATCATAAGTGAGCATTTCGCCGTCAGGAGATTATTATATAGCTGTAACACTATCGTCCGATAGAAAGCATATCTGAAAGAAATTTCCGAGATTTAGTTGTAGAAAACTCAACAGTTTTCATAAAAAAATGTTAAACTATATTTTTAGATTAGTATTTTTTCTAATTTATAATTTTAGCATTCTGTTTTGTAAAAATACAATATTTTTTAAAATAAAAAAAACATATATTTGTTTTATTATTCTTCAATATCATACATAAGTATATACAGTGAGTAAAAAAAGTATTTGCACGCAGACGATTTTTTGCATAAGTAACCATAGACAGCAAATTTGATACTATTCTCTTAATTATTCATTTATTTAAATAGGAAGGAAATAAAAATATATACCCATTTTCCTTAAACAGTAATATTACACATTTTAAAAAATAAATTAATATTTTCTCATACCTAAAAAGTATTTGCACAAGAAGCATTGACTGTTAAAAAAGGCATTGAATGTGAACATTATGCAAATGTTTAGCATATCAGTCCCAGAGTACATTAGCCCCACACTTTAAAGTCACGTTATATATTAACTGGAGCAGGGATTCTGGAGAGTTTTTTATCTAATGGCGCCGAAAACGTGTGAACTGTCTGTTGATACCCATGAGAAGATTATATTCCTACACAATTCTGGATTAAGTTACCGAGGAATAGGTAAAAAATTAAATCTAAACTTTTCTTGTACTCGTTATGTAATTAAGAAGAAAAAAGAAACTGGTTCTACAATAAATAAGCCGCAAACTGGGCGTCCAAGAAAGCTAAATACCAGGCAAAGGAGAGCCATCATAAAAAAAAAAAATCTTCAAAAAACCCTTTACTAAGTGCTCGAGAATTGGCTGTTGATGCCTCTTCAACGTCGGGAACAATAATTACACCACAATAAATTAGAAATATTCTTCATGATACAAATATTCGAGGAAGAGCCCCTCGAAAAAAAACCATTTATTAGTGAAACAAATAGAGTGAAAAGACTTGAATTTGCAAAAGCTTACGTCAGCAAACCACTAGAGTTTTGGAAAACTGTTATTTTTCCGAAGCAAGTTCAATATTTTTGGCTCAGATGGTAAAAAAATTGTATGGCGAAAGCCAAATACTTCTCTTCAAATTTAAAACTTGAAACCAACTGTAAAACATGGCGGTGGTCATGTAATGATTTGAGGATGGATGTCTTTTAACGGAGTTGGCGAAATGACCTTTATTGAAGGTAATATGAATGCTAAACAATATACTAATATATTATGAGATCATTTATCTAATAGTGCTCTGAAATTAGGAATTCCTAATTCATATTATTTCCAACAGGATAGCGATCTGGAACACACTGCATATATTACGAGGCTATGGTTGCTTTATAATGTAAAAAATAAATTGAAAACGCCACCACAATCACCAGAACTCAATCCGATTGAAAATTTATGGCATATTTTGGATGTGAAAATTACGAAAAAGGAAAATTCTAACAAATTAGAACTTAAGCAAGCTCTTAGGGAAGAATGGCTACAAATCAGCAGTGAAACATGTCACAAATGAATAGAATCAATGCCCAGACGATTGCAAGCTGTAATTGAAACAAAGGGCATGCATACTAAATATTAGCCCAATTTTTAGCTTATAAATAATTCCTCTAGTTCTATTTTTATTGCTAGTGTGCAAATATTCTTTTGGCAGTACAAATGCTACTTTTTTATGTTTTCATATCTACCCTGTATATATAAAATCCTAATGAAACGAATTTATGAAACGAATATATGAAACGGCTGAAATGTGTATCGATTCTTTGAATCGACTGATTAAACAACTGATTATGTTTCACGGCGATTTCTTCTCAAATATGGAATACTTTGCGATGGAATTAACACCAAAAATCCGTATTGATCCACAGATCTCAAAACTGGTGTTAGAATTTTAAATTCGAATTAGTTTTCGAAATAGTATTTTTTTTCTAATTTTAAACACATTTTTCTAATGATGGCAACTCAAATTTTAATCATAACATATATATATATATTTTTCATAATTCAGAAAAGGTTAATATTTTACACTGGCCTCCAAAAGTTAAGGTACAGGGACTGGATGCTTTCGATTGCACACGTTTTGTCGAATATCTACAAAAATTATATTAGCGAATTGTTCTTGAACTTCTGGGATGAAAAGAAAAACATGTTTGATTTCATATTTATCGGTGAAGATTTAGTCGAGGGTACAATTAGGGGGCTAATAATAAATTTAATAATAAAATAATATTTGCGATCACCTATGTAACAGGAAAGGCTGGAAATGGTTTGTCACTGTGGTAAATGACTATTTGGGTCCTGTTCAACGTTTGTATGCATTTGTGTAAGCATAGCACTCATATTCGTGAAGATGTTAATGTTTTTGTGAAAAATTCAAAAGTTTTTTGTTTATAGCATACAGAGTTTTCAACCAAATTTAACACAACTTTCCAAAAACCTGACAAAGAACAGTATCAATAGTATACTGCAATTAAAACATGAATCTATTGAATATTTGATGAGATATGAGCATTTTTATGTGATAATTTTTAACTGCGCATGCGCGGAAGATTTCATAATTTTTATTTAATAATTTGGTAGTCAGCTATTTAGGGCAACTTATATAAACAGGACAGCCAAATATCGCGAAAATGCACAGAGATAGGGTCGATATAGCGAGTTGCTTCCCAAAAATAGCTTTATTATAAGGGATTTTCGAAAACTTTGCAATCAGCTCACTATATCTTTCTATGTTTTCACAATATTTGAAAGGACTTTTTATAGAAGTTGCCCCAAAATACTGGATACCAAATTATGAAATAAAAATTGTAAATCTTCCACGCGGGCGCAGTTAAAAAATATCTCATGAAAATGCCCATATCTCATCAAAATTCAATATATTCATGTTGTAATTTCAGCATACTGTTTCTACTGTTCTTTGTCAGGTTTTAGGAAAGTTGTGTTAAATTTGGTTGAAAACTATGTATGCTATAAACAAAAAACTTTTGATTTTTTCTCAAAAACGTTAACATCTTCATGAATATGAGTGGTATGCTTACATAAACTCATACAAACGTTGAACAGGACCCAAATAGTCATTTACCACAGTGGCAAACCATTTCCAGCCTTTGCTGTTACATAGGTGATCGCAAATATTATTTTATTATTAAATTTATTATTAGCCCCCTAATTGTACCCCCGAATAAATCTTCATCGAGAAATATGAAATCAAACATGTTCTTTTCATCCCTGAAGTTCAAGAACAATTCGCCCATAATTTTTGTAGATATTCGACAAAACGTGTGCAATCGGACGCATCCAGTCCCTGTACCTTAACTTTTGGAGGCCAGTGTAAATTAATTTGGCGACCAGTTTGGCCTCCTTTAAATCTATGCTAAGAACAATGCTTTTTTTGTATTTCGTTATCATTTTATTTAATACAAAACTTTCATTTAAAAATGAAACATTTAAATTGATGGCTTTCACTTCTTTCTTAAAAAAAAAAAAAAAAAAAAAAAAAAAAAAAAAAAACGAAAAGAGAAATAGTTGGCACAGATGTCATATACGCACTGGGGTACCTAATTGGCGCAAAAATGGCATTATTTTAATTGACATGGCTATTGTCGTTTATTTAATAATAAATGTTTATTTACTTTTATTTCTTTTTTTGATTTATATAAATTATTTTGTTCTATAGTTATTAATTATTTTTTTGCTATTTCCTTTTGAAAATAATAGAAAATAATTAAAAATACGGTCCAACGTAGTTATTCCGTCAACTAATTTCGCAAATTATATAAATCGCCAAACCACTCGCTAAATAGTACAGATTGACAAAATTTTCATTTTAAATAACGAAATAACAAATAAATTAGTATAACATTAATAAATATAAAAATAAAACGTCGAAATAAAAATCACTTGATGACGTAAACATGTGTAACTTGCTAAAAGTCAAGTGAATGTGACATTTTCAATCAACCGTTATTGGCATTTAATCTTATAGTTCGCGATAGATTTTTGGTCGACGGGATAACTAAGTAGTACCAAAAATACATATGTAACTGGTATTCGAAAACGAGGTTTTCGCCAAATTTTCGTTAAAAAAAAAATCATGCCAAACATGCGGTGCGTATATGACATCTGGCGAAATATTAAATTATGTAACAAACCATGACATTTAATTTCAACTTCAAATCAATGTTTCAATTTACCACTCGAAGACTAAAAAAATTCTAACTGGCGAGTTGCAAAAAAGATATTTGCGAGATATACACCCGGCTTTTTTTTCTTTCGGCACAGATGTCATATACGGCGCCATATTGGCCTCGATTTTTTTCTGACGCCAATGTCATATACGCAACGGGTACTTAACTGGCGCCAAAGTATCGTTATTTTGCTTGATATGGTAAGCCGGATGTTGTTGTTTATGCTGTTGATGTGTTTCCCAAATTGGCGTTGGAAAGAAGTCGCGCCATATTTGGCACAAATATGACATCTGTGCCAAACCTTCATATGAAAGGCGAAGGGATCAGACCGTATTTGTTTATGGCATTTGATGGCTTGAACTATAATAATATAGATGAAATGATGGGGATAGAATAATATTTGGCGACTTATCACCTGTGCCTGGATAACATTAAAGTATCAAAATGGTACCTAGAGTATAAAAAACGAAGTGTTCCGCCGGGAACTGTTGATGATAGTCACATGATTTAGGCTATTGTTATGGAGATTATTTTAAAATATCGGGAGAAAAAGACTCTGAATACTTAATTCATTTTATTTTAGCTTCTTTTCAATGCTGCCAAAATTATTTTTGGTTGAAAAAATGCTGTTGTGTGAATAAATAATCTATATAAATTTTATTCAATTTTAAATAAAATTTCTGCATATTGGCGGTAATGTATCCGATAGTTTTATGTGTCCCTGTAAAAGAAATATAAGTACTATGCTCTTTGTTTTCAATTTAAAAATTGCTATTGTGTATCTCGAATCTCGATAACCTATAGTCATTTTGCTGAAGTTTAATTAAAAAATTTGCTTTTTATCAACAATCTTTCCGCAATCTTTTATGTGGCCCTGTAACAAATGGATAATTTCTACGTCCGTCAAATTATAATTTAATAGAATTGTCATCGGAAAAACACATGTAGGCAAAGTTTCAGCTCAATCAGATAATTGAAATTGGTTTAAAATTGTCTTGCAAGAATTGAAGTAATATTTTATGTGGCCCTGTAAAAAAGCGTAACTTCTACGTTCCATAAATTATAATAATATCGCATTGTCATCAGAACTACATATCCTGAGAAAAGATTCAGCTCAATCAGATTATTGAAATTGGTTTAAAATTAATTTGCAAGTTTTAATCTAAATTTTTTTGAAGCCCTGTAGAGAGAGTATTCTAAAAAACTTCTACGTTATTTAAATTATATAATATTGTATTATCATTAGAATTACACGTGTTTTAATTGTTTTGGCTCAATCGGATAATTAAAAGTGGTTTAAATTTGACTATCAACATTTGAATTAAACATACATACATGCACTGCAAGTTAATATGATACTTGTTTAATAATAAAAATACTTAGTGATCTGCAGATATCTGCAAGAGTTTGTTAATTTTTCAATACTTTAAGAATGGAACTTTGATTTAAAAAATGCTTATTGCTGAATAATGCTGAGTAATATGTTAAAAGTCAAGATGAAATTTGTAAACAACATCAATGATCATCCAGAATTACAACCTTTGCATAAAGTGATTAAGCGGGTTTAATATCGCTTAGTTTCAAACAAAAAATGTGTTAAATCTGACCTTGACAAACTTGTGACATATGTTCAGCAAACTCGTGCTTTCAAATAAAACAGAATAGTCACGACATGTCTTCAAACTTATAGAAAGCTAGTGCAATTTTAGAAACTCCCTTAAATTAACTGCGTAAATATCTAGTTTACGGTCATAATTAACCGCCACCTCTGATGTTTTCGACTAAACTCGTAAGTTTCTCGAAAATACAGACATTCAGCTACCAGTGTACGCGATTTTGTCAAATTCCGAGATAATCGGAAAAATGAATTTTGCCCACTTAGTTCATCAGAACGTGCCACTGTGCGTCGGTGACAGCGTTAGTTACTTTTTTTTTTTTTTGCAATAGAGTGATAACACTAATAATTTTTTTACATTTAATATATTATTTTAGGATGACCACTAGCATTACTAAAAATCATATTTATATTAAAAATAGCAATAATGCATTCAAATAATGTTTTTGAAACGCATGAAAAGCGATATTTTAATATCGGCCATGTGTCAGGAATTAACAGCTATAAAATCATCGCCAAACAATTTCAATTACAATCAGCCTTTTTGACTCTGTTCATTCCAATGTTTTAAGAACTAAATTCTATTACATGTCATAAATTTATTTTTAATATATATTTCATTGTTTTATGTATTTATTGATTAATGTTTTAATTTAATTTCGTTATGGATTATAAGCTGGAAACAATTGATGGGCTATTTATATTAATTTAAGCGTAAATGGTACCTTTCTCGTAATCGTCTGCACGCAATAGAGGTAGGTTTAAGAAAATGATGCTTGAAAGGTATTTAAAAAAACAATAATATCTGAGTAAATTGCGATTCAGTTTTTAAACAAATTGCAAAATAGTTTTCCAACAAATTGCATTTGAAAATATATTCTTTTTTTCTATTTGACGGTGCAAAAATTTAAAATTTGCGGTATTTAGAAATTTAAAAAAATACAATAAAAGTTAAATTTGATCGTCTGCTATTACCACCGACAAAATGACACCATCGTTACGCACGTTTGTCCTTTATAATATAGATATTACAAAATAAGCGTTGAATGTATTAATGTAGGGTAGTCCGACCAGTAAGTGAACAGCCCCCAGTGAATGAACAATTTCTATATACTTTAATAGAATAAAATTTGAGCCCCCCCCCCCCCCCCCACACACACACACACACTAGATGGGGTTACAACATTGCGTTAATTCTATTCAATAGGAAGCTATCTCATTCCTGATTGGTTACTGAAGTCACATTACTTTACTTTGAGAACATGTTTTATTTTTCATGTCTGAGAAACGCATTGTTTCCATGCTGAAATAATAAGTTAAGTTTCATGTCATTTCATAGGTTTAATAAGAATTTACTGTTTTTATTTGCATTATGCACTAATTTTATTGTGCATACATTAAATATATATATTATAGCTTCACTTCTAATTGTTTTAACATTGTAGAATATGTACAATTTGAGAATAAGGATGTTTAATAACTGGTTAGGCAAATGTTAAAAATCTAATGAATAAACAGCTGTTCATTCACTGGAAGGAATACATTAGGATACTTTTCCTAGTGAATGAACTGTTTTGTGGTTTAGTTTTTGAGGCTTCTTTTGTACCTATATTTTGAATTAAGTAATTTTTAACAATGGTAACAAGTCAAAAGTTAACAGATATAAAAACGTAACAAAAAAACATAATTACACGCACATTTTTAAAGGTATATTGGTGACTTTCAAATCTATGTTTTTCTATGATTTTAGATGATTGATACAAATATTCTCACTGATAACTAAGCAGATTCCTCAAAAGAGAAATGTGGGAGGTTCAAGTACTTTACAGAAGACTTTGAAAATGCTGTACAAGCTATGAGGCTCAGGTCAGCTCAGTTAGTAGAAGGCATCTCTTCATTTTAATATTCCAAAAGCAACATTGTCTATGAAACTGAGAGGGAAAACAATTGAAAGTAAGCGTATGGGGCATTGCCTGTGTTATCCTTTGAAGAAGAAAAACTCCTTGAACATTGGATAGTTGGCAAGGGAAAATTGGATTTACAATGCATAAGGATGTAGTAAAAGGTTATGTTTACAATGTCATGAAACAAACAGGAAGGAAAAATATATTTATAGATAAACAGCCAGGGGAGAAATAGATGACCCTTTAATTAAAAATAGCATCCAAGGCTGGAAATATGAAGTAACACCATGACAATATGTAGACCACGGGTCCACATGTGGTGGAATTCGAAGTGGCCTGCAGTAAAGTATAAGATCAGGTACTTTAAGGATAATATGAAAGGGCACAATAAAAACACCTGAAATTATTTCTGCAACACCCACCCGTCGATCTGGAGTGTTACGGAAATAGAGAAGTACAGGGCCAATGATTTCAGGAAATAGAATTTGTTTTTTCTTTTTTTAAATCTGTAATTTAAAAAGTCCTTCCGGCCAGTGCCGAGAGGAAGAGGTAGCTTTCATATTTCTTATTTTAAAAAAGCCAACTTATATCATTCAAACACAAGAAGCTCAATTTAGTGGAAACCGAATATAGGAGATTCAATACTAATTTTTATCAATATAATGAATGAGAATTTCGCGAAATTAGTCAGCTTTAGCCAAGCTGCTTTTCTTTAAAGTAACTTATATTTGGCTGCCAAATTCGGCGATTTATTAAAGTGCCTGCCATTTTAAGACAACAGGGTGGATGAGGGTAACCAGTGAACTTGGTCGAGACCTTAGTAATTGCTGTGCACATGCTCACTCACATCGGAATCGGTTGATATATACGAGTGCTGTCGCATGCAAAAAATCAGATTTTTCAAAATGTCACCCACAATAGAAATTGAAACTGCTATATCTGAGCCATTTTTTAAGGTAAAGACAAACAAAAAATGCTCCTGAATCCTTATATCAAGGTCAAACACTTAAGAAAGAAACCTTTTTCAATTTCTAATTTTTTTGCACCTCACTTTAAATATATATATTTTTTTTAATTTAATGGCCGCCATTTTGAAACAAGATGGCTTATGAATCTGACCAGCGAACTTGGTCGAGGTATTGATGTATACTACCCACATGCCTTCTTACATCGAAATCGCACATTTTTAAAGGTATATTGGTGACTTTCAAATCTATGTTTTTCTATGTTTTTAGATGATTGATACAAATATTCTCACTGATAACTAAGCAGATTCCTCAAAAGAGAAATGTGGGAGGTTCAAGTACTTTACAGAAGACTTTTAAAATGCTGTACAAGCTATGAGGCTCAGGTCAGCTCAGTTAGTAGAAGGCATCTCTTCATTTTAATATTCCAAAAGCAACATTGTCTATGAAACTGAGAGGGAAAACAATTGAAAGTAAGCGTATGGGGCATTTCCTGTGTTATCCTTTGAAGAAGAAAAACTCCTTGAACATTGGATAGTTGGCAAGGGAAAATTGGATTTACAATGCATAAGGATGTAGTAAAAGGTTATGTTTACAATGTCATGAAACAAACAGGAAGGAAAAATATATTTATAGATATACAGCCAGGGGAGAAATAGATGACCCTTTAATTAAAAATAGCATCCAAGGCTGAAAATATGAAGTAACACCATGACAATATGTAGACCACGGGTCCACATGTGGTGGAATTCGAAGTGGCCTGCAGTAAAGTATAAGATCAGGTACTTTAAGGATAATATGAAAGGGCACAATAAAAACACCTGAAATTATTTCTGCAACACCCACCCGTCGATCTGGAGTGTTACGGAAATAGAGAAGTACAGGGCCAATGATTTCAGGAAATATAATTTGTTTTTTCTTTTTTTAAATCTGTAATTTAAAAAGTCCTTCCGGCCAGTGCCGAGAGGAAGAGGTAGCTTTCATATTTCTTATTTTAAAAAAGCCAACTTATATCATTTAAACACAAGAAGCTCAATTTAGTGGAAACCGAATATAGGAGATTCAATACTAATTTTTATCAATATAATGAATGAGAATTTCGCGAAATTAGTCAGCTTTAGCCAAGCTGCTTTTCTTTAAAGTAACTTATATTTGGCTGCCAAATTCGGCGATTTATTAAAGTGCCTGCCATTTTAAGACAACAGGGTGGATGAGGGTAACCAGTGAACTTGGTCGAGACCTTAGTAATTGCTGTGCACATGCTCACTCACATCGGAATCGGTTGATATATACGAGTGCTGTCGCATGCAAAAAATCAGATTTTTCAAAATGTCACCCACAATAGAAATTGAAACTGCTATATCTGAGCCATTTTTTAAGGTAAAGACAAACAAAAAATGCTCCTGAATCCTTATATCAAGGTCAAACACTTAAGAAAGAAACCTTTTTCAATTTCTAATTTTTTTGCACCTCACTTTAAATATATATATTTTTTTTAATTTAATGGCCGCCATTTTGAAACAAGATGGCTTATGAATCTGACCAGCGAACTTGGTCGAGGTATTGATGTATACTACCCACATGCCTTCTTACATCGAAATCGCACATTTTTAAAGGTATATTGGTGACTTTCAAATCTATGTTTTTCTATGTTTTTAGATGATTGATACAAATATTCTCACTGATAACTTAGCAGATTCCTCAAAAGAGAAATGTGGGAGGTTCAAGTACTTTACAGAAGACTTTGAAAATGCTGTACAAGCTATGAGGCTCAGGTCAGCTCAGTTAGTAGAAGGCATCTCTTCATTTTAATATTCCAAAAGCAACATTGTCTATGAAACTGAGAGGGAAAACAATTGAAAGTAAGCGTATGGGGCATTGCCTGTGTTATCCTTTGAAGAAGAAAAACTCCTTGAACATTGGATAGTTGGCAAGGGAAAATTGGATTTACAATGCATAAGGATGAAGTAAAAGGTGGTGTTTTCAATGTCATGAAACTAATAGGAAGGAAAACTCCATTTATAGACAAACATCCAGGGGAGAAAAGGATGGCTCTTTTTCAAAAATACCATCCAAGGTTGGAAATATGAAGTAAGCACTATGACAATATGTGAACCTCAGGTCCACATGTGGTGGAATTGGAAGTGGCCTGCAGTAAAGTATAAGGTCTGGTATTTTAAGGATCATATGAAACTCATAATAAAAACAACCGAACTTATTTCTGAAACATGATCCCGTTTATCTGGAGTTATTACTGAAATAGAGAAGTACAGGGTCATTGATTTTAGGAAATATAATGAGGTTTTTTTTTTTTTTTTTTTTTTTAAATCTGTAATTTATGATTAATTTCAAAACTTAAAAGTGACAAATTTTCAAGCTAATTAATTATCGTTCTGGGTTTAAAAAAAACCGTAATTCGTAAAACATGTTATAAGTTATTTGTACAAGTTGTAAAAAAATAAAAAAGTATGAAATTTAAGTATTTTTAAATTGCGGTCTGTTCATTCACTGGTAACAACTGTTCATTTACTTGCTTTTTGTATAGATTTCTATTAAGACACCCCTAGCATCCCAAACAAGTAAAATATAAAATTCCTTTTGTTATTTTTTAATCATTTGTAAACTAACACATGTATTTGTACTGATAAATACCAATAGGTACTGTTTATTACAAGATAATGAATCATTTTCTTTTTAAATGTGCTTAAGTGTTCATGTACTGGTCAGACTACCCTATTTTTTGCATTATCAGGTTCAGTTTTAATAGTTTTGTTGTTCAATAGCGCTAAAAGCTATAGGTCAGCCTTTCGAGTATGCCAAACACCATGACCTTCACCATCTCCTGAGTTTATTTCCCTTTATTTTTTATTCTGGGACATATTTCAAAAAAGTGTCTTTAACACACCTGTCGGTAACGTTGAAGAAATGAAAGAAACGATAAATGATGCTGTGTGTACTGTTAAAAAGGCATGTCAGCGAAAACTTAGCGAGAACTAGAATACCACGTTAATAATCTCCGAGCTACCAATGTTTCATAAGTTGGAAGCTATTGAAGTATGAGAAAACTTTATAACATTCTATCCAAACAATGAATAGTTTTCGCATAATAATGATTTATAATCAGGTCAAAACTTTTTTTTAACCCTGAATATTTCTAAAGTTAAATTAGTTTATAATATTTTAATTGGTATTTCTTGCAATATCTACACAGATTTTTAATAACCAATAAACACAAAATCAAGAGATAATTCTTGGAAATTTCTTATTCTACGAGTACGGGAAAAAAAATACACAAAATATTCTATCATGTACAAGTTCTAAAAAATGAAAGTCCTTTCGGCATGTGCCAAGGGTGAAAAGTAGCTTTCATATTCCTTTTTTTTTAAATAAAGCTCATTTTACTCAAACGCACGAAGTTAAAATTAGTAGAACTCTATTAAATGATTCAATAAAAATTCCTTATTTCTTAGTTTGAAAATTTTGAAAATTTTACTGAAATTTTAAGAAGCTAAAATGCAACGAACAAGAACAAAAATATTCGTCAATACTGAATTTGAATGGGAATTGCGCCAAATTAGTAAACTATAGCTATGTTCGCATAATTTATAGTTGCTTAGCTTTGATCGCTAAATTTAGCGATGTTTTGCCAAGTGTCGCCAAGCATAGCGATAATTTGAAGCTAACGTCCACTAACACTCACGAGTAAAAATTAAATTTAAAAAATCAAAAAACCCGACTGTGTAAAAAGCGAACTAATTAATTATTTCTCATCAATGTTAAACTATTTTTATATTACTTACCTATTTTTGCATTTACTTGAGTTGATGACATTTAAGTTGTGTTTAATTGTTAGTTCCTATCTATAAACGTTGTTTAGATGAGGCCTATAAATGTCTATGATGGTTAGAGTTGCAGTAAAGCTAGACATCCTACCTACACAACTTCCAGGTTGTGTAATATTTAAATGGAGCTTTTGACTGTAAAATAGTCAATGAAACATCGTCTTCATTTTGAAAGACCTATCCAATAATATGCCACTCAATATGGTGCGTAATATTTTTTTTTTTCGTGTCTATCGCTATTTTGTATTTTAAGGACACCATCTTGAATTTAAAGAAAAACAACACCTAGCCTATAACCATCGGACGGTTAAGAGGAATCGATAGAGACCTCATTCATTGAAATTCAACCACCCGTTTGGATGTTTCAGGGGTATAAAAAAATCTTTATTTTCTTTAATTGTTGTCTTGTTTCAAAGTGTTAAGCACCCTAGAATTTCAGTTCTATATCTCAAACTTTTTTTTAAGTTAGAGAAGAAACAAAAAATACTCCGGAATCCTTGTATCAAGGCCTAAAACTTAAACAGAAAAAATATTTGGATTTCTAAATTTTGTGCATTTTTTTAGTTTTAAATATTTAAATGGCTGCCATTTTGAAACAAGATGGCGGATGAAGTTGGCCAACGAACTCAGTAGAGATATTTGTATGTACTACACATACAATAAATCTCATCTAAATTGGTTTATAATTACAAGAGTTATCGTATGACAAATATCATATCTATATAAAGTAACATTTGAACGAAGGGTAGTTTTGTGGTCTGGGGTTCATGATCTGTAAAAATATACCAGAATTTTTCGGAAATGCTTTCCTCCAGAAGGCTGCAATAAGTAGCTTTTTACTTTTTGTAATGAAAGTTAACTAATAATTTCTGTCAGAAACCTGAACATATAATGAAACTGTTCGCCCAAATTAAACAAAATATAATTTATTAAAAGCTTATTGGAAATTAAAATATATATATATAAAAGGAAATAAAAAAGAGCTGAATCCTGGTGGTTGGTATCTAGAAAGTCACTGGATGCTGTACGAAAGAGGTAAGGTATTACTGCATGCTCTTTAATGTAATTATATTCTTTTGCTCTCAAGAAGCATTCTTAATCCTTTTACATAATTCTACGCTGTATTAAAAACGAAAATAGTAAATAAAGGTGTTTTTTATTAAGGTAGCATTTATTTCAAAATACCGCATACATCTCTCAAAATCACTGGAGATGTAAAACAGAAAATAAAACGTTAAATACTCGTTAAATACCAATTTTTCTATGATGGTACAACTACTTGGTACTACAAAAACATATACATATACCAAAATATACAAATTCCATGGAAAGTGCAACTGTTGTTGATTAAATAATCAAAAAAGAAATTTTTACTGAAAATATGCTTAAAATTATAAAAAGAAAAAATATTTTTTAAGAGTTTTATTTTCGGTCAATACTTTTTAATAATACCTTTCATTTACACATAACTTTTGGTAGGATTTCCTTTTTAAATTTTCAGTTCAATTTAATACAAAAGCTAGATTAAAAATAAAATGGATTTTGGTTGTTGAAAATTTTAACTTTACTATTTTGCTTTCGAAACTGACTTCTAAACTTATACTTTAAACAAATAACTATAGAAAATTCAATTCCTAATTGAATGTCACTTTATTCGTCTATTCGCGATATTTTGACGATTAAACGAAATAGCAGACCTCTCTCAATCTGTTTTTATCTATTTTACTTTTCTAACATATCACTTATATAAATTCAGACTTCTTCAACATGACTTCTTTATAAAGATATTAAATTATCTAATTGTAACATATTTAGTTACATTTATCTTCTAAATGTCTAATTTGATAAAACCGTGAAAGGGACACGTTCAAAAGTAAACATAACAGTTTATTTTAGTTTGTAACATTTAAACTATTTTTCATATTTTATCTATTATCTGCTGAGCGTATGAAGGCAGCGTTTTTATTTAGATATAAAGGTTTAGTATACGGGTATGAATGAGCATTTAATAAATGTATAATCATATTAATACTTCAATACGAAGACATTTGAGAAAGCAATTCCGTCATTTGCTTTCTTTCTGAAACTTTTTTCTTTTCTTTTGTTCTGAATTGTATCTATACTTCCCTTAAATAACTAAGGAACATACAATTTGAAAATAAGTGGACAAGGGACCTTCAAACTCATTTTTACCCGACTGCCAAGAAGGGTTATGTGTTTCACGCATATCTGGGTACGTGGATTTCTTTATACTCTCGAAACATCCCAACGGTTGGATGGATTTTAATGAATGGGGTCTCTTTCGATTTGTCTCAATCGTCCGATGGTTATAGGTTAGGTTTTGCTTTTATAAATTCAAAATGGCTGCCGTAAAATAAAAAATAGCGGTAGAGATGAAAAAATTTTACGAACCCTATTGAGTGACATATCATTGGATATGCCTTTCAAAACGAAGACGATGTTTCATTGACTACTTTACAGTCAGAAGCTCCGTTTAAATATTACACAACCTGGAAATTGTGTAGGTAGGATCCCTAGCTTTACTGCAACTCTAACCATCATAGACATCTATAGGCCTCATCAAAACAGAGTTTATACATAGGAACTAACAATTAAACGCAACTTAAAACTCATCAATACAAGTAAATACAAAAATAGGTAAGTAATATAAAAAATAGTTTCACATGGATGAGAAATAATTAATTAGTCCACTTTTTATGTAGTCAGGTTTTTTGATTTTTTAAATTAAATTTTTACTTGTTTTCCCTTTTTTTAATTGCACCTTAAATACTATTTAAGGGCGCAATACATGAATCATGGCATAAAATTTTCACACAAAAAATTAAAAAAAGAGAAAAAACAATTCTTTTGGAGAAAAATAAAGATTTTTTATGAATATTTTAAGCGTTATCAACAGCTTTCAAAATTTCTAAACTTTATTCCATATCAAATAAATTCCCCAATATTTTTATGCCTGTTTGGTTTACATATACAAATAAAACTGTGCATCGAATTTTATGTATATAAATGTAAGAAACTTTTTTTTCTAAATTTTAGGAAATTTTCAGCTTTTTTGCATCATATTTCTGCACTTTACCTTTAAATTTTCCGATTATATTTAGGTTTAAAAAAAATTAATAAACAGTTTTATTTGTATATGTAAACCAAACTGGCATTAAAAAAATATTGGAGATTTATATCGATATGGTGTGAGGTTGGGACATTTTGAAAGTTCTTGATAACACTTAAAATATTCAGGAAAATTCCTTATTTTTCTTCCCCCGATTTTTTTTAATTTCTTGGGTCATAAATATATGCCATAATTCATATACTGCGACCTTGAATAGTATTTGAAGTGTAAATATAAAAAAAGAGTTTGACGGTATCTTGTCCACTTAAAATAAAAGGGATACTTCGAGCAATGAATTTTTTTTTTCTGCTTTTAAGCAACGTTATGGGAAATAATGATATGTAGTAAAAAAAAAAAAAAAAAAAAAAAAAAAAAAAAAAAAAAAAAGATATTCAAGATTAAAAAAGAAGTTTATTTACATTATGTTCTTATATATTTATTTAATATATTTTTATATATTTATGTAAACTTGTATTTATGTAATACCAATGAATATGTTCTATTTCTGTAGTATCAATAAATAAATTATTATTTATTTTTAATTCGCATGATTTATTTTATACACAGCTTTTTAAAATAATCTTAATTGTACATTTTAGTTAATAATTTATTATTTATTTTTAAATGTACATGAATATTATACTAGTCTTGTATGGAAAAACGTACATAAAGAATCAAATAAAAAAGTTAGGTTTAAGTTTGAGGTTGCACGGAGCGCCTGATTTGAAATTTATCTTTTATGCACTTTAAGTCAAAAATGTGCAAGTATGTTTTTCTGGAAATATTAAATTTATTTTAATGTTTTACATTCAAATTTGAATAAATTTAAATTAATTAATAAGCTTTAGCTGTTAATAAATATTAAAATAAATTTAATTTTTCTAATCAAATTCAAAATCACATAAATATAACTCACGAAACATTCCACTACCCTAAATTTAGATTTACCTTTGAAAAAAGAGTATATGAATACCACAATCGGCAAACTTGATTGTTTTTCAATAATTGTCTCATTTGATGAAAGAAAAATTCAATTCTCAGATTATTTTTTTTATTAGTCGATTTATCTTTTGTATTAATATATGTTTTTCATTTAAATGTGCCAGTTTGATAGAATTGATCCTTCAATCAATGCAATGCTTCATTGTTTTCAGTTTTTATTTCTCCTTTACTTCAAAATATATGGAATCTTTTTTTATGTTTCACTTTTAAAAGCTGGAATTAAAATATATTACGGATTGATGGGTGCTTTTTCTGCATGATCATGTAAAGGGAAATTCTGTTGGATTACACATATAACAAGCTACAATCAAAATGTTCATTTACATTTTCTAATTCTGGATATGGTTTGTGCTTTTATTCCTCTGATTTTTTTTTTCTTTTAAGCCTAATTAAATTAATTATATTTTTCTGTATTTAAACTAGCATTTTTGGTAGACATTTTAGTTCTTTCTTCTAAGATTCATAGTCTGCTGTAAAAAAAAACAATATACCGTACATGTAACATTTCCGTATATACACTTTTGTGTTATATACGAGGGAGTATCAGTAAGTTTTCCCCCCTCACATAGAACTAATTGAGTGAAATTTATAAAATTGCTACATTTTATTAGCCCTTTTCTATCTATTCACCGTGCGCAATAACACATTTCTGAAATTTGCATTGCAAAGAGGGTGGTAGGGTGTATTCCATCATAATAGATCCAAAGGGGGCACTTTCCTAATTTTTGCCGACCAAACTCATGTGACATATTGTTGAAAAGGCCTGTGACCACTTATGCGTGTCATGCACCCCCCGAGACCCACACGTATCTCATGTGACATAGTCACATGAGGGGTGTCCGCAAAATTTAGAAAAGTTTAGAAAATGGGTAAATTGGGGAGGGGGGCTCGGTAGGTGCATAACATGAATAAGTGGTCATAGGCCTTTCCAACAATATGTCACATGAGGTGGGCCGGGAAATTTATAAAAGTACCGCCTTTGTGTCTACTATTACATCTCATGGAATACACCCTCCCCCACCTCTTTGCAATACCGTTAGCAGAAAAGTGCTATGTATAGATTTTCTATGTATACATAACAACATTTTATTTACTTCTCTTTCATTATAAAAATTACCATAATAATACTTTTTGCACTTAAATAAGCTAAAATTTAACATTCAAAGTACAGAATATGAAAAACGTAATTGGTATTTTTTTTTTCTCTGTAATGATACATCAGTAGGAATACACATACATATATATAATTATGTCTCCTTATTCTTCATGGCAATTGTTAGTAAATTTTTAGCGACTGGCAAATTGGGCTTTGATGACTCTCAGCGTAATGCCCGGTACATGGTTAATTATAGGCTTGAGAATGGATCGTCAGCCAGCTACCTATTTTCTTCTCCCTCACCACATTTACAATTTAGCAAATGCTCATCTCCTCGCTGCTTGACCTTCCCACATACAGATCCATCACAAATTGTACATAACACTTCCCATATTAATTTTTGTAAAGCTTTTAATGTTATTTATCGTATTAAATGTAATTCATGTAACATGCAATATATTGGTCAAACTGGTGGCCCAATTCATAAATGTATCAACGGACATCGATCTGCCATCAGTAATTATAAATGCTCTCGCAATCCTTTAAACTGCAAAGTTTAGTATAGGCACTTTAAAAAGCACAAATTTAGTAATATTACTATTCATATCCTTAATATATAAAATAAATTCCATGAACGTCTTGTTATGGAATCTGCTTATATCAAACACTATAACACACTTTATCCATATGGACTAAATCAACTCTCAAACAATAAACCTCATGTCGTATATTCTACATCATCACATACAATTAACTATCAATCTCTCTATCTTTTTCTTAATCATAAATTATATAAGCAAACCACACGCACAAAAATAGGTAAATCATCTACTACTAAACATTCATCATCTAAATTAACTAATACTCATATTAAAAAATCATTAATGCGCCTACAATTTTCTTTCAGTAGTAATTACAATTGGATCTCTCTTCGTAAATTTATATTTGCAATTCCTAAATATCATAATCAATATCACAAAGTTTTTACATCAAATACATTCAATTCTCACTTTCGTGATACATTTTTTGATTTACTCCATTTTAGGCTAACTGCTCTTAATGTCAATAATAACAAAAAACAACAAAAATTAAATAAAAGTAATTCACATTTAATCGTTACCTTTACCAATCCTGTTTTTAATAAAATTAAACTTAATCAATTATTTCACAACGAGCAATGTAAATTCCCTCTTCAAAGTAGGAGTCGGAGTAAGCCCATTTTGAAGCGAAAGAGTCGGGGTCGGATCTGTTACTATTTCCTAAGTCGGAGTTGGAGGCGGAGTCAGGCCCATTTTTTGAGCGAAAGACTTGGAGTCGGATCTGTTGAAATTCCCGGAGTCGGACTCGTCCATTTTCCCACAGACTCCGCTGCCCTGTTTGAAAGCACTAAGTTATGTAGACTAGATGCTGGACCGCAGTTTTTGTAATGGTGTCATTCCGGGCAATGTGGCCACAAATGTATCGGTAAAAATGGCCAGACGGTTAGTTTGCACTGAAATAATACTTTATTTATTGTTCATAACAAAATACTATCCAAAAGTACGATATGTTGACTATTTTCAAAAGAGAAAAGTTTGTAGCATTCTTAAACGACATAATAAATTTTCAAATTCATTTGAACATTTGCAGAATGCTTAATCAAAAAAAAAAAAAAGGATTACTGATACCTACATTAAATATACGTTCCATTTCATATTAATAGGAATTAATCATAAAATTTAGAGCTACATCTAATAAATTGCCTTGTTATTTAAAAATTTTAATAAATACAAGTATTTACAAATGATTTATTATAGAAAAAAAACGGATATCAAAATTCGCCCCAATTTAAAAATTTATGCATCCATATACAATATTAAGGGGTCTCAGGACACTTAAAGCTTCAAAAAAAATTTTTTTTTAGTTTTTTTAGATGTAAATCTTTTCTGAACATTTTTAATATAATTGTTTCCTTCAAATTATCATTAGAACAGAAGTTATGGCTTTTAAAATTATACTCGCACAATAGCTGAAGCGGCATTTCCGAAACTTTTAAGTCATTTTTCTCCAAATAACGTTTTTGGGCATAGCGCGCACGATATCTCAAAAACTTTTGAATATTTTTTCATGAAATTTTCAAAACATACGTTTCAGATTAATTTTTATAAATTGACCTAAAATTTCCTTTTTATTGTTCAAAAAAATATCTTTTAAAGTGAATATGTTGTTGAAATTTTAAAAATTTTGTATTAGCTAAATACAACTTAGTATTAAAAATATAAAAATGCTTTAAATACAAATTTATTTAGGTTCAGGGTAATTATTATATTCAGAAGGATAACTGGGCACAAATTTTTTTATTTTATTTTTAATATTTATTTTCTAATCGTACGCGTAAGCTGTTATTCCAAATTTCTGCTTGTCAAATGTCTGACTGTTTGTAGTACCCTGCAAATGCTAATTCTGCATCTTGCAATTTTTTAAATACATAAAATGAAATACAGTTCTTATATCTTTCATCTAAAAAAATTGTGTTTTAAAATCATATACATTTTAAGATTTTAAATGTTGAAAATGGTTTCTTTTTTTCATTTTTTAAGAGCTCCGAGACTTAAACATGTATTAGATTTTTGTCTTCTACTTTTTTCTGTTTCAAACTGTGCAATGACTTGACTTCGATAATCGCCAGAAACATTATTAATAAAAGCAAATCAGTTTATTAAAAACCGCCAATAGCTCTGAAGAATTACATAATAGAACATGAACCATAAAGTTAGCAGATGTTTTACATTATATTTAAAATACAAAAGAGTTCAGCGAAACATGGAACTACAATTTCTTGGTTATATTTTTTTGGTTCTCAGAATTTTTTTTTTAACTTTAACGTAAAATAAATGAAAACCTGAGCAATGTTTAAAAAGCTTTAACTAAAAATTATGTTCGCAGAAAACCGACAGATGAATGACAATTCTAAGTGAATTACTTTCAAAATGATATAATGAAATTAATTACTTCTCCGATAACTGCTGAAGTAGAAGAAACCAATTCAATAGCCAGTTTTAGCGCAGTAAATGTGTGAAGAATCTTACAGACACAAAGATGAGTTATTTTTAGTTACTGTTAAAGTTTTAGTTTCTATAAATAAATATAAATGTAAAAGTTTTTGTAAATACATTACAAATAAATATTTCTATTACTTTTCTTACACTATATATATATATATATATATATATATATATACAGGGTATAAACGTAAAAATATCAACGTTACAAACACCAATAATTTTAAATTTTTAGCATAGCGGTTTCGGTAGCATATAGCATATCGTTTTCAGTGTTACCGCTATAACGCAAACTTTTTAGTTTTACATAATTTAATAGTCAACTGCAATAAGACAATTCCTATAAAAATGACTGTCAGTTATCGTTAAATTTTAGAAACAGCTTGGCTACATAGACGCTACAGATAACTAGATCATAAGGAGTTTTCCATATTTTGTTCTTCTTTATTAACTGACATCTAATAAAAAAGAATGTCAACGAGTTGCTTTGTAATGGATGCTCCAATTTTGTTAATTATTTTTAACACATTCCAACATAGTGGAAGTGTCTGTCCGCCTGTCTGTTTGTTCGATCTTTAACTCGGGTTAATACCGTCGGTTTGCTCTCTAATTGATATATGGTAATGAGATGTACTATGTCTTGCTCGGTATTGTAAATGAAGTATGTCGCATTTATAGTTTGCTCACTGAACACTCAAAATTGTACCGTTACATTATGGTCTATGCAAAATATCGTTTGTAATACATGTCAATGATGTTACGCTATTTCAAACATATTGGGATTAATATATTTCTCTGAGATATTCAACAAAATCCTTATTGTTGAATATGATGTACATATAAATTATCATTCATATACAGGGATAAACAAAAATTTTCGATTACTGTAACGCCAATGTGTCTATGAGCAATAATTGCTGAAAGTTTTAGTTGTGGTATGCATTGATAAATGAAAAAAAAATGCATATTACTTCATGTTTATAATATATATTGCTGTACATAATACACCTTAATATGCATAAGTATACAAAACATATAGTATTATTCACAGCAACGTTTTAATTGGTATTTGTACAAAGAAATAATGTAAAAATTATTATTATTATTATTAGTGTCGTATGAAATATGGGAATTTATATTGTTGTTATTATTATTTTATTAAGATAAATGTGATTCAATGTGTATATAAAATGTGAATCAATATGTACATTATATTAATTACATTGTATCTAAAGAGAAACGTTGTTTACAAAAATAAGCTGAGATTCTAGGTGCCCAGAGAGGGGAGATTGATACCTATTTCCCAGTAACTTTTATGGCCCAGGACATAGACCAAATGTCGAGGGGTTCACACTGGAACGGACAGGTCATGTCGGTCGAGATTTATGAACAAATTTATAGACGCAATAACTGAAGTCCCCACAATTTGGATCCTTGGGGCCAAAAAGGGGGATGTAAAGAGGATAAACTGTAGGAGGTGCTTTTAAGACATCGGGTAGAGAAAACTTCGAATTAGAAGCCATATAGATATAGTTTAAGAGCCGGCAGCACAAAAACCTATGTTATCAAGCACAAGAAAAAACCTTTATTTTATGGAAGAGTGTAGGGGAATTTAATGATCCATGTCTGCCGGAAATGAAGTGGTGCATAAGACAAAAATTAATACCACCAGTGGTTGACTCTTAGGTTTATCATTTTGTTTTCCTGCTCCAAGTCCTCCATGTTTTCATATCTTTGTTTGTAGGACAAATACAATGATAAACCCACGAGTCAACCAATAATGGTATTCATTTTTGGCACATGCACCAATTCACTTCCGGCAGACATGGATCATTAGATTCCCCTACTTCTACTCTTCCATAAAATAAAGGTTTTTTCTTGTGCTTGATAACATAGGTTTTTGAGCTGTCGGCTCTTGGACTAATACACTATGACGCAAAAGTTTAGACAATGAAGAAATTCTTACATACTTTGAAAAATATTTATTCAATTTTCAAATCACTGCTTGAAATTAATGTGCTGTACATATAAACAATATTTATAACAAAGGAAAGTGGAATTGTGCATATTGCAATAAATTAAATGGTAACAAAAATAAACTGCTGTCTCAAAAGTTTAGACACAAATTAAATAAAATCGAAATAAACAATTTTTAAAACCTGGTTGCGCATCCATGCTTATGTATTACGTCATATACACGAGATTGCATGGAAGAAACTAAATCTTGCATAGTTTGTGGATCGATATCGTACCATGCATTCTCAATAGATGTCTTAAGTTCCTTTTCAGAAGAGTATTGTCTAGCGTTGCTATAAACTTTGCGACACATGATGCTCCAAAGGTTTTCTATAGGGTTAAGATCTGGGCTACATGCTGGCCAGTCGAGAACTCTTATATTATGGGAATTAAACCGAGATTTTGAATGTTTTGCAGTGTGAATTGAAGCATTGTCTTGCTGAAATTCCCACTGAGGACGCCCTAGAAGCTCAGCAAATGGCAGTAGGTTTTCTTCGAATGTCTGTGTATAATGCTGTGAAGTTTGACGACCACTGGTGAAGGTCAGAGATACTTGTCCATTATAGCAAAAGGCTGCCCAAACCATCACCGAGCCCCCTCCTTGTCTGTGACTAAAAAAACTTCGAGGTTCCTTCCGCAAGTCATGCCAATACGATAAACAACCATCTGGACCATCCAGATTCCACTTTTTTTCATCGCTAAATATGACTGACTGCCATTTCTCTCCATATGACATATGCTTTCGAGCCCACATAAGTCTTTGTAACTTATGATGTGGTTTCAGAGCTGGTTTCTTCTGCATTTTGCTATAAAAGATTGTTCCTTTTTCCAAAATTCGTCTACGAATCGTATCCTTTGATACAGAGAGTCCCGATGAGCTTTGAACTCCACGTACGCTCATTTGTTGAGTACTCGCTAGTCTTTGTATCAGGCGATCCTCTCGTACATTTGTCACACGTGGCCTCCCAGACCGACATTTTGCTTTATATTCGGAACCACTCGATAAAACTCGATAAATAGATTTTTTTGACCTATTAATAATAGCAGAAATTTCAGAAACGCTCTTCCCTTCACCTTTCAACTGCCAAATCCTTGAAACCTCATTCACTTGAATTTCTTTAGCTCTCGGCATGTCGACCATGAAGCGCAATCGTTTGCAGAACTTAAGTACTCCAAATTTGTGACACCATCGATTCTAAATTTGCATATGCCAGCGAATATTCAAAGAAATTTAGAATAGTGTCTAAACTTTTGCGACAAGCACATTTGAATTTTTATGAAAAAAATTAGTATTATAGCAAATAAAACGACTGTCTTTTGTACATAGGATTTTAAATCAGTTTTTGAATATATTTACAGGTTTTTGTAATTCTGACGTCATAATTCTACATTTTAAAGCTGAATGACGTCATTGTCTAAACTTTTGCGTCATAGTGTAGAAGAGCGTTCTGGAGTGGCTAGTTTTGAGCAGGGGACCAAAGCTTGGTCCCCATTAACCAGGAGAAGAGAAAAAATATACAGAGGACTAATAGATGGATATAGACACAGTTTTAGTGGAGTTCTTGAGAAGAGAGAGACAGTTCTGTAGAGATGAGTCCCGCTCTACTCCTCTGAATCTTATGAAGGGTCGGAGTAGACTCTGAAGTTATGTGTACATTCAAGCCACAAAGACAGCAACGGGTGTTTCGTCGCACTGGTGTACCCGAGTCATGATTAAAAGAAAACGACTGCAAAAATCTTGAGAGGTTTAATTTAAATTAATAGAAAATAGTTCGCAGTATTTATAATAATATTGTTAGTGAGGTATGTAATGGACTTTAGTGATAAAATCGATATTGTCAAGAGATCCCCTGGACCCAACCCAGTCTAGATATCAGCAATCCATTAGATGTTTCCAGGTACACTGTAAAAAAAACGACATTTTTACAGTACAAAGTACTGTTCATCTCGCGCACAACCTCGATCACAGTTGAATGTACTGAATCTTTCTTTGTGTTCCTGACTATTTAAACATGGAAAATACAGTAGTTGCGTAAAATTAACAGCACAACGTACTGGCAATTTGGACGCCAGTAGTTTGTGCTGTGGTCCAAATGCGTCCAAAATTGCCAGTACATTGTGCTGTTAATTTTACGCAACTACTGTATTTTTCATGTTTAAATAGTCAGGAACACAAAGAAAGAGACACTACATTCAACTGTGATCGAGTTGTGCTGGAAAATTTGCAGTGGTTTTTTTTTACAGTGTAGCAATTTTCTCAATTTTGTTCCATTTTTGTTAATTGATATATATTTACAAAAATACAATAAGGGTACTCCGTGCCCGATTGGAATAGTAAACCAAAAACTGTCAATTATGATTAGGTTAAGATTCATTAAATTCAAGGGAATTAATTGTATTAAAAGTATCCCTTAATTCTTGAAGGGGCAAGAGAATTAAATTGTTTTAATGTGTAATTGTAAATATGTGGGAGTTAATAAATGTTTTTTATATGTTAATTATTAGTTTTTCCTTTTCATCATGAGCCAGAGTTATTTATCTAATGTTTATATTTATGTTTCAGATTACGCTGCATTTAAATGATTGGGAATTTTATATGTAACTATATATTTATTCTTATGGTACAAAATTACTTTTTGGGCTGTCCATTTTGCATAATAATGCATGCGCATGGGTCTATAGGTTAAAATTATTTACTAAATATCCACAACGCAATAAGGTGGTTGAAGAAGTCTTCCCGTCTTCATTTTCGATAATATGTTATTATTATCAGGGGTTTTGGATAGGACCAAAAAATCACTTTAAGTTTTATTAATTATGACTATAACATACTATGAGCCTTCAGGTAATGAGTATTTATACTCAAAAGGTGATTGGATTTAGGCTTGTCTAATCACCCTTGGAGTAAGTGGGTTTGCATCCCCATTTACCTCCAAAAATCTTCCACAATACCTCCCCCCGCCCAAGTGTAACGTTGTGGTGGGTCATTAAAAGGTTAAGAGTCAGCTGTTTACAAGCGCCCAAATCCCCAGAATATATATATATATATGGGGTATTCTCACAATCTTTTGACTTTTAAGAAAAAAAATCTGAAAAAATTAAACTTGCTAAAATAACAATTTAATCTGATAGACGAATGCCTTAATGATTCAAAATAAAGAAAAAATGATCAGCAGCAATTTGTTTTTTATTTAACTGAGGTTTAAGTTAAACTTGCCAGTTTAATTTTCCTTACCATTTTACCACTATAACTTTTTATTTTCTTCTAAATTTTTACTTATAATGAATTTGCATAGTACCCACAGGACATTCAAATAAGAAATAATAACAATGTAGTACTTTTAATACAAAATTTTTGTATAACATTGTCTTAAAGATGTGTTAAAGAAGGGACAGTAAGGTAAAAAAGGGGGATGGTATTGGAAAAAAGGACGAAATGGTAAAAAAAGGGACGGTAAGGAAAATTACCACCTATTTTAAGGAAAATCGTGTTAAGACTCAGTGATAGCCACAATGTTCATAGATTTTTAGAAATAGTTGTTAAAATTGGATTTTTTTTTTTTTTAATTTACCTCGAAAAGTGCAGGAATAAACCTTGGGGACTGTGAGACTACCAATAAAGCCGCGATGCTTGAAATTGATATTTAAATACTAATTTAAATTCTACAGTAAATTTCCTGTCAAAGAATTGTAGACATTATTTCTCTAGCATACTTCTGCGTGAGGAAAAACTTGAAAAAATTCTGTGTCTGCATCTGAAATGATGTTCTGTATAATTTTAAAAGAGGGATGGTAAGGAATCTAAAACCCAGGGATAGAGTTTAAAAAATAATAACAACCCTAAAAATGTATGCAGGTTAATTTTTAGCGACATATTTATCTAAAACAAGAGCTCAAGTTTAATAAAAAATTATATCGAATTATTTTTATTAAAACAATTTTATCCAGAAAGCTCCAAACTTAAAAATCAGCATCAGGGACACGGGACGATGTAGGAGTTTTCCAGGTGTTTGGACCCCCAACATCGTCCAAAACTTTTTTATCTCGTTAATATTGTTGTGCAATCATGCAATGGGATGTTCCCCAGTATATGAAATAAAAAACACACAAAAAGTGTATTAAAATAAAAATTATTATTCAGGGACAAAAGATTGTGAGAATGCCCCATATATCATTTACAGGCTGTAGAAAATAATTTGATTATATTTAAGTTTATTGAAAGAAATGGAATTTTCAACGATAATAGGAGTTTCCTGACTGAACTATATTTTAGTTTAATATATAGTATATAGAACGTAGGAGAAAATCATCTTTAATTATAAACTTGAATAGTTTTTAGCATTGAATCCCTTTTCGATTAGTTGCAATTATAGATGCTCATATAGAGTGCGTATGTTAATACGAAAATATTTTAAGTGTAAACTTTATCTTTTGTAATCTTAGAATTCTTGCAAAATATTTTTTGAGAAAAAATGCGAAATATATCAAATGGAGTTAGGCGAATTATAAACTCCAGTGGTTAGTAGTGGAATAAATCGCCACAGATATCTTGATGTATTGCCTACATTACGTTTTCAGTGTTAATGCACTTAACGTTTTCTAACTTTGTATGCTTATAAAAAGTATTACGTTTCACAAAATGAAAATTATTATGTATCATTTTAAAGATAATTTAATACTGATTTTAATACCCAAAACAAATTTCAAACATTTGCAATACAAAAATAAAAAAATAAAATACGCGCCAATAATTATCGAGATACATTAGATACTGATGATTGCTGTGAGTTATCGGTGCTTATTAGGGGAGCCATTATTTTTTATTACAGCTTCACATCTGTGCTT
This sequence comes from Maratus speciosus, assembly GCA_963932465.1. Lineage (NCBI taxonomy): Eukaryota > Metazoa > Arthropoda > Arachnida > Araneae > Salticidae > Maratus > Maratus speciosus. The sequence continues at coordinate 324,740,695 of OZ010791.1, read as the reverse complement.
CGTTGGACTGCGAGAGTTTTAAGCTATTCTTTCGTTATTGCATAATGCCAGAAAACAATTATAGCCACAGTTAATTAGCTTTTATTTGATGGGTGCCTCATTTGTACAAAAGTTTTCAAACGCTGCCGCAAGCTCTCAATAGGATTGAGGTTAGTATTGTTTCCTGACAATGACAAAAGTTCAATAGTCTTTATAAACCACTCTTTCCATATTTTTCCTGTGTGGCAAGGAGAAGAGTCCTGCTGAAAATAAATGAAGCATTGTTGGGAAAGAGATCCTTAATGGAAGGTATAGGTTTTTGTCTACAATAGTGTCAATGTATTTTCTTGTATTCAGTTTCCCATCAATTACACGAAAGCGACCAATACCGTCTACTGATATGCACGACTAAATCATAACACTAACTGGTTTCTTCTCAGTTGCCTGAACCTGTCAGGATGTAGCTCTTCTCCTAATCTACGTCTTACATATTTTCGCCCATCACTACCGAATAACAATATCTAAGTTTCATCACTGCATATCTTGTAACCATTGATCATCTGTGCGAAATGTGTTCCTTTGGCCACTGTAGTCTTTTTTGCGCTGCTGTAAATTGAGACCAGGATTTTTTTCGTGGAATTCTACCTTTTAATTCAAAATATAATAATCTTCTTCTGATTGTTCTCGAAGTGACAGAAAATTCATCATCATTCAGTACATTTCTGATCACCGCTGATTACATCCTTCTAACTTGGAGACATAATATTTTTTATTCTTCTGTCATCAACAGATGTAGTGCACCTTTTTGGGGCTTTTCCTGCTTTGTATTTTATTGAATTTGTCTCCTTATATCGTAAACAAAACTTTTGGACTCCAGATGTAGTCACTGAACCAACCAGCTGTCTTGTTATTTCAGCATAGGAAAAACCCCATTCTTGAACACATTAACCTTAGTTCTCATCCCAGGAGTCCAGTCTACTCTTTTATTTGTTGTTATGGCTTCTTAACTAAATACTAAAAATATTTACAAAAATTCTTACTAAAATATTAAAAAGTTTAACAAAAATCCCTATTTGTAATTTGATTACATAAAAAACAGTCTTCCTTCTACAGGAATAAGTACAGTAATGACTTGTTCCAACATTAAGCATGATGTCAGCTTTAGCTGGCAGTTACTAACATTTGATTGGTTCCCAGAACAAATGCAGTCATTAGCCAGGAAAAGTTTGAAATTACAATCCACTTCATCACTGTGTTTGTTTTTCAGATTAAAGTAAGTACAACATTTTTGTATTGCAAATATTTGAATTTTTTCTTGTATTGAAAGCAGTATTAAATTCCCTTAAAAATTATAAATAACAGTTAGCATTTTGTGAAATGTAACATTTTCTTTAAGCATACAAATTTAAAAAAACATATAAATTTCCAAAAGTGTCCGCAATTTTGACCACCAATATATATATATTTTTATTTACTTATTGATAAAGTTTAAATTTCTTTATGGTATAGTAGACGGAAAGGAACACTGAAATAGTAATATTATTTCAACAGAAACTGGGTTAGTCTTGAGCTATAGCGCTACACTCGTTAGAGACTGACTTATTTTAAGTACGTTTAAAAAAATTTTATAAATTAGTTCAAAAAAAATTCGATACATTTTTAATACAAATTCCATTTAAAAGCATATTTATAGTTCTATTCGATGGTACAAAAATTTAAGGTGCACAGTGTTTGGAAGCTATAAAAAAAAATAAAGTAAGATAAAACTTTATGTATCAGGTTGTTGCCATTGTTAATATTACGTCAGCATTCCTACGGATATGTTTTTGCTCTATAATATAGGCTATCTGGAGTAGAAAAGCGGTATGTTGCATTTGCAATGCATAAGATCTTTCGATTTTGGTAAAAAAAAAAAAAAAAAAAAAAAAAAATCTTTTATAATTCTACATTTAGAAAAGATTATGTCTAATAAATTTTCTCATTAAAAGCAAGAAGTCATGTTGAGTGTAAAAGAACTGAGAATTATAAAAATTACATTTTGGTTATTACAAGATATTGATACAATTGTAGTAAATTGACTTTACCAGAAAATGGCTGCACATGGTCAATATGATACCATTGGTGGAAAATACAGTTTGTCTACAAATCAGTTAGGCAAAAAGAATGTTTTATGGAATGGAATTGACAGGGAAAAAAATTAAAGTACATATAGTTGTAAGATAGAAAAATAGTTTATGTTTACCATTATCAAAAATGTTCGATGTGACTTCCTTTCGTGACTCTACAAATGTCTCATCGGTAAATCATTTCTTGCCACAGATTTGTCAGCATGTTTCCGTCGATCGAATTAATTGCAGTGCAGATTCTTGATTTTAGTTCAGGAATGAATGCAAGAAGTGGTGCCTTGTGCACTTGTTCCTTTACAAAACGCCGAACACTGAAATCAAGCGGTGATGTGGTGGAAATTGAATAGCATCTCCGCTCGCTAAGCGATAGCGTCACTTATGACATCTAAAGCCGTCTATGAATAAATTTCGGCAATATTACTATTAGTCTGACTTTCATTTAGTTAATTTCATTTAATATTTCGGTAGTCCTTAACTTACGAAATCGCCCAGCTAATTTGTAGATATCCTGTATTATGAATAAAAATTGGTACAGCATAACATTATTACCGTGCTAATGTTTGTTTGCTTGTCTAATTTATCTAAGTAAATTCCTCGAGGTGAGTATCGTCAGGCTCTGTAGTATGGTATAACTTCCAGGTTTGATGATATTTAGCCTAATCGACTCTCCTTTGTATGTGGGTAGCTTTCAACATTAACGGCTGTTTCCTTTTTTCATATCGCAAAATCTCTTACGTTTTTCCATTCTTGACTGGGTTTATTTTGTCACAGGGATGTTATCCTCGTTGGCCAACTGTTTTAGGGAAATACCATCTCGTGAAAGACGACGCAAAATTCATTTTTCTGCCTGAAAGTCATTTTATCTACATGTACGCATCCTTTTTTTACACCCGTGCGCATTGCCCATATTTTAAAAAAATGTCTATTACAGTTTTAGATCGTTTGATTTACTTAGATATTGGTCTACGTGAAAGACCTTGTTTCTTAAAATCTGCTTTTTGTCCGTTCTCGAACTTTCATAGCTGGGTTTTCTTTCCCATTGCAATACTGCAGGAGAAATAGAAAATGCAACCTTCTAAAGTCTGCACAAAGTTCGACTGGCACAGAACAAGTATTTAACAACGTCCTGACGTCATAAACACATTGAATTGCAGCAACCCTAATGTCTGCAGTTTCCAATAAATACCAATATTGTCAGTGGCTTTATTTCGGCGGGACACTTCCCCCCCCCCTCTTTTTTTACACATTCGTCATTTTCTCCTGCCTAAGTGGGGCAGGGAGTGAGTTACTCCTGGCAAATATGTATTTGTATATAGGCTTCCTTGATATATTTGTTTCGTTCTTATTTGTTTGTTTCGTGTCCAGTTACGGCACAGAATTACGGTGGCTTTATTTCGTTGGGACACACCTTATTGTTAGAATCAAATAAGCATTTTTGCGTATATTTACTACATTAAAAATATAATAGAGAAAAAATTTAAATATGTAACAACTTATTTAAGATAAATAATATTATCTTATATTATTGAGAATAACATTATCTTATATTATTGCGAATAATATTATCTTATATTATTGTGAATCATACATTATCTGGTATCTATAATCCATCTTCTCAAAGAAATACCAGACTTAAGTACTATTTTCTCATGGTTGTTCCTTACATCAATCACGTAGAATAAAGGCTGAGTGGAGAATCTGGATTTACACAAGAGAGCAATAAGTTTTATACACTAGATCTATAAAGAATGTGTTTCACCGAAAATCTTATAATCATTTAGATTAGATAATCTAATTTTGATACAATGTTTTATTCTCTTATATAAGAAAGAAATCACATTTTTAGTCTTTTTTTATATAAGAATACAGAATCTCATAAATATGTCTTTTCTTTTATAGGTCCTTTTACAAAATATTTCTAGATGTTTTTAAATAAGTTTTTTTTTTTTTTTTTTTTTTTTTTTTTTTTTTTTGTGAAAGTTTAATAAATAGAATATTAGAACATAATGTGCTAAAATAAATATATTTAATGTTAAAATTCTATATCTGGTCGATTTTAAACAGTTTGTCGAATATAGAGAAACACTACATGAAGTTTTATGGAAATTTCGGAATATAAAGAAAATGTTTGAGCTACCGACTTTGCAGTAAAACCTTAGTTATGAGAGCAATTAAGGGAACCAATTTAAATGCAAAAACGTATTTCCGATCATCCTGCACAACAAGTACTCTAAAAGGTTCGTACACTGTAATAAAACTATAATTCTACAGATTTAAATTTACCGAAATCTGTATGCTTACTAAAATTTTATCTGTATACCGTAAAAAAAAGATGTAAAGCTACTAACTAGGTTTTGTAAATCTATAAAATTCTGTAGATTTACAAAAGAATCTACTAAAATTATAGTAATCTAACTAAAATTTTATATGTAATCCTGGTTGCAGTTACATAAAAAGTTCTAGGCATCCCAGTTTCCTAAGAAATTCTTGGCAAACTTACAGATTTTTTGATTTACGGTACAAAAGTGTACCTATCTCTTACAAGAATTTTGGCTGTTGCCGTTGCATAAAAAGTTCTAGGAATCCCAAGTTCCTAGGAAACTTTTAGTAACTTTACATATTTTATTTTACAATGTAGGTGTATTAGCTGACGATGTATATCCTACATAACCTTTGTGTAAGATTATCAAGTATAATTATCAAAATATAAAAGTATATTATAAATATTTTTAAATACTCTATTTTAAGCATATAGTGTTTTCAACCAGCTTCAACAGAACACCTTTGGGAAACATGACACCTTGCAGAAGACACAGTATATTACAATTGAAAAATAGTTATATTTTTAAACATCTAATGAAATATAAGAATTTATAAAAATTCATTTGAACTTCACATGTACGAAAACTAACACTTCTTCATATTCGACAGGTCAACTATATAAGGCAACTCTAAAAGGAACAAGAACGAGAAATCATTCTTGAGACATAGATTACACTAGGGAACACACATTTTGTTTACTTAGATCTGGCACTTGTCTTTGGCTAATTATTGGCATCTAAATCCAAAAATGACCCCAGTTTTTTTCTATCGTGTCAACTTTTTAAGCTACAGAATACCCCCAAAATCATACATAATGTGGATACAAAGGAAAACGAAGCAAAAATTACTAAATACATTATTCATACAGCAGCTGTATATACTTACTGTACACTATATTGTATGCATACAAGTAGTAAAATCCTTTTGCAAAACGAAAAAAGTACATATTAAGGAAAAAAATTCGCTTACAGTTTTTCCTGGAGTGTTCAATTTGTGGAAAATCCCGCTTGATGATCCAACAATAGTCAGCCATCATATATTCATTCCATCTACCTTGATATCGTTCTTCCATGAGCTTCAAATCTTGGTAGAATCTCCCTGCTCATCACTGACTGCACCAAGATTTTCACGGAAGCCATCAAGATAACTATGCAGAAAATGAAGTTTTATGCTCATGTTGCAGTCAAGACTTTTGAAGCTGTTTAAAAGTTGCTGGACAATTTTGGTGTAATTTTCTACTCGCGTATTTCGAAGAAAGTCTTGAAAAGGTTTTTGAATTGCCAAATAAACATTATTTTGGAGTTAAGTCATTTTTTCGATGAAATGTTTATCTCTAATGAGCTGCCGAATCTGTGAGCCGTCAAATACACCTGCCTTTATTTTTTTCAAAAGACAGATTTGGAAATTTCGAAATGAGATACTTAAAACAGTCTCCTTCAATTGACGAAACTTTCGCGAACTGCTTCATTAGATACAGTTTTATAGGCAGAGGTGGAAATATGATGTTTTTTCTGTCGGCAAGTGGCTGATGCAAAATGTTTGAATCACCAGGTTTGAGCTGAAATCTTGGAGGCCAACCTAACTGGAACCAATGCTTCACACGGGCTCTGCTGTCCCACATACATAAAAGAAGGAATGCTTGGTATATCAAAGTTGCTGGTCAAGAAGGAAGTACACCATTTTAAGGCCAACACAGACGATCCATTCATGAATGTGATATTGCAATAAAATGGTGGCTCTCTTGATGTCCTCATATTCTTCGCTCAAATAAACTGAATGGCTGATTGGGACTGCTCCAAATAAATTTCCATTGTGAAGGAGCACGCACTTCAAGTTCCTCTTTGAGCTGTCGATGTACAGTTGCCATTCAGTTGCGATATAGGATGGAATTCCCAACTCCTCCTTCAATCCGGGTACGTTATGGCAAAAAACAAATCCACCTTTTTTCGAAAGTATTAAAGAAATTCACTTTATCTTGATCAAAAGTAGGATACATTAGCTCCCTTTTTAAGAAAATTTTCCTTGTGCAGTCTTGATGCTAAGAGTTCAGAAGCTTCTTTCTTCATATGACTCGAGCCCGATTCAGCGTAGAGTGGTCACATTAATGTAAGCTGTAAAGAAAAAACTTGACGTGATAGAAGAAAACTAATTGCAGTTTTGAAATCAGCTTTTTTTGTCTTAAAAACAGCTGAAAAATCTAAGTCAACAAAAACTGAGTTAAAATTTATTCCCCAGTGTTATGAAACACATTCCGAATACCATAAAAAAATTTCATAATTTACTAAGGTGAATGGCGATATATAAATTAACAATTTTGAAAACGCATAATGCCTTTGAATACCAACTTCTCAAAATTACCATGACTTTGAACAGTCGTGAAAATATAAGATTTTTTTTTTGTCTAACCCCCCATATGATATACTAGCAAAACCCCGCGGCTTTGCTCGCGTAATAGTTGAAATATGACAAGTAATATTTGCACGGCTATTTTTTATTAAAAGTACACTTTTTGGAATATTTAAAAAATTACAAATTAAGCCACAGTTTGACTAAACTTCATTATAAAAGTGCAATACACAGAAACGAGATTTTAATTAAAAAGAAGAACTAAAACTAATTCCAAATAAATGATAATTTAGAAAGTATTTTGAGATTTTTATGCTCATTTAATACGCTCATTTCAGTAATCATTTGAAATTTTGAATTTTTTAGAAAACATCTTAACACATTTACATCTTAAAATTAACCATCATGTCAAATTCCAAGCTTCTTGTCTAACAGCCCACACTCTCCCTGGTGTTAGTGAATTAGAATGTCTCGAAAAATGTTGAAACAGAGATTTTCACCATTAATTTGCCAAAATTAACCTTGAAATCGGCTGTTATTTCCTAATATTCTATAGAAAAAGGAATTTAGATATTTTTAAAGACTTTCTTGTCGTTCCTGCCAAACAGGTGATAGTGACTCCGGAATAAAATATAGCCCGTATAGGAGCAGGGACTATAACTCTTGATTCACAACCAATAATTTCTTTAATCGGTTTATAATTTCCTGAGATTCCATAGAAATCGTAATTTAGGACTCTTTTAGAATGTTTTTCGCTCCTTCCCTTCGCTTCACCCCTTTTTAATATAGAATTTATTTCGACTATTCTTAGAGGACATTTATATTTTATAAGTAACTACCGTTCTATAGTAACTATCGTTCTATAGTAACTACCGTTCTATAGTAACTACCGTTCTATAGTAACTACCCTGCTATATTTAAAGTTTCTAGCCTCTTCAGTACCGCAGGAATCGCAATTTAGAAAGTTTTTTGCTCCTGCAACCCTCTATGGGTTGTAGCCCCGACATAAAATATAGCTTATGTTTGAGCAGGTTCTATCATCATAAATTTGCAACCATTTTGCTTGAAATCGGTTTCGTATTTCATACGATTGCATAAAAAACGTAATTTAGAACGCTTATAGAACGCTTTTCGCTCACTTCATGTTTTTAAATTTGGAATTTTCTTTCGACAATTCTTAGAAAGCATCTACCTTTGAAGTAATTACCATTCCAAATTTAAAATGTTAGACTCCCTCGGTAACCCAAAAAACGCAATTTAGAATTTTTTTTGTTTCTGTAACCCCCAGATGGTAGTGACAACAACGTAAAATATTGGCTATGTTGGAGCGGGGACTGTCACCATCAATTTCAAAAAATTACTTCTGAAATTGTTTATATTTCCTGATATTGCGTAGACATAGATATTTAGAACGATTTTAGAATTTTTTCGTTTATTTTCACCCCTTTTAAGTTTCAAATTTTTAAGGAACTCTTCTCAGAGAGCATTCACATCTCATAAGTAATTACCATGCCAAATTTCAAGTTGCAAGCCCCTTCAGTACCACAAAAATCACAATTTAGAATGAAATAGATCCTATATTGGAGCGAGGGCTGCCATCATCACTTTCCAATTATTATTTTTGAAATCGGTAGGGTACTTTCTCAGATTGCGTAGAAATCGCAATTCAGAACGCTTTTTAGAACGTTTTTCGTCTATTTTAACACCTTTTAAATTTCGAATTATTTAGGAAGTCTTCTTAGTCATCATTTATATCTTATAAGTAACTACAATGCCTAGTTTCAAGTTGCTAGTACCTGCAGTATTACAAAAAACGCAATTTAGATCGTTTTTTGCTCCTTCACCCCCTTTGGGTTACTGGCGCCGACATGAGATACAGCTTATGATGGAGCGAAAGCTATCACCATCATCGTTTTCACACCATTATTTTTTAAATCGGTTCGGTACTTCCTGAGATTGCGTAGAAATCGCAATTTAGAAAGTTTTTTTGAACGCTTTTCGCTCATTATCAACGCTTTTAAATTTCGAATTATTTAGGAAATTTTCTTAGAGATCATTTATATCTTATAAGTTATTACAATGCCTAGATTCAAGTTGCTAGTACCCGCAGTATTACAAAAAACGCAATTTAAATCGTTTTTTGCTCCTTCACCCCCTTTGGGGTAGTGGCACCGACATGAAATACAGCCTATGATGGAGCGAAAGCTGTCACCATCGTTTTCACAACATTATTTTTTTAATCGGTTCGGTACTTCCTGAGATTGCGTAGAAATCGCAATTTAGAAAGTTTTTTTGAACGCTTTTCGCTCTTTTTCACCGCTTTTAAATTTCGATTTTTTAGGAAATATTCTTTGAGATCATTTATATCTTATAAATAACTGTCCTGCCTAATTTCAGAATTCTAGGTTCTTCAGTAACACAAAAATTGTAATTCAGAACGTTTTTTGCTTCTGCAACCCCTAGGTGGTAGTGACATTGACATGAAATAGGTTGGGTAATTTCTGAGATTCCGTAGAAATCGCCATTTAGAACGTTTTTTTAGAACTGTTTTCGTACATTTTCACCCCTTTTAAAGTTCAAATTTTTTAAGAGACGTTCTTAGAAATCATTTATATCTGATAAGTAACTACCATTCCAAATTCCATGTTTCTAGACCCTTCAGTAACACAAAATTCGCATTTTCGAACTTTTTTTGCCCTTGATCCCCCTTTGGGTGTAATCCCAATCCACCATCATTTTGACGCCATTATTTCTTAAATCTGTTTGCTACTTCTTGACATTGCGTAAAAATCGCTATTTAGAACGTTTTTTAGAACGCTTTTCGCGCATTTTCATCCCTTTTTAATTTCGATTTTTTAAAGAAATGTCCTTAGAGATCACTAGTATCTTATAAGTGACTACCATTCCAAATTTCATGTTTCTAGGCCCTTCAGTAACACAAAAATCGCATTTTTAGAATTTTTTTGCTCCTGCACCCTCTTTTGGCCAGTGGCACGGACGTAAGATATAGCCTATGTTCTAAATTGGACTAACACCATCATTTTTATACCATTACTTTTGGAATCGGCTCGGTAGTTCCAGAACTTACCTCCTATAAATAAACAATTTTTACCTCTTTATAATATTAGCACAGATAAATATGTATGCATACTGCATAGCATGCTAAAAGTTAGTTCAGTTAAACACATAGCACAGTGGCTTCAAAAGCTCAATCATTGTTCATTTTATTCTGTAGCCAAATTCTTTTATGTGTCACTATAAATGAATGATAAAATTTATGCTTACCACGTTCTATAGTAAAATCTTGTAATTCACTTCACTGATATATTTCAATTTGAATATGTTTAAGGTAGCATATCATTAAAATATAAAGCAAGCGATTTTTCCCCATAGACCTCCATAAACACTTTTCAACTATGCTGGAAAATGTTAAAAAGCCAGTCGAATATGGTGAAATTTAAAACAAGTCTAGCAGCGATAAAGCGAGCTGAATGTAAGTTTATTTTTAAAAGTAGCTGGATGATAATAAATTTTCCACACATTTCTATTTTTTTTGTTTTATTTATTTATTTATTTATTTTTACTTCAGTGTTTATCGATAGTTTTATCCGTAGAAAGAGTAAAAGAACGCAAATGAACACAAACAACACCCGTAAATTGCAAGAACGTTCAGGATACGTTTGGATTTAATATTATGCTGTTAAGATATTTATGCCACTATTTATCAAAAAGTTACACATATTCATACGGTCAACGGTCCGCTAAGTTATATTTAGAAATAAAATTCCAAGCTGTGATAATTTAAAAAGTAAAAATTCCCTTCCACAATGACTTTCACCGTATAATTATTCATTTAATTTTATGAAAATTCGCAGCTTTCCTGAACTAAAAACTTGTTTGCCGCTTTTTAGTGCCGGAAAGCTCCGAGATTTTGCACAATTCAATGTACTAGAACTCGATCAGTTTTGATCATACGAGAATGGAATTTTAAATTATTTTATTTCACTTTTATTTATTTATTTATTTGCATGTTTAGCTGAGAAATGTTTTCTAACTGTAAATTCTAGGAGCAAAACACTGTAAAAATTTAAAATAAAACAAAAATAAAAAATGTAAATTTTAGAAAATTAAGGGCAAAATTTCTTTAATCAATATAATTTGAATTCAGACTTATTTTGAATATTTTTGAAATTGACGTTGACTACGTAGTTCCAACAGCTAAAAACTTAAAGCACGTATCAATCTTTTTCGGACGCCATGTATACGAGTCTATATATATACTTATTTATAAATATTTATACTTATAAATATACCATAGGAATGCTATGTTTGAGCCATAAAGATCATAAATTCTGGAAAACCTTGTACATAAGGTTTTTTTTTTTTTTTTTTTTTTTTTTTTTTTTTTTTTTTTTTACCATTTGGAAAAATGGTTATTGTGCTCAATCAGGGTAGGAAATCAAATACATATCTGAAGCGTTTTATTAGTTGAATCCCGCATTTTATTCGTGTTCTGATTGGTCTATACAGTAATCTGTATTTTCCCTTTACTTTCAACAGAGATGGATACTTCTGTTACCACTATGACAAAAAAGTAATAAAAACTACAAAAAACTACAAAAAAATTAAGAACTCAGAAACAAATTGAGATACAGCTTTCAAACAAATTGCATTTAAAAGTACATTTTTCTCTCTATACGACGGTGCAAAAAGTAATATTGTGGGATATTTAGAAGTTAAAAAATTAAATTTCATTTAAAACTGGTACAGGAATATTAAAGTTTAATCCATGGCGTACGTAATGTATGACCAGCTCCGCAGAAGTTTAAAAATTTACAGTACCGAAAATTGTAAAACTGAAATTTCTTTTAAAATTTGTTCATGATGGGTCCAGGAATGTTAATGTTTAATCCATGGCGTACGTAATGTATGATCAACTCCGTGCCATTTTTTATGTATTAAATTTTAGTCTTTGAAAAAATCATTTTCCAAATGGTCGTCGTAATTTGTTAAATTGCTTTTTCTTTTTTTTTTTTTGACAGTGCTAGTTGAAAGTGACATATATTGAAATTATTTTAAATGTCACCGAATCAGGTATCATGTAGTTTCCAAACTATATTTACATGGCGGTATGATTTTTTGTTTTGATCCATTTAGTAAAAATTGTATTTATGCTATAATTATAATCGGAGGTATAAGCACTTAAGAAGAAAGATTCCTTTGTTCCAAATTCCTTTGCTCTTAGACTTGCTCTATTTAACTTATAATTTATTCTTTTCAATAAAAAACATACTATACTTTGAAAACTGTTAATGAAAATATGCTTGATTTTAATTTATACGTTACAGAAAAGTTGTGGAACATCCCGTAGGGAATAGGCATAAGAAAAGGTTTTGAATCCGATCTGTTTCATAAATATAGTTCAATTTAATGACTTTTTAAATAGGTTTCAAACAAGATTTTTAAAAACGTAGTGATTTTTTTCTAATATTTCATTATAGTTTTCTCGAGTGCTATTTCATATGACAACTGAAGTCTTCACTGAAAAAAAAATCTGTAAAGTTACTCAAGTCTTTCTAGGAAACTGGGATTCCTAGAACTTTTTATGTAACGTCAACAACAAAATTCATGTAACAGATACACTTTTGCACCGAAAATCAAAAAATCGGTGAGGTTACTAAGAGTTTTTTAGGAAACTGGGATGGCTAGAACTTTTCATGTAACTGCAACCAGGGCTACAGATAACAATTTAGTAAGATTACTGTAATTTTAACAGATTCATTTGTAATTAGCTACAGATTTCTGTACCTTTGCAAAGACTAGATTTGCAGATATACATCTTTTTTGTACAATTATAGATGAAAGTTTAGTAAGCATGTATTTTTACATCTGTAGAACTATAGATTTTTTTACAGCGTTCTGATATCGTTATAGTACAGAGGGTATTTCCCAAACGCGTACTTGTTAAGGTACTTGGGACTTTAGATATAACAACACCCACTTTTTTAAGCTCATATGAAAACGAAATGTTTGAGAAAAATATTTTCTGCTTAAAATATCTTTTCAGTAACAGAACAATATCAGTAATTCATCTGAAGAATATATTTTATTGATGAGAACGACATTGTAAAAAATAAACCCGGATTAAATAAGTTACTCTGACGAAACATAACACGCTTTTCCGGGGCCCCTTAGATCACTTTATATACATATTAATTCTTTTATTGGGATTCTTAGAGAACAGGAGACCTACGATAAATGTATTGCTGTAAATAATTCTTTGTTAACATTACTTTCCTGAACTGGTACTGAGGCAAAATCTTAAGCTGCGATTTAACAGCTGTTTAAAAATTTTTTACTATTTAGCAAACTATATAGTGTAACGGGATATTACGTTCTCAGAGGTAACTTTAAAAAAATTATTATTGAGCATTTTTAATATTAATTTTAATAGCGTTATATTTGTCAAGTGTAATCTGCACAAAACACGTTACAGATTGGATAAAAAAAAGGTTTATTCTAAAAAGTTTGATTCACTGTGCCAAAAAGGGAAAATTTTGGAAAGATTACTCGTAATTTTGGATAATATTTAATATGCACCTCACACACATTTATTTTTACTTTTTGTTGTGCTTAAAATTAACATTTCTAACTACCAATACAAGATTGTATATTAACATTTCTAACTACCAATACAAGATTGTATATTAAGATTTCTAACTACCAGTACAATATTGTATATTAACATTATAAAAATTCGTGAAATATTTTTGGTGATAATTAGGATAATTCGATATTTGTCCTTTTCGTTTTGGTTATATTATACAAATTTAGTAAATATTAAGTAAACAGCGGAGCACCCAAACTTTCTCTAACGACGAAAGACGTCATTACTTACATGACATTAAACTTTTAACAATACGAGTATTATGTCACTGTAATTTTGATGATGCATTGGTGCATATACACAATTCATACACGTTTCTCAATGCAGGCACAAGTAACTTACGATGCAAAACAAATATTTAACAAACTAGGGGGCTCTGCCCCCTACGAGCTACGCTCGCCAACCCCCGTTTAGGCAAACCAAAATCCAAAAAGCACGCTAATTTGATCGGCTTTAAAAATATTGAATTAAAATTTAAAAAAACAGTAGCGATCTCTCTGTAAACGGGTTTCCATTCGTTTTTCTTGGATTGGGGATTTTTAATACCAAATCTGCTGCTGTTAAGAGATACAATGGTGGTTTTCGTATTTAATTAAAAAAATAGTTAAACATTTGAAAATAAGCTAATGTAAAATGAATTAAGTAAACAGCGTCATTGTCTCCCGGTATTTTTTAACAGCGCTATAAGATAGTTCTTTTAAATAATTCATTTTAAATGTATCATTTTAAATCTGACGTAATTTACACCAAAGTTTTATTTCTCTTATTAATATTCACGTGAAAATACTTTTGTTGTTAGAAGGAAATATTATTTGCGCTGTCTTCGAATTCACGATAATAGTTGAAAAGATTATCTCAAAATATCTCGCACAAATATATTTTTCAATTTAAATTGTTTTGCTATATTTTTTGCCATTTTAAATATGACGTAATTTCCTCAAATTACAAGTTTTAACGCATAATAATGATTTTTTTTTATTTTAAGATTTTGTTTCTCTTTTAAAATTCAAGTGCAAATATGATTCGTCGCAGATGTCATATATTGGCGCAAATTTTTTCTGACGCTAATTTCATATACGCAATGGGTACTTAACTGGTGCAAAAGTGTTGTTATTTTGCTTGATATCGTAACCCGGATGGGTACAGATGTCATATTCGCCCCATATTGGCGCGATTTTTTTCGGTTTCCAATTTGGCGAAAACATCAACAGCATAAACAACATAATCCGGGTTACCACATCAAGCAAAATAACGACACTTTGGTGGGGAAAAAAATTGCGCCAAAATGCTCGTATATGACATCTGTGCCTATGGTTCTTATGACGTAATTTTCCTGCTTTTAACATGTAATCATTTAATTCTAATTTTAAAGTTCTTTTTTTCTGTTTGTAATAGTCACGTGTAAATAAATTTTTAATTTGAAGTAAACATTATTGTTTGCGCTGTTTATGCAACTGGCAACAGTTTAAATTAATAACATTTTCTAAAATTTGTAAAAAATATCTCTCGAAATGCTGAAAATTTGAATTTAAAATTGAAATAAAACATCAAAAAATGAGTCAAATAAGAAAACTAAATGCAATCTGCACATCGGGAACTTATAACGTATAAAATGATCTAAAAATGATTAAATTCTCATGTATAGTTTTTGCTCCAATAAAACTTTTTTAATGGAACGATTTTGTCCAACTTTAGCATTAAATATCTCTTAAAATAATTCTTCGATTTGAAAACTGTCTGCATCAGCGTATTTATGAAACATTTCTCTATAATTCCACCGATTTTCATATTTTTGGTATGCAACAGTTTTTTTTTAATATTAACGATGAAAGGCCATGCTTAAGCATTCAAATTGGATGTGGTCTACCCGGAATATCTACGCAGATGTTCATTGGTCCATTTCCAAATCAAAACTTTTTTTTATATATAGAAGGATAACAAAACAAACAAACAAATTAACAAATAAACAAATTTTCATTGAAATTTTTATCTTGACATAAATTAAGGCCGTATTTCTAACAGCACTTTTTTGTTGGAATGTCATTGTAATATTAAAACATTGTAGTTTATATACACCGAAAAGCCATTACATTATGACCATCTGTTTAATAAGACGTAGGACCACCTTTTGTCCAAAAAACCGCAAACACTCAAACTGGTATGAACTCGACAAAGTACTTATAGATAGTCTGAGGTATCTGGTACCAAGTGCGCACCAACTGGTGCTGAAATTCTTGCATAATGTGAGGTGGTAGCTTGGCATCACGAATTGGGATTTCCAGGTGGAAATGTAAATGTTCTTTTACATTCATGTCAGGTGAATTTGGAGGTCAGGACATGACTTGAAACTCACTAGAATGCTCCTCAACGCTGTCGATACGACCCTTATGACATGTTGCGTTATCCTGTTGGTAAACGCAATAACACACCGGAAACATTGTTGGCATTAGTGGGTGCACATGGTCTGCAACGATGTTCATGTAGAGTACAGATGTCTGGGTTTGTTCTATAGGGATTATGGGTCCTAATGTGCTCCATAAAATCATCGCCCACTCGGTAATATAGTAGCCACAGACTTATCTCCGACCAACGGTGTGTCCAGGAGCCGGGTTACTGTTAAAAATCGGCCTATTTACACGCGCCCATTGATAGTATGAACCAGAAAACGTGATTCTTCGGGCAATGCAACTTTCTTCCACTATTCTGTGGTCCAATTCCGATGTTCATGGGCCGGTCGCAGGCGCTGCTAGCGATGATGATACGTCAGCGCAGGAACGTGCTTAGGTCGCCGGCTGCATTTGTCTATACGCAATAGTGCACGTGGCACTGTGTGTTGAGAAACACAGTTTGGGTCGCTACCGTTGTAGCTGTTGGTGATTTCAGCTGTTGCAACTCTTCGATCATGCCGAATAATGTGTAACAGTATCCGCTCTTTTCTGGAATCAATGCACTGCAGGCGATACGTCGCTGACGGCAATATGTCGTTTCATCTTCCATATACCACTTTCGATACGTGCTGACAACGACTGCACGTAAACAGCCCATCAAATGCACCGTTTCTCATATCGACGTTCCCAGTTGCCGAGCCAATAACGATTTGACCTTTATCAAAGTCTGATAAATCTGCTGCTTTTCCCATTAAGTCGCTGATCACGGTATGTTTTGAAATACAATACACAGGTGCTTTATATACTCCAATATCAACCGCGCACGCGCCGTGATTTTGATTCTGGGCGAGCTCATTCTTATAGATGGAGGGTTGTCATAATGTAATGGCTCATCGGTGTATATTTTTTTAAAAATACATGAATTGTAATAATCAGAGCTTGGCAAATGGGCCTGCCACAGGCAATCAATATATATACATGTAATAATAAAAATTTTCGCCCTTTTATCTTAGTAAAACTAGTCCAAATTATTAACATGTTTCCTTTTTTACCCATCTTTAATAATAACTTAATATTTTTTATCTTTTATTTCATGCATTTAAAACTGCGTATTCTTTTATTAGCCTCAAAAACCTTAATCCATTAGCCTCATCTTATAAAACCCATTAAATTACTTTTTCATTTTATTCTAAAAATATATTAATTATTATATTATGTCTTTCTAACGTTTTTTTAATAGAATTGTTCGATGATGTTCTTTTTTCCAACAGTTCTTTGCCTCCCGCCAGCCGTTGTTTGCGCAATAATTCTGACGCCGAAGCGAAAGAGATCGCATCGTCGTCATGCGCGTTTCCCTCCTCTCCCCGGAGCTCGGTCCTATGGTATTCTGCTATCATCGCGTCCTTCCGGCTACTTTTTATGTGATTTGTCAGTTAACGTGTATGGTATTCATACGCGTGAAGTTTTCGCAAGTACATAACCAGTTGCATGGGCTAGGAGAGACAGAATTTGACGATATTTGAGTTGCCTAATAAAACCACGCCACCTGGAGAGTGTGTTTTTCCTGACTCTTCATCATTTGCTCTATTCGTAACATCTAGTGGTACAATTTATTACGTAGCGACTGCCCGCACATGGATCACATATAACTAGTGGAATTGGTGCATTATAAGATCGATTAATAAACCTTTTGATGCATCTATCGGCTTTGATTATTTATGGTTCGGGAAACATTCCAGTGGATGACAGCCTGACCTTCCACTCTTCTATCACGATTGTTCGACTGCATAAAACAATGATTTCTTCATTGAGTAAATAATGTGGGTATGCTGGTGCTTAAGATCTACATATTTATATGATACGAGTGAAATCGTATCATATATATATATATATATTTTTTTTTTTTTTTCTCGACGACCAATATTTTTAATCTGTCGATTTTTGTAGTATTAACGAAAGAATAAAGTTTAAAACGCATTTTCCATCTTATGCAAGAAAACTACAGTCTTTGCTGCTCTAACCAGCTAGCATGTCATGTCATGTGATTAGAACGTGGGTAGAGGGTGGATCGTACTCAATGGTTGTTTACCAATGTTTTTTGTAAGATGGTTTGGTTTACAATTTTTCAGAGAAATTTGGTAGAAGTGGTCCAGGGGGAGGGGAGGATTGAAAGAGAAATTTTAATATTACAATAATCACTTTATTCACTGAAGAATAATTTATAATTATAAGTGTTTAGTGTTTGAATTTTCGTCAATAGTAAATGGAAGAAAAACTCCACTGCACTTCAGAAGTACATACTTTTTTAAACGGAAGAGGAATTTATCCTTAGCGATTTAATTGTTGTATTAAATTAATGCTTGCATTCTTGTATCAAAATAAGCCTCCTCCACAGCCGATTGCTAATTCAGATTATATAATACTCTACTCCATATCAGTAGAGTGGATTATTTTAGAAATGAAGCATTTCAAAGAACGAACGATAATAAACAAATGTTCTTCGAATCAGATTGTTTTCCCTATAATTCAATTAAATACTCTGATCGATCTTTTAAAATAAATGCGACTCCTGAACTTTAAAAATAAATTATCGGTGTTTAATTAAAATTAGCAAATTTATTATTACCAAGCCATAATCCTTGTTCTGAAATAGCCGGATATACCGCCGATCACTCGTTTCAAGTATTATATTACATCGACAGTAAATAAAAAAGGGTTACAATAATTTTTGGTAATGTCTCTTTTTCGTCAAATAAGCAATGCATAAGGCAGATGGGATTAAATATACGAACTTTTCATAAATTTAAATTTATGATGAACACATTAGTCTAAACTTATGTGCGAGAGATTAAAATGTTAAATTACATTTTCTCACCAATTTACAAATATAGTTCATATTTTCGCCGAAAGGGAGCACTGCAAAATAGGAATAATAAAAGCCGGTATAAAAATGTTTACTAGGACAGATGCAAAAAATTAAAAAACGATGTTTTCAAAATAATCACCATTTGCAGCAACAAGGTGGCGTAGTCTGAAACAAAAATGTGCAAACATATGCAAACATGTCAGTTGGAATTGTCTCACATGCAATATAGATGTGTTGTTTTAGTTCCACAATTGCTTGTGGAGTTTGGCAGCATACAATGTCTTTCATATACTCCCCCAAAGAAAAAAAATCGCATGGAGTCAAATCTGTAGAAGAAGACGCCATGCCACGCCACTTTCTGTATGCATGTCGTAATGCAAGGCAATTACACGATCATTGAAATATTCGCTGAGGAAATCGAATATTGCAGGTGTTCAGTGTGGACGAGCACCATCTTGCATGAACCGTGGGATGTTCGATTGTTTCTCCAAACCATTATGAATCGCCATAAATTCATCCAGAATTTCAAGATATTGTGCAGTATTCATCGTTTGATCTCGAAAAAATGGGCCAATTATTCTTTTGTAGGATATTGTGGCCCAGACCATTAGTGTTTGGGGATGCAACGATGACGGAACTGCAACATGAGGATTTTCGGCTCACGAAATGGGCGAGGTCTGCTTGTTGACTAAACCATTGAGGTGAAAGTATGCCTCGTCAGAGAACAATATACTTCTAATATCGCTTTCACCCTCATCCAAAAGCTGCAGCATAGTGTTCGCGAAATTCCAGCGTGCAAGAATGACATCCTCACTCAGGTGTTGGCCCATCTGGATCTTATAAGGGGACATTTTAAGACTGTGAAACATGATACGGTGCGTGGTCATTCTTCGGAGTCCAGCACAAGCTGCAACACGGCGAACGGAAGTCCGGGGCCGCTGTACGATGACCTGCTGTATGGCTTCAGCATTCGATTACGTAACTGCAACTCGACGCCGGCCGACATTCCCAATACGGTCATCATTGACATTCCCTGTTCGTTCAAAATTTTCGAACAAAGCCTTCATCGTATTGTGTGACAGTTTCTGATATCAAAGTTCATTTCAAAACTGCGCCTCGTTTGAACGCAACTGTGTTCCAGACGGTGATAATCCAAAACAAGAAACATCCTCTGTTCCAGTGAATAAACCAACTCAATAAAGTATAACCTTTCAAATGTACTCACCAGCAGATTGTGTAGCAAAATAACGAATGAGGATGTGATGGATTCGATTTCTGTGCAGTCTCACATACCTGTATTGCCATCATTTTGCGAAATTTTAACTAAATTTGCAAATTGGTAGGATAAAATTTCCAAAAATTCCCATCCGAATTCAGCTTGTTATATTCATGTCCAATTCCGAACACTTTATTTTACTATCGAAAAATTTCTCATTTTCAAGACAACACATTCCATTGAATTATCGAATGAGTTCAGAATCGGGCCTTAAGAGCAATATTGTAGCAAGATATCTTCACCTAGCTTTAAAATACGATGCATAAAATATTCTTTAAATCAGGCCATAAAATGTAATTTAATCCGGGAAAATAAAACGTCATAAATGTAAAATCGCCTGCAAACTCGAATACTGCTTGCAAAATTCATGCCCACTTCTGAACGCTGTACAAAAGTAGTGCTGCTACAAAAGAATCTGTTATTTCCATGGCAACAACGCATTCCATCAAAATCATATGAATGAGTTCGGAATCGGGGCCTGAGAGCAGGATTGTACTAGTGAATGAGACCCAATCCATATCCTTAATCTCCCTGCTTCGCGTCAATGCTGAGTTACTTCAGTTTCGGCGTCGACTGAGCGCCAATCGCTGTCAGTGCCATCTATTGCTTGAAATTCGAATTAAAATCCAGAATCACAGTAAAAAAATCTCCTGACATCAAGCATAACTTTCCTCTAAAAAAATGTTTAATACCTGTCACCGTTTGCAAGTTATTGAATTTTAAAAACCATTAGTCATTTTTGGGACACCCGGTATACAGCTAAAATAAGTGACATAAAGTAAATACATCAGATAATAATACGTGATTCTTTAAAGTAAGGGAAGGATCAAAAATCCTCAATTTAAATTTACGATATTTATACGTATGGCATGATAATAAATAAAAACCAGAATATTTAATATTCTTAAAAGCCACTATTTAAAGGGAAGATGTTACGTAAATCTTTTGTAAAGATTAAATAAAAAAACATAAATCGTAGGATACTAAATTCCAGTAAATACCTTTTAGAACTAAAAAAGTAAACAGGCGCCCATTATTTATTTTATTTTAAATTTTATGCAACCAATGCATTTATACTAATACTTACCATTTGAATTGGAGTCAAGGATGTCAGTAAATTTCTACAATAACACCTTTCTCTATTCAGCTTCTATCATATCCATAAATTGCTGAAGCTATAAATGTTGCAGTGCAGTGGAAAAACGCACTAAAAGAGTGTTACCGATTTGTAACTTCTCCAAAACATTCCAATCTTCTGCTTTTATGGGACATAAAGCGAAATCATAATTTACATGTTCTGTTATATGGTCCATTTTACAACTTCAAGTAAAACACATAATAAAGTTTAAAATAAAATTTATTTGGTTGTTTTACTTAGCCTACTCTAAAAATAAAATCCAAATTCCAAGCAGGCATCGGGTAGCAAATAATATATCGACAACGTTAATAAATAAAAGAAGAAGTAAAGGATAAAATTGAATTTTTTTTGCATAAATTTCAATTTCGTTGATAAGGTTTTTATGAGATCACCGATTAGAGTATCTATCTAGAATGTTAGAAATAACGATTTTGTTTTTGAATTAATATGTCTTTGTTTTAATATATTAAGTATTACATCATTACTAAACAAACTATATGTGACAGAGTATATTTGAGAACGTTAGTTTCAAAACTCGCCTTATCCAGAAAATTAAATTTGGGGAAATCGCGAAAACCTCTGACCATTGCTTTTCATTGTAAACCAAGATTTTACTGTGTCAGAATTACGCGATAAAATTATTTTTTATGCATATTGTAGTGTTTTTTCAATGCAGGTTCACCAATAGAATTGATTATTAGAAAAAATCGATTTTGTAAATTTTGTATAAGGCCAGTTTTGAAACTCACATCCTCACTTTAAATACTGTAATTTTTCCTTATTGCTGTTTTAAGTATTCAAATATTAAACTGCTTTCTTTAAAAATATCCTAGGACGCAGGAGATATTTAATACTTAAAAAATAAATTCTGCTTCCGGTTTAAGTCACATAATTTTTACAAGGCATACAAGCAAAATAATCTGAAATGTTAAATAATATATTTCATAAACTGGTAATATCTTTTAATGCAATGCTCTAAAAAAAAATACAAAACGGCTATTTTTAGGCTTGCTATTAATTCTACGATGATTGGCCATTTTGAATTGTTTTTCAAAATTTATAGATTTATATGTTTTCAAAATTTATTCAAATATAATATTTGAAATTGAATTTTTAATATATCGGACATTCTCACAATCATTTGACTTTTAAGTCCCTGGATAATAATTTTTATTTTAGAACATATTCTTGTCTGCTTTTTTAAATTCATATAATGGGGAACATCCCATTGCATGATTGCATAACAATATTAACGAGTTATATAAGTTTGGGACGATCTTGGAAATCCAAATACCAGGAAAACGTCTATTCCGTCCCGTGTCTCTGATGCTGATTTTTAAGTTTAGATCCGCCTATATAAAATGGTTTCAATATAAGTAATTGGACGTAATTTTTTTTCCGAAACTGGCACAATTGTTTTATATAAGTATGTAGTAAAAAATTAACATTTTTACGGTTGATATTATTTTTTGAACTCTGTCCCTGGGTTTTAGGTCCCTTACCATCCTTGCTAAACTTATACAGAAAATCACTTCAGATGCAGCCATAGAATTTTTTAAAGTTTTTTCTCATGCAGAAGTACGCTAGGGAAAGAATGTCTAAATATCTTGGGCAGGAAATTTACTGCAGAGTTTAAATCAGCATTTAAATATCAATTTCAAGCATCGTGGCTTTATTGGTAGTCCTACCGTCCCCAAGGTTTATAACTACATTTTTCAAGGTAAATTAATTTTTCTTTTTACTTTAATCCAAAATGTTTGTAAAAATCAATTAACATTGCGTCTATCACTTAGTCTTAACATGATTTGCCTAAAAATAGTAGTAATTTTACTTACCGTCCCATCCTTACCATCCCCATTTTTTTCTTCCTGTCCCTTCTTTAACACCCCTTAAAGACCACGTTTCACCAACATTTTCTACCAAAAATACTACATTGTTATTATTTCTTATTTGAACGTACTGTGGGTACTACGGAAATTCATTATAAGTAAAAATTTAGAAGAAATTAGAAAGTTATAGTGATAAAATGGTAAGGAAAATTAAACTTGCAAGTTTAACTTAAACCTCAGTCAAATAAAAAAAACATTCGCTGCAGACCATTTTTTCTTTATTTTGATCACAAAGGCATTCGTCTATCATATTAAAATGTAATTTTAGCAAGTTTAATTTCATCAGATTTTTATTCTTGAAAGTCACAAACTTATAGAATGCCCCATATATATATTCATTTCTACTTTATTTTATATTTAGAATAAGTAGTACAACGTAAACACTTTGAAGAAATCAATAAGGCAATGGGATACTTTTACTTTTCAGCCGAAAAGAAAAAGAAAACAGCCCATTAAAACGAAAACATAAACATAAAATTATTAAGTCAAATTTTTGTGAATGTTCAATTATGAAATTTTGTAAATGCTACGTTAGTAAATTTGTAAATACTTATCTCGGAAAATAGTAACTTGAAGCTGCAAATTATGATAATCAAATTTTAGAGAAATTCAGTTTGATAAGAAACAATATAAATAGCATATGAGTCAAGAAAAATATTATAAATAATTTACAGTTGGAGAACATTTTGATTAGAATTTTTTAAAGAAGTATTAAATAATGAAACCTTTTCAAGAGTCAACATTATTGTAAATAATATTGAGTTGCTGTATCAACTGAAATGCTGGAAATCACGCCAACACTGTTTTAGTTACTTAATTTGTTACTTAAATTGTTTTAAACATGAGAGTATTGAACGCCACGTAGATTCTTATGAAGAAAAATGCTTTCGCTAACTTCAGTCTTAAAATTTTCCTCGAGCCCTCTACTTTTTAATGTTATCTTTGTTCAGTTTAAATTTTACTTTAATTTCTTTATTTTTCAATCTTCGAACATTGTGTAATCACTTCTAATAGAAAAAGTAACCCTGAAAATACGCTAATTGGTGTTACATGGAAGCCGGACGTTATTTGTTCGAATAGCTAAAAGAAAGAATATTAAATAGTCCTCAGTCTACTATGTTCCAAGCATTTGCATTATTCACTAAGTATTGGTGAATTAGGACAATACTCTCAATAGAACAGAACTAGGGGAGGTTCAAAACACTTTCTTTATTGTAGGTACGCACAGCGCCAGTTTATGACAAATGATGTCAGTCGTAGGTTTTTGTAAAATGTCTGTGTGTTCAAATAACGTCTTATCAGAAGACTATGAAATGTCCACGCTGAAGATTTTAAACGATGGTCTTATTTTTATACATCTTTTTTATGTTGGTGCCGTTACAATATAATTAGAATTTTAAATTGTTTGTGTGATTGTTTGTTTTAGGTAGCTTTCATTACAAAAAGCTACCTATTGCAGCCGTTCGGAGGAAAGCAATTAAAAAAAATTTTGGTATTTTTTCATCGATCATGACCCCCAGACCCCGAAACCACCCTCCGTTCAAAAAGTTGATATATATATATATATATATATATATATATATATATATATATATATATATATATATCTGATCTTTGTCACATTGTAACATTCGTATTTATGAACCGATTTGGATGAAATTTCGTGTATACATAGTGCATACAATGTCTCGAACGAGTTCGTTGGCCAGCTTCATCCGCCATCTTGTTTCAAAATGGCGGCCATTTAATTTTTAATAGTCAGTCGTAGGTTTTTGTAAAATGTCTGTGTGTTCAAATAACGTCTTATCAGAAGACTATGAAATGTCCACGCTGAAGATTTTAAACGATGGTCTTATTTTTATACATCTTTTTTATGTTGGTGCCGTTACAATATAACTAGAATTTTAAATTGTTTGTGTGATTGTTTGTTTTAGGTAGCTTTCATTACAAAAAGCTACCTATTGCAGCCGTTCGGAGGAAAGCAATTAAAAAAAAATTTGGTATTTTTTCATCGATCATGACCCCCAGACCCCGAAACCACCCTCCGTTCAAAAGTTGATATATATATATATATATATATGATCTTTGTCACATTGTAACTCTCGTATTTATGAACCGATTTGGATGAAATTTCGTGTATACATAGTGCATACAATGTCTCGAACGAGTTCGTTGGCCAGCTTCATCTGCCACCTTGTTTCAAAATGGCGGCCATTTAATTTTTTTTTTATTAAAATTTGAAATGTGGTACCAAAAAATTGAGAATTGAAAAGTATTTTTATGATGTGTTTGATATTGATACAAAGATTCCGTAGCAGTTTTTGTTTCGTTTATATATTAAAAAATGGCGGAGTTGTAGCACTTTGAATTTCTAGCTTGGCTGACATTTTGAAACGACTTGATTTTTGTCACGCAATAACAGGCATATTTATGAACCGATTTGGGTGTAACTTGGTGTATATATAATACGTACCAATGTCTCGACCGAGTTCGTTGGCTAGCTTCATCCGCCTTCTTGTTTCAAAATGGCGGTCATTTAAATTTAAAAAAAAATTAAAATTTGAAATGTGGTGCCAAAAAATTAATAATTGTAAAATATTTTTTCTTATCTGTTTGACCTTTATACAAAGATTACGGAGAAGTTTTTGTTTCGTCTATATTTAAAAAAATGGCTGAGTTATAGCACTTTGAATTTCTAGCGTGGCTGACAGTTTGAAACGACCTGATTTTTGTCACGCAATAACAGGCGTATTTTTGAACCGATTTGGATGTACTTTTGTGTATACATAATACATACCAATGTCTCGACCGAGTTCGTTCGCCAGCTTCATCCGCCATCTTGTTTCAAAATGGCGGCCATTTAATTTTTTTTTTTATTTATTTAAAATGAGGTACCAACAAATGGAAAAGGAAAAAATATTTTTTTATATGTGTTTGACCTTAATACAAAGATTCCGGAACAGTTTTGGTTTCGTCTATATCTAAAAAAATGGCTGAGTTTTAGCATTTTGAATTTCTATTGTGGCTGACATTTTGAAACGACCAGATTTTTGTCACGCGATAACAGGCGTATTTATGAACCGATTTGGATGTAACTTGGTGTGTACGTAGTACATATCAATGTCTCGACCGAGTTCGTTGGCCAGATTCATTCGCCATCATGTTTCAAAAGGACTGCCATTTAAAAAAAAATAAATTTTAAATTTTAAATGAGTTATCAAAAATTTGAAAATGAAAAAGATTTTTTTAATGCGTTTGACCTTGATACAAAGACTCCGGAGTAGTGTTTGTTTCGTATATATCTTAGAAAATGGTTGCATTATAGCACTTTGAATTTCTAGCGTGGCTGACATTTTGAAACGATCTGATATTTGTCACGTGATAACACGCGTATTTATTAACCTATTTCGATATAAGAAGGCATGTGAATAGTATATCGTAATGTCTCGACCAAGTTCGTTGGCCAGCTTCATCAGCCATCTTGTTTCAAAATGGTGGCCATTAAATTAAAAAATAATTATATTTAAAGTGAGGTTCAAAAACATTAGAAATTGAATAATATTTCTTTCTTAAGTATTTGACCATGATATAAGAATTCCGGATCATTTTTCGTTTTGTCTTTATCTTAAAAAATGGCTCAGATATAGCAGTTTGATTTGTAATGTGGGTGACATTTTGAAAATCTGATTTTTTGCCTGCGACAGCACTAGTATATATCAACCTGTTCTGATGTGAGTGATTCTGTGCATAGGAATTACTAAGGTCTCGACCAAGTTCACTCGTTAACCTCAACCACCATGTTGTCTTAAAATGGCAGGAACTTCAAGATATCGCCGAATTTGGCAACCAAATATAAGTTACTTTAAATAAAAACAGCTTGGATAAAGCTGACTAATTTTGCGAAATTCTCATTCATAATGATTTAGTATTGATAAAAATTAGTATTGAATCTCCTACATTCGGTTTCCACTAAATTGAGCTTCGTGTGTTTGAATAATATAAGCTTGCTTTTTAAAAATAAGGAATATGAAAGCTACCTCTTCCTCCCGGCATTGGCAGGAAGGACTTTTTATTTTATATTTGTTTGGAGGCTTCAACTTTCAAGGAAATGGACCAATAAATAAATAAATAAATATAGCACATTATGTATTAAATGCATTCGGCAGACACAGTATCTTGCACCATAATTAAACTAAGAATAACTAAAAAACATCTAAGAAATTTTAACACATATAATCTGAAACAACCAAAAAGCTGTGGCCTCGTCAGCAGCGGGCATTTTAAAAAAGCACAGCGATGTTTTAGTTCAAAACTAATAGTTTGCTGTGAATTGTAATTAGTCTGAAACATTGTTGTGCTTTTTTTAAATGACCACTGCTGACGAGGCCACAGCTTTTTGGTTGTTGTTCAGGTTATACCTGTTAAAATTTCTTAAATGTTTTTTGGTTATTCTTAGTTCAATTATGGTGCAAGATTCTGGACCTGCCGAAGGTATTTAATACATAATGTGCTATACATAATCTGTGTGGTTATTTGCAGCTGTCGCGCGTATTGCATGGATTTTATTTATTTATTTTTGTTTTAGTATTAGTTTTATTTCTAACCTTATTCGATTTTATATATATATGCATTTTTTTTTTTTTACATAAAATCTAAAATTGGTGGTGGAGATTAAACTAAGGCGTATTTCTTTTTCTATGCTTTGAAATATGCTTTTTTTCCCATTTCGGGTTTTGTGTTGAAATGCGTCGGGATAAAAATTGGTTTCGGATTGACTTGAAATAAAATTTTCTTGTCCGGGTAGTTTATAACCCGACCAGGGATTCTAAACCCGAACTCTGCTATTCTGTATAGTGAATAAAATATAAGGTTTAAAAAAATTACGAAGTGGAGAAACATTTCTTTGGGGTTTTTTTTATATATAAAAAATAAAGTTAAAGCATAGACAATCCATTGCCAATTGTGACAATTCATCTTTCAGCAATCTTCCCAGTTACTTTGCATTTTTACAACAAAAAAAGTTTCATTATTGAGATAATAATTTTTAATAACACCGCATGAAAATTATTCAAATTGTCATAGGAAATCAGTAAATTCAAATGAAGCTTTCTAACAAATTTAATTTCAGATTTCCCTTCGTGTCATATTCTATGATGTAAAAATTCAAATTTTGTGCTAAAAAGTAAAGAAATATCTTATGTATAAAGGTATTTATTTGTTATTATCCGAACTATTTTTAATTCTTGGTTTCTATATGTTACTATACGTAATCACGATTCATTTAAATACTGTTTCCTTCTTTCTTGGAAAGAAAAGTTCTGGTGCTTCTGAAAAATACGTCTGACACTGTGATGATTAATCTACTAATAATATTGAAATGCAGTAAACCAACGTTTAAAATGCACAAATAATGCGTGAAAAAGCAGCAAACAGCTGTTTCGAATCTACAGCGAGATTCTTCTTCAGTGCAAGAGAGGGAAAAAAGGAACAGCGTGCTAGAAAAAGCAAGGCTGAGCAAAATGATAGACAGAGACGCGCTGCCTTATATACCCTATGCGGGTAGCGAAAGCGCCAGAAACAACCAATGAGAGAGAAGCAGTGGAAACGACTGGGTGGACAAGTAGCGACATCTACCGGAAAAGGAGAGAAAATGAAACCAAAAAAGAGGAAATTAAATTAATGCTTTCCAAATACTTGGAAAATCTGGAGTACTAGATAAGTCATTGACTAAAGAGTGAGAATTTTTAATGATGTGGTAAGCTTCTCAAAAATCAAGATCAAGGTTAGAAGAACATTTTTGGATAATGGTGGCTGAGGAAAAATCGAACCTATGTTGAGAAGACCAAGAATGTTGAGCAATAGAAGAACGTTTGAGCTCCTGATTTTTAACATAACCTTCATGCTCTTTTAAACGAAATATAAGAGCACGTTTAGTCTGGCCAATATAAGAAAGGCCACATTGGCAAGAGATTTGGTAAATGCCCCAGTTATCTAGGCAATTAATGGGGTGTTTGAGATTTGAAAAAGTGATTTTATTAACTGGAGAAAAAATAACATTAAAATCAAACCTTCTTAAGATTTTAGCAACTTGCTGACTGATTTTAGGAAAAAAGGGTAACACAACTGAAGTATTAGAGTTGGAATTAGAATGCTTTTCAGAATGGACGGATTTTGTCAATTTCTTATAAATAGAATCAATAATATTAGAGGAATAACCACGATCAACAGCAATAGTTTTGAAGTAATTAAGTTCAGCACTAAGTAACTGAGGAGTGGAACAAACATTGGTAGCCCGACAAACAAAAGTATTGAAAGCAGCGAATTTCTGGTTAGGGGGATGAGAAGAATGCCTGTGAGGTGGAAGACTGACAGCAAAAGGTTTACGAAAGACGGTAGTCTGAAAGCCATTGTCACAACGAATAACAAGGACATCGAGGAAAGAAAGACAGTTATTGGTCTCAATTTCAGATGTAAATTGAATGCAGGGATCAATGGAATTCATAATAGAGAGAATATGATTAATATCCGAATTTATTTCAACCAGGACATAAACATCATCAACATAACGAACATAGAACGGAAATTTTAAAATTTCAAAAAGTTTGACCTCAAAATAGTGCATATAAATATATATATAGTGCATATAATAGCTGTTTGCTGCTTTTTCACGCATTATTTGTGCATTTTAAACGTTGGTTTACTGCATTTCAATATTCCTGCACAAAGGCTTTAATTGCTATTTTAATCTACTAATAATACTTTAACTCTGTAATTTTCTATGTAACTTTTAATGCCATATAAGAAGTTCTTTAAAGTAAATGATTTATGACTTATTCTAAAATAATGTGAACAATTCTGAAACAATTTGTACGTCAGAAATTAAAATTTCATACCTTTGTTGTTCAAGAATATTTCATTACGCATAGAAGGTAAAAATAAGTCAGATCAGCGTTGAGAGGTTTAATTTGTTAATTGTTTTAAATCTTTTTTATTCTAAGCTTCTATTTTACAATCATGTCCAAAAATTAAGGGTAAATTGCCGGGTGCTTTAGATTTTACACGTTTTGTCCAATATCTACTGAAATTCTTGACGAATTGTTCTTGAACATTTGGAATATAAAGACCATGTTTTAATACATATTTCTCAGTTAATATTTAGTCGGGAGGATGATTAGGGAGGTGAGAATAAAGTTAATAATAAAATGATATTTGCGATCACCTATGTAACAGATACCGCTAAACAATTTATGTCACTGTGTTTAATTACTATTTGTGTCCCGTCAAATTTTAGTGTGCATATTTGTAAGAAAAGCACTTGTATTCGTGAATATGTTAATGCGTCTGTGAAATACTTAAAAACAAATAGCAGAGTTTTCAAACGAATTTAACACAATATTCCGAAAACCTGACAAAGAACAACAGAAACAGTATACTGAAATTAATACGTGAATATATTAAATATTTAATGAGAAATGGGCATTTGTATGAAAGGATTTTTAACTGCGCATGCGTGGAAGTTTCCAAAACTTTTATTTCATAATTTGGTATTCAGCTATTTCAAGCAATTTGGATAAAATATCCAGTCAAATATAGCAAAAAGTCAGAAAGATTGGTTCGATATAGTGAGTTATCTTTTAAAAGAAGCTTTATTATAAGGGATTTTTCACAATTTTTCAATCAGCTTTGCATCTTTCAGAGTTTTTACATTATTTTACCGTACTTTTTATAAAAGTTTCCTAAAAGATCTGACCACCAAATTATGATACAAAAATTTTGATATCCTCCAAGCATGCGCAGTTAAAAATTAGTCCACACAAATTCCAGTATCTCATTAATTATTCAATATATCCATGTTTTAATTGCAGTAGGGGAGAGTAGTACGCGGTGAGACATGGTACACCGTGAGACAGCAACCATTTTGACGTATAATTATAACTTTTTCTCATATCTGGCACTCACACATAACCATCTCATCTTATGCAACACGTGGATGTAGTTTGGGCACTTCGGTTACTCGCCCAACAAAATAGTAAGTAATTATTTATTTTACAGGGGTTAGAGTTACATAAACGTCCATTTTAGAGTTTATTTACTTCATTATGGCATATATTTACTTTAATCAAACATAGCTATATCTAATTACAGACTATGTCGACAAAACGGCACAAGCATTCAAAGCCATGAAATTGATGATGAAACAGATATGGCATCCATTTTGTTACAACGTAACGAAAGTACACACTTGTGATCTTATAATTTAGAATTTTACCTTTGTTATTATCTTTTTATTGGAGAAATCATAGAGTATTTTTGTACAACATAAACAGTATTTTGAAAGTAAAATGAAATATTTGCTCATAAAATTAGTTTATGTATGCATTTTATATGTCCTTACTATGTGTCCACCTAATATGTCCTGTTTACAGGACAACTAGTTACTTAAAAAATTAAAAACTTTTTTTCAAAATTTTGCTAGTATCTACTTAATTACACCATATTAATGATATAATTGAAGTTTTAAAATTCTTCAAAAATATTTAATCGGTGTGGTTCAATATAGGTTAATGTGTAGGGTATTTGTGTTACTTGAAAATGTAGCAAATGTATTTTCAAAAAAATAAAAATAGTCGCCGTACGTTAAGTACAGTAAACATCATCTAATTCGGCACGTTTGGAACTTGAAGTATGCCGGTATATGAAATTTTCAGGATTACAGGATAAATGTCAGGGAAAACGTGTAGAAGTTACAATTAAACACAAAAAAGGACAGTAAAACACGTTTTTTTATTCCTAAATCAGCTTGAATAGAACAAAAATATACTCAAAAATGTAAAGTACAACATGAAAATATGTACATAACTATAAAATGAAAACGTGCACTATAGGTCTACACAACAAGAGACATCTTAAACATCTCGGATATCAGGTTGTTTTGTAGTAACCTTCTCTCTTCTTTTTTGGGAGGTCATTTCGTATGATGTGGAGTAATAGGTGGTTACCCTAGACACATGCCCATGTACTATGTCCGGCACGATATCCATCAATCGTGAATTCCGTGAAATTTTTTGTATGTTTTGTCCGATATAAATTTGTATGTACTCCGAAAATTCATGAAAATTATTTTATCTTTCGCAAAAATAAAGCAAACATTTGAATCTAATGATGTACATTCATTATTTATTATTTGATGACTGATATCAATTTCCGTTTCAAGTTGAGCAATCTTTTGTGGAATGGAAAAAGTATTTAATTCTGATGATAAAACTTTATTTTTCATTTCAACAGTTTCGCAAAATTATCTACAGAAGTTCCACAAGATTTTACACACTAGGTGTCATTGAACAAGTAATGCTATTTTCTTTAGAAAGTCGTGCCGGATTAGAGGATGTTTACTGTAATAATATTTTTCGTCTTGCTGTGTACTACCTCCCCCCCCCCCATATTGTTTCTACTGTCTCTTTGTCAGGTTTTTGGAAAGTTGTGGTAAACTTGGTTGTTATATCCTCCCGTGTGATTTTAGGATGAGAGTCACTGCAGAGAATAATCATCCAAAATGATAATATAATTTAAAGGTTATGCCGAGAATAACTTATATTGCAGAGGGACTTGAAAACGCATTGCCTGTTGCATATCAGAAATCCATTTATTAAAGGTTCTTTACAGCAGATTCATATAAAATTATAACGCAGGGCAAGACTGCGGCCATAAAAGGCCGATGCTGGAGAGGATACAATAATTTTGAGTGCGAATACTTATATCGACAACTAGGAGCAGAGTGATGATTAAATTCGCTCCGAGATTGGGACGTTGGCGGAATTATATAAACTCAAAATTAGCCAATAAATTATCATATGGCGAGAATGAGTTGAGAAGAGACTCGCGCCATTCCTCCGTAAATGTAAAGTCAATGATAGTGACAAAGGTCAATTATGAATTTTTAATGCAGAATGTCACACGAGAAGTGGAATCCTCTGAAACCACCATACTGCAGTTTACAAGCGGGTACCAAAAATGACTGAATGACTCAAAAATAATTTGCCAAAACTGACTCAATAATAATTAAACAAAAACCTAATTTGCAGAACAAATTAAAAAAAACAAAATTTATTTCCTAAATTGTTTAAGCCCGAGAAGGGGCAGATATTAAGATATTTCATTCAATTCGTTCTACATTTAATGATAAATTTTTGTAACAAATAAGCTAGACCAATTGAACATTAAAAAATAAAAATGAAATTCATACAATATAATACTTTAAACTCCTACATACTTAGATTCCGTTCAAATGAAATCGAAATAAATCTTAGACTTTTTTTTTTTTTAATTTTGTATTTTGCATGTACCTTATCATATTATGTACAATCGTCATAAACATAATGCAAAATCTGCAGTACAAATATTTACAACTTAAAAATGGAAAAACTCTAAGATTTATTTCGATTTCATTTGAACGGAATCTAAGTATATAGGTGCTTAAAGCATTATAATGTAGGAATTTCTTTTTTATTTTTTAATGTTCAATTGGTTTAGCGTATTTGTTACAAAAATTTAACATTAAATGTAGAACGAATTGATCAAAAAATTACAATCTGTACTTAAAAAATCTGCTTGAAAATGTCATTTTTTTCCCACTATGACGTCATATTCATCTTCTTTTTAATTCTTAAAAAAAAAAAAAAAAAAAAAAAAAAAAAAAAAAAAAATTCAGTTTTTTCAGCTTCATGTTTCACGTGAAAATCATTCAACTAAAAATAGGCAAATTAGTATTACAGGCTTTGAATTATTTACAACAATGAAGGAAAAATGTTAAATTTTATTTGAAAATGTCCGTTAATTCTCAATGAAAAAAGCAAAATTTGGAATTATTAAGAAAAATATTTGAGTAATGTAAATAAAAATTAGCCCATGTTACTGTCTAGATTATAATCCACCTATATGCAAAGGCATTTTATGATCCTTTTTGATCCTGACGTCTGGCAAATGTTTTTACACTTTGAATTTATAATATTATTAGAATTAGCAAAGAATTAAAAATGAGTGGCATCAGGGACAAAAAGGAAGAAGAAAAAATGAAAAAGATATGATCTCCATAGGCTTTTCTATGTTAAATTAACATTGAGAAGTGACACTGGAAATAAATAAGTATTGCGCGGCCGCGCAATACTTAAATTATAGTTAACTAAGAAAAATAGTAAAAGTTTACAGATGAAGTACATACTGAATTAATTTTATATGTTGTAAAAATTGGGTAGCCGGGAGCGCAAACGGTCAAAAGTATAGAGGTAGTGTGTTTGGATAATTTGCATGGTAACAAGGTTAATTATGGGAACGAACATTGTAATCTGTTATTAAGCGGATAGATTTTTTTTTTTAGTTATTTATTTATTATGTAAAAACGCGTGCTGTCAGAAAATTACAGAGGGTGAATTAAATCGAAATATTAACAATAGTAATAACAGGTAATAAAAAGGGCGAAACAGCACCGTAAACTGGCGATATGAAGCAATTAAAATAATAAAACTTTGTAAAAAATTACCATAAAATGAAAACAATACATATGACGCGTTTCGAGGTAAAAATATAACAGCTCGTCATCAGGTACAGTAAACACGTGTCCGTAAGCGGACAAGGTCAAAAATGAACTAAAAGGAACTAATGTTGCAAAGAATGCGACAGATGGCGCTAGCTGAATGGAGCACATTCAGAAGAGAAATGTGTTGCCATAAAGATAGAAGAGAATTTGATAAGGAAAAAATGAAACAAAAGAAATAAACAAAATTAAAATAAAATAAAAGAAGTAAATTAAAAAATATAAATAATAATAATAAAGAAAGAAATATAAAAGAATAAAACAAGAAAAAAACAAAAAAAATCTTTTTTTTAAACAAAATAAAAAGAAAAGAAACAAGAGAAGATGGAAAATAATTACAAAAGTAATTTCCACGCTGGAGATAGGAAAGGATATGATGGGAGAACATTGACAAGATTAGCAGAATTTTTAGAAATAAAATATGCTTCATGAAAACCCAAGTGATAGGGAGAGGCAGGGAAAGAAATAATTCTGGCCATGGAGAAATTGAAACAATGACTGGAAGACCAACAGTGAGAAGCAATCGAAGATTTAGAGATTTCTTGATTTGCAATATATCTCTGATGCTCCCCTAATCTGAATTTTAAAGCTCTCTTTGTTGAACCAATATAACCTAAATTGCAAGAGCAAGGAATAAAATAAACACCCCACCGGTTTTCAGTAGGAATAGGATCTTTTAGAGAAGATAATTTAATTTTATTCATAGGTTTGAAGATAACTTTAAAATTAAAACGAGAAATGATTTTAGCAATTTTGAAACAGAGAAGAGAACAAAAGGGTAGAACTATTATAGAGTTAAAATTAGGAGAATTATTTGAATCAGAAAAAGGACGTTTAGGCTTATTAAATTTATACAAAGCTTTATCAATCAAAGAGGGATTATAACCACGAGTAAGGGCAAGAGATTTGAGATAATTAATTTCATTATTCAGAGCAGAAGAATCAGAACAAATGCGTCCTAAAAACAAAAGTGTAAAAGTGTCCACTTTATGTTGGGGAGGATGATTTGAAAGAGCATGAGGAGAAAGAGATACAGCGAAAGGTTTTCTATAAACGGAGGTAGAGAACCGATCTGGGTGTTTCGAAACCAAGACGTCAAGGAAAGGAAGAGAATTGTTCTCTTCGACTTCGAGAGTAAATTGAATACAAGGATCAACAGAATTAACAAGAGAAAGAAGATTAGAAAGATCCAGGTCAGAGGTAATTAAAATGAAAGTATCATTAACATACCTAAACTAGGAAAAAAAATTATATATTTTCCAGTTTATATAAATTTCCAGTTAAAATTTACTCTAAATTTTCTGTTAATTAAAATATTTCTATAGAATACAGACATTCATGTTAGAATTCCAATGTTGCAATTATATTATTTAGTTTCATAATAAAGTTTGTTATGAATAATTGTTTTCAAGAACAGAAATAGGTACATAAAAAACTGTTCTTTTAGTATTATTAATTAAATAAAAAATACATAATGTGGATAAAAATGAAAGATAGAAGTGAAATTTAATTTTAAACTACAAATGATAATACATCAATATATCTGTAAATTTGGTTAATTTTTTGAAAACAACTATATATATATGTATGTATATATATATATATATATATATATATAGTTGTCTTCAAAAACTAAACTTCAAAATATTTCGTGAAAAGACTAAAACTTTTATTTCATTTTATCAGATTTGTGTGTCAGGAATAAATAAATAAAATAAAATGATAAATGGAAGCAATATAACGCCTTGAATTTTTATTTGCAGCTATACTAGTTGTTCAAATTTAACAATTTAAATTCCGGTGATTGATGATTTCAATACTGTAGAATTTAGGTCTAACTTTTAGCACATCGTGTTTTGAAAAATTGTTTGAAGGCTAAATTTGGTATTTTAGAATTTTTAGAATTTTCAAACAAAATGCTATGTTATTTGAGTTTCAGTAAATTAAAAACTTTTTTATCTATACGAAATTAAAAAAAAAATAACATTACATGTACTTATTTAGTGTTAAGTAATATATATACATATTGTTTTATGAAGAAAATTCAATTTTTTATACTTAAGGATATTTTTCCTGCAACAACCTGTGTCGCTGCTCTATAATATAAATTCGTCGATAAAAATATTTAACAAATAGTTTAAAAGAAAAAATATATACATTTCTCAAGGTAAATTAAATTAACTATTTACGCCATATATATCATTATATAAAAAGTAAAACTATTATAATTAGAGCGAATATTTGAAAGTGAACGACGAGAACAAGAACTGTAGTTTTCAAATTTTATACCTTTAAAACTAGTATAGATTTTCACACCTCTGGGCAAGTTCTATTTAAAGAAAGAAGTAATCAGTGTTAATTTGAATTTCTGTTTGGTAAGTAAAATACAGAAAATAATCTAGCATTTAAGATTTATTTATATGGTAAAACTTCATTTATCCGACGGCGACTACGGGTTATGGAAATTCCTTATTAAGATAACTGATAGCAGCTGTCTTTTTAAAAATTAAATAATATGTATATCTAAAATTGAATGATGAGTGGAAACAGAGCAAGGAAAGTTTTCGCAAAATTAGCGTATTTTCTGTTGATAGCAACTGTCATGTATGTATACATATTTTAGTATTCAACACTATTAAAAATTTGAATAAAAGAGATAAAGATAATTTATAATAAATATATAAATCCATCCAATTTAACAATTCACCCGCATGAATCAGTAGTTATACATTATTAAAATAATTTGAACAGTTTGCGTAATTAAACAGAATTGTCCTTCAAATTAACTTAGTATTTACTCATGATTCCAAAATTCTCTTTCACTTTTACTAAGAAACATTCAGAAAAGGGCTGAAAAAACAGACTAGTTAATGAAACAGGAGAAATTAGAGGGAAAACCTTCATTCTAATTTCATTCATTTCATTAACCGCATCCTTTACAATTTTTTTTAAAAGCTGCAAAAAATCATCATATTTTTTAAATCCCATTTTTAAATATAAGAAAATGACACAAAACATAATATACAGGATTTAAGTTGAATTTTTAATTTAGGTGTTAAAGCATTTAGTTTTATCATCAGTTTACTATCCCGACTGGTGATTTTTTTTTTTAATACTTTTTCACACCACTTTGTCAAAGCAAAATTTTTTCACATATTCCTTGACAACATGTGCAACAGAAATATTCTATCACTTTTATTTTTTTAGAAATAGTGGTGCGAATACAATTAAAAAATAGAAGCCAGTAGCAGCTGTGTACGACCGAGCTTGCTCGCGATAATAAATAATTTCAATGAATACGAACCCGAGATAACTCGGGATAATTAGAGAAGCGGTTAACGGCGATCGTATCAATGTATCAGAAACTTATTGGCGCAGAGTTTCATCATATGTCAGTATCTAAAAAATGGTGTGCAATTGGCTTAAAGGAAGATGTATGATCAAATCAATCTAAAGTTTTAGTTTCTTTTTAATTCATATATTTTTTTATATATTTTAGAAAAAAAAGTTTTCTTTCATTTATTTTTCTAATAAAAAACAACTCTTTTTTAGCTTTGTTATACTCTATAAATATTAATCTGGACATAACATACATTTTCTCGGAAAAAGTCACCTCAAACTTATTAATCTAAGTTAGTGCTTTAATTTTTATGGAGGCTATTAAAATTCCCATTAAAACATTTAAGTAGTTTTGATTATTACATTATTTGTTTTATTGTAAACTGAAATGTTGAATTACTTTATCAACAATTTTTTACAACAATTTATAAGTCCAATTAATATGGTTATAATAAATTTTGAAGTATATTGTAAATATAAAGACAAGGCAAATGTAAAGAAAAGTTAGTTTATTTATTTTTTTTTACTTTGTTTTGTTTAATATCGTGCCAAATAAGCTATTGCTTAACTCGTTTGAAGCAATTAAAAACAGACACTTTTTTATGTTTTTAAAAATTTTGAAACATCATAAAAAAAGAACATATTTTACAAAATCAGTCAAAGTTGAAATACTTTCATGCTGGACGTACAGTACATTTTGAGACAACCGCTGAGATATTGCGGCAGCCAGTGAATGAGTTTTCCATTTTAAAATCCTTATTAGCCTATATTTCAAAATCATCCTTTAGCTGAAAATTTGAAATCTACCGTGTAGATAACCTTTTAAATGATATATTTTTTAAAGTAATAATTATTTAATTCTGTTAGATTTAGATATTCAATCATTTATATCATATGGTTATAATAAGTATGTTAATAGTAGCTAAAAAATTACTTTTAATTAACACAATTTATTCACGAATTATATAAGTTAGCATAATTTTACTCGATTAAAAAAAAAATGTAGGTGACGTCATTATTCGTTTTTCGTTTATTCGTCATTTAAATACTTAAAATATTACAATTAAAAAAATTCTTATTAGTATATCCATATACTAATACTATTTGTATACGATATCTTATAAAAGACATTATATGATTGAATCAATATTGCTACGATATTCTCAAATAGTTTGTTTAAAATGTAATATTTAAATAAAATAAATTGCAAGAAATGTGCTGAATTGAGATTTGACTATTATAAATATATTTAGCTCTCTATTTCTTTAGAGACGATAATTTATTAATGCAAGGCATCAAGAAAATTTATGTGTCATTTCTCAATGAATCAATCAACAGCAACAAAAAAACACAAATCGTAACGTATATTCTTCGCTAAAATGTTTTCAATCTATATATCAAACAAAATATACGATGTGCTATAGAAAAATGATAAAAGTTTTCTCAGGTAGAAACTTGGATTTTTCCGAAAGCAAACCAAATAAAAAGACAAATGTTGTTTTCTTTTTCCGCAATTTCCTGAAAGAAGTAAACAAAGTAGTAAAAAAAGGAAAATGTAGCTAAAGGCCAAAAAAGCTTCATTTCCTGTATTTTATGAAAGAGTAAAGTTATTTTAAGTGAGAAATGGAAAGTTGGACTTTAGAATGGTTGAAGCAATTGTATTCACATTTTTTTTTAAAATAATAGAACTTATAAATAATAAACAATATTTAAAATT
Organism: Maratus speciosus; assembly: GCA_963932465.1. Classification (NCBI taxonomy): domain Eukaryota; kingdom Metazoa; phylum Arthropoda; class Arachnida; order Araneae; family Salticidae; genus Maratus; species Maratus speciosus. The sequence continues at coordinate 324,701,053 of OZ010791.1, read as the reverse complement.
ATTTTTGTTAACGAAGAGAATTCCACTAAAATGAAATTCAATATTTTAACTTAAAAGCTGTTTGTTGTGACGTTAGTAAAAATAATACTTTATAGAGTGTGATATGTTTTTAAAATTAAAATGTACAATCATTGTTTTATTTTATTTTTCCAATATAGGTGTAATAATTTATAAACCATACATGCAGTCCAGTATTAAGCAGTATTCTCTTTTAAATTCTGTTTTTTTTTTCCCGCAATTGTGAAGAAAATCTTCTTTGCAAATAATATAAAAGTAATAATCTTCAAGGAAACAGGCCTCACCAGTGGCCGTGAGGTTCTGCTCACGAAGATGGTAGACGGGAGGTGTTGGATTCGAATCCAATCGCGGCCGTCCGCTTAATCTTTCGGAGTTTTTCGCGATTTTCTTTAAACTTTGGATTTCCTTGCATAAATACGGGTTCGGTTCCCTTAGAAAGACTCCCACTCCTTAGAGCATATATCTCTCGTGTTGATAATTGGCCGTCATAAACACAACCAACCAACCAACCTATGAGAAAAAATGCTAAATTTATTCAGAATATATATATTTTTTTATTTTTTTGGAGTTTATAAACATTATATTGTTTGATCATATTGTTCCTTAAAATAAAGATAAAGTCTGAATATTCCTTACGAAATGGGAAATGGAATATTATTATAAATATAAAGTGAATAAACCCACTTCTTCTTTTTTTTAATTTTTAAAGAGCTAGTTAAACAGTAAAAAAAATAAACATTTTTTCGTGAGTCGGGTTTTCCGTGGATAGAAACGAAAGACAAAAAAAAAAAAAAAAAAAAAAAAAGGAATACATAATGCATTTTTTTAACCTCCAACATCTCCATGATCTATGTTTAAAAAAAAAGTAAAACCATTGTGTAAGATTCTATTTTTTTGTGACAGGTTTACTTTTTTAAGGGTAAAAGATAATGTTTAAAAGCTTTATTGAAGCTGTGCAAACATATTTGCATATTGAATGAAAATCTTTTTATGCGAATTCCCCTGAAAGTTCTTTCAAACTTTCCCTTTCGCTATTTTAAAAGCGTTATAATTCAAAGAAATCTTATCTCAAAAAATATATTGTCTAAAGTTATTTTTAAGAGGTTTAATGTGCAATTATTCAGTATGTATGCATTTACATTATGTAAATATTAGGAACAGACCTGCTTTATAATTTAAGTCGGAAGAAATATTTTTTGCTATAAAAATTAAAATAAATGAATTTCTTTAAAATGGAATATTTTACACATGAGAATTATGAGGTATTCAGAAATGCTTTGATAAAAAGATTTTGAAATACATTTCTTAACAGTAAGTTATAAAAATAAAACTTATAGTACTGAAAGTAATTTTTTTTTCTTGAGCTTATGAAAAAAGCATTATATGTATTACTAGCTGCCTGGCAACAAATCGGGTTGTATGTTTTGCCATCTAAAGTATGTTTTAGACCTTTTTATTCTTTAGGGAAAATAAATCTAATATATTTGTACATTTATTATAATTATTTTATCAAATACTGAGTATAAAGTAAGAAATCATAATTATAATGTAGGTTAAGATTTTTCTCAATAAAAATGCACGTGTTCAATGACTTGATTTCACACACACACACACAATAAAAAAAAGAAATCGTTTACTCAAGATTTGTCTATTGGCTTGCAATTCTGGATCTTGGGTAATACAAATGACGTACTTTTTACTATCTTAATCAATTTTTTTAACTATAAATATCTTAATGATTTTTTTAACAATTACTTTTAACTATCTTAATCTTAGCTTAAATTCATGTATATCATGTTTATTTAAAATCCTTCGATAGATTTAGAACTTACTAACGTTACTTATAGATGGATTTGCTAAATGTCAATTGACTTAATAATTAAGCATGAATACATGAAGTTAAGTTTTCATTCCTTAAATTTTCTGGAAAGACTGTATTATAATCACTATATTGTCTTCGCCGCCTATTCAATACAAGTTAAATCCAAAATTTAATTTCTACGAGAAAATTACGTAAACAACAATGCTGGACATAAATATCTAACAATTTAAATTTTACTGTTCATCAATTATATATTTCTAGAAAATGTTTCTTCAAAAGCTATATTCAAACTATTAATAGTATTGTTTTTTATATTCCTGTTTATAGTTTGTGTAATTCTATTTTCTTATACATAAATATGGGTTTTAATGCTTTTTAAAACCTACAGAAAAAATTAGCTTTAAAATAAATAAGTTTAACGTTTTAATGTTATATACATTTTCGTATTTATCACTCGCTTGTAATTGAATCAGAAAGCATCAGTATAAAATTATGTTGCAAATAAAATAATTTTTAAATGGGGGAGGTGCATCTAATTTTTCGAAATTTGTAAGTTGTAAATTTGTAAGTTTTGCAGCCATGATCTTTAGAGGATGCGCAGATACGATTAGTGCCAGGTCCGAAACTAAGGGGGGACAGAGGGGGTATGTGGCCCGGGCGCCAGAGGAAAGAGGCGCCAAATGAAAGATTATACCTCTGGAATCGATCATTTTCTTCTGATGGGCTGATGGCTTTCATTATTATGAAACAGCCATTGTAAATGGAGTGTTGGGTGAAGGTGAAAGAGCAGTCGTAAAAAGTTTGAACTCTGATTTTCTGGTCAGAATGGGAAGAAAAAAATGGCCCTATTTTTTTTTTTTTTAATTATGGCCAGAAAATCCAGAAAACCAGAGTTCAAACATTTTACGACTGGTCTTTCATCTTCACCCAACACTCCATTTACAATGGCTGTTTCATCATAATAATTAAAGCCATCAGTCCATCAGAAGAAAATAATTCGGTTAAAGCGGAAACTCTGTTAAGCGGGACTCGGATAATCGGAACTCTACTGTATAAGAAAACACTGTAAATAGCCGGTAATACATGCGAATTCTTTTATGTGAACGAACTATAATTGCAACAAACGTTACATTCAATTTTTGTAGTTCAATATTACATATTTTATGATTACATATTTTAAATTTTAAAATAAGTCGGTCATTAGAAAATTAGTAAAATTCTCTTTATGAATAGACTTTGAGGAAGAAAGGGGGGGGGGGGGCGCCAAAATTCATGTTTTCCCCGGGCGCAAAAAAAGGCTAGTTTCGGCCCTGATGCTATGCATAAAATGCTATTATGCATTTTATGCTAGGACTTTTAAATAGTGCCTAATTTTTAAAGAAGGCAGCTGGTATACAGTAATAAAATTTGAAAAAAAGTACCATTGACTGTAAATTGAAAATTGACAGTACAATAGCGATTGACAATAAATAGGATTCGCTATCGTCCGTTTATTGTATGAGTGTTTAAAAAATAATGCGAAATAAATGGAAATGAATGAATAAATGTTTAAATGTTTGAATACAAAAAAAAAAAAAAAAAAAAAAAATCATTGTAATAATAATTTGTTTGGATAAGTGGGCAATTAGATTAGATTTTTTTTTTAAATGTGAATTGCATTTGAAAATAAAATTATCGCGATTACCCAATTTTTTTTAAATATTTAGTAGATATGAGTACAGAAAATATTGATTTAATTTACCTAACCGCAGCTATATGTCATGGGAAGTATAAACTGACAATATTTTAATTGCAGCTAGTGTTTCTGAAATTGCATTTATTTTACATCATACTTTTCAAAAATACGAATATTGGTGATGATTTTAAGATATGTCCGATATTTTTCAGCAATCTTGTGTATTGTAAGAAAAGAAAATACATTTTTTGAAGGAGGGGTATGGAAGATTTATTATACAGAAAACTGACGTCTGCTCTAGACAACATATAATAATATAAATATAAGAACTAAAAAATGCAAGTAAATAGTACGACAGTGGCTTACATTTTATGCATTAGTAATTAAATAAAACTGTGAATTAGGTGAATAAATTAGTAGTGAAGTTTGTTCCAGAAACTTCATTTTTTCTCTCGGTGGGTAATTTGCTTCTTTTATTGTTTTTACAATATTCTAATTTTTGTGAATTGTAATTGAAAAAAAAAATTCTCGTAAATACTCAAATGTTTCAAAAATTTGGTGAATTACAAAGTAGGAAATATCCTGATTTATTTTAAACTAATCAAAACAAAATGTGTTTATCGATTGCATTCAACTTATTTCATGCAGCTAGTGTTTTCTTAAATTGTTCTTTACATTATACATTTCAAATTAAATTCCAGAGGTGTTACGCAGATGCAATTATCGGTGATAATTTTTAAAATATGTCCAATTTTTTTTCGATAATTCAGTATATTGTTTTAAAAAATTATACAATTTTTTTAACTATGGAACTTATTAGATGGAAGTCCAAAGTCTACCTACATCAGCAGGTTTTTAATAATATAACCAAAAGAAGTAAGTAACAATTAGACAGTAAATAGGAATATCTGCCATACGTTTAATGGATGAGTCAGTAAATAATACTACGAAGTAATTTAAAAAATTAGCTGTGAAATAAGTTTAATGCTAAAAAAATCTCATGGTAGATCTGCTTATTGTTAATTTAATTTCATTAAAATATTATGAAACGAAATTTGTATTATAAATTGTAAACGAAAATAAGATTCGAAGCAAACGTTTTCGATATTTAATCGAAATGCTAAATACGGTAAATCCTGATTTAACTTATTCTAATAAAAACTATAAGTATGTGAATCGATTTCATTTCACATTCTTGATGCAGCTAGTGTTTTCATAAAGTAACAAAATAAAAGGCAAATAACACTTCCGTTTGACTATAATGAGATGTTATGAGAATTTTAACAACATAAAATTTATTTTTTTTAAATATATAATTTTATATATCACGTTAAAAAAAAAAAAAAAAGAAGGCTAAAATATTATTTTAGAAGATATATAAAAAGATTATAAAAATAAATTCTTTAAAATAACAAGAGGCCATTGAAAAATACATTAAAAGTAAAAGCCTTTAAATTTATTTCTAAATTATTCAATTTACCATTAAATAAATACTTAAAGTAAAATCTTGTGATTGGTTATCTATATTCTTGAACTAAGAATTTTTTTATTTCTTATAATATTAAATTTTTATATTCATAAAAATTCTTTTCTTTTAGTTTATTTTCTTTTAAATACTTTATGTTATATTTCCCATTTCTTCCTATATTTATGTAATTAGATCGAAATCAGAATATTGGTTTACTAGTCGTTGTAAAATATGAACAGCTACATTTAAATTTTATTTAATTACAATAATAGCTTTAAATGTATTTTAAATCCATATATTTATTTTAATGTATTTTGAAATGTGGTATCACTTTGGTATCATCTGTTTTTCTAACCTCAGAGAAGGTGTGAGTTGTCTAAAACTTTAAATCGCAAATGATTAAAATAAAACTTGATTTGCTATTACGAATTGTATGCTATTGTTAGTGAATAAGATATTCAGTATTGAAAATTTATGTTACTTAAAGAATTCTCAATTTTTAATGAGCTTTCTGTTTAGATAACAAAAATAAAAATACAATTTATTCTTAAACGTAAGAAAACCTTCTATTGTGCTAACCTGTTGATAAATCACTGAATCATTTTTAGTGTTACGTTGCATATTTTAATCGGCCAATGTAGACAAATTAATTTTTAACTTTAAAAAAAAATCATAAGTTGTGTTGTTTAATTAAAAAAGAGTAATAAAACAATGTCGCTGTAAAATAAAAACAGCTACATTAAATTTTTACCTAATTACAACATTAGTTTTAAATGTATTTTGAAATTTTAGTATCACTTTGATATCACGAATGTTTCTAACATTAAAGGAGATATCAGTTGTCTAAAACTTTTAATTGCAAATGATTAAAATAAAATTTGATTTGTTATTACGAATTGTATGCTAATATTCCTGGATAAGATATTCAGTATTGAAAATTTATGTTACTTAAAGAATTCTTAAATTTAAATGAACTTTCTTTTTAGATAACAATGTTTAGATGCTATTTATGCTTAAATGAATATTTTTATAAATATATATTTTTATATATCTCATTTAAGAAATACCAAAAAGTTTTATTCAATTTAACAGTAACTAATTATTCAAAGTAAAATCTGGTGATTAGTTATCTATATTTTGGAACTAAGAAATTATTCTATTTCTTATGATATTAAATTTTTAAATTCATAAAAAAATAATTTTTTCTTTTCAATATGTGATATTTTATTTCCCCTTTTTCATTATATTTATGTAATTAGATCAAAATCGGAATTTCCGTTACTTGTCGCTATAAAATATGAACATTTAAATTTTATCAAATTACTACATTATTTTTAAATGCATTTTAAATCCATATGTTTATCGTAACCCTTTGTAACTCAACAACCACGATTTAAAAAAATTCTTACACAGATATTAAAATGCATCATTTTAAGCCTGGACAAAATAATAAAAAAAATCAGGACAGAAAAATAAAATTTTATTTGAAAAAATGGGTTTGTTGTATATCTGCAACATCTTGTCAAATGGCAAAAAAACTGAAAATATTTAAAATTTTAATTTGCACGAAAATTTTTGAAACAACTGTTAGTTTTGTTGTAGCAAAGTCCCACACCACATTTCTCACAAACAGTTTCATTAATGTTTTCACAATCGAAATATTTACAATGTATTCTTTTTTTCTGCCCAATATGGCCAGTGCCAAATTTCGTTTAGGCGCACTTGTTTTGATGGAATATGTTGAGTAGGCGCTCTATGCTCTTCTGCTGAATTCTTTTTTCTACTAGACCTTTCCCTATTTTGTTAGCTTTGGGCTTTGTATTAAATTTACAGAGGGGGGAGGGGGAGATCCCTATCTTACCCTATAGCAATTAAATAGAAAAACAGAGTAATGTTTCCCCTTTTCAATAATTTTTCTCTTCTTAAAGAAATGCAACTTAAATAACCATTAGAAGATATTTTCGATGCTCTTTCGATATTTAAAAAAAAATCCATTGCGTTGTTGCAGATCTGCAACAAACAAAAGTTTACGTTTATCTTATACATATTATAAATTTCCTAGCTCGAAAATGGTCTTTAAATAAAGAATTTAAACTCACCTTTGAAAACAATATACTTGTATACGTCTGCAGACTTTTTTAACCCCTGTATTTTAAAGCTTAATTCAGCAAAAATCACGTGTAGATAAATCAAGCGATAAATCAAACTTTGGCGCGAAAAAAAAAATCAGTATCAATATTTGTTGCGGATTGAATGAAATAATTATGTTAATAGTAGTGTAATAGAATAACAAAAATCAACAAAATCGTCTTTTGAAATTTACTGTTGCAATAACAGTGACGTTTTGGGTATGTTGCAGATCTGCAACACGGGGATACAAAGGGTTAATGTATCTTGAAGTTTTAGTACTATTTCGAAATCATCAATGTTTCTAACATTAAAGGAGAGATGAGTCGGCTAAAACTTTAAATAGCAAATGATTAAAATAGATTTTGATTTGCTATTAGGAATTGCATGCTAATGTTTGTGGATAAAATATTCAGCATTGAAAATTTTCGTTATTTAAGGAATTCTCAAATTTCAATGCGCTTTCCATTTAGATAACAAAATTTTAGATACAATTTATGCTTAAAATGAAAGAAACCATTCTATTGTACTAACCTGTTGGTAAATTACTGTATCACTTTTAGTGTTACATCGCATATTTTAAGCGAACAATGTCAACAAGTTAATTTTTAACTTAAAAAAAAATGTTGTGTTGTATTATATAATTAAAAAAGAGTAATAAAACAATGTTTATTAAGAAGCTTGGATGAAAGGTATAGATGATAAAGAAATTAAAGATCGCATATGAAAAACAAAAGTTAATGAAAATCTACAAATATCAATACAGTATTTAAGTGACATTAACGTATAAGAATAAAACACATATGTGAGATTTTCTGCTTTTAATTATATTTCGTAAGAAATACTGCCTGTTGCAATCTCCTCTATGTAGGAATTTCTGAAAACAAAAATGGCAGATCTACGCCGATCATGACCGCCAAGAACCCAAAAACAACCCCCAGTTTAAAACTTTATCTATCTATCTCTCTAACTATCTATTTAGCTATCTATATGTATATATCACTTTCTTATGGACACGATAAATTCTGTAATTCTGCACAAATCTCTTCCAAACGGATACATAAAATCAAGAGATAGAAAATCTCGGTCAAGTTTGTTAATGGGCAAAATCGGATCAAGCGGGTGGAAATAGGAATGGGCTTTGCAAAAACCGAAAAAACCCCATAATTTCTTAATTCTTATGCATATCAAATCATTTTAAAGTTATCACTACTTCTAGGAAAAGGGCCAAAAATTTATGTATCACAGATTTTTGATAAAATTAAAAATGGGCTCAAGGGGCGAAAAAATAGAGTTTTAAAGAGAAATAACTTCATAACTTCAACAATTCTTAAGGTATCTAATTCACTTAAACTTATTAAAAATCTTCTTAATATTATCTACAACTTTTATATTGACAAGTTTTTGATAGGACTAACTCTTACTGAAAAAAGAATAATAACGAATAGAAAATGTTGTTGGTGGTGGTGGTGGTCGGAGGGGGGGGGCTTGATGAAGGGGTTGACGAAAATTATAGTATTAAAGGTGTACTCAAATCCAAACGGTATTTTTTCTGACTCATTTTTAAATTCATTTTCGCTCTCAAGCGCATCCAATTGACAGGCTCTCTTATTCAGAAACTATATAATATGCTGTATTGGTCGATTTATTTATAATGGCAGAAAAATGCTGTCAAACTGGGCATTTTGAACTGAATTTCCCGAAGCGATAGTGCTGGAAACGAAAAATATGGTCGTACTGAGAAAAAAAATTGCAAATCAAGTTCTAATTAATTGAATGAAAAATAAAAACACAGGTCGCTTATAAATCTCATCAATAAATCATTTCACCTGGTTTCGTGTTTTTACTTTTAAAAATGAGTCTGAAAATGTGACAGAAAATTTCAAGTTTTTGTGCGTGGGAAATTATTTTTTTTAATACCGCTTGTATATGATTCTGATAAAACAAGCTCTTACAGAAAAATTGTAATTAAAAATTCATCAAAATCGGTCCTATAAAATTGTTAAACTGGGTTTATCTCTAATCTTGATTTAGTTTTTGTAGGTGAAATTTGTACTTAACTTTGAAATCTACCTCCGTCTGTAGACCGAGCCGGCAGGGATACTTTTAATCTAAAAAAAGAAAGGCAGATCAAGCCCTTGCGTTAATGGAGGATGTACAAAGCTTTCAATAGTAGATCACCATATGAAAAAATCAAAGAAACATTTGAAGTTAAATATGATTAGGGAAACTTTTCAAGGTCCGAATAAAGGTGCCACGGTACATAGTACTCAGTTAAAGTGTAAAGTTAGAAGTCCTTTAAAATGCATGTCAGCTGGGCTTGCCAACGGACATTACAAAATTATGCTTTTGAATATTTAGAGATAAATAACAATTCAGGAAGTAATTTTTTACTTTTAATTATAATTAAAAGTAAAATATTTAATTCCAAAATTGTTCTTTATCTATAAATACTTAAAAGTGGTGGCCTTCCAGGTAAAATAAAGTAAAATGAAATAATATGGTAATGACAATAATGGAACTTTGTGCATTCTCGTCAATAAAAGATAAAGAATAAAATAATAAAATATGACCTTACTATGTCGCAACCGTAGTAAAATCCCACAACTTTAAGAATCAGAATGCGCGTTAACTTTGGCGGCTGTAATAGAAAAATATATTATTTTAAAGGCAATGCAAACAAGTAAAAAAAGATCATGCGTCAAGCATAGATTATGAAACACTTTCCAACATATTCAGAATAATGTAACATAACTGCACTGTTTAAAAAATTAAAATATTACGTCTAATTCAACCATATGGAAACGCATAATACATTTCAAAACCGAATATCAGCTGTTCCCATCCACAATCGGAAAATTATGCGAATTTTTCAGCAGACCTGTATATGATTTATAGATTTGAATCTATTAGCTACATGCAAGTCAAAATTTAGTTCACTTAAGAGATACATATACTTCAGTTGTAAATTTACCTTCAGCAATTTCCACTAATAAGGAGAACGGTACGTGAATACTTTTGTGCAACCCTGAATTTGAGGTGCGGAATTTATATGCAACGAGTAAGCTGCAAAAAATCAATTAAATTTAAAAACGCATACCGAATTTCAAACCGTGTACTCCAGCAATTATTATCCAAAGACATTACTGTACTGTAACCGATTTATTTTGTGTGTCCCTGTAAATGAATAAAAAATACTATGAATGTCCTGTTCTAAAGTTGATCGTAGAGAAATTCGGTGATTTATATCAGTTTCAATACATTTGAAATAGCATAATGTCATTAAAATACTCTGCAAACGATTTTACCCCATATACCATAATGTAATGGAATACTTTTAAGTTCCCCTGTAAATTAACGATTAAACCAACTTACTTTATATACAGTACCAACTATGCTTTGGTGACTTTAAATAACCTTTATCAATTTCATGAAAATCCGAGTATATTTACGGGAGTTATTCCCCGTAAACCATAATGTAATGGAATACTTTTGAATGCCCCTGTAAATGAACGATTAATCCTACATACTTCATATACAATATCAAACATACTTTGGTAACCCCAAATAATCTTCATCAATTTCATGAAATTTCGAGTATAGTTACGGGAGTTAAAGCGTGGACAGACGGACGGCCATACAAACCGAATGCATAAACAATTTTCAACTTTGTTGGAAAGTGTTAAAAAGAAAATTAATCAAATGTCGTAGCAGTTTTGGTTGCAGTTTAGCGTTAAAATTCTCGTTAGCATGCCAACTTTTTAAATTTTAAAGCAAAAACATGTCAGTTAGTAACGCTGAAATCATACTGATGGTGACAACAGCCTAATCCATAAATTGTGCTTTTACTGGATTTTTTCTTAATTTCTAAAAATTATCCAATTTCATTTTTTACGTTGTCGAATAGAAAAAAGTACTCCCAAATGAAATTTTTTTGAAAATCGTATCTCATGTTTTTGATTTTTAATGGATTTTAAAGCATTCTTCAGACATGAATATTTTAAAATTTGTGTGCAACCAAATTATGATAGACGGACCAGTTTGCAAACGTAGTATTATATGGAAAAGACATGTCCTTGAGTAACGCTATGTAATAAATACAGGAGAAGGTCCAAATACCGGCTACTAGGTGTTTTGAGAACTGAGCGCAGCGCATCCTAGCGGTGATAGGCAGAGTTTGCAGCTTTAATTGAGAGAAGAATGTTACGAAAGTTACGTCGCTGAAATCTATGTCATTTACAAATAGTAAATGCAAAAGTGTCGAATCTACGTAATCTGGTACATCAAAAAATTTTAAGATATGTGTTTCTCATTTTGTAAAAGTATACTGATCGTATATTGGCTTGAATTGTTGATTAAATTATTTTCTAGACATATTTAGCTCTCAATTGCCACTCGCACATTATTGGTACATTATTATATGAATCCGGAAAACCAGTTTTAAATTAAACATAGCAATGGTCCGAATACTGGCTACTTAGAGCGGTCTAAATACCGGCTAGCCACTATTTGGACCTCTCTCGGTTGCTCTGCTTGAAGGGGAGGAAAATAAATTAATTTTAATAATTTCATAATTGATAAATTAATTTAAATGGTTCAGAAATAGTTAAAATCCGATTTCGCAATATGAAAAAAGCAACCATGGCCGTAATTCTTCAGGACCGACACTGGTTACGGGATCACTTTCCAAAAAAGGGCTGTTGGAAACAGCAAAATTGCCTGTAATAAATGTGAAGAGAAAAAAAATGACGGAGCAACCGGAGCAACCAAATGAGCAACCGGAGTTTCCCTCGGGCAACGTAAAAGTAGCAAAATTTGCGCAAACCGAGATTTCCTCGGGGATGTATTTTTTCTGTCTAATTAACTCTACTTGATTATTCCCACTATAATGAATATCTAGTCTTATACTGGATATGTATGAAACAGGTTAAGATGACTTTATTTGCATCGGTGATTCTTGGAGTAGCGTAATATTCACTTTTTAATATACGAAAAAGATATATAGCCAGTTTGTAGATAAAATTCAGATATGGTAGTAAAAGAGGCTTTATTGTTCAGGTCCGTGCATATCAAGTATTCCGGCACAAACCCGCCGGTGCTGGAGAAGGACAAGCTACATTTTATCCTTACAGATGGACGATCAGAAAAAGAAAGATGTCATAACTACATTTTAGAGCATTGAGTTATTGGCGAGCAGTAATTTACAAAACCTGCAAACCAGTAGAAATCTGGCGGGAATTAAATTGAAATGAGACACGTGTTAAAAAAACGTTAATGTATTGTCAATGAGGAGGTGGAAAGGGCAACATATAAAACTTTAACGCCAACGGATAAATGGGAAAATATGGGCAACCGAAAAACCACAAAGCCGCATTTTACGGGGGGTTTGCCAAACCATGGGAATTAAGCGCGCCGAGCCGTTTGAAGAGATATGCAATTAAAAATAAGATATTGCAGACAAAATTTATGATAAGAATTTATACGTTGGAAAGAAAGATGCAGCTGTAGTGAACCAGTCAAAAAATAAAGAAAGGAGGCATGAGAAATATCCCGCATAGCAACCAAATTAAGCATGAAAATAAATTTAATTTATGATTTAAGACAGTTATAAAATATTGGAATTTAGTAAAACAACCCTATTTTTTTAAAAAAGGGGGGGGGCAAAGGAAAAAGGTATTAATAGAATATAGGAAGGAAATATCCTTCACACCCACCAGTTATTTTTTATTGTAAATTTTGCCTTATTTAATCGGAGCATTTTTCTCCGTTAAATTAGACAAAAATTTTTGTGTTGAAAAAGACTTAAAAGACGCTCTTCTTAAAAGACATGTCTTAAAAGACGCTCGTCGCGAAGAGTTTCAATACGTAATTTTTGAAGCTATTTTCATAAAACAATTAAGCAGCGAGAGGGTTAAAAAATTGAAAAAGGAAAATATCCAACAGAGGAAGATGATAAATTTGTGTCTTATGCATGGGTGCTTTTTCTGTGGACAAATATGGGGGAAGGGATTCTGGGTTCAATGTTAAGAATGCGATATGTGGGCTGATAGGGATTATACCGACGGAGAGATGATTTGATATTTGCAGATAAAATATTTCTCATTTCAATCAGCAAGATTTTGTTTGTTTGTTTGTTTTACACTTTAAAAAACAAAAATAGAAACATAATGGGAAGAAGTCTGTGAGTCGTGAAGAATTTTAGAAATTTGACAAAAATACTTAATTATTAAAAATTGCGTATTTTTTCTGTGCAGAAGAAATGTTATTAATAAATACAAATTATTAAAATAATATTCTTATTACTTAATAATCGTCATTAGCTCTATTTGTGTGATCTTTTGGAAAAAAACCTTAGGTATCCGGTATTTAGACCCCATTTTAAAAATCCAAAATTTGAAGACTTTCGGAATTTTGCTTTTTATAAACAGAAAACGCCTTTTAAACTGTTTTTTTCCCTAAACAAGTGTAAAACATGTCTAGGTACCCTGCTGTCACTTTTTGTTTTGTTAATTTTGAAAATTGTATGATCTAGATTGAAAACAAAAGTGGTAACCGGTATTTGGACCTTTTCCTCTAAATAAATAAATAAATAAAATTAAATCGACTATTCAAAATTTCAGATTAATAAAAGTCGCTATAAATAATAATAATAATAATAATAATAAATCCCGATTAACAGCTTGTTAATACTAAAGTAGCAAAAATGATTTTGGTTTACCTTTAGGGCATTCTATTAAAAAAAAATCGTAAATGTGAAAAGCTTTTAGTGTTTTAAATTAAAAGCTATTATTTTTTCTGCGCTGTGAACAGGCAGTATATGGGCATCTTTAACCACGGACATTCCAGGATGTATTGCCTGATTATTTTTAAGCGGAACTTTCATTCATAAAAATTAAATCTTACAGCGACAGATCTCAAAATGACATCAAATTCCATACGCTTTCAGTCCTGATGTCTAATCTGGAAGCTTTCTTTTAAAAGAGAAAGAGCTAACTCTTAGAAACATTTGCTAGATTTTATTTTCTATTTAATATAAATCTTAGAAAAGTCGTATTTTATATAATTGTAATAATAAAAATCGCTGAATGCTCTCATTGCATTTAAAGCGTTGAAGCATTCAGTTAAATGGAGGTAATTAATGACATAGCATGCCAACAAAATAGGAAATAAAACGTAGCAACCGTTTGTATTTTATAAAAATACATCATTTTGACGTAATTACAGTAAAGTAATCCAGTTTTTAAAATCAGATTTCTTGTTTTCTTCAGGGAGGGTAGCAGAAAAACACGATTTCCCCGACAATACGCAGAAAAAATGCAATAAATACACCAAAATGACTTTTTATTAAAAATAAAATTTTAGTTCGCGTGGCTTAAAAATAAAGCCTTCACTTTATCGATGATAATAATAAGAAATAATTTCAGATGATCAAGAGAGAAATAAATCAGAATAAAACATTATTAGAAAGTGATGTCATAGCTAGCAAACGATTTTTTTTTTTTTTTTTTTTTTTTTTTTTTTGTTATTATCTTTTCCCTAAATTGATTTCTTGATACTAAAACGACTTCATTAAAATAGATTTTTTAAATTTTGAAACATTCAACTAAGGTACAACGTCATTTCAACGCATACTTAGTTAAAGTTTTTACATATATAAATGAAAAATGCGCATTTTCTTCTTTGAATGACAACAATTTCAAAGACAGCAAAAATGTAGTGAGACAATTTAAATTTTATTAGCTTATAAAACAAAATAATCGAGTTATCATTTTTTAATTATTCAGCAGTTTTTTAGATGTGTGGCAACAGGAAAGAAACAATTGAATTAGAAAATTAAAAAATGAGATATTTCTGTAATGTGAAATTATGGAAGGTGGTTGAAAAAGGGTATAAATAATTGTCTGATGTTTTTTTTTTTTTTTTTTTTAAGTAAACAGCGATCTTTTCTACGTTCTAAAACGTATGAACATCTAGTTTCGTGCAAATCGGTCAAAAATTGAAGATTTGTGTAAAGGAAATACTACATACAGAGAACGGCTTTTATATATACAGGGTGTCTCAAAAGTTGTTTACAAACTTAACATACTGGTCTGTCATATCATGAGGAACAAGATTTACATAGGAACCTGTGTTCGAAAATGCAAACTGTAACCGCTAGAGGACGATGAGCGCAGTGTAGAGGGGAAGAAAGAAAGGATACCGAAAGAGGTATTAATATGACTTTTATTAAATACCATGGCTTAATGTACAGAAGGTATTCAAAATTCCTTCCTTTCACCGCAATGCATGCTTCACAATGTCGGCACATAGATTCACGGATCCGTTCAAAACGGGCAGGTGTGTTATGGACACGTGCCGCCTTTTTCCACGATCCTGGCGACGAGATCTATGTCCGATGTTACGGGCGTCTCGTCCACTATGGACTTCATGTCCCTACAGTTAGAAATCCATGGGCGTCAAGTCGGGGGATCGTGGTGGACATGCTACTGATTCGCCTCTGCAAATCCGGTGATTAGATTAGTCCTATCGAGGTATTCTCGCACAGTGTAGCTAAAATGAACAGGTACTCCATCAACTGAAACCAGATGTTTCGGCGTGTAGCGGCTGGAACGCCACCCATCAGATTCGGTAAGACTCTTTTTAAGGAAATGCGATAGGTATTCCCGTCTTGGCCATGTCACCGATAATACCAGTCCAAATGTTTACGGCGAAAAGTTGTGACGTGCATGGGCACGTGTAGACCTTGGTTTTTCATGCACCCATATAAGCATGTTGTGCAGGTTCAGGACACCGTCCTGTTCAAAACAGGATTCACCCGAAAACAAAATCCACGATGGAAAATCCAGTTGTGCGACCCGTTGTTGCAAAAACCAGCGTGCGAATGCAATACGTTGGGGATAATCGTCAACGCACAATGACTGTACTCGTTGTAAGTTATAGGGGTGTTGCGTGCCCTCATGCAGTATGTGCATAATGCTGGAACGATGTACATCCAAGGCGCGTTCGCTCGGAGACTTGTTTGCGTGTTTCTGTGAAATTCCCGTAGCACGGTTGCCTCTAAGGCAGGTGAGCATGTAGTGCGTTCTCGACCGATATGCCTACGTACTTGGAAAGTTCCTGCTTCACGCAATCTGCAGTGCAATTGTCCAAACAAAACATGACATGGCTGACGTCTGCTTGTGAAGCACTCAAGGTACATCTTACAAGGGCTCGTGCATTTTCATCGGTGGCGCCATATACGCAGTGTTGAATTCAGAGACTTTTCTCCGGGAGGGATTTCTGTGGCTCCGGGGGGGACATTATAGAGTTCCGGGGGGGAAATTGCACTTTTTGACCATTGAAAACCCAAAATCTCAAATCTTCCGGGGGGGACATCTCATTGCTCCGGGGGGGGGGAATGTCCCCCCCGGGCCACCCCCTGAAATGCATATCGGCCAATTCTGCGTCAGTAAACCGATTTATCATTCTCTTGCAAAGTCCTCGCCTGAAATAATTAAGCTTCCCACGATCCGGTAAGCCTGCACTCATCATCCTCTAGCGGTCGCAGTTTGCATTTTGAACACAAGCTCCTATGTAAATCTTGTTTATCATGATATGACGGACCAGCATGTTAAGTTTGTAAACGACCTTTTGACACACCCTGTATATATATATATATATATATATATATATATGTATGTATATATATATCGCTAACAGTATGGTATTTTTAAAATCGAATATCTCGTATTGGTAAAATCCTAGAATGTTTTTACATTAACATTAAAATGTATTAAAGAGATAATAATAATTAGAAAGAAACCTAAAAATAAAAATAAACAATTTTAATGGAAGAAGTTTCAATACGGGATTTCAAACTGAAACAAAAGTTGCATAATTTAAGAAAAGTGAGTAGAAATCAGTGAGTAATAAAAAATTGCATAATTTAAAAAAGTGAGTAGAAATCAATAGGTAATAAAAAATTACAATTGTCTGACAAAAATTGAAAGTATGTTTAACTCTGCAAATTTGCAAATGTATATTTAACTGTGTAAAATAAGGAAAGTATATTTAACTGTATAATTGAAAATATTAGAATTCTCATAAAAAGTATGAAGGTGTCTTACATTAACTTCTAAAAATTGTCCTGAAAAATATAAGAGCAATAACCTAGCAACAAAACAATTCTTACATTTAAAATAGTTAACGACATAAAAAGAAATGGAGAAAAACTGATCTGTCAGATGGAATGAATCCATGACTGTAAAATATTTTGAATGTCTATTTTGAATTTTGATTAGCATCTTAATGCTCACTTTGTCGAAATTAGATCTTTATAATATAAAAAGGAATATAAAAAATAAATAATATAAAAAGGGATCAAGGATTAATAACAAAAGAATTAAGAAGAGGAAGAAGAAGAGGAAAAAGGAGGAGAATATATCCCAAAATAAAAGAGAAGGATTTCAACTACAGAAAATGTGCAATTTTGTTCCAATTAATAGAAATATATTTAGTAACAATTAGTTTAAAAAAGGTTACTATATTTTAAAAAAGAGTAAATACTATTTTTTAATGAAAAAAACAACATTTCTAAGGATCGGATTGCAATTTAAAAAAAATTATAATTATCTTGAAACGAATAAAATTATTAAAAGCATATGTACAAAAACATTTCTTACAATTAAAAAAATGAGCGCGGTAATTATTAACGAGGTATAGCGTAATATGCAACGGAAATTAAGATAATTTTAAGATGAGTTTTTCCGTAATTTTTTTTCAATGACATTGCCTTATAAG
This sequence comes from Maratus speciosus, assembly GCA_963932465.1. NCBI lineage: Eukaryota > Metazoa > Arthropoda > Arachnida > Araneae > Salticidae > Maratus > Maratus speciosus. The sequence goes on along the minus strand of OZ010791.1, from coordinate 324,683,164 downwards.
TATTTCAGGTTTTTGTTATTAAAAAAGGATGAAAATAACCCGTATAATAGTCAACAGCGATAAATGATGTGTTAAGTCATATTCAGAGATAATTGGTTTTCTGCTAATCTTTTAAATATAACACTATGCTTCCTGTTAATACGTATATCTCATATTTATTCATAAAAAATAGTGTAATTGAAAAACTGGAATATATAAATTCAAATAAGATTAAATTCAAATTATAAACTGCTAGTTTATTTTGACTTAAGAAAATAATTTCAGATTGAAATACACAGAAAAAATAATTTTTACTTTCGTTTTCACTTAATATTCCGTAAACATTTTTAATGAAGAAATGCCTTGAATAGAAATGAACGACCTTATCAGATATTTCCAGTAACTATGTGCTATTAGTAAAAATCAAAAGGTAATTTCAGAAAGAATAGCGAAATTGAATACAGGTCTTCATTTACCGTATGCTTAATATTTAAAATGAGCTGTTATAGAATTCAAATTTAAAAAATGTCAATGTAATGAAGAAGAAGAGAGTGTTTAAGTTATTTGCTTTTCAAACTTTATTTTATTAGATTACGCTTTAAGTATTCTAAAAGATGGTCGGAATAAAAAAATGTACATTTTCCAACTAGCATTAAGCAAGTTTCAGTAATAATAAATTCTGAAAACTTACGTTAGATATTTTTCCACATTATCTCATTTTCTCTCATAATAGTTCATCATAAACATTAGAATGTGATGTTTTCTTACAACTTCTACTTTTCCAGGTATACTATTAAATAAATTATTTATTTATACATTAATAACTTTAATTTATGTCAAAGCGTTCTTGGATGACATTAACCTTTTAAGTTATGAATTCATGTCTGGATTTATTAGTATTTTTGTTTAATTATACTTTACGATGAATATTTTCATAAAATAATGTATTTCTCCCCTTTTACAAAAAAGGGAAAAAATGAAAGAAATTAGTGCGAGTTTTTACTACACTGCTCAAAACAATTAAAGGATATTGCAGTTTTAGGTGGATTTTGTATCTGGTAAACTGTTTAGCTGATTGATACATGGTCGACAGACATAGTAGGTTATATGAGAATAAATTACACATGTTTGGCATAAAAAATGCATTTTATTGCGCATTTGTGTACTAAAGGAAAAAAACACAATTTGTGCATATGAAAAAAAAAAGAATAAAAAGGTGTTTTCTTCAAAGAAAATCATTTTCAGTAGGGGGTATGGTTTCCACGGGCGACCATCAACGTTGAACACCTTTGAGGCATGGACTGAATGAGGCTATTAATGACGAGTTGGGGTATTCTGCCCCACTCTTCCAGAAGAGCTCTTTCCAGTTCTTGGAGAGTTTATGGGGGTTGTTGGCGGCCAGAAACTCGTCTTCCTAGAGCGTCCCAAACGTGCTCGATTGGATTCATGTCTGGAGAACACGCTGGCCATTCCATTCGAACGATTCCTTCCTCGAAAAGGAAATCCTCCACCAGGTTTGCACGATGTTGCCTGCAGTTATCGTCCATTAAAATGAAGTTATCTCCGATTGCTGCAGCGTAAGGGACTGCAATAGGTCTGAGGATCTCATCCCTATATCGGCGACCAGTCAGAGCCCCATCTCGAATGATGTAGAGGTCAGTGCGCCCGTCAATGGAGATGCCACCATACACCAACACTCCTCCACCGCCAAATCTGACACTTTCGTGCACGAACGAAGGATTATTCCTACTGCCACGGTCCCTCCAGATGAAAATACGCCTATTATTCGGATGCACAGAAAAACGGGACTCGTCAGAAAACAGAATATTGCTCCATTCATTTCTCCTCCAGTTGACATGCTTGGTTGCCCACTCCCTGCGGTCGCGACGATGCCTTGATGTTAATCTAACACATACCATCGGTCGGCGAGCATACAGACCTACAGCATGCAGCCGGTTTCGGACAGTCTGAGTTGAAATCGTGGTGCCTGTAGCCGAGCGAAGGTGTTGTTGGAGAAGAGTAGCGTTCATCGTTCGGTGTCTCCGAGCTGTTAACTCTAAATACCGATCTTCATTGGGCGTTGTTGCCCGTCTACGACCTTGCCCTGGTCTTCGGCCTGCACATCCACTCTCCGAAAAACGGTTCCAGATCCTGGAAATGACACTTTGTGACACTCCAATGACTTGCGCTACTTCGGGTTGAGTTTGGCCCCCTTCTAACCTACCAACAATTCTCAAAGCTTCTGAATCTGTCAAATGACTTCGCTGAGACATCGTACTCATCGAAACAAAGCAATCACTGAATACCGATCATCCTTGTCTTCATTCTCTTTTATCCACTGTAAAGTCAAATTTCATTCGCTGCCGCTGAAGCGACGTTTTTGACGTCGAACTCAAAATTTGCATACTCCACAGTTTGAAAACCAGAAAATTTTGCATTTTCGATTTTCTTCTTCTATTTTCGGCAAAAAAAATTCGTTTATATCTTTATTTTATATAAAACTTCAAATATCCTTTAATTGTTTTGAGCAGTGTATTATTTTCTACCTTTTAAAAAAAAGAAATCACTATTTTCTTATTAAATCCAAATAAAAAAATAATTTCACTTCAATTCATTATCAAAAACAAATTAAATTGTTATTGGAATTAGTCATTCAAACATTTCACTGTAGTTCAGTAATAATGTTGTAAGTTTACGGGATATTAAGTAGTGAAAACGTGCTAAAAAACCTAAATTACTGATTATTTCACAGATCGCAGGAAGGATAATTTGTTTCGTGTGATCATGGTGATTTCGTAAATCTTAAAACTACCATTGTTAAGAATTTTTCATAGCATTTACATACAGTACGATTTACAATTTATGATGGATTAAACTTTGAATTGCAACTTATTCTCAAATTATTTAGATACTTCCCTTGAAACTGGAATTAAAAATTTCGCAGAAAAAATACATGTTCTTAAATAAATGCTTTTATATAATCAGTAACAATTCCAAGAGTTTATAAATACGATGTAATATGATGTTCTAAGAACATATACAGGCTTAAATTTTAAAAAACAATTAGTGGGGCTTAGATTTTTTCCCGAAACTTTTTTATCTAAATGCTCTAAATATTAATAAGGCTTTTAAAAATATACATCTTTAAAGGAAATTATGGATGGTTAGACAGATTTTTAGATTCAGCTTATTATCGCTATCACATAAGTATGAAATAATAACATTAAAAAAATAACATTCCTTTACATTCTGAAAAAAAATTTTCAATGTATTAATAGATATTTCATTCATTTCTGTTGCATGTTTCCTTATAATCATTATCTGTATGATTTTGTGTGATTTTCTTAATCTTTCTGAACCAAATTTTGATGCTACCTGAATGATTTAAGGAGGAAATAATTATCAAAAATAATACTTTTTGTTTTCAAAGAATGTTTCTAATTTATTCATTACAGACAAAAGTGATAAACAAAATATTGTTAATTTGCTTAAAGGATTAAACAGCCTTATTCTTTACGATATTTTAGTTCATCTTTTAGATGTTATTAATTAAAATAAATGTAAAAGAAGTCATGCAATTTAAGCCTTAAACATAACTCTATATTATTCTAAAATAAAATGCACAATATTTATCATAAAAATGGCATTAGGTATACCAGCTATGTCGCCACATCATTATGTATTATATATACTAAATGCGAAGGGGTCTTATTATAGAAAATAAGAAAAAAATCCTATTATAAACATTTGGATTTTTTTGCTTATTATAAAGGCAAAACATGACAACATCTTTCAATGAACAAAATCCAGTTAATTTTTGATCGATATTGTTAATTGCGCAAGTCTTTGAGGGCGGTAGTGTAGGGGAGGCTGGGGGGGGGGTCACCACATTTTTTTACAAAATGGTTTTGTATTCTTAAAATATTCGACCTAGAATAAAGTTTTATACATCATTTTATTCGCTATATAATCAGTTATCAAAATATAATCGCAACATAAGTGTAATATATAACAAACTTGAAAAATGACTGATTTTAATCATGAGAAAATAATGAGTCAATGCTCCCCAAATATGGGTGGCTTTGATCAACTTTTTTTATACTGATATATTTGTTAAGAGAAATAAAATCAGTTTTAAAAATGCATAATAACTTTATGCTACACGTTTATTAATTAATACAAATTATTTGGGAAATTTTGATGTGTAAACAAACCTGATTAGATGGAATTCATGCACAGGAGAAAATTTCCATTTTAAACATCCACTTTTTGTGACACTCGACCTGGCAACACCAGTTACTACATAGTTTGGATTTCTCTCATTGTTTCCATCTTGGTGAAGTTTGTCTACATACCCTCCTAAAGTGTTTTGATCAATGTTTTGTTCTTTTGAAGAGGCATGAACACTTAATGCTTCTTAAGGCTGCTGCTATCATCCTGTCTAGTCTTTTTAATTCTTTCTATTTACCAACTATGAATAATATTTAAAGGAAATAAAAGTTTGTATCAACTTTCCAATTTATATTTCATTAATTTTTTTCTTGCTCCTATGGAAATTTTCCCCATCTTCCTTTAATCAATTTTGAACTTTTTCTTTTCTATCACCGCATTGTACTGTAGTTTTACAAAATAAATTTACATTATTTTAGAAATATAACAATTATCCCATCCTTATGTACAGTGTATAATTAAAATATTTTCAAAAACTGTTAATGAAAGGAGCGTTGATCATCTGATTAACCCTCCCTCGCATTGATTGTGTCAGGCTTCCCCACATATTAACTTTTTAAAGTATAGAACATGGTTATACTTAGTGTAATATTTTGTACAATCTTTAAGCCTGGAATGAAAGCTCAATATTTCTGCATTACGTAAAACCTACACTGAGAAAAATGACACTTTCAAATCTGAGCAAATCGATGTTTTCATTTTGTTATGAAACGTTTTGTTTCAAATATGACGACCCAATGCTTTCAGTTCTGAAATACGGGAAGTACTCAATTTCAAACAAAATTATATTTCATTCGTTAAATGTAGTAAATCTCACCAGTGTAGTTACATTTATTCATATTATTTCATATGGTATGATTTGGAACGAAACACTCCTTTCAATAATATTTTATTTCATGAAATGTGGCGAACTACATTTTTATCGTAATTGCGGAAGAACACTCAAAAGCCTTCTTAATGTGAACACAGAAGCGTAGAGTTTGCTGTTTAGCCTTCGAAACCGAAGAAAGTATGACTTGGTAAAAGAAAGACTTCACAGGTGCAATTTGCAAGATTTCATTGAAAATTTTGAAGGTAATTTCAATAATTTTGTTGTTTTGAAATAGTTATCCCTATTTTTATTGTATGCACACGTAATTTCTATAAGTTATCATAAAATTAGTGTTAGCTATGTACCATGTTGCGTACACTCTAAAAACAACATTTTCAAAACTGAGCAAAAAATACTCAAATCTGAGTATGTCGCATATATGAGCATGCACACACTCAAGAATAAAACTTCATGTGCTCATATTTGAGTATGTCCGTGTTTTCAGAGATGAGTATATACGATTTTCAAACTTGAGTAATTTTGTTTCGGAGCCATTTTGACTATGCGATATACTCAGGTTTGAGTATTTTTTGCTCAGTTTTGAAAATGTCTTTTTTAGAGTGTACTTACTTAAATATCTATTATATATTTTATGCGATAAAATTTTACGCAATGTTTCTATAAAATACACCTTTTAAGCTCAAAACACTTCACAACAGTTTTTCCTACGCCTGTTGCAATTATCTGCATGATACAAAGAATTATTTTAATATTAAAACTGAAAGGCGTATCAAGCCTCCCCTATGATCAACCCTCCCCAGTCTCCCCTATTATTTATACTTCTCAAATTTAAACTAAATATGTACGTTAAAGTTCATTTCACAAACTAGTGTGGTACTCATGTTCTTTTACAATATTAAACTTTCTTTTAAAAATAAAAGCATTTGGTGAAGAGTTTAGGTGAAACATGCTTAAATTTATACTGTTTTTATTAAGTTTGCAAACTGATAGACTGACCATAATCTATGATATAGAAATCAATCTTTATGCGGAATTTGGGAGTCTCCACATCTTTAGATTTTTGTTCTTGTTTCAACTTTTTGTCAATTAATTTCAGGCAATGTCGGATCAACACAGATGTCCTATAAGGGATGTTATATTATACTAAAAACGATTATTTGATATATGTTTCTGAGATGTGGTTGAACCGGACAACCGCACAAGACGCCAAAATAAGGCGGGTGCTTCTAATTGGATATGTGATTAACATGTTTTAGGTTGTAAATCTTTTTAGATTAAAGGTATAAAAGTTTTTTCAGCACAAGTTATGGCATTTTTCATTTTTGAGTTGAAAAAACCACCTTTAATGTCAGGATGTCAAAGTTTTTGTTTTAATCTTCTTATCTGTGTTTCCACAGCTCAGGAGAAGTCTTCATAACACTACAACCAGTTGTAACAACATGTGAAGCATTTATAAATATATCTATATATAAAGATATACTCATTTTCTTACCAAATTACTTGAATAAATATTCCTCTAAATTTGCATTTTCTAAGTTTTAAGTTTGCATATTTATGTGTCAGAACATTCGCGTTATTACGCGAGCAAGAATATTTTTTTAGTATAAGCTTAAAAACTTGCAACCATAAAAAATTCTATACCAAGTTAAATCGTATTCAAAATCAAAAAAATCATTATCACATTACTTTAATTCATTAAATTATTATTTTTTTAATTCTAATCTCTAGACCACTATTGACAAATCAAGAGCATTTTACTGAATTATCATGTCATTTTCAATATTATGATAAAAAACAATTAAATTGAAAAATTCTTTGCTTACTCCTTCGTATAAGAAATCTCTTCTTTAGGCAAAATATGATCGAGTAAACAGGTAAAATGCCACATTCATTACTGTTGAGGAAGAATAGAGAAAACGAATGAAAAGTTTTTAAAAATGACATATGCCCATTGTGTTGTCCACAAAGTATTTTGAAAATCGCCTTAAAAAACATAGACAAGTGATGTTTCAATTATTTGTGTGTTTTTTCTAATTCATTCGAAATGCATTTTTTATATCCTGATGTTTTGCACTCTCTATAAAAAATTTTCTTCTTCTTTTTTATGAAAAAAACTTTTAGGTGCAAGACATGTAATATATTTTATTCATAAAGACGCTATCATAGTAATTTCCTGTTTTTTTTTTTTTTTTTTAATAATGAACCTAATTTTGTGTAGACTGGCATGTGTTGGCTAAAGTCCATACGAAATATTTTTATCAGAAAGCGATGTATTATAGTGAAAACACTGCATTTAATTTCTTGTGAAACATGTGTTCTCTTTAAACTATAAGCGTTTTGCTAGCAGAATTGTTCTGTTTCCGCTGAATATTTATTTAAAGCATAGTTTTCCTTCATATCCATACATATGTTGTTCTTTCGTTCAATGGTCAACAAGATTTTGCTACTTTCGTGACATCAAAATGTAGAGATTTTTGAGACTGCTTCTTTATATACCCAACGTTGCCAATTTAGCGAATTATTTTTTTTAGAACTCTACCAGCATTTTCTAATAGTAAAAATCCTCTAATATAATTTGTCACTAAAAAAGGGGATTCTTGTCATTCAAAATTCTGGAAGATTTCTGAAATTAAAAAAAAAATAAATAAATAAATCGGGAACGCTGACTATATACCCATGACAATGTGTTCTTTTGTTCATATCAATGTGTTACATTGAAAATAACAGGATTTGCTACCAGAGTATTATTATTATTAGTCTTAAAAGTACAGTTACTACAAATAAAATTTCGCGAAAGATACAATGGTTTAAAAAAATGGATAGGGTAATTGTAAGGAATTGATGGCGATAAAATTAAATATTACGTTAAAAAATAAGTAATAAATAAATATATTTATATATTTATGAATAAAAATGAAAAACGGAGATTGCTGATCCCAGAATGCTTACACACTGCTAGTTAATGGTTTGTAATATAGGAGTATATATATGTTTCACCTATGCTCTTCTTCGGCCTATGGAATAGCTTGTGTAATATTAAATATTTACTACTGTTGGGAATAATATTTGCTAACAAGGAGAGTCTTAGGTATTTCCTTGAAAAGAAGGAAGCTAAATACCTGATACTAAATAATAAATGAAATTTAACTGTAAAATGAATGAAAACAATCCCAATATAAATATAATAAGAAAAGAGATGCCTTGTTTGGATTAGTGAAACATTATTTAATAAGATAAATATTTAAAAAGTAACAATATTTGTTTATATTTTCAAATTTTAATTCGTTAAAAATATGCTATAATTTTCATGAAAAAGGTATTTTAAAATTTTCATAAAATAAATCGTGAAACTATTATATTATCAAAAGGAATGAGCACCAAAATATGCGCCATTTCCAACCAATCTTAATAAAGTATTCTACTAAAATGTATACTATCCTCTCAAATAACATACATTTTTAATATAAGAAAGTTTAATGTTCTTTTACGGTTTAAAGTATAAGTTCTGCTGTTATTTTCAATACTTAAAATATTTCGTCTTCGCAAAATGCAGATAAAAGGCTCCTTTACTTATTTAAATAATTTTTAAAAAATGAGAATCTTTTGATGCAACGATAATTTTTCACGTATTTAATGATTCATGACTTTATTTATTTTTACTGTCTCAATTATTTTCATTTACTGCAAGAAATACGCAGGTTTCAATATCGATTACAAAAATTAATCCGTATAATGGGAAAATATATTCAACAAAATAATAAAAAAATGTTTATTCTTAAATCATTCAATAAGAAAATAATATTTTCAGAATCTACGGATTACATTTTATTTCTATGAAGTCCATAAATATTTCTTTCCTTAATTAAATTTAAAAAAGAGTTTTGAGCTATTTTGGAGGAATAATGAAAATACATTTCATTTATTTAATTAATCATGATTCTGTCTATAATTACTAACACCATGGTTTATTTTTTCTTCTGAAAATATACGTGTTTCGTTTTTTATTTGCAAAAATGCGTACATAATGGAAAAACATGTAAAATAAATTAATTAAAATAATACAATTTTTAAGGTTATTCTGTAAAAAAAATAATATTATGCAAATCTACGGATCATAATTATTTTTATGTTTAATTTCAAGTCAAAATACTGAATGTTTTTTTTTTTTTTTTGGAAAATGTACGACAAAATCTAATTCGTATATCCTTGTAGAGGATTCGCTTCGCTTATCTTAATTAAATTTTTTAAACTTAACGGGACTAAATTCATGTGCAAAAAAAAAATAAAAATAAATAAATAAAAATAACGAAAGTATCACCAGAATTTACTAACGAATTAATTGAAAATAATATTGTTCTTTGTGTACTTTATAAAAGCAAAATATTAAAAAATTATGGGTTGCTAGCTGGCAGTTGGGAATTTAAATTTAGAAGTCTATATAATAAACCATCGCCTTTGAGAAGGTTAATGTACAATAAATTACAATTTCTTAAGAACATAATTAGCAAAAAAACATTGAAATAATTTTAAAACGATATACTGACAACTTTTTTTTCTTTCAAACTGTTAACAAATACAGCTTTATTTTAAAAGAGTAAATCTTAACTTTTCTAATATGGCTGTTCAGTAACTACTAAGACAATGCATTACTAAGTCCTAAAATTTCTTCATTAATCATTTTTTGTGACGATTATTATAAAGTCATAAATCATAGAATTTCGAGACCATCAAGAGTGATACTTGAAATCACGTAAAAAAAAGCACCAATCAATGTTGAAGCATATGGATAATATGTACTTTGTCAGTGTCATATACACTTTAGGAAGAAAGAAACACTATCTCTTTTGAGAAGGAAGATGAACAATTTCCGAAATAACATCAAATTTCTAAAAGTTATCGTTATTGACTTAGGAGAAGAAAAATAAAAAGAAGAGATATATTTTGAGAAGGCATCTATTCTTAGAAATTGCTATATAAAGAATCACTCAGATTTTTTTTTTTTTTTTTTTTTTTTTTTTTTTTTTTTTTTTTTTTTTTTTATACCTGAAGAAGAATTTTTGTCGATTTGTTATTATTTATCTGTGGAGTAAAAGAATACTTTCAGATTATATGCATTTTAATATCTTTTAAGCTAATAACTGTTTCCTTTCCCTTTTTAACAATTTCCGACGGAGTGGGAAAGTGTTTATGAATTGCGTTTGTCTGTCTATCTGGCATCTGTCCGTGCTGTAACTCGGTTAAATATAGTCGCATTGGCATAAAATTGATGTATGTGATACATATTACTGATATTCACTATGGCATGTTCGACATTGAAAATGAAGTTAGTAGCATTTACGATTCATTTACAGGATACTCAAAAGAATTCCGTTACATTATGTCCTATGGCGAAAAATTATTTGCGGTGGTTTTTAATGATGTCTCACAATTCCAAGCACATTGAAATTTATGTACATATTGAAGTATAGAGTAAGGCCTTCATAGCATTCATTGTTCATTTAAAGAGACACTCAAATGAATTCTGTTACTTGACAGTCAATGGAAAAAATCCTTTTCGGTATATTTTATTCACGTTACTTTATTTCAAACATATTGAGATTGATATATATATATATATATCTGATGTGCACTGCGAGATTCTTGCTGTAACATATGGATCGCATATCATTCATCACCCGCTTACAAGGATACAAAAAATAACTCGGTTAAGGTACTCTGAATGAACAATAATTGCTGGAAATACGTTTTCAGTTGTGGTAAGCGTTTTTAAATTAAACTGATTTATCTCTATTATTTGGTATGTATAAAATCTACAGATGGTATACAGGTTAGCAAGAAACATCCGAAGTACGTTCCCATTTATTGATAAGTAATTATGAAAGGAAATTTTAAACAGCAATCCTTTTCCTAACTAAGTAGGCCCTCACCAGTGGCGGAGAGGTTCTGTTCTCGAAGCTGGTAGACGGGAGGTGCAGGGTTCAAACCCAATCGCGCCCGTCGGCCTAATCGTTCGGAGTGTTCGTGGTTTTCTTCGAACCTTGGATTTCCAAGCGTGAATACGGGTTAGGTTCCCTTAGAAAGACCCCCCACGAAGGGAACTCCCCCCCCCTGGGCCTACATCCCTCGTGCAGATAATTGGCCGTCATATATACAACCAACCAACCAACCTAACTAAGTAAATTTTGCCCTGTTATTTATTATATGACAAATCTAGAGATCATACACATGGCCGCACAAAAAAAAAAAATCATACATTTTGCCGTCCATTGATGGTAATATCAGAAATTTTGTTTTCAAATGTCTTATGAGTTTTACAAATAGTGTATTAAGACAACTTTTAGCTTTCTTAAACTGTGAAGGACCCTCATAGCATGCATGGTCACAGTGACGTCGTTGTGACGTCACTGTAAGTCACTGTGGTCACGTCACATTTGTGACCAAAATGCCACCAATCAGTGATGTCACATTGTGACTGAGATGTGAACTCTTAGAAAACTTTAAAAATTACGAAAATTCTTCAAAACATGTTATTTACTGTAAAATTATATTTTTCTGGCAATTAAAAAAAATTGTGACGTCACTGTTATGTCACTGCTATGTAACGTCACATATGTGACAAAAAAACCACCATATTGTAAGTCACAGTGTGACAAAAATGTGAACTTCAAAAATCTTTGAAAATGAAGAGAAATATTTTAAACAGTCACGAGTACAGCGGCATAAGGAAGGAAAATATATTAGTGGATAGCAAATGGTAAATTCTGTCACTAAAGGGGAGTGGGGAATGGCATAATAAATAAAGTGCACGATACAAGCATTAATAAACTAAATTTCCAGGCTATAGTTTATCAATTTGATGTCTAAGACAGTGAATGTATACTTTTTCATGATTTCAATTTTATCTAGCATTTGGATAATATATTTAGAATTAGGAATATTAAATTTATACACTTTACATATTTAGTTTGCTGGGAGAAAATTTATTTATTTACTTCTTTTTTTTACCGACCAGGATTATTCGAAACATTTCTGTGGTTTCAAACTAAAAATTTTCTATTACAGTTAAATCTGTACCTTTTAATGAGCACGTAGAAAGAGTCTTCAGAGTTTAGTCATCTGTGCATTTCTTGCTATAGAATATTTTTATAATTTGTATTCAAGTCATAAATTCTACTTCTTTCAGACTTTTTAAATAAAATTAGCATTTTCCGAAAATAAAAGAAATATACAAAATTTGTGCAAAACAAACTTTACTTTAAAAAAAAAAAAGAAAAAAAAGGGGGAGGGGGTGTCGTTATTACCATTAAATTTATTTTTACACCTTTTAAAAATTTAAACAATGTTTTATCTAATAAACTCTAATTATGAATATTATTATTATAATAATTTAGGAAAAAGGAACTTTACAATACATTTTAACTTGAATTATTTGGTACGGATAAAAAGAAAAGGTTAAATTCATTGGACATTTCTTCAAATACAAAATTTTAATTAACGATACTTTCAGAAAATTACTGCGCATTCAAGTTCCATATGTCTTGCGTACAAAAACAAATAATCTGTAACAGACCATCTGCTTGAAAATCGTCTGCCCACAGAAAAATAAATATGAGAAGACGCGGGAAATAGTTCACTGTTTTTAGAATATTACCATGTCTACAACACTTTAAGATAAGGAAATGACCATTTTAGGATACACGGATATTAATGGAACGTATGTAAGTCTTATTTAATTTAAATATTTTATTCCTGATTTGTATAACATGAGTTAAATAGTTTTATGTTATATTTGTAAGAGACTGATCTTTAACTGCCAGAAGCGATATTTTCCAATTCGATAACTGTAAAGAAAAATATCTTAATCTGCCATCGCTTGAAAAAAAAAATATGCGCAGAGACTGATTCATGCCTACATTCATACTGGAATTAATATAAACATTAATTTACTCTTACTTGAGATTGAAAATGTATGGAACGACAATGATTTGGAATTATTTTATCGGCTGCTTACTATTTTTTGATTACAAACACTTATAGTTATTATTATTTTGGGGTTAAATATGATGTTCGATTATCATGAGATTACGAAACTGTTTCAGATTAGAAATTAACATTATACTGGGGAAATGTATTTTTACATTTTACAGTAGTGAAACATTTGAAAGAATTTTCTTTTAGTGCTAATAATATTTTAAATTATCTTTTAAAATCCTAAATCTTCAAACCAATCTTTTCAGATTTAACATTTGCCAAAATTATAAAATAATAGGAATTCCTTACACCATATGGAAATATTTTTGAGATATTGTTAAATCTAATAATGCATTTAATTTATCTATCGTAGTTTGCTGTTGTTTAATAGTACAATTATAAATACTAATTATTTTTAGTGTTTTTCAAATTGGTATATTTATTTTTTTAAATTGTATGTAAGCATTTTTTCTGTTTGTGATTTTAATCAAACATTTAGTTATAGACATTCTGAATCGGTTATTAAATTTTCTTCTATTGTAAATTCATTTTCTACGTTTATGATACGCGTAATTATTGGCACTAAAAAGTAAAATATGATATTTAAGCATTGAAAGAAAGTGTTTTTCATGCCTGATAGGAAGTTATAGATTAAACTGCTTTAGTATATATTTTTTAAAAGTTCATATAATACAGGATACATAATATAGGACACAAGTTGAAAAGTGCTTATGACTTCGGTTTGTCTCTCCGTCTGTCCGTCTAGCAGCCTGTCCGCCCTCTAACTCTCGAAAATATACTCGGATTGCCCTGAAATATTTGGATGTTATTGACGTTTACCATAGCACGGTACCTATTTGTAATGAAGTTTGTAGCATGTTTTGTTCATTTATAGGGACAGCCAAATGTTTTCCGTTACATTACGGCATATGGGAAAAAAAATCGTTTCAAATGATTTTTATTGATTTTACGCGCTCTTTCAAACAGAATAAAATTGATATGCATTTATGAAGCGCACTAAAATATGCATTCTGTTGACTACGCTATGCAAAGAATAGTTATTGTTCATTTACAGGGCTAAAAAAGGAATTCAAATACATAATGATATAGGGGTGGAGGGAATTGTTTGCGGCATACTTTAATTATGTTAATCTATTTCACATATAATGAAATTGATATATGTCGCTGAGGTTTACATACTATAAATTATTTCATGTATAGTACGAATAATACGTATATAGCATTTACAGGGACACACAAAATATTTTAGATACTATACTGTATCCGAAGTACTGTTCATTAGCGATGATTGGTGGAAATGTATTTTTAATTATGATATGCGCTTTTATGATTCACTATATTTATGCATAGTATATGGTGTATATAAATGCTATAATTCCTATACAAGGCTACACAAAAGTATTCGTAAGGATTACTGGGTATGGGCGCAAATTGCTTAAAGGTGGTTTTTAAATGAGTTATGCTTTTTTTCGCTGAACTGAATTTAATTTACCAAGAAATGTTTGTAGAATAGAGATAAAATGATATACAGGGTCACGTAAAGAATTGGATACATGGCCGTCTATATATTATAATTTCTGGAAATGTGATTTCAGCAGTTTTAAGAGTGTCTTAGTTTGAATTAAATTTTAACTAAATAGTGGCGTGTAATAAAGATTCTTGGTAAACTACAGGGTTGTACAAAAGTATTCAATTATCTTTCCATACATTAGTATAAATTGCTAGAAAAGAATTTCAACCTGTTAGGCGTTTTCTTGCTAAACTAAAATTTCCCATTATATGGTATATATACACTTAAAAAAATGGGTACAAGATACTCAAATCGAATATTTTTATGACAAGAGCATTATTTCCAAGCACTTTTAAATCATTTTTAAAATGCTGTGCATAATTTAATATTTACATTAATAAACATAATTTATGCCGCCATAAATGAAATGAACCATTACAGGGTACAAAACTATTCGTTTGTTTGGGTTTGATAACATGTGATGTTTCAAAATAGAGAAAGCATAGGTTCATTTTTGATCCAAAAATATTCAATTCGATATGAGTACCTCGGTTTATTCGTTTTTGAGTACTTCATTTTTTTTTCAGTGTATCAACCTACAGATCAAATACAGAGCTGTTCAAAAGAATTGGAAAACATATTTGGCTATGGACGGTAACTGCTGAAATCAGTTTTTCAAATGTTTTATGCGTTTTCTAAAATGTTTACTTAGTTATCTTATTTACGTCATTTCCCTAAATTACGATGTCTTCTTAAAGCATTCAGAAAGTGTTGGAAAGTATTTTATAATTTATGCTTAACGCATGATTTTTCTTACTCGTTTTTTTTTCTATTTCCCAGATCAGTCTTTTCCTATAAAACATACCAAATATATTTAGCTCATATTCACAAAATACAATATACACGGGAATAAAAAATTTAAATAAATATCGCTTATCATGCCGCTCTATAAATAATAGTTGTATTAATATCCGTTAGTCTCCATGTTCGTATTTAATAAAGCAATGACAAATCACAACAAATTAAAAAACTTACACATTCTAAATATCAAGCTTGAACTCAATATCAAGCATAGAACTTAATAAAAAAATATGTCAGTTGATAAGCATTGTTTTTTAAGTGGAAAAATTTAAAATGTTTTAGAAGAATAGGACTCCAAAATACCGATATTTTGCTAAAAAGTACGGTAAAAAGATAAGATTTTATATTTACAGCAAAAGTTTATTTCAAAATTCATCGCTGCATTAATACTTAGAAATTTTTCCAGAGAGAATCATTCGCCTTATATACATTATTTCAAATGAAAATAAAATATCAAATTAATTGCTTAAAAGGCTCAAAGGCCAACATAGTGAAAAAGATTCCATGCCGGGACTCGAACCCGGGCCATCAGTATAGCACACTGACATTCTACCGAGTAAACCACATGGAACGACGCCCAGCCTGTAAAATTTCTCACTATTACATGTTGGCAAGGCTACAAACGCAGCACAAGATGGAATATTTATCGTGAGTCACCGACATGGGGTAAACACGAAACTTAATTAAATCCAGCATCGATTGAAACTATATTAATAATTGGAAATTTTTCCAGGGAGAAATATTCGCTTTGCATACAACATTTCAAATTAAAATTGCCTTTTAAGCAATTAATTTGAAATTTGATTTTCATTTGAAATATTGTATGCAAGGCGAATGGTTCTCTCTGGAAAAATTTCCAAGTATTAATATAATTTCAATCGATGCTGGATTTAATTAAGTTTTGTGTTTGCATCATGTTGGTGGCTCACGCTAAATATTCCATCTTGCTGCGTTTGTAGCCTTGCCAACATGTAATAGTGAAAAATTTTCCAGCCTGGGTATCGTTCCATGTGATTTAGTCGGTAGAATGTCAGTGCGCTGAGCTGATGGCCCGGGTTCGAGTCCCAGTATGGAATCTTTTTCACTATTTGCGTCTTTTAAGCAATTAATTTGAAATTTGATTTTCATTTGAAATCACAGTGTTTATGACAAGCTCGTCACAAATGACACATATTTCACAAATTGGTCACAGTGTGACTTCAAAGCATTGTCGCTTTCGTCACAGGTTCGTCACAAAGTTAATGCCAAAATAGTCACAAATGACACACTTTTCACAAATTTGTCACACCGTGACTTCACAGAGTGGTCACAATGTGACGTCACAAACGACCTCTAAAACGGCCATAACGACCTCGCATTCTAGTCACTATGACGTCACATCGGCGTCACGTGACGTCACATCGACGGTCACAAAATCACAGTGTGACTTCACAACGACGTCGCCGTGACGTCACCATGCCTTACGGGGACTATTATAACCGTTCTGAATATGTTGGAAAGTGTTTCGTATTCTATGCTATGATTTGACGTTTCTTCTTTTCTCTTTCTAGTCAAAAATATTTTTCGTTTAAAGCACTAAAAGTTAACTCAAAGCAAAATGAAATTAATTATAATTCGAAATGCCAAAATCTCTTGTTATATATTTTTGACTTACAGAAATGTAACTATACTTAACCCGTTCGCGACGAGCTTCCCGTACACGTTTTATAATGACTTAGAACATATATTTCTATATACAACACTTATAATAACCCGCTCAAAGCTGTTCTCTCGAAATGAGCATGACATGACGGCAGTTTAATAACAAAAAACATTTTATTAATTCACTTTAAGAAGGTAGCGCAAACTTTTGAAAAATATTGTTTGGGCTCAAACATTTTAAAGCAAAATAACACATACAATTTTCTCCTTGGTGCTTGTGTGGGTAGGGCCAAAGGCAGGAAAGGGGTGAATGGCTGAAAATGATAATTGGAAGTTAAATTTTGTTTTTGCAAACTAAAATATAAAATTATTATAATTTAATAAATTATTTTATTAAATTATTTTCTCATAAGTTCTTACTTATAAATACATTAATATTTACTATAAATAACATAAAATTGCTAGCTATTTAAAGTTTAAAAAAAACTAAATGTCACGAAAATATACAGTTTAGTCACCTTATTTGCTAAGACATTAAAACAGGTGGCAAAATATGAAGAAAATTTGGTTTTGAGAGAAAAGTAATTATGCAACAGCTGAAGAGACTTTCAGTGTTCCTGTAAGTATATTTGATGTCCTTACTATTTTTCAAACAAAATTATTTTGAGAATCTCAATAAAACCAAATTTCATTTCAGAAATTAAATAAATTAATTAATTAATTAAATCAAATCAAATTGGGTGTGCAGAGAAATCAAATTATTGGGTGGGTCCGCTCCTGAAGGTGATGATTAGTGGTACTTTGTATTTCGCTTATATTTTGACAGATACGTTCCAGTACTTGACATCTAATACCCTATTAATAGATATATCTAAACAGAACTGTTTTATTTGCTTTTAAATGAACTTTTTCTTAAACAGCAATATAAGAAACAAAATACATTATTTTTTATTGTTTTCTTTAACTACTGTTTTATTATTTATTTAACTACTAATAAACAATACACATATATTTTGAACTGTCTTTATTTTAATGGGTATCTTCATACAACCTAACATTTTAAAGTAACCATTTCACGTTTCTGTTTGCTTATAAAAAATAAACAAAAATATTTCAATTCTTTCTTTACACAAAAGTACATTTATCACAATTGCGTCATATCTACAATTACATTACATTAAATTTTTATATTATGATGGTGACGAAGATTGTCAAAAGTCAAATATTGCTCTCTTGGTAGGTTTTCGTTTTCATAATTACCACTTTTGTTTTGTAGCGATACTTTAATAATTAATGAACTGCTAATAATAATCTCTGCAGAAGTAATCTTATCTACGTCACGCAGTGATCAATTTTTTAAGTCTGGGAATAAAAAAATATTATTTTCCCACACTAATGAGTGTGGAATAAACATTTAACAGTTCGGACTATGAAAAATTAGTTATAAATACTTATTTCCAACAACGAATTAATATCGTTAACTTGAAATAAAGAGTATCTGTTTGGTGATATATTAATTTGATTTTCGATATTAAATCAAAGTTTAAGAAAAACTTTACACAATATAATTGAATTTAAAACACCTTATAAAATGTATGGACTCACAATATAAATAATCACGCTATTATTGTACATGTATATTATTAACATTTTGAGATATTTAAGTAAATTTTCATTCATTTATACTTAATGTAGGTGTAGTGTACTATCACTAATCCATGTATTAAAAATCAATAAAGTACGTTCTGAAAAATAAACAAAAAGAAATTTTATAATATACTTATAACTACTTAAAAGGTGGCAAAACATATAGAAATATTATTTAATGCAACCCGAGATCTTTCGAACACACACGCGTTCATTTTCATAGGGAAAAAAGATGATTGACAGAATAGAAATACATTTTAAAAGCAAAAACAAAAATAGTACGCATGCGCAAGCGGAGTTCAGTCCATTTTTCTGCAGAGAGGTGAAAAGATCAGCCCATATTATTAGGAGGTCTGGAAATATTTAGGATATTGTACCAAATTGCTGGAATATTATAGGAAAGGACATCGTTGCAAACATTATCACTTCTAAGTAAAATTTCAATGGATTCACGGATTATTGACGAGAAGTGATAGTGATCAGTGATGAGCTGATCTTTTCACCTCTCTGCAGAGAAATGAACTGAACTCCGCTTGCGTATACGTACTATTTTTGTTTTTGTTTTTAAAATGTATTTCTATTCAGTGAATCAACTTTTTTCCCTTTGAAAATGAACGCGTGTGTGTTCGACAGATCTCGGGTTGCATTAAATAATATTTTTATATGTTTTTGTCACCATTTAAGTCGTTATAAGTATATTATAATGTTTATTAATAACAAGGGGAAAATTTCCTTCACGACACTAGTGTTTAAAACAGTGTTTTGACTCTCTTGAACAAAAAGAAACAAAAATAAAAATGTATACTTTTCATAAATATTGTTTACCACTTTTTGATGATAAAATGATGACAAAATTATAAAACTGAAAACAGCAGCAAGTACCTTTATTAGAAATATCTTGAAATAACTCTTGCTGGGTAAAAACTAATCTGATTAATATACCGGAGTTTCTACTGAAATCTCAGTTATCGTTATTTCTCCTATAGCATTTCCTTACTTCTAATAATAATTTGAAACAATGATGACTTGATGATACTTGTTTATTTGTCGACGGATACATATTGCTGCTATGCCATTTTATCCTCAATAAATAATGCAAGTGCTGTTTTAGAATTGAATTTTATAGCATGCTGTTGAATTGAGGTATAGGGGAGGTGGGGGCGCATGTGAATAGTTCACATAACTATAGCTTTTTTTCATAACTGGATTAATTTCTATAAACAAAAATTACTCAATATAGTAAACTGAACATTCTTTTACACATGGTATTTTTTTTTCAAATCACAAGTATGGTTCTTATTACGTTTTTAATAGTTTTATGAAATCAAAAAATTGTTCACATGCGCCCCATCACCGGGGTAGTTTTGAACACACATGTAGAACATGTGAACATATATATATATATATATATATACTAGCTGCCCTTAGCAACCAGTTTGGTTTCCCGTAAAATTTATGTTTGGGAAAGCAAGCTAAGCATCGCATCATGTTACTTTTATTCATAATTTAATTTGCTTAGACTCCCTTAAATATAATTAATATATCCCTTGAGCTAATATTAGTTTTTGTCGCCTTAAAATATCTCAATTTGTTGAATTTCTGTAAGCAAGTAAGCCCTATTGGTTTACACTGGAAGCCTATGGGAATTTGGCAAAATATTAGAGATCTCGCCAAGTTGGCGTCCCTTTTGGCGACTAATTTTGATCTCCAAGTTGGCGACAAAAATGGTGGCATTTGGCGACAGAACATTGGTCCCTCCCCCCTATGGTAACCTCCCTTATAGGTATGGAAATGCATAAATGCTGTGCGATAACCAAAGAGATTCGTTTCATTCTGTCGTTGCAATTAAACAATTGACGAATAATCCCGATTTCTGTGCCACGTACGATAGCGTAACATATATATATATATATATATATATATATCGATATTTCTCCAGTTTCTGGTTTATATGTTTAAGCAAAATAATATAAAATGAGAATAAGTAGATTTAGGGGGAGGTTTAGATCATTCATTATGTATTGTTGCAATAAAATAAAAAAAAATACGGAAATAATTTTAAAAATAAAATTAAAACTTTTAAATTTTGCTTAGGGGTTTTTGTTTGAGCGAAATTTTAGAGAAGGGGGCTATTTAGATACTATTTATCAGAAATCTGCCGAAATACGAAAGATTCTCACTCCTGTATTTCCCTTATTTTCTTGAAAATTTAAAATTTTATGGGTTGAATGGTTGGACAACTTACGCAGTCGCGACATAGAGGAAACACATGCGATTGCGATAATGTAGGGCACGTTATATGATCATTTGTTTATATTCGATTATTTTTTCCATTTTTCATATGCATTCCATTTGTAATTTTCTGTTATACATTCTGATGACGACTCAGTGAAAGAGTTGAAACATATCAATATAGATTTTTAATTTACTTTTAATGTGTTTTTATAACGTCTTTTAAGCAAATAAATATTTTAATATTGTGATAAATAAGGATTTTTTAATGATTTTTTTTTTAAATAACTCCTATAATCCTTCACCCCAAATTTAACTTCTTTTGATTTTGAAAGAGTGGGGGTGTGGCGTACAATTGCAATTTTACGGTAGTTATCAGTTTAAAAATTTTACTTACTTAAAATATTACTGATATCTATCTCCATTCAAAGCATCATATAATAACTCTTTTAAAGGTGGAAGTAAGGCATCATAACAAGTTTAGAACAAGTGTAATAGGAAAATTTACAAAGTTGTTTAAGGTAATACTTTTGTATTAACAATGCATAAAAAATATTGTTGTAAAATAATACTTAACACTTATTACATTTTAGAAATCATTAAATTCATTTAAAGTACAATTGAACGTAAACGAGCTTGTTGCTCTTTATGTACTTGCTGAAAGATGTGGTGGAAGTTTCAATACAAAATCAACTTTGCGAGAGGAAAATATCATCTATTATAATATATATTAAGATATATTACAATATATCCTAAATATATTTCAGGAAAATTATAGATAATGGAATTGACATATTTCTCATGAAGTTAACTGAAAGGAACAGAATCACAGAATGATTATTGGGGCACTTATGAACTATTCATATCTGCCCCAACTAGTCTGTTCACAAGTGCCCCACATGGCTTCTAGAGTTAAATTGATAAATCATTAACATTAGTCAATTTTAGATGAAAAAGAACTTTATAAAAAATATTTATTAGTATTCATAGTATATCTTAAATCACTCACATTGAAATAAATCAATAAATAAGTAAAGTTATTCGCTTATCAACTTGTAACAAAAATTTAACTTTTTTAAAGTCTATAAACAGTACTTTGTCTATGTCTCATCTGTGATTCTTCAACACTCGCTACAGCATTTTACAAGAAACAATTTTATTTTTATTTTTAAAAATATTGCACTTTCTTTGTCAGTATAATCAGTTTTTTCTGAAGAATTTCATCATAGAAATTTGGTTTTTATATAACTAGTTTCATAGATCAAAGAGCGCACCTTAGCTCATATCACTTTCCAAATCTAAAATAAAACATTAAACAAAAACTGGCATATATCGTTTCCTAGTCCGAATTTGTATCGTATTCTTAATTCTTATTTTTTAACGCAAAATAGAAAAGTGTCAGCTACTTGTACATTTGCGTCATTTAAAAATAAAATAACCTTTATTTTAGGAAGTCTTAAGCGACATGCTTGTGATAAAAAAAAAATACTTTCGAAGAATTGAAAACTCGTATATATAAGAAAATACCTTAATAAGAGAAGGCAATGGAAAGAAATCATGGTAGAATTTTTGAGAAACATACTTTTGTTATTCAGATAATATCAGCGTATCTTCCAAATATTTTTTGAATTATCATTAGCCTTGGGTATATTTTTTTTTCATAGTGTAACAAACATCAAATTAAGTGATTGTTTATAATGCTTGTAATATAGCGTTATCATAAATGAATGACCGGATTTAAAAATATATATATTTTGAAAACTATTACATACATATTATAATAAGTGATATAGGAAATTAAAGACGAATATTCCAAGTTGTTTGTTTTTCAGTTACAAATGTCGAATGTGCGAAACTTTCGTAACACGACAAACACCTAATCAGTAATCATGTTTTTTCACACATTTGGCAGTTTTGCACAGTCAATGATACTTAATTCAGCATTGATGCATGGGTGCACTAAATGATGCAGCACTCATGCATCGTGTATATTTTACTCCGCATCAGTGCTACATTATTTAGTATTGTAATGCATCAGTGCTGCATTAAGAATCCTTGACTGCGAAAAACTGCGAAATGAGAGGAACGCACTTGATTGCAGATTAGGTGTTTGGAGTGTTACGAAAGGTTCGTACATTGAACTGAAAAAAAAAGAACTTGGAATGTTCTTTTTTATTTCCATACATTACTTATTATAATATGTGTAATAATTCTGAAAATGTAATTTTTTAAAATCCATTTTCATTTATGATAACCCCGTATAATAAAAAATACATTTCGATTTTATAAATTAAACGTTATAAAAAATTGTAATAATAGACTTTCATTAATAAAATGAGCCAAAAAACATACGTTTTTCCACCAGTATTATTAAAAATATATGACTCTAATAATAAATCCTTAACAATTCTTATATGAATGTATGAAACAAAAAATGCATTTTTTTAATGGAATATCATAATATTTTCTTAAATACAAATGAAAATACATTTATAGACTTATTTTCAAATAATTAAATTAATCTCAAATTTATTTCAAATATGTGTTGGAAAGAGGTGAGATTTCACAGGTATGTAAAATAAACAAAACATTAAATATATCTCATTCGTGTAAACTTTAAAGTAAATTTATATCTATCTTAAACATGTATACAATTTTCAATAATAAAATATGCATATGAAACATTTTAACATCCGCATAAATACTTACGGAAAATAGGTAAAGCGCATAATTTTAGCAGACATATTGAATACTGCTCTTTGTAGAAATAAAAATGAGAAAATATATGTTTTTTACATAGGATTTAGGTTACTTCATTTTATGTGAAAAAAAAAATTATTTTTAAAATATAGCTAAAAGAGATTCTTAATACACAATGCCATAAATCCCTTTTTTTTAAATAGTGCTTTTTATTTTTCACTTACAAATTCAATCTAAATACATACCATGCATCTTTTTTCAAGGTTTTGCAAAATTTTACTCGATATATGTTTATTTTAGTTTATTTATATTGGCGTAAAATCGTTAAATTAATAAAACAATGTCGGATAATATTTTTAATGATGTAAATTTACTTTACATAGAATCAGGAAAATGATAAAATTACGTTTAAACGTATTTTTATTTATTGCTAACTTTTGTTAATTCTAATTTTTTATATTTACATTATTATACAGTTATACGTCTTATTTCAAATTATATTAGTATCACAAAAAAATAATAAAAAGTAAAAACCAAAGAAAGAATACCATACACCGTATAAAAAAATCTGTGTGGTTACTAAAAATCTTTTAGGAAACTAAGATGCCTAGAATTGTTTATGTAACTGCAACGAAAATAATTCATGTAATTATCCAAGGTTACCGATAAAAATTTAGTAAGTATACAGTTGTCTGTAGCTTTACAAATCTAGTTTTGTAGTTTCACATATTTTTTCCGTACAGTGTACTGATAAAATTTTAGTAAACATACTTAATTCTCAAGCTTTTGTAAAAACTATACTGTAAAAAAAAATCTGTAAAGTTACTAAAGTTTTTCTCGGAAACTGGGATTCCTAGATCTTTTTATGTAACGGCAACAACAAAAATTCCTGTAACAGCGTCTGTTACAGGAAATTTTATTGTTGCCGTTACATAAAAACTTCTAGGAATCCGAGTTTCGTAAAAAAACTTTAGTAGCTTTACAGATTTTCTTTTTACAGTGTAGTTTTGTAAATTTACATCTTCTTTTACAGTGTATAGTTTATACAGGGTGTCCGGTCTCAACGGTATCCAATGGCTAATTTCTAAACCGTTAGTCATAGACATATAGTTCCAATTACAAAAATGTGTAAAATCAGGTACACTGTAAAAAAATATCTGTAAAGTTACTAAAGTTTTTCTAGGAAACTGGGATTCCAAGAACTTTTTATGTAACGGCAACAAGAAAAATTCCTGTAACAGACGCTGTTACAGGATTTTTTCTTGTTGACGTTACATAAAAAGTTCTTGGAATCCCAGTTTCCTAGAAAAACTTTAGTAACTTTACAGATTTTTTTTTACAGTGTAAACAAATATTTTAAAAGCGATTTGGGCCAATAAAAACATTTCTTAAAAAATTACGAAATTTAAATTTTTATACGGTTCACCGGTCCTATAAGTTATATTTAGTAAAATTTTCCTTTTACACTAACAAGTAATACACAAAAAGTCCCGTTATTCTACGATTAAAATTGAACGAGTAGTAGCTGTTTAAAGTTGGAGAATATTTTTTGCTGCAAATTGGGGGTCATTCACAAATTTAGTCGAAATATAATTTCGTCAGATATATTAAAAAATGATCGATAGTAAAATTAACATTGCAATATAAATTTAAAATCTTTAATTATTTTGACATATTAATGCAAAATATACAATTTGTAATAAACATTTAAGAAGAAAGAAAAAATAGAATTTTTGTTAAATAAAATGATGCTAAATTAACAGCCTCAATTCTTTACAAAATGATACATATTTAAAAATATTATTAGATTACACTAGTCTGCAAAAGTTTGGTTATGTCATGTTTTTTAGCTTTTGATGATTCTTTTCTATTCTGTACTGCTGAATCTGAAATTGACCTTCATTTTTAATCATCACATCAGGATTTTTCGCAAATTTCAAAGTTAAAAAGTTTAAAGTTAAAATTGAGTCTCCTCCCTCATCTCATCGGACCACTCAGCTCTTTAGCTGTAAGAATCCCAGGATAAGCAAAAATATCGAATAAATTATTGAATAAAATAAAATAAAATAAAATAAAACAATAAAAGTTTTACATATGTTTTATAGTAAGAGATTTTCGCTATATTTTAACTTACACTTTTACGATTTGCAAAAAAATTGTAACGTGATGGTTAAAAATGAAGGTCATTTTCAGATTCAGTGCTAAAAAGTACGTAAAAATCAATTATCAAAAGTTAAAAAACACAACCACATCCTCTACTTTATAGTATCCGATTTTTGTTATTCTTTAACTTTTACAATTTATGATTTGCGAAATATCCTGACATGATGGTTAAAAATTAATGTAATTTTCGGATTCAGAGCTAAAAAATACATAAAAGTTAAAAAAAATCAACTATCACAGTCTTGTATTATCTAATCTAAAACTTTTTCTTAATCTTCTTGGGGGTAATCTATTCGAAATTCTTTGTGATATCCTTTAAAATAAGTATAAATGGTAACCACCGAAAATCATAATAATATTAGATTGTTATTGGATTTGCGTCAGTATGTAAAATGTAATCTCGATCGGATATTTAAATGTCAGTTAAAGTTCGAGTACAAATTTTGAACTGGAAAAGCATACATACGATCGTTGAGGTAACATAAAAACTTATAAAAATAACATAATTTTTGTTAAAAGAAAACATAAAAGAAACAGTCTCAAGTCCTGACAAAATAAAACATATGTTATTTTAGCCAATCTGAAACTTAATAAATGTTAACTTAATCGTAATACTTGTACGATTTTTTGAAAGCGCAGATACACATGAAACAAGATCTTCGAATACTTTAAGCACTTGATATGTGACCCCTCAAAGCAAAGCCGAACTCATTTGTTTTCAGAGCAGAAAAGTGGCATAAGTCATGCATTTTTAAAGTTTTATAACTCGCTCAATTTTAGTGTTATATGAACGGGACTTTTTTTGTCTTACTTGTCAGTGTAATAGCAAAATTTTACTAAATATAACTTATAGGACCGGAGGACCGCATAAAAATTTAAATTTCGTAATTTTTTAAGAAATGTTTTTATTAACCCAAATCGCTTTTAAAATATTTCTTTATATGATTTAAAACGTTTTTGTAATTGGAACTATATGTCTATGACTAACGGTTTAGGAATTAGCTATTGGACACCGTTGAGACCGGACACCCTGTATAGTAGGGCATCACATTTTTTGTATTTTATTCAAAAAACTCATTGGATCTGATGCCGTTATGGTTCATTGTCCTTGAAATATATATATATATTTTTTTTGAAGTGTATTAATTGGTCATGAAATTAATTGCATGGACGTGAGAAGCAGCAAAGGGGAAACGTAAATTTTGTGCAAAGCATATTTTTAAGTTACTTAAATTATATATTTCAATTAAGCTATATAAATAATTATATTTTATCATTATTTTAGCAAGATAATTTAAATATATACTTATTTAGATAAATTAATTGAAATACATAAATTAATTAAAATAACTTTAAACTATGCTTTTTTTAAAATTTAAAACGTAGCATTCTTTATCAATTTTTAACTCTTCATCGTAATGCATTCATTGTACAGACTTTACGTTTGGCTTTTAACATGTTTTCGTACATATATCTCTTTCACTGCCAAATGAAACGTCGCGTCGTGATGCAGCTTCTTATCGACGTGCAAGACATATCTTTGGACTGATAATTAAGGCAGTTTACAGTGAGAGTTAACACTTGAACGTCCAGGTGGTCTCAATTCGACACGAACTTGACATTAAATTGGGACAAGAGAAAACTCGGTTGAATAAATAAGTGAAATTGTTTTAAAAAAAAGTTCTGGCGTTAAAATGTTTTTATTAAGATTGGGTAAAATTTAAAGACGTTCTAGTGTTAAGGAAGTATGGAAGATGTTCTTAAATTGATTAGAACTAATTCAATATCACGCCAGTTTTCGCAAAAATTATAAATGTATACATTTTTCCGACTAACGCATAAATGATATGTTCACGAAAATGTATGCTATTAGGAAAATGCTCGACATTGCATTATTTAAACTTACAAGTGGAATCACAGTTTATTATTTTATTTTTACTTTTTCGGTGTCACGCTGCACTCCAAAAAATAAATGCGT
The DNA here is from genome assembly GCA_963932465.1 of Maratus speciosus. Taxonomy (NCBI): domain Eukaryota; kingdom Metazoa; phylum Arthropoda; class Arachnida; order Araneae; family Salticidae; genus Maratus; species Maratus speciosus. Next base: position 324,655,399 of record OZ010791.1, on the reverse strand, counting down.
AAATTTACACAGAAAAAAAAAAAGATATATTGATGATACAAAAACTATTTGTCTATATGTGTAAAAAGGAGTGTAAATTGCCAAATACACGCCCTGGTATGTCAGTTTCAAAATACATATTTTCCCGTGTATTTTAATGTCACATTAAGCTCATTAAATATGTAAAATGTTGTCAGATAACTCAGAAATGCACAATTTAACGTGTAACTTGCACATGAGTACGCATATATAAGTGTCATATACAAAAACGTTGCATTTTGTGTACATAGTACATAACCTTATAATTTGGGATGTAATTTTTGAAGTAAATATTTTTATGGTCGCAAATCAAATTCGCATGGAGAACAATAACGTGTGTTTCGTGTGTTTGTTCTCTTTCCATCAGATTTGTTTTTAGACCATAAAATAGTGTAACCTTAATTTATATAAAACAGGATCGTGTGAAATTATATTTACTGCATGACGTTCTCTGTTAAAGTTATTTTGAATCCCTAAAATAGTATAGTCATAATCAATGAAAATAATCTGCTTAATCTGAAGATATACACTGTAAAATAAAATTTTTAAAACACGGAAATCGTGAAGACATTACTATTTCCTTATTTTGTCGGATTTTTTTCTATTAATTTTAGTTACAAGTTTTGAAAGATACATCTACATAAAGAGGAGGAATTCTTTATTTAATTCAATCTACAGTAAACAAGCAATACTTTCCGAAACGGGATTTGAATTCTCTATCTGCTATTTTCTAAGTCATTAACTACTATTAACCCTTTAGCTACTATTACACGAGTCAAGTTTTGAAGTATCGATATTTATTGTGTTTACATAAGTACATATATTTCTGTGCAATATTATGTTCTTGCATATATTTCTGCGTATATTGTTACACATAATCCTGTGTAATATTCTGTTCTCACACACATAGATATGTAAAATTCATCATGCATACTTCTGTGTATTATATCCTTATAATATTATAAATGTCAATGTGTGTCCGAATGTTTGAATGAAGTCACCATCTAAACGAATGAATTAATGCTTTTGTATTTTTGGATATAGATGGATTACAACCCTGAAATGAACATGGGGCATGTTTAATTTGTCTTATTCAAATATTTTGCTTAATAATCCAAAATTTCATTATTTTTCATACACAATGAATTGACATTTTTCCGATAAAATTTAACCATCTTCCTTTTATCGTTGCCAAAAAATAAAAACTTAGAATAATAATTTAATTTCTAATTGAAAGATTAAAACGGAAATTTTCAAGTATTTTTAATAATACAAGGTGCATGAATTTTGAGTAAGTGCAGAAAGAGGCAAATGTGACGTCATATATGGAAAATATAAAACGGATATGCTTTGATGTTGAAATAAAATGAGATTGTGTTATGGTATTAATTCTAATTTCTTAAAGAAAATTGTTATCAAGGCTTACGGTTTATCGTCTGTGCACGGTTAACACAAAGATTTAAATTTCAATTTAAAATTAAAAAAAAAAACTTTTGAAGAGAAAATGGATAGCAAATGTCAATAATATGCACAGTAAAATTAGCAAATTCGAAAATGACGTAATGATTAGCAGGAAATATGTATTTTCATTCTTAAAAAGTAAAAAAAAATAACTAGATAGAAATGTTATGTTCTGTAATCGGGTTCGTAATCCATTTGCTTTTTCTAGAGAAAGAAATTAGGTGCAAAAGTAAATACATTGTTGTAAACAGGTTTGTTTTTTGTGTGGTAAAGACTTAATAATATTCCAGATGACCAATTCTTCGCCCACCTTTGATGACAAGTATGATTGTAAAACATATAAAACAGTAGCATCCGATAATTTTCTTGGCACAGATGCCATATACGCACTTGGTTTGGAGCGATCTGTTTTTGGTACCAATGTGGAGAAAACATCGTTTTTGAATATTAGTTACATGTATATTTTAAAATTATGTTCCATTACTTAAAGAAGGAAATAACAATAAATAAAAAAAAAGTTTCATTAAGAACTATAGAACAAAGCAATTTACATAATTTTAAAAGAAAATTAAAGTAAATAAACTATTTATTAATAAATAAACAACAATAGCTGGGTTACCATGTCAAGCAAAATAATCTATGTTGGCGACAATTAGGTACCCCGGTGCGTGTATGACATATTTGCCATTTTCTTATTACTTCATGATATAAACAGACATCCTGGTTCAGCGTATAAACCTAAGTTATGTCAATGACCTTACAATAAATAAATATATACCTTAAATTACTCATACTAGCCGCCCTTGGCGACCAGTTTGGTCTCCCTTAAAATTTACGTTTGGGAAAGCATGCTAAGCATAGTATCCTGTTACTTTTATTCATAAATTAATTTACTTGGACTCCCTTAACCCTCTCGCTGCGCAACCCAAGATTTCCTCGGGCAACGTAAAAGTAGCAAAATTTGCGCAATCCAAGATTTCCTCGGGGATTCATTTTTTCCACTGGCGACTATTTTTTATTTCAAGTCGGACCACTTTTTAAATACAAAAAAATTCATATAGACTTTAACAACATCTACAAGAGAAATATACTGCAAAATTGATTTTCTTACAATAGTGGTACGAGACTATAAAAATAGTCTCCATTGACAGTCCTGATTTCGCCTAATTTCTAATATCATATCCCATTTAAGATCTTGAACTCTTTTACAAAAAATGTTTACATATTTAAACTCTAAGCTATATATAGATTTGAAATATATAATAAAAAATGCGTGGTTTTTGAACCTATTTTGATAGAAAAAAAATACGTAGCGAGAGGGTTAAATATAATTAATATAATCCCTTAAGATAATATTAGTTTTTGTTGCATTAAGATATCTCAATTTGTTGATATTCTATAAGCAAGTAAACCCTATTGGTTTACAATGGAAGTCTATGGGAATTTGGCGAATTATTAGAGATATCGCCAAGTTCGCGTCAATTTTGGTGGCAGAATACGGTCCTCTACGCATACCCCCCCCCCCCCTTCTAGGTATAGAGATGCATTAAATGCTGTTCAATAACCAATGAGATGCATTTCATTTGGGCGTTGCCGTTAAACAATTAACAAATAATTGCGATTTATGTGCCACGTACGATAGCGTAATATATATATATATATATATATATATATATATATACAGGGTGATTCAAAAAAGATGGGAAAAATTTTAAAAGGTGATAGTACACAACCAAACAAACATTTTGTATCAAAGAATGCATGGTCGAAAACTAAACGTAAAAAAGTTAGAGGGCGCCAAAAGTTATGTTCTTATATGAGGCAAAAACGCACAATGAACGATTAAGTTAAGTTACAAAAACAAATTTAATGGCATTTGAATACAATAAGTGCTCAAAATATTGACCAGCAGCTGTTATGCACGCAGTACAACGGCGAAGAACAGATTGGCGAATTTTCTGAAACACACCAGGCATATCGCGAACTTCCCCTACAGCAGCCGAAAGCTGGGCGACAAGTTCTTCTGCAGATTCAATGGGAGTCTCATACACTAGAGACTTTAGCTGTCCCCACAAAAAAAAATCTGGCGAGCGCGGTGGTGCCTGGTGTGTTTCAGAAAATTCGCCAATCTGTTCTTCGCCGTTGTACTGCGTGCATAACAGTTGCTATACACATCAGTAACAACAGTAACAGCAGTAACAACAGTAACAACAGTAACAGCAACAGTAACACAACAGTAACAGTTGCTAGTACACATCAATTAAGTTAATAAACACACATAAATACAGGTAAATTTTAACCATAAGAGTGTATATTTTATGACAAAGTTGTAATTTTAAAATTTTACACATATACGTATGTAAAAGTGACTAATTTACACACTCACGTTTTAAAATGTATTAATAAAAGTAAGATAATTTTTTTAGAGTATGACGCAATAGCGCGGGGAGAGCAAACTGAGAGGAAAATTTTAAAACGAAAAAATTGCAATTCTTTTGCGCTAAACTCAGAAATTGCATATTGACTAGCGCCAATGGTTTTTAATCGTATATTGAGAACTTGGAAAACATAAACATTGATGTGAAAGGTTTGAAACCAAAGTTTGGAACACGTTGGTATTATACTAGTAAAGTTTAATAAAAGTATTTAACATCAATTTATTTAAAACACGTGCCATATGCAGTAGAATCAATGCAAAAAAGTATAATTGTGAGAACTGGTAAAAAATTAGTATACCAATATCTGATAAAACTAAATCATTACAGTCTTTAAATTTGTGTAGAGAAAAGAAATATTTTAGGTGTAGAAAATATGTTTTGAACATACGAGATGAAAGGAAATCTATTTGAGTAAATTCCATTTGTAATTCTATGAGAGATTTTGTCTAGTACTTCCATAAGAGACTAAGATGTGCTAAATGTGACATAAAAGTGAACCATCAAGTTATTATCAATTTATAAACATATTGTCAAAAGACAGTGTCATAAAGTGCTGATTATTATGTGCTCATTCTTAGGTTCCTATATAACGTAGCATACTTTCGTGAGCTACATTGTCTCGTTAAAATGCCTTCACGGGTGGATTATAATAAAATAATTGCAAGTTGTCGTCTTCTCACAAGAAAACACTATAAACAGCCATCGCGTCGCCGGAAATTTGAACATATACTTTGCGATTATCATATTTTCTTAAGTTTAAAGTTCCTATCACGCTTAATTTAACATGATCTGAAGTATAAGCAATTGTCTGTCACTTCCTTCAAGTGACTTATTTGAGATGAAAGTAAGGGATTTTTTTAGACTACAGGAAATATATTTATGCAACCAATAAGAAAACATCTAGCAGCTTATAGTTTCTAATCATTTTAAAACGTTGTGTAAAGTCGAACAGTTTAAAACATCTAATTTCACAGCGTTCTAATAGGTTGACAAACGTATGAGACAAAACCTTTTGCATGGTCTTTTAACTAAACTTCCTGCTGGTTTCATAGTGAAAATCCTACTCATGATCAAATATATGATATTGTGCATCAAATATATTATACTACAATATATCAAATATAGTCAAACCCCGCTAAAAGGAACTCTCAAGGGACCGACATTTCGGTTCACTATAAACGGGAGTTCACTATAGCCGTTGAGCAAACAATTTTAACTAAATGGTTCCGAACTCCTCTCACAAAATACACATTATTTAAATAAATGACCTATAAAATGCAATACAAAATGACTGAAAAATAATGACAAAAAACATGTTAACTTATCTTTTATTGTTTTTTACTCCATGTCTTTTGTACTAAAAAAATTAGTAATCTTTAGCTGGTGAGAAGCTGATTCAAGAAAAAAAATATCCACACTTCTGTCGAAGGTCTGAAATGTTTCCATCACTCGTGGCTCCATCTTTTGTGTACACAAAAACTTGTTCAGTACTAGAATTATTGCTTTGGCATATAATGATTACGCATTCCTATGCGTCTTCCCTGAATTTGCGGGATTGGCTATTGCACCCACTAACCTCTTACAGGTGCAACATCTGCCGAGGATGGCTTTTGTTTAGGAAGTGTGAAGGGAAATAAAAGAGGCAAAGAAGATCGCTGAAGTCTCTGAATTCCAGCCTATGGATGGTTTAAAAAATCGGTATATATATTTATTTTGAAGTAGCTATTTCAAAATTATTACAAACAAATGAAAAAAAAAATCAGTCAAAGAGAGAAACAGTACCTACTCATTTTTGGGTTCATTATATCCACAAAATACACACTATGCAGCACTATACGTGCATTGAACGGCACGGGACAAAACATTTCGTTCATTATATCCGGGCGTTAATTATAAGCCGTGTTCACTATAGCGGGGTTTGACTCTATATTATAGTCTGTGGAATAGCAGCAGAACTCATTCATCCTAATGCTTAGTTGAACATATAATGTATTACGTTGAGTAAAAGTTTTTCGCAAGGGGCGCAAGTTTCAACCTTTGCGCCAGCAGCTGTAATTTATGCGGTTGTTAGTTTTTCAACCAACCAATTTATGCATTCGAAAGCAGAGCATAGGAACTACATGACTCTGTAATTAGTTTGTTAAAAATGTATTATCTTGTGCTTCAAAAAAGTGTTTAAAATGGATCTATCACATCAGCAGCTCAGAACGTTTATGTACTATGAGTTCCATAACAAACTCAGTGCGACTGAAAGCCGCAGAAAAATATGTGAAAGTTTAGGCATCGATACTGTTTCTTATTATACAGTGAAAGTTTTGTTTTGGAAGTTTAAAGCTGGAAATTTCGACATCGAAGCCCCCTTCTGGCCGCCCTATTGAAGTTGATTGTGAGCAGATAAAGCAAATCATTGATCAAGACAGAAATATTTCAACGTGAACTATTGCGTTAGTTCTTAACGTTCCCAAAAACAATAGTTAACGCTCTGAAATGCATAAATCTAACGTTTAAGTTCAACCGGTGGGTGCCTCACGAATTGACTCCTGAAGACAAGCGCAAGAGAAAAAACTGTTGTTTGGATCCGCTCAGAGATCAAAGGAAAGAGAATATTTTGTACATAATTGTGATCTGTGATAAAAAATGCGTGTACTACACCAATACAAGTGGTAAAGGAGGGTAGTCAGCACCTGGGGAATCAGCAGGTTCGGTTGCAAGACGTGCCTAACAAGAAGGTGCTAGAAGGAACTAACAAGAATGTGCTTCTCTGCATCTGGTGAGATTGTCGCGGGATTCTGTACAAAGACTACCTGAAGAGCGGACAGACAATGCAACAGTGCAATATACAGCAATTTTCAAAATGAAATTTCGCGAAGCCATTCGCGAAAAACGAAGAATCGAGTTCAGAAGGAAGTGGTTGTCTTTCATCAAGGTAACGTCCGGCCACACGTTAGTACGATGATCGGTTGGATGCTCTACAAGCTACAGTGGGATTTAATGCAACATCCACCAAGCAGCCCCGACATGGCCCCTTCTGATTTCTTTGTATTTTCGCATATGCAGCTGTCTCTTGATGGCGCAGTCTTCGATTAAATTGAGGAGGTCATAAATGAGGTCCATCTCTTCCTGGACTTGCGCACTCCCCAATTTTTTAGAGATAAGATTGAAAAGTTGCCAAAACGTTGGCAGACGATTGTAAATTTAAACTGTAATTACTATCCTCATTAGTTTTGATGATTTCCTACGTATTTATCATTTTACAATTTAAAAGAATTTGGCGGAAAAATTTTTACTCAACGTAATACTATGGAATTCATAATGTTCCATGATTACACCTACCTGGAGCATTGGTACAAATAACCATGCAATAGGAAGCAGAAGAAATTGTTTAAAGATTGAAAAGAATACTTTTATTTACAATTTAATTAAACATACTATTTAGTCGATACAATAAAACCGCGCAAGTTCATGTTAAATCTGGTCAACAGACCTGGTGCACGTTTCGAATACTGCTTATTTAAAAGAAACAGATTTCTGAATTAGATTGATTGAGATAAAAATAATTAATAATTAATAAGAAGGTGACATCACCAAGTGATCACAGTGTAATTCTCTGACGTCACAGAAAGCTTAAAAACAAACCGAACAATTTCATTTCCACAACACTGTGACTTCACAGCAACGGACACAAAGTCTGATGTGACTTCAGTATCACCATGCCGTGACATCATACCGCAAAAGGGTCAAAACGAAAGTAATGACTCGCGTATTTTTCCGTCTACTTGTACATAAATATCTAAAAATCCCTTTAAGTTATGAATTAACCAACATTGTTACCTTATTTTATATTTCAACGATGCGTTCTTACGATTATCCTTAGAAAAAAATATTGACAATTTATTTACTTTTTTTTGGAATACAATTAAATAAATTAAATGAAATATCATAATACTAATCTTTCTTTTTGTGAATCAAAATCATACTTTTTTTTTCCTTTTCTCTAAAAACGTGCAAAAATACCTAATTAACTACCTGATTGCTGACATACAGAAAAGTGTTGTTTGCATCTGATTAGAACATGGCACACTACTTTAAAATAAAAAAAAATTGCCTAGAATTAAAAAAAAAGTAGTTGTTAAAGAAGTTGTATAAAGTTCATTTAGCGTTTTAAGAGAACTTCTATCGTATTTCTTAAACAGGTACTTTACCATTTTTTGTAAATGTAATTACATTTATGATATATCGTGTAAATTGTCTTTTTTTCATGTCTCACTTAACATAAAATAACGTTTTAAAAATTTATAGAATTTTCTAAAAAAAACCGCTTATTCCAAGACATAAGAAAATATAAAACATTCAGAAATATAAAAAAGTAATGTTTATTTAATTAGATTTGATGGTTTTTTTATAGAACTGATCAAACAAATTCGAAATAAAATGATAGATAAATATTGATATATTTGCAGGATTTTATGTATTTCCTACATAAAATCCAACAAATAAAATTAATTTTTTAAACCGATATAAGATATCTGCACATTGTCGAAGGCTTTGTTTCTTTATTTATTTTAATTTCATATTAAAAATAATAAAGGAAAAGCAAATACCATTTACATAAAAATAAAAAAGCAAGAAAATGTGCAAATAAAGAGAAATGTAATAATTTTTCCGCAAGGTAAAGTAGTTGAGATAAAAGACAAATATTAATATTTATTCTAATAAATAGTATTAAATGTGAGAGGTTATATGAAAAATATTTTTTAAAGGACCCTCCAGTTATCAGAGAAACTGCAGTACTAAGGAGTAATTTTGTATAAAAAACAGAATTCAGAAATCTGAATATTTTTTTTATATCCATCCACATGTTATTTTAAAATAATTAAAATATAATTAAAAAAATTTTCTTTTTCCTTAAAATCAATTTTACGACTTATATATGTAGAATAAATGTAAATACCACAGCTGACATTCACATATAGAAATGAATAGACTAGAAAATAATATCCATAAATAAACTTTGAGATTTTTTAAAAAATACCAAGTTAAAAAATTAACAGGTTGCATGTTGTGTCTAAAAAGTAGTGCGACTTCATATTTCTAAGTTTGTATTCTGGTACCTATTTAACTTTTTCTCTTATCTTCGTTCTCATGTGTAAATAAGTCAATTGCTTACGTGTGATGTGTTGTTAGAAATCATTCTGTACACTACTACACCGTAACATGTTCTTGAAATTAAAATTTAAAAATTTAAGCATAAAGTGCTCGAAGGCTATATTATCTCTTTTAAATATTCTTTACAGAAAACGGAATAATTGCGGTAATATTTTAAATACACTGGAAGGATTAAATTATACCTAAATGTCAACAAAAATAATAGATAAGAATGCTATAGAAAAATGCAGAAAAAATATATTTTTTAATTCATTAGTACTACATATGTATTGTTTAATATATTTCTTGAATAACAAGTAATAATCAGTGCAGAAAATAAATAGCAATCTGTTGGTTATTAGTTGGTTATATTAAAAAAGGTAAAAATAAAGTTTCCTAAAATAAATTCTTTTTATTCCGTTATGAATTTTTTTCTAATTTATATGACAAAGAGAAATTAAAATGTGCTAAAGCAAAAGTGATAATTCTTTTCCAAGGTAATAATTTGAATTTCTTAGAAAGCAAAAAGACTTAACAAACAAATTCTAGTTCCTATTGTCTTAGGAAGTAAACAAAACAGAAAAAATTAAGACCAAAAATACTTTATTTTTTAGATTTTATGAATAAGTAAGCGAATTTCTTTCAGTGGGAAAAAAACTTAATGTCGAAACGACAAACATCAAATTAGTTTATTTTGAATTTATAACTTAAGAATAATAAAAATGTTTATTTGTATTATATGCGAGAAATTAGTTTTTTTTTTTATATTATAAAATGAAACTCTTGGTTTAATGTAGCTAATGTGACAGTTTTAGTAATTATTATGTTTTAATATTTAAATTGCTTTCTAGAACAGGTTCCTTTATTAAAGATACATATGCATCGATGATACGACATCAACATCCTTTGTTTTATTTGAAATAAAACAACAAAAATTGCCTAACGAAAGTATGACATCATAAAAAAAAAACAACTTTATTTATTTCAATGTCAGCAACTCAAGCAATTTGGTTTGTGCTGTTTAAGAAATTTGTGCTGTTAATTTGGATACTACAGCGAAAATAATCTGACATCTCGTGGTTCTTTTATACGTCAGCATCTTGCGAATCGCCGGGTTATTTGGAATCGAAGCCCTTGTCGTTGCACGAGCATCTTTTATACAACTAAATTACGCAAAACCTTTCTTTTGTTCTTGAAATTTATATGAATATCAGTTATTTAATGTATATACTTTTACTTTGACGAAAGAAAATGACAATTAGACTTATTTAATCTTATAATTTTATATTAGCGATCGTACTTGGTTCATTTCCCTGTGAGTTTAAAGCCTATGAGAGACGGTTCAGACCTGAAAAAACTAGTACTTAGAGTATAACGTTTCTCACGAATGTACCCCAGCACGCACGGGCTGTCTAGCTATAGCTACAGCCTAGATATGGCGGAAAGCACTCACCGATGTCCCAAACAGGGGCAAACGTTTATTTAAAAATATAGGGGAGATGGGGGCACATGTGAACAGTTCGCATAAATACCGCTTTTTCTGATAACTGGATTAATTTCTATAAACAAAAACTACTTAATATAGTAAACAGAACTTTCTTTTAGACATGGTAATTTTTTTTAAATCACCTGTATAGTTTTTCTTACATTTTTTAATAGTTTTATAAATTCAAAAAATTGTTCACATGTGCCCCATCAGCGGGGTAGTTGTGAAGACACATGGGGCACATGTGAACACAAGGAAAAAATATCCTTTAACATGCTTTTTATTCTGTTATTCATTTGTCATAGTAATCATTAGTTATATTACCTTTTAAATTCACCATAAAGAAAAAATTATATATATATTTCTCTAGTTTCTGGGTGATGTGTTTAAGCAAAATATTATAAAATGAAAATAAGTAGATTTGGAGGAGAGAGGCTTAGATGATTCATTAAATATTGTTGCAATAAAATAAAAAAAGAAAGAAACAATTTAAAAAAAGAAATTAAAACTTTTACATTTTGCATAGGGAGCTTTTTAGTTGGGGGAAATTTTTGGGAGGGGGCCTTTACATATTATTTATCGGAAATCTGCCAAAATACGAAAGATTCTCACTCCTGTATTAATCTTATTTACTTGTAAATTATAGATAAAGAAGAGTTTTTTAATAATTAAAAAAAAATCTCGATTATAACACCCCCCCCCCTCCGCCTCCCCAGCTTCTTTTGCTTTTGAAAGAGGGGGGGGGGGTACTACAATCGGGATTTTACGGTTGTTATCAGTTTAAAAAAATTACTTTCTGAAAATATTACTGGTATTTATGGATATGGTATTTTGAATGGATAGCTCCATTCAAAGCATCATATACAAAACTATTTTAGAGAGGAAGTAAGCCATCATTGCTGGGTTAGAACAAATGTAACAGAAAAAAATGCAAAGTTGTTCAAGGTAATACTTTTGTATTAACAATGCATAAAAAATATTGTTGTAAACTGTTCAGTAAAATAATATATAACACTTATTGCATTTTAGAAAACATTAAATTTATTTAAAGTACAATTGAACGTAAACGAACTTGTTGCTCTTTATGTATTTGCTGAAAGATGTGTTTGTGGAAGTTTCAATACAAAATAAACTTTGTGTGAGAAAAATATCTTCTATTTCAGGAAAATTTTAGATAATGGAACTTAAGTTGTTTCTCATTAAGTTAACTGAAAGAAACAGAATCACAGAATGAGTATTGGGGCACTTATGAACTGTTCATAGCTACCCCAACTAGTCTGTCCACAACTGCCCCACATTGCTGATTTTGTTAAATTGATAAATCATTAACATTTCTCAATTTTAGAAGAAAAAGAACTGTATCAAAAATGCTTATTAGTATTCATACTATATGTTAAAACACTCAAATGAAAATAAATGAATAAATAAATAGAGTTATTCGCTTATCAACTTGGAACAAAGATTTTACTTTTGAGATCTAAAAACAGTGTTTTGGCTACAGAGGGCAAACAAAATGTCATAGAGCTTCAAAAAAGTTTTACCATATGTCTGCAGGTGCTATCATCTTTAGTAATTTTTTTCAAATAAAAAAACTTATAATAACTATCGAAAAAGTGCAATGATCACATGTGCCCCGTGTTCACATGTGCCCCCATCTCCCCTATATATAAAGAATTGAAGACTGAATAAGGAAAATTATGACACCGTAAACGCAATAATCGCAGCAAGAATATTGTTTCCAGAGTGTGACAGAGTAGAGGTCAGTAAATAATTATGCTGTCGTAAACACAACAATGGGCGACAGAAAACTTGACAGAACTTTCCAGAATGGTAGAGGGAAAAATAAAATAAGCTAAGGGGAGATACCAAGATCAGAGTAAGATGAAAATACCAGACGTTACTGTGTAATGTTCTATAGAATCACTTAGATGAAATATATTTAAAACCAAGCGTTAATGGCAAAGAATATAATTTTGGATGAGACGATGATGCAACCACTTCAAATAGAGGATCTCTTTACAAAATATTAATACATCAAATTAATACAAGAAAAAATTAAAAATTAAATCAATCCAATTATTCAATCAAAACAAATAAATACAATTTAAACAAGACCAACATAATTTTTAAATTATTTTGACGACTATGACATAGTACCAGATGGTAACACTATGTAATAATATTTGTAAGTTCTGAGATGAATTTAAAAATATTTTTAAGCTTAGTATTAAGAGTTGTCTAATTATGAGCATTGATAAATCACTCTTTCGGTGGGTAAGACCGCATTATGATTTGCGACCACTCTGTCAGAAGGCCAGCATTGTAAAAGTGAGGTGTCGAAGATACAGCAACGTACTCTCGAAGGGGCGTAAGAGAGTATATTAACTTATAGAGGTATGGAAAATGGCCATGGCCTATTAAAAATAGTGATATATTAAGGTGAAAGGTTATAGACATACGTTGTGATCCTTGGTGTCAAATCTTGGAAATAACGTCTTTTTGTGTCCAGTATGACTAGGCAGGCATTCTTGGTATTATATTTAGACACTCTTCGGATATTTTCTAATGTGGGAGGGGGGCGAATAATAGAAATCTCAACTGTATCCCTAGTAGTAGCTTCTCTGCACGTGTATCAGGAAGATCATTGCCAAAGATATTGGAATGTGCTGAGGCATGGTCAAGAGGTGCTGCACATAATAAGGTGTTAATTTAAGTTTAATATCCAGGACTTAAGGACAATTATTCCTATGATAATGAATAAGTTGCAGGACAGAAAAGCAATCACCGTAGATTTTAGCAAACCCGACGGGACGGGTTATCCCTGATAGAATCCAGTGCTCTATAAAATGCAATAATTTCTACTCGATAAGCAGAATTATTGTTATCTAGAATACAACCCAAGAAATGAATAACCGCTTCTTCTTCCTTGACGCAGAAAGCCGCTGTCAAAGTGAGGGTTTGTGTGGAAAACATCGTAAAGAACATGGTCCTGGAGGAGTTAAGGCTGACATTTATTTGAAAATGCGACGACTCATTCTGTATTTGGTATTTCTGTGTAGTATCAAAGTACTGGGGAAATGAATGTTAGTTATCGGTTCAAAATTAACTTACATGTGCTACTATAACATATTAAGTGTTTAAATCTAAGATACTTTAGGTGTAAAATAAAATATTGTGTTTATTTATCGTAATACCTAAGATTTGTAGATGAGGAACATGGTGTACACTGACTTCATTTATACAGATCACTACCAAGATAATTGATAATGTGGTCTTGCGTCCAGCAAGTAGTTTAGGTTTTGCGAATGTAAATGCCTGGTATTTGGATTGTGTAATCTTAAGACGTAAATTTTCAAACAGCTGGAAGAATATAGGGAGACTATGGCTGTCTCATGGTACAAATTCAGACTGTCTAAGAAAAAAAAAAGTGAAATCATCCTCTAAAGCAAATGAGTTAATATCCAAGGTGTGCATGCTTAGACAAACTTACATTAGCAATAATAACCGAAATAACTGGCACAAGGAAAGAGTCCTGTGGTGATACATTCAACTTAGGAATAAGAATTACTGCCCTGCTATCCGCCTTGTTTACATATCGGCAATAACAAATGCTGGGTTTGTCTTTCTACAAATTACAGTGTGGGCAATGATAAAGCCCTTCTGATTAATAAGCATACACTGCGTGAAAGCGAGTAAATTATTTCGAACTATACTCCGAGATAATAATTACTCATTTCACCCTTATTAGGCATCTGTAAATATTTAAGCATAGCTTAAATGACCTAGCCAAAATTCACAGTTTTGAACATTCTGACATGTTCTGTATCATTGAGACAATTATACCGAAAAGAAATAAGCCTCTATCGAAACGGAAAATTACAAGATAAATATAAAAATAAGAATTCATTTGATAAAAAAAGAGTTATGTATCTAAATGTCTTTGATTTCACACATATTGACGCAGTACTAAATAAAATATTTGTTAGCAGCTATGTCATAAATACAGATGTGGAAAAAAAAGTAAACACCCCCTACTAACTCCTCAACAATTTATCGTAGAAGAAAGTTACTGGCACCGAATTATTGGAAATAAAGTCTACTTTTAAATGATGTATATAAAATTTGCTTAGGGGACTATCTACATAGTAAAACGAACCGTAACTTTGTTTTTTTCAATAGTAATACACAATTCTGACAGCATAAATGAACTCTACGCCCTTCAAATAACCGAAAAACCAATTTTTATTCAATTCGTACCATACGTTTCCGAGATAATAATTATTTTAAAACTAGCGTATTTTAGGGGCAGTATCCAAATTGAAGTTTGGTACTCGATTGTTGACTGACAGAGCCCCGTAATTGATCAAGGCACCACTCAAGCGGTTGTTGAAGACTGATAGATTACAGGGCAGCTTAAGAAATTTCAAAATATCCAGTCACTTCTGTCATAGACGGCCCCTTAAACCATCATTTTGCCGTTATTTAAGCATAATTTTAAATCTACTTGGAAGAAAAATGTGAAATTTTGGATTTCCATAAAGCAGGACTTAGTAAATCTAAATCCATCAAAAAATTGTAGATTGCAATTCATAATTTTTTCGAATATTAATTCCATAATTCATAATTCATATCATAAAATTATAAAAATTGCAAATTCAACGTATTTATGTTTGGGTATTTTAGTAATACTGGTACACAAAAAATTAGCACATTCGGAGTATAATTTCAGGAGATGTTAATAAAAATATGAAAATGTAATTTAACATTAGAAGCACTAAATTTCGAATGTTTATAATTCAAAAACTCATCATACAAATGACTTGAAATTTGGTGTCTAGGTATAGCTTGAACCAAAGATTTGAAATATCTTCTTAAAATTGCGTTTTGCCATTAAAAGAAATGAAGTTTGGGTTCGTTTTAATATGTAGATGATCCCCTAAGAATTTTCATACTCACTCATCATTTAAAAGTAAACTTTATTTCCAATCGTTCGGTACCAATAACTTTCTTTTACGATAATTTGTTGAGGAGTTAGTAAGAGGTTTTTACTTTTTTTTCCACACATGAACCTGAACAAGAAGAGCACTGAACAAGATCTAGTTTTTTGTTCCTTACGTTTTATATCTGATAATTGAATTATAAATAACAACTCTTTCAATATAATAACAGCAGTGACAATCTCAAGGTACACAGACCACGTAAAGCTTCCAACGAGTCTGGAATACATATTTCTGATCATATATTCTCTATTAAATATTAAAAATCGCAGAATATGTAATCAAATGATTTATTCGAACACTGTAAAAAAATCTGTAAAGTTACTAAAATTTTTCAAAGAAACTCGTATTCCTACAACTTTTTATGTAACGGCAACAACAAAAATTCATGTAACAAATACACTTTTGCACCGTAAATTAAGAAATCTGTATGGTTACCAAGAATGTTTAGAAAACTGTGATTCCGAGAATTTTTTATGTAATTGTAACCCAGGATACAGATAAAATTTTAGTAAGATTTCTGTCATTTTAGTAAGTTTTTTGTAAAGCTACAGATTTCTGTAGCTTTACGAAACTAGTTTTGTAGATTTTCATCTTTTTTTGTTCAGTGTACAGATAAAATTTTAGTAGGCATTCAGATTTCTCTAACTTTACATCTGTAGAATTACAAATTTTTTTACAGTGTAGAATTTGCGATTGGTTTCTGGCAATAAATAACTCGAAGTATTCCCTAATATATTTAAGGTAGATATGTATGCAAAATATGTAATCTGAAAGAATTTTTACAGTACCTTATCGCTATTGTATGCAAAATAATATATATTTAAATTTAACAAAATATAAATTAATATTACTGTTTTTCGTCATCCTTGATCAAATAAAAGTGGTATTTGACATCTTTCTTTCACAAACCAGGATGTGAATTCTAAAAGATTATTCTAAAAGATTATATAAAATAACAATATTTATTCATTATATACACTTGAACTGAAAAAAAAAGACTTAAGAACTTCAAAATACAATATTCTTTTTATTATTACAAGTTTCTAATAGATATTAAATATATCTTCAAAAATGGGGTTTAAAGAAGAGAAATGGGTTTAAAGATTATAAAGATTTTGAGTCAGACTGAACAATTTTAAAAAATTAAATCTTTCAAAGGTAAATAAAATGTTTAAAAGGATTATTGAAAGTGTGTTAAAATATTTAAAATTGAATGAAAATCTTTTTATACGAGTTCCTATGAAATGTCTTGTAAACCTTTAGTCCTTTAGAAGTATAATTTATCAAAGAAATGTTATCTGATATATGAATTTAAACCAAATGATTCAATTCGGAAACTGACCATCTACACTGGGTTGCATACACTGTAAAAAAAATTCTGTAGCTCAGTTTAGTAAAATTACATGCTTACTAAACTGTCATCTGTAACTGTACAAAAAAAGCTGCAAATCTACGAAACTAGTTTTTGTAAAGCTGCAGAAATCTGTAACTTTACAAATGAATCTATTAAAATTTCAGTAATCTTACTAAAATTTTATCTGTAAACCTGGCTGTAGTTACATGAAAAGTTCTAGGCATCCCAGTTTCCTAAAAAATTCTTAGTAACCTTACAGATTTTTTGATTTTCGGCGCAAAAGTGTGTCTGTTACATGAATATTTGTTGTTGCCGTTACATAAAACGTTCTAGGAATCCCAGTTTCCTAGAAAAACTTTAGAAACCTTACAGATTTTTTTTACAGTGTAATGATATGAACACCTAGTAATTTATCATATCTTGGCAAAAATTCAGCAGTAACGATCAAAAAACTCCATTCTCGAATCATATACAGTAATTTTACATAATACATAGCTGTAAAAGAAATACCAAACTTTAAATTCAATGAACATATGAATTATCTAAAAAAAATAGTGTTGTAAAATATATGAACCCGCCAAAGCTGTTTAAAAAGTAAAAATGATCAATTGTAAAAAGAATGAGCGATGGGAAAACAACTTTAGGCGAACTTTCAAGAGGTACACTGATAACAGTATCAAAAAGTACCTTGTCCAGAGTAATCAAGAGCTCTAAGAGGATGAGGTACAAGAAAAGAAAGCCCCAACCAAGCATGAATGAAATGCACCACCAGAATCGCCTGGATTGGGCAAAAGATCACATGTCCTGGAATATAGAATATGTAAGAGTAATTTTTTCCCATGAAAAAAAAAATCAATTTGGATGGTCCGGACGGTTTTCTTATTATTGACACGATCTGTGCAAAAAACCAGAAACGTTTTCAAAACGGCAGCAGGGTGGAGGTTCACTCATGGTCTGGGCTGCGTTTGGTTTTCATGGTACGATCAAGGTTGAGTTTCCCTCTGTCATGAGTGCATTAACTTACCAAGATCTACTTGAAGAAAACTTGCTGACATTTGCTGAGGAAATTGGCGGTTCTTTCTGGATGTTCCAATACGAAAATTCGTACATCCACTTGACAAACAGCACTTTGGAATGGATTTTTAATAATGGTGTGCATGACCATCTGTTTCTCCTGATTTAAATCCAATGTAAAATGCATGGAGCCTACTGGTTAGAGCTGTTTGAACAAAAGTAAACTATATGCCACAATTTCAGAATTAAAAGCTGCTATAATTTTTCACTGTAATGAAGTCGATCAAATATATTAAAATGTTTGGTTTACTCCATGCCTGATCGCGTTTTTACATTAATTAAAAAATCTAGTGCATACACTGACTATTAATCTATATTTTAAGCCAATGTTCATATCATTATAAAACACCTCAAAATTGAAAAAACGTTTTTTTATGTACAAATCGCTCTTTCAATTATATTTTACTATAAAATAAAACGATTTGTTCTATTTCTAACATTGATTAGACTTCAGTTTGTTTGTAAAATTTTCTTCTTTGTTATGCTTGAAGAACTGGGTGTTCATATCATTATGAAACACAGTACATTTATAATATCAAAGTATTGTAATATAAACGAAATAAAATCCTTTTTTATAATGTAAGACATATTTAAATAACGTTTTCTCTAATATTGTGAAAAAAAAATTAAACACCTTGTTCATAGAAATTTTGTTCTATTAAGTATTTCTCTAACTCATAATTTAAAAAATGCATATTTTATAACTGGAGTTTTTTAAGGGCTGAATAATATAAATCATAAAATTTCATGAAATGCAAAAAAAAGTTGTGTTTTACTATTAAGACAAATTTTTTAAGATGTACAAAAATTTCGATAACATGTATTAACAACTGAAACCCAGTAGCGTAGTCATCAGCACACTTGACTGCCATGCTCTAGGTCGCAAGTTCGATGTCCAGCTGGGCCATGTTCATTCAACTTTTCATTACTTCGCGTTCGATAAAATAAGCACAAATCCTGCTTCGGAACTAAACACCGAGAATCTCGCGTCAAATTGACCACCTGACCGAGACATATGCTATATAGCTCATCAGCCACCAGAGTCAAGTAAATAAGGTTGAACACTGAAGGCTCTGATCCGTCATAGATTCTATAGCCACGGGTTTAGTTTTTTTAGAATTAGCAATTGATCATTAGTTTAAATTACTAAATCATACGAAATCCCCAAAACATTTTGAAAAAAGTCAAAAACTAAAAAAATAATGATGATTGAAATATGCTGTTTTCGAATGAAGGTGAAATAAAGACACGAAGATAAGATTTTTTGGGATAAAAAGAAATACAAGGATAAATATTTTAAAGATCAACAAATGTTGTTTTCGTGTTACAAGTTAGATATCTAATGGTACCAAAAAAGGCTATATGAAACAGAATGCATTAGTAGTCACTTCTTATTCTAGTGATGCAGCATAATCGCAAATGTTGATCTCATGCAACAGCTGTTACGTTAATCATTCGGAAAGAAAAGTATTTAGATATCAAAACCTGGCGAATTGGGATATTTTACTTTGAGAGGTATACATGAACTCAAACGTGTAACACTATGACGCAGCGTCCATATGTAAAGAATATTTATTTTCTAAATATTAATATAAATGATATAAGATTATAATGCTATTTAATAACGATGAAAAGGATAATAAAACATGCTATATTAAAACAAAATGAATGACGGTGTAGCCCTTAAATACACATATGGATTTATTGCAAATACCATTTAGAAATATAAGTGGGGACATGTTTCCCAGAGTATACGCCAGTGCCACACAGAAATTATAATGTAGTATTGCTGTGTGTGTAAATACACCAATTGTATAATTGAGAATAATAATTTTAATTCGAAGACGTAATATAATAGAAGACTAAAGAATATAGCAGTTGAGAAAATAAATCGAAGTGTAAATTGACGACTATTTCGTCTGGAATTTTAAAGAAATAAAGTCTAGGAACATAAAAATGTCATACAAACTCGCAATTCCAAAAAAAAACAAAAATCGAAATTTAGGACCTGCCAAATGCAAGGCAATACCAACATTCACAATCTTAAATGTATGCGTACTTAACAAGCAGAATTGTTGCAAAAACTGCAAAAAAATCAGGAGGCCTCGAAATCAAAAGATATACTATTTTTTTTATCTTCTATTGTTACAGTATTTGTTTTGTTCTCAGGAAAGTAAAAACACTTTATTTTTTAACGCTGTCAGTAGATAACATTTTTAATGATTTGTAAATAGTCTTCAGAATGTACGACTATTTCCCAAACAAATTAAAACAAAAATCTCTTGTTGCGCGAACTAGTGTTACTTAATTTCGCATTCTGACCCAAAATTTTAAAGCTAAATAAAATTATCAACCTCTCAATTAGGGGCAGGCATTAAAAAATATAACAACTAAAAAATCCTGAATTGAATTAAATTAAATAGTTTAATTTTTTAATAACTTTTCAATTAAATTAAAAATGAAAGGTAAAATAGCAAGAATAACAATCTTTCTCTCGGTGCTTCATACACCATGTTCGGACTTATGAGCGCCTCCCCACCTTTCTTTCAAAGACTTCACCACTAAACAGACTTTGCTACTTCAACAGCTGTATTCAAAATGATTGTGTCAGCATCGCCCACTGCCTGTTTCGCTTCGAAACCATTCTCCGTAAATTTCTCCATGAGCATGGAGATTAGATATGTGTTATTTTGATGATTGAATTAAAAAAAAATTCTTGACTAATATGGACATTCATTTCTTCGTTAAAGTCAATGTTGGGAGTTACAAGTTTCAAATAGCAATGGCTTCTTTCGTCCGTTCTTGTATTATAAACTTCGTCATAGTAACCATATAAAACGATTATAAATTTACTACAGTAGTTTCATAGGACATAAGAAATATAACTTTCTAAGATACTCCTATATGTTCCACCGACCGGTCAAAAAACACGATTCAAAAGCCATCCTCCGTCGATAATATTTGTAGACACATACTCACCTGCTTTCTCCTTGTACATTTTTTTTCAAAGATTGAATATAAAATTTCTTTGGTGATATTTATCATATCATTTTAACCCAATAAGGATATACGATATGGAGATTGTTTATATTGAAAGAAAGTTTCCAAATCTTCTTGATGTTTCAATCAATTTTTTTTCAAACGGAAATACGTTAAAACTACAACAGTGTAACGCAGGTTAAAGATATTTCTTTAAAATTGAACGAATTATTGATCCTCGCCAATGATAATACTCAATATTTAAGTGAAGTTTCAAGTGGCCATTTTTTCCAGAACTATTTTCAATCACTTTGCATCCGACGCTGTAGCATCGTGACAGTTTATTCTGTGATAGCCAACAATTCCGCTTTAGAATGAGATGCACATTAATAGGAAAAGGAGGATTTTTTTTCCAAGCCATGCATTAAGTTTCTTGATGTCTGCGTTATAACATAGCGCAGTAGAATCTCGAAAGTCAAAATATAGATCGGATGATTGTGCACATACATCACACAACTGTTCTATAGTTTCACTTAATTGTTTTATAATAGGACAACCAAGGATTAATTTTTCCAATACGCTGTCTGTTATATCCCTTCCGCGTATTATTCCGATACAGGATTTCATACTTCTCAACAATATCTGTTCAATCGTCTTATCTGTCCAACTCTCGGGCAAAAATTTTTCACTTCTAAGCGTGCAAAATAAAAGTATTCATTTCCTAAAAACTCACAAAGACTGAACTTCGCTCAGTAAGTTATATTGATTTAAAACCCTAGAGATGCTTATCAATTGAAAGTAAAACAGGGCAAAGATGGATGCATGTGATATATTTCGACATAAGCAAGAAGTGATAGGATATTGGGCAATGAATATTGCACAAGCGTGCCAAATCGGACTACAGACAAAGAAGCAGTTCAGTCAAGAGTGGTGGGGGAGGGATCGAATGTAGAGAGATGTTTTTTCTGCTTCTTTGGTGCGTTCAATGTTATCGTGCTTTCCATTTTTTTCCAGTTATGTTTATTTTTTTTTTATTTTTGTGAATTGTCTCATTCGCAAATTTCTTCTATTACTACCGCTTCTATATATAATCTTTAATTTGGAAAATCTTTATTTTCAAATTTAAGTTCCACATTTTCATAAAACTTTTCAATAGCATTTTACTTTATAATTTGAGCACTATTAATTTTT
Organism: Maratus speciosus; assembly: GCA_963932465.1. Classification (NCBI taxonomy): domain Eukaryota; kingdom Metazoa; phylum Arthropoda; class Arachnida; order Araneae; family Salticidae; genus Maratus; species Maratus speciosus. The sequence continues at coordinate 324,633,253 of OZ010791.1, read as the reverse complement.
CCTTTCGCAATTTTTTAAATCGTAATTTATCTCAAAAAGGTACGCATAGTGTCTAAGAGTAATAGAATAATTATTAGTGGACAGTCCAAGAAAGACTATTCGGGCGAGAAAACCAAGTCTGTAGACCATATATGTCACTCCCGGTCCCCATTACTGAGGGCTAAAAAATAATACAATAATCAGCCGGATATGAAACTACCGATAAGCACCACTACAGAACGCAGGGTATAGCATGCAAAGTATGACAAGCAAAAAATAATTAAGCAGAAAAAAATATATTTCCTGTGTTAGAATTGCCAGGAACGTGACAGACGATCCCTGCACGGTCCGCCACGAAACGCGACAATTGACAGGATAAGATGAAGAAATAAAATGGCGTTGATACGTTTTGCTCTGGTAGGAGACAAGGTATCACGTGACAACGTACACTAAGGTTCCATCAAGCGAAAACGTACACTGTGCTTCCATCAGAGAAAGTTCTACTCGAGAAAAGTGGTTTCGATGCAGTAAACTAAGTTGGTATGCACCTATAAAACTAATTTGTTAGATTAGTTACGTGAAGAATGAAATGGTGTATTCCTTTGTCTTTGGTGAGAAGTAGTGTCGGCTCGTCCATAAGTGCTGCAGAGCTGCAGCACCCTCGATAGTTTTTTAAAACCCTGTATATTTTTAATGTTACCTTTGAACATCAATTAAAACCTTAACGTAATTAGGAAAATAGATCACTTCCCGCTTGTTCTGAATGAATGTGGGGGGAAAAGGCCTTTTTCTTTCTAATTTGCGACTGCAAGGAGACGCAGTTCTTATCATTCTCATAGATGGTTTATTTCGAATGCCCCAAGGTGGAAGGAGGCACGCACTGTTACATTAGGGTTCTTGCTCAGATCTCCATTCAGAAATTTTAAAAAAAAAAATGATTTCGTCGTGTGTCTTTCGGCCGCGTTTCGGAATTTTGTATTCAGCCACGCAATAAATGTGCTGTATTTACAAAGAAAAGTACTTTTACAATTGTCATTAGTACAGAAAAATGACATTAAAAATATAGGCCGTTCTATGCCCACTTAAAAATTATTCAAGCATCAACAGGGGAAAAAAATTCATACCAGCGAAAATTTAATCCAGAAATTTATTCTAAACATGAGTGGTTATGTGGATGTAATACTAGAAATGCAATACTTTTTTTCCCGTATTTGCTTTTTAGAGTAGATTCAACGGTTGGACAAAAACTGGCATTAAAGATTTTGGCCATCTACCCAGAAAATATATAAAACGGAAAATTTTGAAAAACATTTGAGAAATGTTGTAAACTTGGCTATCATTGGAAAAGTAAATATCGCTACACAGTTAAGCGAAGGTTATAAATTAAGCATAATTAAACATAATGAAGAAGTACAAAGAAATAAGAGAAATACCCTAAAAAATAATAGATTTCATTAGATTTTGTGGGAAATTTGAGCTACCACTACGTGGACAGGATGAATCTGCTAAGCCCTGGATTTTTAGAAGAATGCTTAAATTTTCCGGAAAGCTTGGCGAAGGATTAAAAGTTCACTTTAAAACTGCACATATGTTACCCTGAAACGGGAACAAGCTAGGGGCGGTTCGCCGAACTTTTCACGACTTTTACGTCCTTCACCAGGTTATTTTACGCCCTCTGAAAATCCAAGGTTAGCGGCCTTTCAAAATGCCCAGTCTGCCCTGGGCAGCAACCTTGGATGCTTCATTTGAGGCGCTGGCTCTAGTTAGAACTTCGCAGCACTGCCTCATTCCTAACTCACGAGCCACTACTGGTGAGAAGTGTGGGACGCGTTAGAATGTTGTGTATCAATATGTTTGATATGTCAACTTTTTGCGAGTAAACAGTTATAGTAGGATTGCCTTGGAGTATTCACCTCACCACACTCAGATTTGTCCGTTATTCTACAAGTGAAATTTAGAAAGTAGAATTTGAATGGGCCGTGTCACCTCAGAAATCTTGTTTTTTTTGTGTGAGGTAGTACATGTTGAATGAGACTTTGTGAATTATTATTTTATGAAATTAATTTCAGACAAATAACTTTATTATGCATGGATCCTGAAGCAGAGTTCTAGACAAGCATTCGCAGATTCGATGTTTTAGTACCAAACGTACATATCAGCGACTTTGCGCTTTTAATATATTTTTCTACCTTTCAATATTTAATGAATTACACAAATTCTGAGGGATGATTATTTCGTAAAACAATAAAAGTTTCTGTTTCTCTGAGGATTCTTTTTGTTACAAATTACTTTCATTAACTTATGCGTAGATGTAAATACTTATATTTTGAGGTTTCACAATTTTTTGTTTCTTTTTTAATGTAAATTTATTTAGTTTATAAAAGGAGAAACTCATTTCCCTACTTAGGATTTCAATTTAGAACAAATTAAATAGCATATTTATGTATGGGTTAAATTGTGTTTTTATATAAGTTTTTATAGTGATTGGAGACCTACTAGATTATTTTTAATACAGCTTCTCTATTATTTGTTGATATAGTAAATGAACTTCTGTAGACTCTTAATTTTCTTAAATATTTCTTTGATCTGCAATCATAAAAAAGATCATGAAAAAATAATTCTTATATCACTTCGAAAAATCAATAATCCTACCGTAGAAATTTAAACTACAAAAGTTTAATTATCAAAAATTATACACACCTACCTCACATATTTACAAGATTTAAATCAAGTTATTAGGAACCGGGATGTTCCAATTTCATATTTAATAATTGAGACAAAAACGTCACAACTTTGAAATTAAAATGCTTTGAAAGCAACAGTTCGTTGCGTTCTAAAAACAGAGTGCATTCTAGGAGATATTGTGGAAATAGTACATAGTAACGCTGAACCATCCAACCGAATATTGTTTTTGTACTATGCAATTTAGAGGAAGCGGTTTGGAACAACAAAATGTACTGTATGGTAACCCTTCATTAATGTCCGCACTATTTTTTAATCTCACGGTTGCAAATACCGCGGATAATGAGAATAATTAGACTATGCATAATCATACTTTGTAACAAACCTCTATAAAACCGTGCACTGTATGATAATTTGTTCTAGAATGCAGTAAGCTTTGTATCGGTTATTTAAGTACCGTGGCGGTTTGCCATATTGTACGAATTTAAATCCGTAGAGAGTGAAATATAACATAAGAAACAACCATTCTGAGAAACTTATTATTTTTAGATATTGATGAAATCGGCACAAGACCACATCCAAAATACGCTTTTCCAATGATAAAAGAATTATCAAAACTGAAGCATACATTCTGAAGCTAAACGTATACGTATATTAAAAAAAATATCCTAACGAACTGTATAAATGCATTTGTTGGAAGTCGATTAAGAATGAGCAAAATCAGTTTCGATATGGTACCAAAATCTTCAAATTTTCAAAGTCTGAAGGTAAAATAATGTAAAACACTATGTAAATTATAATATACTGAATGATTCATCACATATTGATTTTTTAAAATCCTCCTAAAAATCTTTCACGTTTATCCCCGCCCCCTAAATAAAAGAAAAGAACAAATCATACAATTAAAATACTGTAAAACGCTTAATTCAACAGTTAAGTAAGCTTTAACATATCATATAAAAATGGTTCACTTTAATCACACACAAGACACAAAGTTTATTTATTAGGTAGCTTTCTTTACAAAATGCTACCTATTGCAGCCGTTCGGAGGAAAGCGATTTCAAAAACTTTTGGTATATTTTCATCGATCATGACCCCCAGACCCCGAAACCACCCTCCGTTCAAAATTGATATATATATATATATATATATATATATATATATATATATCAATATATATATATATATATCTGACCTATGTCACATGGTAACTCTCGTATTTATGAACCGATTTGGATGTAATTCGGTGTGTACATAGTACATACCAATGTCTCGACCGAGTTCGTTGGCCAGCTTCATCCGCCATTTTGTTTCAAAATGGCGGCCATTTAAAAATTTTAAAAAATTTTAAAATTTGAAATGTGGTACCAAAAAATTGAAAATGGAAAATATTTTTTTCTTATGTATTTGACATTTATACAAAGACTCCGTAGCAGTTTTTGTTTCGTCTATATCTTAAAAAATGGCTGAGTTATAGCATTTTGAATTTCCAGCGAAGCTGACATTTTGAAACGTCCTGAATTTTGTCACGCGATAAAAGGCGTATTTATGAACCGATTTGGATGTAACTTCGTTTATGCATAGTACAGACCAATGTCTCGACAGAGTTCGTTGGCCAGCTTCATCCGCCATTTTGTTTAAAAATGGCGGCCATTTAAAATTTTAAGAAAAATTTAAATTTGAAATGTGGTACCAAAAAATTGAAAATGGAAAAATATTTTTTTCTTATGTATTTGACCTTTATACAAAGACTCCGTAGCAGTTTTTGTTTCGTCTATATCTTAAAAAATGGCTGAGTTATAGCATTTTGAATTTCCAGCGAAGCTGACATTTTGAAACGTCCTGAAATTTGTCACGCGATAAAAGGCGTATTTATGAACCGATTTGGATGTAACTTCGTTTATATATAGTACAGACCAATGTCTCGTCCGAGTTCGTTGGCCAGCTTCATCCGCCATTTTGTTTAAAAATGGCGGCCATTTAAAATTTTAAGAAAAATTTAAATTTGAAATGTGGTACCAAAAAATTGAAAATTGAAAAAATATTTTTTCTTATGTGTTTGACCTCGATAAAAAGATTCGGGAGCAGTTTTTGTTTCGTCTATATCTTACAAAATGGCTGAGTTATAGCATTTTGAATTTCTAGTGTGGCTGACATTTTGAAACGCCCTGATTTTTGCCACGTGATAACAGACGTATTTATGAACCGATTTGGATGTACCTTGCTGTGTACATAGTACATACAGATAACTCAACCGAGTTCGTTGGCCAGCTTCATCCGCCATCTTGTTTCAAAATGGCGGCCATTTAAAAAATTTTAAAAAAAATTAAATTTAAAATGAGATACAAAAAAATTGGAAAATGAAAAAAGAGTTTTTTCGTATGTGTTTGACCTTAATACAAAGATTCCGGAACATGTTTTGTTTCGTCTATATCTAAAAAAATGGCTGAGTTATAACATTTTTAATTTCTATTGTGGCTGACATTTTAAAACGACCTGATTTTTGTCACGCGATAACAGGCGTACTTATGAACCGATTTGAATGTAACTTGGTCTGTACATAGTACATACCAATGTCTCGACCGAGTTCGTTGGCCAGCTTCATTCGCCATCTTGTTTCAAAAGGGTTGCCATTTTTTAAAAAAAAATGTAATTTAAAATTTAAAATAAGATATTAAAAAATTGGAAAATGTAAAAGATTTTTTTTATGTGTTTGGCCTTGATACAAAGATTCTGGAGCAGTTTTTTTTTCTGAAAATTTGTTCTTTTGTTTATATCTTAAAAAGTCCTTCCGGCCAGTGCCGGGAGGAAGAGGTAGCTTTCATATTCCTTATTTTAAAAAAGCCAACTTATATTATTCAAACACACGAAGCTCAATTAAATGGAAACCGAATGTAAGAGATTCAATACTAATTTTTATCAATACTAAATCATTTTGAATGAGAATTTCGCAAAATTAGTCAGCTTTATCCAAGCTGCTTTTATTTAAGTAACTTATATTTCGCTGCCAAATTCGGCGATTTTTTAAAGTGCCTGCCATTTTAAGACAACATGGTGGATGAGGCTAACCAGTGAACTTGGTCGAGACCTTAGTAATTGCTGTGCACATGCTCACTCACATCGGTATCGGTTGATACATACGAGTGCTGTCGCAGGCAAAAAATCAGATTTTTCAAAATGTCACCCACGTTAGAAATTGAAACTGCTATATCTGAGCCATTTTTTAAGATAAAGACAAACAAAAAATGCTCCTGAATCCTTATATCAAGGTCAAATACTTAAGAAAGAAACCTTTTTCAATTTCTAATTTTTTTGCACCACACTTTAAATATATATATTTTTAATTTAATGGCCGCCATTTTGAAACAAGATGGCTCATGAAGCTGGCCAGCGAACTTGGTCGAGATATTGATGTATACTATCCACATGCCTTCTTCCATCGAAATAGGCGAATACGTGTGGTATCGCGAGACAAATACAAGATCGTTTCAAAAAGTTAGCCATGATAGAAATTCGAAGTGCTATAATTCAACCACTTTTTAAGATATAAACAAAAGAACAAATTTTCAGAAACAAAAACTGCTCCAGAATCTTTGTATCAAGGCCAAACACATAAAAAAAATCCTTTTCATTTTCCAATTTTTTAATACCTCATTTTAAATTTTAAATTACATTTCTTTTTTAAATGGCAACCCTTTTGAAACAAGATGTCGAATGAAGTTGGGCAACAAACTCGGTCGAAACATTGGTATGTACTATGTACAGACCAAGTTACATTCAAATCGGTTCATAAATACGCCTGTTATCGCGTGACAAAAATCAGGGCGTTTCAAACTGCCAGCCACGCTAGAAATTCAAAATGCTATAACTCAGCCATTTTTTAAGATATAGACGATACAAAAACTGCTCCCGAATCTTTTTATCGAGGTCAAACACATAAGAAAAAAATATTTTTTTCAATTTTCAATTTTTTGGTACCACATTTCAAATTTAAATTTTTCTTAAAATTTTAAATGGCCGCCATTTTTAAACAAAATGGCGGATGAAGCTGGCCAACGAACTTGGTCGAGATATTGGTCTGTACTATGTATAAACGAAGTTACATCCAAATCGGTTCATAAATACGCCTTTTATCGCGTGACAAAATTCAGGACGTTTCAAAATGTCAGCTTCGCTAGAAATTCAAAATGCTATAACTCACCCATTTTTTAAGATATAGACGAAACAAAAACTGCTACGGTGTCTTTGTATAAAGGTCAAATACATAAGAAAAAAATATTTTTCCATTTTCAATTTTTTGGTACCACATTTTAAATTTTAAAATTTTTTAAAATTTTTAAATGGCCGCCATTTTGAAACAAAATGGCGGATGAAGCTGGCCAACGAACTCGGTCGAGACATTGGTATGTACTATGTACACACCGAATTACATCCAAATCGGTTCATAAATACGAGAGTTACAGTGTGACATAGGTCATATATATATATATATATATATATATATATATATATATATATATATTTATTTATATATATATATATATATATATATCAATTTTGAACGGAGGGTGGTTTCGGGGTCTGGGGGTCATGATCGATGAAAATATACCAAAATTTTTTGAAATCGCTTTCCTCTGAACGGCTGCAATAGGTAGCTTTTTGTAAAGAAAGCTACCTAAAAGTGGTTGAATTATAGCACTTTGAATTTCTATCATGGCTAACACTTTGAAACGATCTTGTATTTGTCTCGCGATACCACACGTATTCGCCTATTTCGATGGAAGAAGGCATGTAGATAGTATACATCAATATCTCGACCAAGTTCGCTGGCCAGCTTCATCAGCCATCTTGTTTCAAAATGGCGGCCATTAAATTAAAAAAAAAATTATATTTAAAGTGAGGTGCAAAAAAATTAGAAATTGGAAAAGGTTTCTTTCTTAAGTATTTGACCTTGATATAAGGATTCAGGAGCATTTTTTGTTTGTCTTTACCTTAAAAAATGGCTCAGATATAGCAGTTTCAATTTCTAACGTGGGTGACATTTTGAAAAATCTGATTTTTTGCCTGCGACAGCACTCGTATATATCAACCGATTCCGATGTGAGTGAGCATGTGCACAGCAATTACTAAGGTCTCGACCAAGTTCACTGGTTAGCCTCATCCACCATGTTGTCTTAAAATGGCAGGCACTTTAAGAAATCGCCGAATTTGGCAGCCAAATATAAGTGACTTTAAATAAAAGCAGCTTGGATAAAGCTGACTAATTTCGCGAAATTCTCATTCATAATGATTTAGTATTGATAAAAATTAGTATTGAATCTCCTACATTCGGTTTCCACTTAATTGAGCTTCGTGTGTTTGAATAATAAAAGTTGGCTTTTTTAAAATAAGGAATATGAAAGCTACCTCTTCTTCCCGGCACTGGCCGGAAGGACTTTTTTCATTTTATTCATACTTATGCAATTATGCACGTGAAAATTAATTTTCTCTAAACTTTAGTGCTTGCGCAAATTATAAAGCAACTATATTGTCTGTTATTCAAATAATTTTTAAATTAATGTATATTCTAATTCTAAATATTAAAGAATAAATGAAATTTTAAATTATTCAGATGTCTATTACAGAACAAAGCGTCTCACTTTTAAAATAAGATTTTATATTTAATGCCACACAGTACTTTTACTTAAATTATCTAAAATACATACATATATTCAATATCCACATTCCTTTTAGAATCCGGAGAAGAATTTATCTAGAAGCAGCATATTGGTACTTAATCTAATTACATAAATAATAGTTAAATGTCTTCTAAATCCGAAATTTTAATGCTTACAATAATACATTTCCAGATTTCAGATCACTTTTACGACGTTTCTAATGTTAAGTACAATATGAGAAATGTAATGTAGTTTCAATTTAAAATCTTGAAATATTTAAGTTAGAAATTAATTTATTATTCGTGATTGTGCTAATCTTTCTAGAGGCACATTATAAATTTGAATTATTTAAAATTCAGGAAGCTTTCCATTTACTATGTAGTCCATGATATGGAATTTTAGATAAGGTAGTACATGAATAAACTAAGGAAATGCCTCGAGTGAACTAATCTGCTGATAAATTAGGATTTCCTCACTTTGCATATTTTACATAATTATGCTTCCTTTATCTCAAACTATGCAATTTACAAAATAATTATTCATCTTAAAATGTCTATTAGGAAATATTGCATCAATGTAACATATAATTCTCAGATAATCAAAACAGTTGTATCATAATGTGTATGTCATTTTTGCAAGTTGAATATATCTTTTTCATTTACTCAAAGATATGTTTTATAAACGTCAAAATTAATAAAATAGACGAAATGTAATTAAAAGGAATCTGAACATGGAAACTTTAAAACAGTATTTAATCTGGTCCAGATTTAAGAATAAGGATTTTGGAAAAGAAACCTCATTTGAAAATACATTTCGAAAACAAATAATAATTTCATGTTCTAAAAAGACCAGAAGAAAGTAAAACAAACTAGTAGGTTAAAATCAGGAAATATGTGAAACACCCTAAATGTGGATAATGTTTGACATAGAAATAAAATTAACAACTTTTATAGAAATAAAATTGGCTGTCTGTTTATTTTACAAGCAATAAATAATTTTATTTGTACCCTTTACGAATATACTTAATTATGTAGGAAATCCCCCCCCCACCCCCCCCAAAAAAAATAAATAAATTACATTCCTCACTTTTTAGTAAGAAACATTTCTGTAAGTCTTTAGTTGCACAATACTTGTACAAATTAGGTATATTATTCTAATTGCGATTTATTCAATAAGAAATTCCGAATATTTTTAGCCTTTAAACTTTTGAATATCCTTAACGTATTCCAAGTTAAAAATCATCAAACCCAGTGGGCTAATATATAACAGTGTGTGGGGCTAATATGAGACAGTGTGTGGGGCTAATGAGAGACATGTATGGGGCTAATATCAGAAAATACTTTTAACTGTAAAATTACTATTCTATCATATAATATAAATCATTCGCCACAAATAAAATTTCAACAGAAAATGTTAATCTTTAACTGTATTTTTGTTTTAATGTGCCACAAATGTTTTTTATTCTTTTTTCGAAGCTTAATGGTGTATTCTACTATATATTTTCTGATTTTTATTTAACTGACATGAAATGCTAGCTAGTTAATTTTATCGCTTATTTTTACACAAGAACGTTCTGTGCCTGAACAGATTAACCAAGCCGCAATGTACATATTATTTTTTCTTTCTTTTCATTTATATTTTATGATGAATACAGTAATTTGAAAATATATTAAATACATTTGTTTTAACAAAATCTATATGATTACCCAGATCACTGTCTAAAATAGTCCTGCCTTTCCATGAAACTGTATAAAAAACAAGAAAATTACTTCCATTTTTCCTGTAAGTTTTAATGAACACTTAATTAACAGTGGGGGTAACAGAATTTATTTTTTTATTTTTTAATAAGAAGTGTTACATCATTGTAAATTTACTACTAAATCTCCTTAAATATATATCTTAGGTGAAGTAAAAAATTTTGATAGTTTTTTAATTGTCATTTAACAATACAGAGAAAGGTTTTACTGTAGTGGTTTTTCATAAGAATTCTGGTTTAATCTTGAAGAATTTCCCGACGGGAAAATGTAAATGAAATACAGTGGTACCTCGGTTTTCGTCGATAATCCGTTCGAAAGCAATCTGCGAAATCCGAAACCGACGAAAACCGAGGCAGTTACTTTCATATGAATCTATGTAAATCCAATTAATTCGGGTTAAACACTCAAAATAGGTACCAAAAACACATTTTATAGAGAATAAGTATAGCGTTTAAAACAAAAATAGTAAAATATTAATCTATTGATTTTGGCATATATCAAGGCACTATTTGGTATCAAGGCACTATGTCTGGTATCACTTCCCTTTTTGTTCTTTTGGCAGTAGTACTAGCTTCAGAGTCAGAAGGCCTATGTCGCACAAACAAGCTGTCCAAAATGGTCTGTTTCTGCTGCTCCTTTAATATTTGCCTGAAATTGGACAAGACATTATACTTAAACAAGTTACAGACACGGCTGGCAACAGATTCAACTTCGTCTGGGTGATTATTCTCCACAAACCCCTGTACGGAGTCCCCTGCACATAGAAAAGATGTTTTAATCTCTGAAGAATGCACATTCCCCACTGTCTCTTCATCATCTGAAGTAACTTCTTTGTCTGGCATCTGTTTCACTTCTAGGTGAAGCTTTTGCAGCTCTTCAGTAATGAGTTTTTTATTGTGTTTATCCACCAAAATTTCCACATCCTCACCACTCATCTCCAAAACCATGTACTTCCCCCCGAAATCAACAATTGATGTGTACGGGCTATTAGAGGAAGGATTAAACCCTTGGAAATCTTTCTTATGCATATATACTGGCCATAATTTCTTCCAGATACAGTTCATCGTCGATAATATCACTCCTGACAAACCTTATCAAGGATGCAAATGCAGCTGAGAATGCTGAAACGTTTTTGTCTGATGTGACCTCAAAGCACCTTTGAAACATTGCTTTTGTGTCCAATTTCTTTAGCATTGAAATGACATTCTGGTCCATGGTCTGGCTAAATAGTGTGGCATTAGGGGGCAAGAACTTTAGTATGATAAAATTATACTCCTCAAACTATTTTTCTCCCATATCTGTAGGATGTACAGGAGCATTGTCCATTACCAGAAGATACTGAAGAACCAACTGATTATATCCTAAAGGTATTTTTTCACATTCAGCCCAAACACTACATCCATCCACTCATTGAAAATTTGTCTCGTGACCCATGCTTTCTTCTTTGCCCTCCACATCGCAGACAATTTACTTTCAATAATATTGTTTCGCCTAAAAACTCTAGGATTTTCAAAATGGTAACACAGTAAGGGCTTACTGTTACATTAGCCTCCGTTATTGCTTTCCTTTTCTTTAGAAGGAAACTTATCATGGATGGCGATTTGTCGACATGCGGCTGTTTTCATCAATCTTTATACCACTCACGTATTTTTGAATAATATCCTTCTTTAACTCGATCGTGTTCCTGACCATTTTCTTTGAAGGGCTGCTGGCATTGGAAACTTTCTTTGATCCCATGGTGGAGCTCTCGTAATCAATAAAAAAGCACAACGATACACTGGAAATAATCGAAATTGTTTGCCTAGATTCGCGGAGACACACGCGAACAGATTGGGACACACACGACCGCAAACAACGCCACACTGAACAGAAGAACACCTGGGTCGACTTTTCTTAAAATGCACCGAGATCATGTGGGTACGACGACGAAATCCGAGGCAACCGACGAAAACCGAGACAAATTTTTCATCAAAAAATCGACGATAACTGAAGTCAACGAAAACCGAGTTATTACTGTATAGCCAAAATGAAATATACAAAATTCTAAATATTACAGCTAAATACTTACACCCGATTCCAGATTTAGAACGTTGTCTTATTTCTTTAGTACTTACAGACACTTAAAAATAATAGAGACTGAATTTAGCCACATAGCCGTCTCATATTAACATGAAATATTACCTCCAATTTTATGGTAATAGTATAGCAGGAAAATGCAGCACAGGATGATTCTTATATTGCTGTGATGATATAATAAAATATATTTCGAATGTATATAATTTCTAATATAATTACCTTTCTTACAAATTTAAAATTAATTTGCTTGATTTGAATTTTATCAGCTTTTTTATTAGTTTATTCTTATTAAGTTCAATTGTACTTTAGAAAGGAATGGATTTAGCCAACTTGGTAGAACTAGTATGGTAATAATAGTAGGCATATAATAATTGCATTAAATCTCAAACCTCTTATTTACTCATTAATGGACTATATTTTATTTAGTTGGGAAATGTACGGTACATTTTAATGTTTTTATGTCAGTAAAACATTGAAAAATATTTTTTTAACTATGGCAAAAATCTTATTAATAATTGATAGTAGATAAAGACATGTTTCCATTTACTTTCTATTCATAGAAGAATGTAAAAAATATTAAAATTTCACTCATTGATACACATTTTTTAATTTATACAAATATTTTAAATCTAAACCAAATCCTGCATATTTTTCATGTTTTAGTTTTCTTTAAAAGTATGTAAAACTTACTATTTAAGCAGTTACATTTACTGAAAATTCCCTACAACAATCTTTTACGCATAACTATCTGTGACTATTTTATCTTACAACTTGGTGAAATAAGAATCTATAGAAATGAACGTAAAAAGGCATTTACGAAAATAGTAAGTGATATATAATAAACACTTATTTGTACTTCGTCAGCTGTATAATGCAATGAAGTGTAAAAATCTGCACGGATGTTGCCTGGCACCCAACCTGTTATTTCAAATTCTTTTGCTGGACTTGTAAAAAGTAAAAATTTACACCCAATTTACTTCGTTTGAGAAATCAAACACAACTACGTACAGTCACGGTCAGTCAAAAGTTCCTGCCAGCATAACATTTTTGGTTAATTTGTAAGTACACCGATGTGAAGAGGAATTTCAAAGTGATACTTAGACATTTTATTCAGATAATAGTTAGGAACTTATTTATGGAATAACAAGTAAATATCAATAAAATTAATTGACAAAATTAATTGCAAAGGAAAACTCATGTGATCAAAAGTTTCCGGTCATCTTAGAAAGTTTGGGGAAAATTGGTGTTATATTAGAAAATAACACTGATGAGCAACATTTACAAATAGTATTTTGCCGTCATACCTTTAGTAATAAGTACTGCGGTGGAGCGACGGACGTAGAATTGATTCAATGAACGGTTGAAGATAGTCTATGGTAAGTTTTTCCCCTCTTCTTGCAATTTTTGAGGAAATTCTGCTAAATTGGAATATTTATAATTCTACAGAAGTATGTCAGGTTCATTCCAAAGATTTTTTCTATTGGATTATGATCGGGTGATTGGGATGGACATTTCAAAAGCGGGTTTTCTTTTGTGCGAAAACCATTGCTTGACGAGCTTGTATGTACGCTTTCGGTCCTTATCCTGCTGAAAAAAATAGTTACAACCACAATTTTTCCTCCAATAAGGCAGCAAAGGCAGAAAGGCGAGAAAAAAAATATTACAAGACAAGATTCGTTCCGCCGGGGAACAGATCCCCTACACGACAAGGGGCGAGTGAATGTGAGACAAGGGGCAGCTGAAACTGTTGTATGCCCAGACTACATAGTTAGAATTGAAATTTCAAAAAGGTGTTTATGGATGTGTTTTAGTTTGTTTAGTAGGAGGGTTCGTGTAAGTTTATTATGGAGCCAGCGATCTGGTGGAGCGTGGTTTTAAGTGCCAGCGTCGTGTGAGTTCACAGTGGAAGTAGACATGACTTGCAGTGCCCGCCTCACCGCACTCACACAGATTCGAAGAGGCGCACTTAAATCTCTGTAGGTAGGCCTTGAAGGGGCCATGGCCCGTCAGAAAGCTGGTCGTGTACGGCGTGAGGTTGTAAAGTTGAAGAGAAACTTTAAGAATGAGTTCGTGTGTGTGCCTGCCCTTTGTTGATGTGTCCCAGTACTCCTACCATGACATCAGAATCCTGGATCTCAGGATACTCTTGACGTATGATTGGGGCACTGGGAGATGTGTGTCTATGGTAGGGTTTTTTGTAGCTTGTTTCGCTAGATCATCAGCCAGTTCGTTGTCAAATATACCTTTATGAGCAGAGACATCACCCAGCGAGGTACGGTGAATGAGAGATTTTAGTTTTTTTCTTAATTTGTAGTACAAGAAAGTCTTTTGTTGAGTGTGCATGTATAGCCTGTAGACCGGAAAGACTGTCACTGAAGATGGGAATACTTCTGCCTGGGTTTGCGTCAACCCATTCTAATAATACTTATACATTGCACCATTCATCTTGCGGAGGATTTCAACTAACAGACCTACACATTTTTTCAGAAATTGCTCCCCACAGAATAATGTGTCCACCGCCATGCTTCATTGTAGGAATAAAATATCTAGAATCGTATCTTTTGTTTTTAAGTGATCTGATATAGTATCTGCCATCACTCCCAAACCGGTTGGATTTCGATTCATCGGAAAATAGTACTTTTTTCTAGTTTTCACTTGGCCAGTCTTTATGTCCCCCTTGGCAAACGCCAGTCGGGCCCCTCTGATTTTTTTTTACTTATGAAAGATTTTTTAACACCGACTCTTCCATAAAGTTCTACGCCACGTCAGCGTCTTGACACGGTAGACCGACTTATTTCAGCAATTTTTTCACTCCGTAAACCACGGAATATTGTAGCAGCATTTTTATGCGGGTCATCAAATGCTTTTCCCCTTATAATTTTGTTCACACTAATAGTCATTTTCCGGGGTCACCCGGACGGTGTCAACTCCTGAAGGCCATAGCCATCTTTATCTATTTTTTAAATGTCGTTCACAATAGATTTTCCAATCGATAACTTTTCCGTAATATCACGAGAGGATTGGCCCTTTAGCCACAAACAAATCACTCGTTTACTATCAATAATCGTTGAACTTTTCATGTTTGAATTTCAAATACATTATTCACGTTTATTAATTAGCAAACACGGCCAAAAAGACTCTTTACCGGTAGCAAAAACTAACAAATGACGAATGGCTCGAAAATTTTGCACACGCAAATTTCGAATTCCACTTTTTTGCATCAAGTACCTCCAGTATCCAATCAAAATGATCAGGTGGTCAGGGGTCACTTGCATATTCCTAACTTTTGGAGTGATTGCGCTTCTTCTTCACTGGAATGTTCTGGCAAACAAATTAAAACAACTAATTGGCCGGAAACTTTTGACTGCCACTGTATCATAACAATCAGCTAGTTTTTAAGGTCATGACAAACTCATTGATAAGTATAATTTAGTGCATAAATTTTTAAGGGGGCACAGGACGTTTGATCTTCCCGAAAAGATAAAAAACATAGTCTTTTTATAAGCACCAAAACACAAATAATATGCAATTAATATTTTTCTCCCTTTCTGCATACAGGTTCTTAACTATATTATCCAGAAAAATAAATATTGTATATACAAAATCAATATTTAAATCTTTAATTCAAATTTTTATCTCACTAATGCGTGAATTAAAATCGTTAAGGGCTGCGCGCATGATAAAACTCTAAATTATGCATATAGTAAACGATTTTTGATCAAAATAGAATCATTTAATTCTAAAATTAAACCAAAACATACACAAAAAGCCTTGTTTAAAATTTAATTTTAGCACAAATAAAAAAAAAAAAAACAATCTAAAGTGTAAAAAGAAATAAATAACCAGAAAATATGATTTTTTTGTTTGTTTGTTTTAGGATTTAGACAATAAAGAAATTCATATTTGTTTATTTTTTTAAAACTGTAGCTTACATAGTTTGAAAGTTTAACGGAATGCACAGACTCCAAATTTACTAATCTGAGAAAAAACGTTTTAAAACATCGGTATATACGGTAGTTCAACAATACTTACTGTCTATAAATGTTTATAACTGAAAAAAAAAAACATAAAAATACGGGGAAACCGCTTGGGGATAAAGGTGCTTTGCCCCCATCATATTGTAAATGTAAATAGCAGTATCTTAAAAAAGTACTATGTGCAGTTAGTATTGCATAAATATTTTAATTTTGATAATGTTGTATGGAAATATTCTTAAAATTATTGCAATAATAACATTCTATTTGAGATGAGTTTGATATACGTATAACTAAATATTACGATTGAATAAATATAGTATCGATATTTTCTCATATGCAAAGACGAAAAAAAATATTAGGACGAATAAATCAACAAATACTAATCTTCAGATGTCAAATGCATTTGCAAAATGATTTTATAAGCATGCTTATATTTATATCATTTTAATAATGTATGTTTTTGGTGAACATTCATGACTAAATATCAGAAAAGTAAAAATAAGGATCGTTCTAAGATATATTTAGTTAATACCATGTGGGTAACTTCAAATAATGTAATTGTGGAATTCAATACCAATTTTTCATTCATGAATTTCATTATCATTTTCTACAGAGTTTATACAACTTTCAAAAAATCAAAAAAATATAAACAAAAAAGAAAATTATCCATTTGCAATAGATAATGAAACCGTTTCGAAAACGAACAGAATAGTATCAAGAAATCTCATTTTTTTTTAATGAAATGATATATCTAAATAAGTCACGTACAAAAACACATAAGTCACTAAAAATCCATTTTCAAAAACTGCTATTTATATTTGATAAGGTATTCGAGGCCTTTCGGGTAGCCTAGTATGTGATTTTTAGAATTTATACACCCACCTAATACATTCAACCTCACCTAAGATTAAAAAATCATACCACAGAGGAAAATTCACATCCAGCAATTATCCCTCCAATTTAGTACTTCAACAAAATTCTTTTCTGCGTCTCTGTAAAGAAACGATAATTGCTATTAACTCTATAATCTATAAAAAACTTGAACTGCACTTCAGTGATTTCGTTATGTTAGAATCATCATAACATCGTGGAATTGCACCAGAAGCAACTTTGCCTTTGTAAACGAAATACAAATGCTACTTATAATGCATGTTATAGTCTATTTCAAGTTTGACATATTGCTACATCAATAACATCATCTAACATCAATAACATGTAAGTTGACCGAATTATTTTGAGTGTCCCTGTAAACGACCTATAAGTGCCACATACTTCGTTTTCAATACCGAACATTCTTTAATATACTACAAAAACATATTAAAATTTCATGGAAATCCGTATACGTTTACGACAGTTAGACCAGGGACAAACAGACGGCAAAAAAAAAAACCTTATTATAAACATATTTCAACTACTTTGGAAAGCGTTTAAAGTATTATTTTTAAATGTTTTTGTTTTTCATCTCAAGCTTTTGTCTTTGAAACTTGGTTTTAGTATATATCATGCTATGGTTATAAAAAAAGCAGAAAAACGGCCTTTCTTTTGTCATTATTGTTATTTTCCAAAAGATTTATTCGATGTCGAATAATGGAAGTCATTCATTATTATTTTAATTATCCTGTTATAATAGTGTTGCATAAAGAATATAATAGGATGTTCCTATTATATCTTTTACGTTTTATTAAAAATGACCTTGGATTAAATTATTTATATGTTAGTTAATTGTTTACGAATATAAAAATGCCCATATTATATTTGAATTTTTGGATATTAGTTAATTATCTTTTGTATAATTTGTAAAAATAAAATAGAATATTTACAACGCTCTTTATAATGCCGCAGTAAACAGTTCCTATAAAATGCGAAACAATATTTTTATATAGCCTATTAAAAATTCGGTTAAAACTTTTGGGTAAAAACTAAAATTCTTTTTTTTACAAATTTTAAAAAGTTTTTTATTGGTTTTTATGATTTTGAATTCAAAAAACATCATGTTATTATTATTTTTTTTGTTGAAAGATTAAATGTACTAGTATTTTCAGAGTTTATGTTAAAATAATATTACATTATAATGCTTAAAATGTATGATATTTTAATGTAATGCTTCCTATTTATATTTACGAATAATCTCCAGTATATATCTCACGTAGAAGAATCACTTCCATTTAATCATTATTTAAATAATATTCAAATCATAAATTCAATTAAATTCTGTATTTTATATAAAAAAGCAAAAACATGTGCATCACAAATGCTTACATCATAGCGATGGCGGCAACAACCTGATATTTTGCTGTTGCTTATATCTCACATATATTGATTTCTAATCCCTTTTACACCATTGAATAAAATAAAATATACTTTTAATTAAAATTCATAAAAAATCTGCAACTAAATTTAAAGATTTTCTTCTGATTTTTAAATAATGTCTAACATAATTTTTTAATTTATATCGAAAGTTGATGTTCGCGTATTACAATAATCTAAGGAACCATTTTCGGTTATATACATTTGTAAAACCATGATGAAAGTGGAAATATTATCAAATTTAAAAATGAGTTACACAACATACACTCACATAACCAAGGAAAGTTAGAATAATCAGGGTTTTATCTCCGCCTATTTCATTTCAGGTCCATTATAACTTAATATAGTCCATATAGTCCATTATAACTTAATAATATCCAAATAGGTCGCCAGGATATCCAGGGTCGCCCAAATGAAAGTGGCATTGCTGTAATATCGCCCACATTTGATGAGAAAGATTACTGCACATGCTCCTATAGTGGGCGAAGAGTGCTGGGAATGCACGTGATATCGTCAGATCACGCAAGATGCATGTGTGCCTACAAATATGTGTGTGATAGCGTGGGAGTGCGTTAAAAGGGATAGTTTGCTTCAAGGATGCCTTCAAACGGCATCAACGTGAGGTCGAGCAATTTTTAACAGCGAAAATATGAGTGCTAGCGAAATCTATCGTCGAATGCAAAATGTGTATGGCATGTACTGTATGTCACGCAGATCGGTATTCAGTTCGTGTGAGGTATCGTTGTAGTGGAAGAAGCAGTAATGACGACAGATTACGACCTGTTCAAGAGCATCTGGTCTTCTTCCACTAAGAAAATCCCTACAAAATCGAATTACCGATCAGCGTGACATACACTCCGTGTCATACACATTTTGCATTCGACGATTGATTTCATTAGCACTCGCATTTTCCGCTGGAAAAATTGCACAATAGGATATTTTTTCGACTATAGACGGTAGTTTCCGGAATTTCGTTTTGAAATGAGTTATACGTTTTCCAAATTGTTTACGTATACAGAATATTTCACGGTATTAAACGATTAAGTTTTGTTACTGTATGATTTCTTATGAGTTGAGAATTTAATCCTGAAAGATAGATATAGATGGCAGCACTACGAGAATTGAAAATGACTGGTTTTCTCTGCCTTAAAAATAGAAGACTTTATTCAATTTTTATTCTTATTATTTTAACTCTTTTTTAATTTTAAAATCCCTATTATATTTTTTCTGTATTATATGCATATTAATCTTGTTTTAGTTTCTTTATTAGATAAATTTATTTCTGTATTTTTCTGCTTTTGTGCGGAGCTGTGTTCCAAGTTCAGAATGTTATGTTTTTGATTCGTGAGGTGTGTAGTTAAAATCTCAATCTAATTCTGTTCAATTAAAAATATGAAAAACCAGTTAATTCGAAATTTCATTCGAGTCAATTCTTATTCTTTAAGTGTTTTTTTGTTAATATCAACTCATCAAGTAAGCAGCCAATGTTCCTGAGTTATAATTAAGTAGTTTCATAAATCCATCTCGAACGCAACTGGAGTCTGAATCAAGAAATCAAAGGTACTTTTTTTTTTCTCAATTTTATTCTGTTTAATAAAAGGAAAACTGTATTCTATTCGTTTTAAATCTATACATAAAAAGGTTTGGTCCGTCGATATTCGGAGTCGATTAGTGATAATCTATTTAATATATGATATTTAATATATGATATTTAATATATGATATTAATATATTATCATGAAAACGAAAGCAGAAATTGCTTCTGAAACGAAATTTAGTTTGATTTAGCGCTCAAGTTACTGAGGCAATTGAACATAAAAAATTAAAATTAATTGAAAAGCTAAAGGCTGAATTGATAAATTTAGAGAATGATTTAAAAAAATCTTATTTTGGCGTAGCTGAAGAAAGTGTAAATTCTTTATACGAGTCCTTTACTGAAGCTAAAGATATTGTTGTTGATGATTTAGTCAAAATTGAGCAATTTTTAGAAAATCAAGGCGTAAAATCACAAGAAAATCAATGTGCAGTTAATAATAGCTCAAATACAGGAGTTAGTAATAACGCTTTAAAGCTTTCGAAGTTCGAATTACCCATTTTTTATGGAGATGTCACTCAGTGGATTAGCTTCAAAGAGATATTTTTGACTTCAATTCATAACAATGAATCTCTTTCAGATCAGTTAAAATTTTCGTATCTTATAGCTAGTGTTAGGAATTATCCTTCGAAATTAATTTCCGGTTTTTCAATTTCTGGTGAAAATTATAAAGAAGCTTGGGAAACGTTAGTTAATAGATATGATAATCGTAAGAATTTGGCATATTCGTTGCTGTCTAAATTTGTTAATGCCAAACCATTGAAATCGCTCACGCAGAAAACTATTTTAGGGCTTTTGGATACGTGTAATGAAGTTATTAGAAACTTAAAATCTTTAAAATTCGAATTTAATAAATTTTTTGATTTGATTTTAGTGTATATATTACAAAATAAATTTGATGAATCCTTAAAAAAGCAATGGGAATTATCCTTAAATAATGATTCATTTCCAACTTATGAAATCTTGATGACATTTCTCGAAAAACAGGCTCGTAGTTTGCAGAACTGTAATAGTGATTTTTTTAAAGGTGAATCCAAATCTAATCAAAAATTTGAAAGTAAGTTTCAACATTTTTCAAAAAAATCTGTCGCCAAAACAGTCGTGATGGATAATGTAAATAAAACTGCAAATATTTCATGTTCACAGTGTAAAGAATCGCACCCACTTCATAAATGCCCAAAATTTTCAAAATTATCTGTTGATCAACGTTGGAATTTAGTTAAATCAAAAAAGCTCTGTATCAACTGTTTACGATCAAATCATTTTGTGTCAAACTGTCTTATTAGTACTACTTGCAAGCATTGTAACTGTAAACATCATACACTTCTTCATCGGGATCAGTCTATCCCTGCATCACAGAATTCTTTCAGGAAACAAGATCATATTACAACACCAAATGCTGTTGTTAATTCTGAATCAAATTGTTTCACTTCTCAACCTATCAATAATAATTCTCAAACATTGTTGGCTACTGCCATTATAAGAGTTAAATCTAAATCAGGAAAATTTATTCCTTGCAGAGCTATGGTAGATAGTGCTTCTTAGAAGAGTTTACTTTCTAAATATTGTTGTAAAAAATTAGGTCTTCCATCTAGACCTACAAATCATAAAATCTCAGAAATCAACAATTTAGTCGCAGAAACGGCTCTTCGGGAAGTTTCTTTGACATTCTCTCCACATTTCAGTAATGAAACTTTTCACTTAGATGCATTAGTTGTTAATCAGGTTACTACCAATTTGCCAAATTTTTTGATTACAACTAAATATTGGCCACACATTGAAGGCTTGAACCTTGCGGATCCTAATTTTCATTTGTCCAGTCCTATTGATATACTTATAGGCGCAGATTTATTTGCTAACATAATAATAAAGGAATCAATTCTGAGACCTAAAGGATCACCGAGTGCTGTTAATTCTAGACTGGGTTGGATTCTTTCGGGGATCATTTATTCAAATGAATCAAATCAAAATTCATTTATTAGTTTCCATGCCACTACACAGATAAGTTCTCAACTACAAAAATTTTGGGAACTTGAATCGGTTCCTACTTCTAATCCAATTTCTCTAGTTGAAGATAACTATGCGAAAACAGTTTCACGTTCAGAATCTGGAAGATATATTGTAAATCTACCCTTTAAATCTAAACCTATTCTAGGTAACTCTAAATCTCAAGCCTTAAAACGTTTCTACTTCTTGGAGAAAAAACTTCAAGAAAACCCCTTGCTTAAAGAGCAGTATTTATCCTTCATGCGCGAGTATATCGACTTAGAGCACATGAAACTTGTTCCAGATTCAGAAATTTCAAATCCTGATCATTTTTATCTTCCACATCACGGGGTGTTAAAAGAAGATAGTTCTACAACTCGGCTAAGAGTTGTATTTGATGCATCTGCTGTTGGTTCAGAAGGCCGCTCCTTAAATGATTATCTAGAGATAGGTCCAAAATTGCAACCAGAAATCTTTCCTCTACTGTTAAGGTTCAGAATGCATCCAATCGCCTTTAGTTCTAACATCGAGAAAATGTTTAGGCAAATTCTCGTCAATCAAAATCATGTATATTATCAACGCATTCTTTGGAGATTCAATTCAGATGAAATTATTAAAACATACAGGCTGTTGACCGTTACGTACGGAACTTCTTGCGCTCCATTTTTGGCCATTAGGACATTACACCAATTAGCAAATGACAATGAGCAAAATCATAAAGAAGCCTCTCAGACAATTCGGAAAAGTACGTACGTAGATGATCTTCTTTCCGGTTCGGATTCAAAGGAAAATGCCCAAAAATTGGTAACTGAGTTAGTCGAAGTTATGAAAAGCGGAGGTTTTAATCTACGTAAGTGGACTTGTAATGATGCAGAAGTAATTGCTCATTTACCAGATGAAATGAAGGCTTCATCGCAAAAGGTAATTCAGGAAGATGATACCGTTAATGTCCTCGGACTACTTTGGGATTCTTCCAAAGATGTTTTACAAATTCGTTTCAATGATTTTAAGGACGTAAAAACAAAAAGAGATTTGTTATCAGTAGTGGCTACAATATTTGACCCCTTGGGTTTCCTAGCTCCTACTACAATAAGATTAAAAAGCATGCTGCAAGATCTTTGGAAAGATAAGATTTCGTGGGATGAAGAAATCCCAGACACCATACTACAGGTTTGGAATGAGTTTTTATCAGAAATTCATTTGTTAAGGTCAATTGAAATACCCAGATATATTAATGCTTATAATCAAAATGATGTCCAAATTCAGTTATATGGTTTTTGTGATGGCTCAGGTAAAGCTTATGCTGCTGTCACTTATTTACGTGTTGTTACTCCTGACGAAGTATTTGTAAATTTGATTGCAGCTAAATCTAAAGTAAATCCAATAAAACCTCAAACACTGCCACGTATTGAACTTTATTCTGCTCTTTTATTAGCCAAGTTGTGCTCAGTCATTATCGATACTTTGCCAATAAACTTTGACAATATTTATTTGTGGGCAGATTCCCAAATCATTCTCAGCGGGTTAAAATCACCTCCTTTAAAAGGAAATCAATTTGTTCTAAATCGAGTCTGTCAAATCCAATCGTTAATGCCTTCTTGTGAGTGGAATCATATTCCAGGCATTCTAAATCCTGCAGGTTCAGCTTCTAGAGGTATTTCACCACGAAAGCGTCTTCATCATTCGCTATGGTGGCATGGGCCTCCATGGCTGCTATCAAATGAACCAATCCCAATACCATTGTATAATCCTCCAATATCTGTGTTAAATCCAGTAATTCAATCTGTCAGCAATGTAACTCAAGTAATTGCCATTCCAGACTTTATTCTTAAGTTCTGCAAATTCTCTAAGTTATCAAGAGTCACAGCGTGGTGTCTTAGATTCATTTATAATGCTAGGTATAGTGCTACAAAAAAAATCTGGAAATCTGAGTGCACAAGAAATCTCTGATTCTATTTAATGTATTGTAAAATTAGTGCAAAATTCTGAATTCGGTACAGAACTTAAATTATTAAAAGAAAGAAAACCCTTACCAAGCAATAGTAAATTATTATCATTAAATGTGTTTTTAGATTCTAGTGATATTATTCGAGTTGGTGGCCGTTTGTCACAACATATGTCGTTTAGTTTTGATAGGAAGTATCCTATGCTACTTCCGAAAAATCATGTTATTACTAAATTATTGATAACACATGTCCATGAGCAGCATCTACATGCAGGTACACAGCTAGTACTTTCCATATTACGCCAACAGTACTGGTTTATCAACGGTCGTTCTACTGTAAGACAAGAGCTCCACAAATGTGTACTTTGCAAACGCCTTAAGTCTCAAGCTTGTCAACAAATGATGTGAGATCTACCCGTTGACAGAATTACCACAATCCGTCCATTCTCCAAGGTGGGTTTAGATTTTGCAGGACCCTGTCTAACTAAACCAAATTTGCCAAGAAATAAGATCAAAATTAAATCTTATATAGCAGTATTCGTCTGTATGTGCACTAAGGCGGTACACCTTGAGTTGGTATCAGACTTGTCTGTGCAAGCCCTGCTAGCAGCCTTGAAGCGATTTATGGCGCGTAGAGGTCTGCCGTCCGATGTATATTCAGATAACGGCAAGAACTTCACAGGTCTAGCTAATCAGTTAAAGCAGCTATTTGAGAGAAAATGAAGTTCAAGAATTTCTTTCGAGCCAGAAAATCAATTGGCATTTTATCCCTCCATATGCATCACACTTTGGTGGGTTATGGAAGGCAGCTGTAAAGCTTACTAAAAATCACATTCTAAGAGCATGTAAAGCTAGTGTATTGAATTTTGAAGAATTAACTACTTTTCTATGTCAAATTGAAAGTTGTATAAATTCAAGACCTTTAACCCCTATGTCTTCGGATCCATCAGATCCACGTGCATTAACTCCAGGTCACTTTTTAATAGGAGCACCCCTCCTTGATATTCCAGAATCTTCAAATCCCAGAATTCTAACATTAAATGCTCGGTGGCGCTTGATCGAAAAAGCAAAGAATGAATTTTGGTGTAGATGGTCACGTGAATATCTTCAACATCTCCAACAGCGTCCAAAATGGACTACTCCACGAGCTAATCTATGAGAAGGAGACTTGGGAATTGTTCATGATCGATTTCAGCCCATGAGATGGAAGTTGGCCGCATTCTAAAGACTTTTCCTGGACCGGACAATCTTGTACGAGTTGTTTTGATTAAAACAGCTGACGGTGACATCAAGCGTCCCATTTCAAAGGTGTCCCCTCTCCTGCCGGGGACGGAGGATGTATGATTTCTTATGAGCAGAGACTTTAATACTGAAAGATAGATATAGATGGCAGCACTACGAGAATTGAAAATGACTGGTTTTCTCTGCCTTAAAAATAGAAGACTTTATTCAATTTTTATTCTTATTATTTTAACTCTTTTTTTTAATTTTAAAATTCCTATTATAATTTTTCTGTATTATATGCATATTAATCTTGTTTTATTTTCTTTATTAGATAAATTTATTTCTGTATTTTTCTGCTTTTGTGTGGAGCTGTGTTTCAAGTTCAGAATGTTATGTTTTTGATTCGTGAGGTGTGTGGTTAAAATCTCAATCTAATTCTGTTCAATTAAAAATATGAAAAACCAGTTAATTCGTAATTTCATTCTAGTCAATTCTTATTCTTTAAGTGTTTTTTTTTTGTTAATATCAACTCATCAAGTAAGCAGTCAATGTTCCTGAGTTATAATTAAGTGGTTTCATAAATCCATTTCGAATGCAACTGGAGCCTGAATCAAGAAATCAAAGGTACTTTTTTTTACTCAATTTTATTCTGTTTAATAAAAGGAAAACTGTATTCTATTCGTTTTAAATCTACACAGTTACAATATGTTTGATTGTGTAGGAAAATGTTTCATAATATACGCTTTATGCATGAATTTTCTTTCTTGTTAATATCATAAATATGATTAAACTCACTACAGGAAAAAGAATTATAAAATTAGTTTTGTAGCTTATAATAAGTAAAATTAAAGGAGTAAATAAATAACAAAAATTTATATTTAGTAGTCACTTAGTTACACAAGTTATAAATAAGTCGAATATTACGTCTAACGTTATATAGATTAAAAACTTTAGATTGTATCATTTCATTTCAACATTGGCTTTTAGAGTTTCAAAATAATTTGTAAGATAGTCCAACCTTTCTACAGCTACATAATTTTTGCAAATTTTGTACATACATATTACTAACTCTTTACCAGTTGCTATAGTCTATGGCAACTACGACCATGTTATTGTCTATGATAAATTTTAAACTACGATTAACAATTAAACCACTAACTCGGTTGGTTTGAAGAGGATGTACATACCTCACACACGCCTGCTTTTCTGCATATCTGTCCAACTTTGAAAGCACTAAAAACATGTTGTTGTAATGCAACGTCGGTTGGTAGAAAATGTTCAAGCGGACGATTTTTTGTCATACGTTTTTCTTTCTTGCATACTTGCAACTTACGTTGTTACTTGTTAAAGAGTACAACAACAGGGCAACTTTTCTAAAATGTTTAAAATATTCTCGGGAATAGAAGTTTGCGGCTATCACATGAATGACAATACAGTTATAGCTTTTTAAAAGAAAATCCTTGTCTTTCAAGATGTATTTTTTGTCGTTCCTATGAAATCAGAATATCTGTCGCATCCTGTGAAAGCATAAAATCCTAGTAAAGCAATAATTATACCCCTCTTGGAAGACATGGATCTTCATCTTGGAAGACATGGATTTTCTTTTAAAAAGCTATAACTGTATTGTCATTCATGTGATAACCGCAAACTTCTATTATCTAATATACCCCTCCAAATTCTGGAGCTATAACATGAGCAGGAATAAATCCAACTTTCCTCTCTTTTCCAAATGTAATCTAAACAGTTTTGATTTATTTATCTGAAAAATAAAGACATATGAGGCATTATCACAAACTTTTGACTTTTATGTCGCTGAATAATAATCTTCATTTTAGTACATGTTCTTGTGGGGTTTTCTTCATATACTAGGGAACATCCCATAGCATTATTGCATAACAATATTAACGAGATAAATAAGTTTTGGACGATGTTGGGGGTACAAATACCATGAAAACTCCTATACGGTCCCGTGTCCCTGATGCTGATTTTTAAGTTTGGAGCTGTCTGTATAAAATTGTTTCAATAAAAATAATTCGATGTAATTTTTTTCCGAAACTGGAACTATTGTTTTATATAAATATGCAGCAAAAAATTAACCTTTACACATTTTTAGGGTTGTTATTATTTTTTAAACTATGTCCCTTGGTTTTAGATTCCTTACCGTCCCTCTTCTAAAATTATACAAAAAATTACTTCAGATGCAGCCACAGAATATTTTTCAAGTTTTAGGTCATGAAGAAGTATGCTAGACAAAGAATATCTAAAATTCTTTGACAGGAAATTTGCTTCCTAATTTAAATCAACATTTAAATATCATTTTCAAGAAGCGTGGCTTTATTGTTTTTTTTTTTTTTTTTTTTTTTTTTTTTTTTTTTTTTATCCAATGTAAATAACTGTTTCTAAAAATCAATGAACATTGCGGCTACCACTTAGTCTTAACTTGATTTACCTAAAATAGTGGTAATTTCTCTTACCGTTCCATCCTTACCGTAAATTTTCCCCCATTTCGTCTGTGGAATATTTCGCAAATCATTTGAGCGGGCCTCTGTTAGCCAGACAGAAGGCGCCAGATCACGTGGTCTGACTAGAGAATTAATATTAAAAACATTTTTTTCTCTTGTTCTTTTTAGTTTAGTTTTGAAGTAGCAATGATAAAAGTTGAACGCAGCAGGTCGACTGCGTATATGTTTTTTTTTGTCTTGGTCTTCTAGTAGAAGAAATGATGTTTTAATTTTAAAAAGGGAAATGTATTTTCGAATATGAAATCATGTTATTTTCTTGGCTTCTTTATAGAAGAAAATAATTGCTGAAATTTATAAAATATTATCTTGGATTCCCAGCGAGGAATTTATATATTTAACAAGTATTATTCAAATGTTTTCGCTGTAAATAATGTGTATATTTAAAAGTGTTAAATAGAATTAGCAAAGTTTTTAATCATTCTTTGCTTATTTATATTCAAAAATATCTGCGCCACTTTCAGTAGTGAAATATGCTTGCTGACTTTCAAATGATATAAATTCAAAATCTTGAACATTGCTCTCCCAACTTTGATTTAAATTACAATAACGTGAAACTCGTGAATATCATGAAGATTATTCATTATTCTTTGGTGCCTCAAGAACCCGGAAAAAAGGTAAGAAATACCTTTATTATTCTGCATGACTGTTGATTTCTTGATGACTGTTGATTTCTTGAAAATATACATTTGCGTGATAATTTATTTGGAAATTGAATTAAAATTTAAACATAGATAAACCAGAAAAAGTTAAATGTAAAAGAGCTACTCTTCGCGCAGCAGTTACAAAATTAATCACAAAATGTGATACATTGTTGATATTGATAAGACTGATTGCGATTCTTTAATGGAATCATTAGAGCTCGTAAATGAAAAGGAAGCTCTACTCAAGGAATTAGATTCCGAAATATATTATGAATATATATTCTGGAATATATGAATGAGCTAATTCAGGAAAAACTGAATATGAAAAAAGAATTGAAATCGGTAGAAGAATATTCTGAAAAAATATCAAGTTTGAAATTTAAAATTAAGATGAGGCTTAAAAAATGTAAAATCGAAACTGAACCAAAAGTTTTACTAGAATCAAGTAATGGTTCAAAAATCGGTAGTAAACCAGTTTCGGCAGTGAAGCTTCCTAAACTTAACATAGAAAAATTTTCTGGTGAAGCAAGCCAGTTCTTAGAATTTTTTAATTTATTTACTAGTGCGATAGATTCAAACAAATCGTTATCAAAAATTGAAAAATTCCAATATCTTAAATCCTTGTTATCTGGACCTGCATATAATATTGTAGCAGATTTTGAACTGACAGATCAAAATTATTTAACGTGTTTAAAGTTGTTAGAAGAAAGGTATGGGAAGCGGGAAAATATAATAAATTGATACATGAACAAAATTTTAAATCTTGAATTAGTGAAATTTAGTAATAATGTCACTTCGTTCAGGAAGCTGTACGATAATATTGAAACTTGTATAAGAAATCTTGATGCGTTAGGAATAACATCAGGTTCCTGCGGCCATTTATTACTACCCATATTATTAAGGTTATTACCAGAAAATTTGATACTAGATTTTCATCGAAAACGTGACCCCGAAAAGGACTGTGGAGTCATTGATTTAATAAATTTTAGTAAGACGGAACAAAGATGCCGTGAAGCTACTAATTCAGTGACTAATTCCCAAAGCAAGGCTTATGAAAATTCTTCAAGTAAATATCAAAATTTTCCTCAAAAGAAAAATATACCTTCGGCTGCTGCTTTAAATGCATCTACAAAACAGTTTTGCATATTTTGCAAATCTTCTGATCATGTAGGACTAAATTGTTCGAAATTCACTGATTAACGAAAACGATATAAATTAAAGAAAGAAGGTCGCTGTTACAAATGCTTTTATAAGTCGCATTTATCAGTTAATTGTAGAACAAAAATTAACCCTTGTTCCAAATGTGGTAACAATACCCATAGTTATTTGTTTTATTTTAAAGAAACAACAAAAGAAAATCCTGAAAAAGAAATGAAAGGTGCAATTGTATCTATGATGTCTGGACAAAAATATAAACAAAATAAAGCAATATTATTGCAGACTTGTACAGTTTCTGTGTCTGCTGGTAAGCAATGCTTGTTGGCTCGCGTTTTATGTGATAGTAGTTCAGAAAAATGTTTTGTGAAGAAATCTCTAGTACAAAAATTAAAATTGAAGATATTGCGAAGAGAAAATCTTTTAGTTTATCATTTTGGGCGAAGACGCCCTTATGAATCTTGTTATGAAGTTCTTAAATTATCCAGTGTTGTGCAACCTTTTAACACGATAAAGATCGAAGCACTAGTGGTTGGTAATATAGCTGGAGCTTCTGTAAAACCCTAGAACTAGAATTTCTAGACACAAAGAAAACAGGAGGCTTTAAGCCTGCTGATACTGGTCTTGAACAGGAAATAAATATTTTGCTAGGGTCTGACTTTTTGTGGAAAATATTAAAGGGAATCGAGGGAAAATTGACAAAAGAATTATACGTTGCAGAAACTATTTTTGGTCATACGGTGCAAGGGCAAATAGAGTCGAATAAAAAAGAAATAGCTTGTTTGCGTGTTTCAGTTGAAAATATAAATACTTAGCTGAAAGCATCTTGGGATCTCGAAGCAATTGGCATTGCTGAAAGCAATGAAAAGAACATTACCGATCTTGAGGTAATAAAAGAATTTAAAGAAAATTTAAAATTCGTAAATGTTCGTTATGAACCAAAATTATTGCGAAAAAATTTTGGTGAATTGCTTAAAAATAATCTTGAAGTAGCAAAGAAGCGGTTTACCAGTTTAGAAAATAAATTCCTGAAAAATGATTATTTACTTATGGAATATAACTCCATTTTGCTAGAGCAGTTTAATGAGGGTGTAATAGAATCGTGCACCAAGAAAGATTCCAATAATTCCTATTACATGCCACATAGACCTGTTATCCGTGACGACAAAACTACAACAAAAATGCGCATAGTCTATGATGCTTCTTCCAAATATGGTGATTCTCTATCATTAAGCGAATGTTTGAATCATGGCCCCAACTTAAATCCTAATGTTTTAGATATAACTTTGAAATTCCGTTTACATAAAATTGCTTTTTTTGGCTGATATTGAAAAAGCTTTTTTGCAAATATCTGTAGCCGAGGAAGATCGCAATTATCTTAGATTCTTATATTATTAAGATTTTGATAAGAATAAAAACATAGTACCCTATAGAATGACCAGAGCTACTTTTGGTGTCACCTGCAGCTCATTTATCCTCACTTGCACTATTAAGCATCAAATTAATTAAATATAAAAACTCTCACAATAAAACATTTGAAATCCTAAATCCTTCTTTTTATGTTGATGATTTATTTTCAGGAGAAAACGATTTTCTAGAAGCTTTTAACGTTACTAAAGAAGCTGTTGATATCTTGAATGAAGGGGGGATGAAGTTAAGAAAATTTGAAAGTAATTCTCAGCAACTTAGGAAAAAATGGGTTGACAAAAACATACCTATTCAATGTCCGAACTCCCAAATACTTCCCTGAAAATTTTAGGAATGATCTGGAACAATACAGAAGATAAAT
Organism: Maratus speciosus; assembly: GCA_963932465.1. Lineage (NCBI taxonomy): Eukaryota > Metazoa > Arthropoda > Arachnida > Araneae > Salticidae > Maratus > Maratus speciosus. Next base: position 324,601,962 of record OZ010791.1, on the reverse strand, counting down.
TTGGATTAGAATTACGACCCTTGTTAGAAAAATTAAATAATGATTCTTCTACTATACGCAATGTTTTGAAAATTGTAACTATGTTGTTTGATCCAGCCGGATTTATTGTCTCTTTTGTTATTCGCTTCAAATGCCTCTTACAATATTTATTGGTAATGAGAATATCACGGAGTGAACTTTTTTCTGGTGAACTAGAAAATAATTGGCAAAAATGGCTTTCAGAAATCGCAGATCTCGCTCACTTGAAAATTCCCCGACACTATTTTAACAACCTGATTATGGAAAAGGAGCATCTCCAATTGCATATTTTCACTGATTCTAACTCTAATGCGTATGGTGCAGTGGCATACTTACGGTATCCCATTTCTAAAGATAAATTTAAAACTAGTTTTCTAATGTCTATGTCTAGTGTTGCACCCTTGAAGAAGTTAACTCTTCCTCGTCTTGAACTCATGGGAGCACTTATTGGTGCCAGAATGGCAAAGTTTATCACAAACATTATCCAAGTAAATAATACTATTTTCTGGTCTGATTCAGAAATTGTTCTTCATTGGCTTAAAGGGCCAAAAGAAAAATGGAAACCATTTGTTAGTAATAGAATTGCTGAAATTCATAATTTGTCTGATCCTAGTTTATGGAGACATTGTGACGGCAAACTTAATCCCGCAGATTTAATAACGAGAGATTGTTCTGTGAAGCATTTAATAAATTCTCAAAAATGGTGGTATGGTCCTGAATTTCTTTCCTTGCCCGAAGATCAGTGGCCTGGCGTTAAAAACGTTGCTACACAATTACCTGATATTTCTAAAGAGAAGTCTCGAAAAGCAGCAACCATTTCTTGTGTTGTTCAAACAAATAATGCTGATGAAATACTCATTTTTAATCTTGAAAAGTATAGCTCCCTAAAGAAATTGTATCGAGTAACTGCATGGGTATTTAGATTTATTTCTAATAGAAAATTAAAGGTAGAAAAAAGATATTTTTCAGAATTATCAGCTGAAGAAATGTTGCATGCTGAAAATTTTTGGTTAAAGCTAGTGCAGGAAGAAAGATTTCCTGAAGTTATAAAATCCTTGAAATGTAGCAAGAGTATCCCTAAAGAATCGAATCTTCTACAGTTAAATCCTATGTTGTTAGATGAAGGTTTTCTGTTGGTACGAGGACGGTTACAAAAGTCTGATTCCTCATTTTATGAAAAACAGCCTGTTGTGATTCCTGCAAAACATAAATTAACTCAATTAATCGTGAAAGATACACATGAAAAAGTTTTTCTTTCCAGAGTATCCAGTACATTAGTACAAACTCGTGAAAAGTTTTGGATTTTAAGATCCAGACAGTGCATAAAATCAGACCTGAACAAATGTACAATCTGTAAGAAATTTAACGTACGCCCTGGTCAACAAGTTATAGCCTCTCTTCCAGGTGACCGTATTAACGAAGCTCCACAGTTTTCAGTAACAGGACTTGATTATGCGGGGCCCTTTTATGTGAAGGGGAATGAAAATAAATTTTATATTTTATTATTTACATGTGCTATCACAAGAGCACTTCATTTAGAATTAATAAAAGACATGTCAACAGGAGAATTCCTGTTAGCATTTCGCAGGTTTATCTCACGAAGAGGACTCTGTGCTGTAATTTATTCAGACAACATCAAAACCTTCAAAAGAGCTGATCTTGAACTAAAAGAAATGTGGAAAGTGATTCACCATCCTGATGTTAAAAAATTTTACGCTAATCACGGAATTTCCTGGAAGTATATTGTAGAGCGTGCAGCCTGGTGGGGTGGTTTCTATGAGGGAATGGTCCGCTCAGTGAAAACTACCTTACGTAAAGTTATCGGAAGAACTTATTTAACATTGAGTGAATTAGAAACGCTTCTAATTGAAGTAGAAGCTGTAATTAACTCTCGTTCGTTGACTTATACGTATTCCAAGTTGGAAGAACCATCTCCTCTTACTCCTGCACATTTTTTAAATCGGAAAACATAGCTTGTGTTTACCTACCATAAAAGTGAACGATTTAATTTTACCAGCAACAAAAGAATCGCTTTCGTTTACGTGAGACTCTTCTAAATCATTTTTGGAAGCGTTGGAAAAATGAGTATCTTCTCAATTTAAAATCTGCTCACTACACGGACCAGAATAAAACATCAGACTTTAAAGTAGATGATGTGGTGCTTGTACATGATGAACACTTACCCAGAAGTTTGTGGAAGTTAAGAAAAGTTACTAAAACCTTTATGGGCAGAAATGGCAAGATAGGATCTTGTGAATTGAAAACAAATAATTCATTTATTAAAAGACCTATTAATGTGTTGTACAATCTTGAGCTCAGAAACTGAAAAAAAACCCTTTGAACTTTTTTACCAATAGACTAAAAAAAAAAAAAACCCCTCTGATTTGACTTTTTTTTTAAACTGTTTTTGTTATTGACTTTAAAAAAACTTTTTTTTTTCACTTAAACAAAAAATGTTTCTTGTTTGATAATATTTCTAATTTTAAGTTCATTTTTTTTATTGAATATTCTAGAAAAATTTGTATAGATTTAAATTGTTCTTTCTATTTTTAGTAGCAGAAACCTGTCAACAAGTTTTTTAAATTGTTTTATTATTTTATTGAAGTCCAGTATGTAAGTATATCTTTTGATATTTTGATTTGTATTGTATTTATGTATATTGTAATTCATGAATTTTTAGAATAATTTTATTTCAACTTTAGTTATTTTGAATTCCCATTTTGATGAACCCTTGTTCATCGGGGGGGGGGGAGGGGGGGGGTTGTGGAATATTTCTCAAATCCTTTGAGCGGGCCTCTTTTATCCAGATCACGTGGTCTGATTAGAGAATTAATATTAAAAACATTTTTTCTCTTGTTCTTTTCAGCTTAGTTTTGAAGCAGTAATGATAAAAGTTGAACGCAGCAGGTCGACTGCGTATATGTTTTTGTCTTAGTCTTTTAGTAGAAGAAATTATGTTTTAATTTTAAAAAGGGAAATTTATTTTCGAATATGAAATCATGCTATTTTCTTGGCTTCTTTATAGAAGAATAAAATTGCTGAAATTTATAAAATATTATCTTGGCTTCCCAGCGAGGAATTTATATATTTAACAAGTATTATTCAAATGTTTTCGCTGCAAATAATGTATATATTTAAATGTGTAAAATAGAATTAGCGAAGTTTTTAATCATCCTGTGCTTATTTATATTCAACAACACCTGCGCCACATTCAGTAGTGAAATATGCTTGCTGACTTTAAAATGATATAAATTCAAAATCTTGAACATTGCTCTCCCAGCTTTGATTTAAATTACAGTAACGTGAAACTCGTGAATATCATGAAGATTATTCATTATCGTCGATTTTTTCCTATACCGTCACTTCTTTAACATCCCTTTATGACAATGTTATACCAAAATTCTGTACTAAAAATACATTGTTATTATTTCTTATTTGAATGTCCTGTGGGTACTATGCAAATTAATTATAAGTAGAAATTTTGAAGAAAAAAAAAGTTTTAGTGGTAAGATTGTAAGGAAAATTAAACTCGCAAGTTTAACATAAACCTCAGTTAAATAAAAAAGTTTTCGCTGCTAACCACTTTTTCTTTATTTTGAATCATTAAGGCATTCATCTATAAGATTAAAATGTCATTTTAGCAAGTCTAATTTCACCAGATTTTTATTCCCGAAAGTCAAAAGATTGTGAGAATGATACATATGCAATCCATAAAACTAATACATGAAGATCTACGAAGCGTATAACAATAATTTCCTATCCCTTTCATACCATGTATTTGAGATGCATTGTTATCCTTCATTCAGCTTGTTCAAGTTAGAGAAGTGGTATTACTTTTAACGTCTTTACCTGACGTCGTTATAACTCATTATAAATGTTATTTATTTTATTATTACATTTTAAATTTATCGTATTAATTGATGGTATACCAAGTTCTTTAAAGAGATTTTCTTTGTTAATTTAATTTAATAACAAATCTTGCCAATTTCTAGGTAATTGAATATATGGTAGCACCTGGTACCCGATTCCTGCCTACATTTTATACCTGATTTCATTTTAATGCTTTGCATAATGTATGTGTTACCGGCCAAACCCGATTTTAGGCCAAACTAGTTTATCCTGACGCTCTTAGGATAAACTAGTTTTTCCAAGGCCAAACTAGTTTATCCTGACGGCCACGGGCTAAAACTAGTTTTTCCTAGGCCAAACTAATTTGGCCTTACGCTCATAGGATAAACTAGTTTCATTGGTCCGAACTAGTTTATCCTAGGCCGATCTAGTTTATCCTAGGCCAGTTCAATTTGGCGTAATTTTATTGATCCTGAAGACCGCCCCGCCGCCAACCTTTTAGTTTATCCTAGGATCCTAGGCCAATGCAATTTGACGTACTTTTATTTATCCTAACTACTGCTCCGTCGCCCCTATATAATATTATTTTAATCGATGAGGAGTGGGATACTGTCCCCTTATCTTCCCCATTTCACCGACGCCGGTCGTGACAAAATATGTTCCATATGATAAATTGCGTGCTGGAGGACCAAAGAATGGGATGAGAGGTTATGATAAATTTAGGAGAGAAAGAATTTAGAGGCTTGATTAATAATGTACAGTAAAATTTTGAAATCCGACATCGTCGAGACCGGGACTTCGCATATTTTTGAAAATTCCAGATTTCTGAAAGAATATCAAGTGTACGGTGCATTTATTCATAATTAATTCAAACCCAAATGATATTTATGTGAAGAAAAAATAAATATAAAAAAAAACATTGATTTTTTTTAATATTTATTTTTTATCACATAAATATCACTGGGCTTTGATTAATTATTAATAAATGCACCATTAAGAATATCAGAAGTACATTTGATATTCATTTAAAAATCTGAATTTTTTTTAAATCCGGCGATGTCCCGGTCCCATTTTGGCCTAAAATACATATGTTTTTCAAAGTACCATTATTCCACATTTAAAACTCTCTTTAAAAAATTGTACATTTGCTTTTATACGGATGGGAATAAAGTACTGGAAAACCTATTAGAAGAATCTGTGTATGACGAAATCCTGTTTTAAACAGATTTTTAATCGGTGCAAAGTGGATAAAATAATCCGTTTGAAAAAAATCATAATACATTTGCTAGAGACGACGGGCCTACTAAAAAAGGAAGTTAACTAAAATGAAGTTTTTTTTCTCTCCTATGTGATTCCGTTTTAGAAGGTTTACTACATAAAAATTTCTTATTTTCAAGTCTCCAAGACGTGTAAAAAAAAATATGATATTCAGATATTTACATACAAATAGAGATTCATTAAAAAATCAATATAGTTTACAATAGAATCAATAATATCGATAATCCACATTTTATGGCTTAGAAATTTAAAAATTTAAAAATTCTATACAATAAAATCTTCTAAGTCGGAATTGCAGAGGAAAGAAGAAAAATCCACTATAGGCAGGTTCCCTTATTAGAAAGTTCATCATCTGCTGTAAATGCATTATATTATTTTAACAAGTACAGTAAACATCCTCTAATCCGGCATCCTAAGGTCCGGAAAGCTGGATAATCCGGCACGACTTTTGGAAACACAACTGAATCGAAGAAATAAAGGACTTAGTTGAAGAAGATTTGACGAACCGACTGTTGAAATTTTGACTGATGAGGCCATCATTCAGAGTGTTATCAACTTAACAGTCCCCAAAGACGTTAGCTCAGATGAATATGATGTGCACGAGTCAAAACACATCTGTTGAAATCAAGCAGCTGATGGGACGTATACATTTATCAGATTTTCTGTGCGCAGCCGTTCGTTTAACCATGCAGAAATTATGAAACTTCACATCATCAGAAATGATTTTCTAATAAAATGAAGAGAAAAGACGACTACAAAACTAACTGATATTTGAGATTTGTTTAAGATGGCTCCTACGAGTAGGCCTACAGTGTACGTTTTCATTTTATACTCATGTACAGTCGTGGAAAAAAAAAAGGAAACACCCGTACTAACTTCTTAACAAATTATCGTAGTAGAAAGTTACTGGTACCGAACGATTGGAAATAAAGTTTATTTTTAAATGATGTATATAAAATTTGATTAGAGGGCCATCTACATATTAAAACGAGCCACAACTTTGTTTTTTTTTCAATAGCAGTACACAGTTCTGACAGCATAAATGAACTCTACACCCTTCAATTACCTAAAAACAGATTTTTATGCAATTCGTACGATAAGTTTCTGTGAAATTAATTATTTTAAAACCAGCGTATTTTAAGGGCTGTATCCAAATTGAAGTTCGAAGTACTCCATTGTTAACCGAGAGAGCCCCAATCTTCATCAAGGTACGTAAGCAGTCAATGAAGCCTGCTAGATTACAGGATAGCATAAGAAATTACAAAATATTTAGTCACTTCTATCACAGACGGCCCCTTAAACCATCATTTTGCCGTTTTTTAAGCATAATTTGAAAACTACTTGGAAGAAAAATGTGAAATTTTAGATTTCCATAAAGCAGGACTTAATAAATCTAAAACCATAAAAAAAACTGTAAGTTGCGATTCATAATTGTTTCGAATATCAATTTTATAATTCATAATTCATATCAGAAAATTATAAAAATTGCAAATTCACAGTATTTTTATTTGGATATATTAGTATTATTGCTACAAAAAAAAATTAGCGCATTATGAGTATAATTTCAGGAGATATAAATAAAAATATGAAAATATAATTTAACATTAGAAGCACCAAATTTTGAATGTTTATAATTCAAAAACTTATCATTCAAATGACTTGAAATTGGGTTTCTAAGCATAGTTTGAAACAAAGATTTGAAATATCCCGTTAAAATTGGGTATTGCCATTAAAAAAATTGAAGCTTGGATTCGTTTTAATAGGTAGATGGCCCCCTAATTTTATATACATCATTTAAAATTAGACATTATTTTTAATCGTTCGGTACCAGTAACTTTCGTCTACGATAATTTGTTGAGGAGTTAGTAGGGGTGTTTACTTTTTTTTCCAGGATTGTACATATTCTGTATAAAACTTACATTATTGAGTATTTTTAATATTCTATTCAAGCTGTTTAAAGAATAAAAATCATGCGTTACTAGCATTTTCTGTTTAATTATAACTTCTGCACGTTTTTTCTGACATTCATCCTGTAATCCGGGAAATTTCGTAATCCGGCATGCTGCAAGTCCCGAACGTGCCGGATTAGAGGATGTTTATTGCACTAATATCCTCATTTTACATACATAAACATATTTATTTTTTGTTAAACATGGGTTTCCGTCATAGGCAGGTTATTTTTTTTCACGTTATACCGTACTTTAATTTTATTATCTAAAAATGAATCTACTCATCTTAAAAAAAAATAACAATAATAATACATATATAAATTTTAATTGTGGAATAATAACCATTTAAAAATACGTGCATTAAAAAAAATTTTGGGCCGGGCCAAATATTACTGATATTTTTACTAAACAGACCAAAGATCCTGCCGGTCCAAATGATTTTCATATGAGCTGGGTTCGAAATTGGACTGAAAATTTCTGTCTGTGCTGACCTTAAGAAGAATGCAGTCCAGTCTCGACTTAAGCCGGAAAAGAGTCCCGCTCCATCACGGTTCGGATCTCTCGAAAAAATTAATCCCCAAACCCAGGCAGGGCCGGGTGTCGGGGAGGAAAATTGGTCGGGCTCGTAAAGACCTTAGATCGAATAACCAAATACTAGCTCACAAATTTTGTAAATTTGGACGCTAAACTTCTACTATACAGGGTGTCCGGTCTCAACGGTGTCCATTGGCTAATTCCTAAACCGTTAGTCATAGACATATAGTTCCAACTACAAAAATGTTTAAAATCAGGTAAACAAATATTTTAAAAGTGATTTGGGTCAATAACAATATTTCTTAAAAAATTACGAAATTTAAATTTTTATACGGTCCCCCTGTCATATATGTTATATTTAGTAAAATTTTCCTTTTACACTAACAAGTAATACACGAAAAGTCCTGTTATTCTACGATTAAAATTGACCGAGTAATAGCTGTTTAAAGTTGGAGCATATTTTTTGCTGCAAATTGGGGGTCATTCACAAATTTAGTCCACATATAATTTCGTCAGATATATTAAAAAATGGTCGAGAGTAAAATTAACATTGCAATATAAATTTGAAGTCTTTAATTATTCTGACATATTAATGCAAAATATACAATTTGTAATAAACATTTAAGAAGAAATAAAAAACAGAATTTTGATTAAATAAAATGATGCTAAATTAACAGCCTCAATTCTTTACAAAATGATACGCATTTTAAAATATTATTAGAATACACTATCCTGCAAAAGTTGGGTTATGTCATGTTATTTAGCTTTTGATAATTGATTCTTTTGTATTCTGTACCGCTGAATCTGAAATTGACCTTCATTTTTAACCATCACATCAGGATTTTTCGCAAATTTCAAAGTTAAAATTGAGTCTCCTCATTCATCTCATCGGACCACTCAGCTATTTAGCTGTAAGAATACCAAGATAATCAAAAATATCGAATAAATTATTGAATAAAATAAAATAAAATAAAATAAAAAAGTTTTACATATGTTTTACAGTAAGAGATTTTCGCTATATTTTAACTTACACATTTACGATTTTCAAAAAAATTGTAACGTGATGGTTAAAAATAAAGGTCATTTTCAGATTCAGTGCTAAAAAGTACGTAAAAATCAAAAGTTAAAAAACACAACCATCTCTCTACTTTATAGTATCCGATTTTTGTTATTCTTTAACTTTTACAATTTATGATTTGCGAAATATCCTGACATGATGGTTAAAAATTAATGTAATTTTCAGATTCAGTGCTCAAAAATACATAAAAGTTAAAAACCCAACAATCGCAGTCTTGTATTATCTAATCTAAAACTTTTTCTTAAACTTCTTGGCGGTAATCTTTCAGAAATTTTTTGTGTTACCGAAAATCATAATAATATTAGATTGTTATTGGATTTCCGCCAGTATGTAAAATGTAATCTCGATCGGATATTTAAATGTCAGTTAAAGTTCGAGTACAAATTTTAAACTGGAAAAACATAGATACGATCGTTGAAGGAACATAAAAACTTATAAAAATAACATAATTTCATTTAAAAGAAATCATAAAAGGAACAGTCTCAAATCCTGACAAAATAAAACATATGTTATTTTCGCCAATCTGAAACTTAATAAATTTTAACTTAATCGTAATACTTGTACGAATTTTTACAAAGAGCAGATACACATTAAATATAATCTTCGAATACTTTAAGCACTTGATATGTGACCTCTCAAAGCCAAGCCAAACTCATTTGTTTTCAGAGAAGAAAAGTGGCATAAGTCATGCATTTTTTAAATTTTATAACTTGCACAATTTTAGTGTTAAATGAATGGGACTTTTTTTGTCTTACTTGTCAGTTACTAAATATAAATTATAGGACCGGGGCACCGTATAAAAATTTAAATTTCGTCATTTTTTAAGAAATGCTTTTATTGACCCAAATCGCTTTTAAAATATTTCTTTATCTGATTTAACATTTTTATATTTGGAACTATATGTCTATGACTAATGGTTTAGGAATTACCCATTGGACACCTTTGAGACCGGACACCCAGAATATTTTTTAAAAAACGAGTTTTTAATGAACTTTGCTCACTTCCATAGATGTGTTTGACTTGAGTGGATTCGTTTGAAAAAATTTGAATTTGAGCGTGAACTTGACTCATTTTTGATAAATTGAATTTGCATTAGAATTGGCCTAGGATAAGCTAGATTGACCTAGCATAAACTAGAAGATTGGCGCAGATGCGGTCTTTGGGATCAATAAAAGCAAGCCAAATTGATTTTCCTAGGATAAACTAGTTCAGACCAATGAATAGCAGGCTAAACTAGATTATCCTATGAGCGTTAGGCCAAACTAGTTTGGACTAGGAAAAACTAGTTTATTTTATGGGCCTCAGGATAAACTAAGCCTAGGAAAAACTAGATTATCCTTTGAGCGTCAGGATAAACTAGTTTGGCGTAGGAAAAACTAGTTTATATTATGGGTGTTAGGATAAACTTGTTGGCCTAGGAAAATCTAGTTTATCCTATGCGCGTTAGGATAAACTAGTTTGGCCTAGGCCAATCTAGTTTGGCCGGTAACATATATATTTCAAATAAAATCAATTCTTTGACAACCAAACCCCACAATGTCGTTACATTTGTGAATATCACATGAGTTAATTTGGTAACCTTCTTAAATGTCTTTAAGTGTGCCAGGAAAGCAAAATTCAACCAAAAAACCGATTTTTACTTTTTTACATCATTAAATAGTTTAAACTTTTATCTTTCCAACGATGTGTCACACATGTTTATACATAAAAAAATTAAGTGTTGAAAATATTCATTCTTTCTAAGAGTACTTCACAGCTTGATGGCCATTTAAATCTTTAATAGAATTTTTCTCAAATCTTGGATTTTTCATGTTTATGTTCCTTTTTTCAATATCTATTAACCTTAAGAACTTAGATTTTTTTATACTTATGTTATATTTTATACTTTAACACACGAATTTAATGATTTGTTGAGAATTATTTATTTTAGGCAGTGAAATCTTACCAACAATGCTAATTTAAAAATGTCTTTCAATAAATAATTAATAATTAATTTTTGATTTCACTCTCAGGTACATAAAATTGGTGAATTTAACATGTCGGAGATAGGGCTTTCCCGGTCCCCTTAAAGACAGAAGAATCTTTAAAATGTTAATAAGAACTGAACCATCATATATTAAAGAAACAGAAATTCTTTTGTTCCTTGATAACATTATCATTCTTTTTAACATTTCCCCCTGAAATATGTACTAGATCACAGTTATGGGTAGATCGAAATTTCCCATTATTAGAGAATGCAGGTAGAAATGGTTGATTTGAGGAATCTGCTTTCTATTAGGATTTCGAATCAGCTGGACGTCTACTTTTAAAATATTCAGGGTTGTACATGATTTTCATCAGAGTACTAAAGAGAGGAATTTTTGTTCTTTTTCAAACATTGAAATATTGTTGAGGTATTTTTTATCACGCGTTCCTCAATGAAATTGTGGAATTACTTAATGCAAGTTGACTCAGATGATATACAGAATTTATACAGGCCAAGTAATATACAAAAAATTAGTTAAATTTAAAAACGTACACAACAATTGAAAACGCACATCCTGCAATTATTGCTCATAAACAGTACTGTACTCGAATTATTTGGTGCGCACGTATAAATGAACAAAAAATACTATGCACTAAAAATTTTATAGTAAGCCACTTGCAAAGCATTTCAATGTAGTAGATCAATTTCAATATGTTGAAAGAGTTTAACATCATTAAGATACACCACAAAAGGATTTTTTCTTTTAGGTCATAATTTAATGCAATTCTTTTGAGTGACCCTGTAAATGAACTACAAATTCTACACACTTCGTTTCCAATATCGAACATGTTATCATAAATTTCAATAACATATATTAATTATATGGCAACACTAGTACATTTACCCGAATTAGAACATGGTCAGATAGATAAAAAAACGGCCGAACCGAAATCATAAACACTTTTCAACTATGTTGTAGTGTTAAAATTGGAATTTTTGACCTAAATAAATATCGAAATTTACACCAAACGCACATTTATGTGATGGATAGTACGAAATTTACAAACACTTCATGAAAATCAAGTCATTTTTAATTACACTACCTATCTTGAATTCATCTGACTTTGCACGATTCCCCTCTCCCCTTCTTATATACATTTTCTTAAGCTAAAGCAGATAATCGAAATATTCTTATCACGATTTGCAGTTTTTTTCATACCTAGCACCCACACTATTAGTAAACAATGATAAATAGCAGAATCAAGCAGAAACAAACATCTTTATTTTTAAATCTGGGAATAAAACTTTTGGGGGATAGGCTTTTATATTTTTTAAAGGTAGTAGCAAAAGATCAATATCATTGCAAGATAAATAAATCCCTTCTGAGAATTAAGAAACATTGAAATGCAAAATAAATTTGAAATCAAAATGTATCGCAAAGAATAAAAGATATCTTAGATTTAGAGTGCGGAATTAACTGGAAATCCCAAACCATTAATGTTGCATCAGCTTATGTCATGAAATATTATATATTATTTTTTTAAATAAATTGTTTTTATGGCTTATTCTATTAATATAAATTTTATTGTAATAAATATGTACTTATTGAATTATATTTTTAAAGAAATGGAATTTTAACTCACTTTCAGCTTTTTTTTGTGTGTGTGTGTGTGTGTGTGTGAATATTTAGTTTAATTATTCATCAGATACATAAAAAATTATTACGAATCTAAAAACATGTTTCGGACACTAATTTAAAGTTACCACGTTGCTATCAACGTATTGTTTTAACTTAAACAGTTGAAATATTTAGGTATTTCCATGACTTTCATTAATGGAAATTGCTCATCTTCAGTAAAAATTTAGCCTGTATTTCTAAAATTTAGGGAATCATAAGAGAGAAGAAGTATTAAAATATTAAACAGCGAGTATAGAATTAAATATAAATAGGCACATAAAACACTTATAATAAGATTAAACTTAATTAAGTTTGGAATGCATAAAAATGTAATAAATAATATATATATATAGGGTAATTCCGGGATTTATGCCGCACATTTTTTTGAATTTGTATATAAAGTCCCATGGTGGACATAAAATTTAAAAAATCATGCTGTGCAATTTAATGTTAAATATACAACGCGTGTACTGCGACAAAAAATTTCAAAACAAATTATTCATATTTTTTAACAATTCTTTTCTAAAACATTACACTGCGGCGCGTCACCCGTACATTCAGGCTGAGACGCCGAACTTGCGCGATAGTTATGCCGCGCTTGTAATAAGAACAGAATGAAATTATAAAAAAAAATAGTAAAAAAAATATTCATATCTAGACTATAATTAACGATGTAATAACAAAATGAAACTAAATTAGTACAATGAAACGTATTAGTAGATTCAAATTAAACATTGTTGCCTACTTTCACTATCAAAATTATTGGCTTGATATTTTTACATAAATTTTAATTGTTATTTCAGCAACAACGTAACATAAATGTATTAGAAAGGGAAAAGAAAAAAAGGAAAATTGTGTTTACATAATTTATTTGTTAACCCTTTCGGTACCGGTGGCTTTTACACAAATTTTATTCGGTTGGTATCAGTTTTTTAAAAGAAGTTATTTTTACTTAAATAATCATGAAAATGCTCTAATTAAACAAAGCAAATATTACTTTTCTTTTTTACTGGTGCCAGAACAAATTTTTTAAGCTCTTTATGAATGTGGTTATATGCACCGATGGTTCCGAATGGGTTAAGAGACCTGTTTTTTCAACTACAATCTAGAGAAAAATAATCGAAAACGTACAGACTTTGTGTAACTACATTTAAACACTTTATTGATGCAAGTAAGCCAATTATACTTCCTCATTATTGGAGTAGTTTGCAAAGAACGTCTGCGTTACGCGTAATCCAATTTTTCATTATTAACATCTTGACTTGCACCTTTCTTGAGCTTATCACTTTTTATTTTCTCTTTTTTCTCCTTTGGTTTTAGTAAACTTGATAGAATGCCTAACATGGTTAGTCTGTGCAAAAAGAAAAGGAAAAGTTAATAACACTTTATCATCCCGTACAAAAGAATCTGCGGCATGTACACCGGAATAGCAGTGCGGCATGTATCCGATTTTGCATGGTGCAGACGTCGGCCGTCACAGTTACCTGCCATCGCTAAGGGGAATGGCGTAACCATACACACAGTACTCTATACAAACGCTACACTTAGTTTTGACTTCGAAATCATGCATGCATTAATAAGTGTATGAAAAGTATTTAAAAATAACACGTTTAAATGTTTGGACAGTCAAATCATGCACTTACGTCAAATTAAGGATTGTACTTCTACAAGTAAACATCGAAATGGGATTCACGCTATACACTGGTTAAAATATTCTCATTGCGCACCTATACTGTGAGTTTAACGACCATCTATCGACAATCACAAGAAATACGAGGGATGCGGCATCTATCCCGTATGCGGCGACTCTCCCGGAGTTACCCGATAATAAATAATTTTTTAAGACGAAAATAAGTTTAAATTTTAAAGTGTTCACATGATCAAAATAGTGATGTTGAAGCAGAAAAAGCCCAAGATGATAATACAAAGACGCTTTTCAGTGACTTCCATTCGCCTATTTCTACTTAGTAGCAGATTAAATATTAAAGTGAAAAAAAGTATGTATATATTACCTTAAGTAAAAAGTTTTCCTCCAATTTTTTTCTTATTGTAAAATGATGAATACACACAAAAACAGCACAGTTAATAAGTATAGTTATCTCCTTTGAAATCTACAATCGTCTGCCAACGTTTTAGCAACTTTTCAATCCCATCTGCGAAGAATTGTGGCGTGCGCGATTACAGAAAGAGATCAACCTCATTAATGACATCCTCGTTTGAATTGAAGATTGTGCCATCAAGATTTCAGCTGCAGTTTTGAAAAGAGATATAAATCCAAATGTACCATGTCTGAGCTGTACGGTGGATGTTGCAACAAATCCCACTACAGCTTGTGGAGCGTGCAAAGATTATCGTACTACCATGTGTCCGGTCGTTATCTTGATGAAAGAGAATCAATTTTCTCCTGAACATGATTTTTTTTTTCAAATGGCACGAATTTTGATTAGCATGTTAATTTTGCACTGTTTATAGTCTGCCCGCTTTCTACGTATTTATTGTAAAGCATTCTGTGACAATCCCACCAGATGCATAGAAGAACCTTCTTGTTAGTTAGGGTACGTCTTGGAAACTTGCCTGCTGACTCGTCAGCTGCAGACCACCCTCTTTTACGGTTTGTATCGTTGAAGTACACGCATTTTTCATCACAGGTCACAATTCTGTCCAGAAAATTCTCTTTTATTTGATATCGGAGCAGAGCGAAACAAGACATTTTTCTTTTGCGCTTGTCTTCGGCAATTAATTCGTGATGCATCTAGTTTGAAATTAAACATTACATTTATGCGTTTCAGAGCGTTAACTATTATTTTTTTGCAAACGGGAAGATCTAACGTAATTTCGTGTTGAAACGTTTTTATCTTGATCAATAATTTGCTTTACCTGATCACAATGAACTTCAGTAGGAAGGCCAGAACGTGGTTTATCTTCAATGTCGAAATTCCCATCTTTAAACTTCCGAAATCAAATTTTGACAGTATCGTAAAAAATAGTATTGTTGCGTAAACTTTCACACATTTTTTATGGCATTCAGCCGCACTGTGTTTGTTACGTATATAATCGTTCGTTCTGTTGACGTCATAGCCCAGTTTTGAACACTTTTTTGAAACACATGACAACAAATTTTTAACAAACAAATTACATAGTCGTACAGCTCTAACGTTCAGCTTTCAAATGCAAAAAACAATTGTGGAAAGGTTAAAAACCACACAAATGAGCTACACAGCTGTTGCCGCGAAAGCACCTTGATTGGGTAAAGCTTTTTATTCAACCTACAAAGGTAATAGAAGATATAGGAAGTTAATATAAGTATAAAATAAATGTAATCACAAATAAAAAATAAAACGAAACAAAAATAATTAAAATCAGGTACTATCGTAAATCGAAATTGAATAACGAAACATTGTAATCCGACAGTTTAGCAGTAATCTGATTTGAAGTATTATAAATATTTTTCTAGATATTTTAAAAACATTTTCGACCCTTTGAATACAGGATCAGATTTTTAAATCACATCTAGTGGTAGTATTAAGGTGGCTTATGCACCCATTTCTGATTTTTTATAAAATTCTTTAAGGAATTTTAGGGTATTAGATACTAGATTTGCATTTGAAAATAAGGATAACCCCAAATTTTCAGTGTCATCTTTCCCTAATAAGGTAGTGCTCCGCATTGGCTTATAGCATGTGACATACCATTTTATTTCTCGAAGTGAAATGTTTTGTTGTAATGCTACCATTAAGAAAAATTCTATTCATATAAATATCTCTTTATCGCGCATATTGTAAAGGAAATGTAATTTTTCCTACACTTTCTGAACACCTTTAGCTCTATTAATAAATGTACATTTTATTAAACTATTATAAATGTAACTATTCTCTGTCGAAGCATATAAATTATTTAATTGAACAGACAAAAAAAAGCGTCAAGATTATTTCTTGATTACTGCAAAATATATTAGTTCTTTACACTAGTCTCAGAATGTGAATTTGAATGTAAATAATTCTTTGATATGGATGACATACAGCTTAGAAAACTACGATAAATATAAGTGTAACACGAATTAAAAAAGATCTTTATTTCTATTTTTGGAATAAAACTATCAGCTTTTGTATTTTTAAAGGTACCGTGAAAAGATCAATAAGACCACATAGGAAATCCCTCCTGGGAATTAAGAAGCATTGAAAGTGGAATAAATTTAAGAACCAAATATATCACAAAGAGAAAAGAATTGTAGATTTCGCATGCAAAATTAACTAGAAATCTCAAATCTTTATCGCCTTATTTGCTTATGTCATGAAATATTACATATTAATTCTATAAATAAAGTCTTCCTTTCTCGTTAAAGCAGGTATAATGTATAGATAACATACTGTGTAGCTTTTTATATTAATAAGTAAGGAAATATTTCTTTAAAAAAATAAACCTGATTTAAAATTAAATATTATCTGGTGGAGTATTATTTTTATTGTAAGTTTTACCTGTGAAGCAAAGCTTTTACTTTATTTTGAATGGTTTAATTTCTTTTGAAATATTTACTTCCTTTTCTTTTGGAATTTTTTTTCATTAAATTACTTGTTAAAAGTAAGCTTCATAAATAATTCACAAATGTTCGTGATACAGCTCAAACTCTGATACAATTAAAATCCAGTTTACCCCGCTAATGTGTTCTAAACAAAATCAGAATATTAATATCAGTCATGAAAATTCTTCTTTTGTAAAAAAAAAAAAAACATTTTATTTAACGTCGTTATTCTTTAATTAAACAGATAATATACTGACCATATTGTATACTTTTTGCTTAGAATTTATTTTTATTAAATTTCATTGTTGAACAAAAGCTTAACGAATATTTCAGTAATGTTCAAAGTAATTGCAGCTCAAACTTTTATACAGTTAAACTCAAATTATTCATACTAAAGCGTTCTGAATGTAAACGAAATAATTATGTTAATCATAAAAATATGGCATGTTGTGAAATAATTTCTCTAACATTGCTTTCCTTTAATTAAAAACATAATGTAATAGGGTAGGCCGCAATATTTTTTTTATGATGCATAGTACATAAAAGGTGCCAGTGGTGGCACAAAGTTTACACAAAAAGTTAAGATTTTGTTAACATTTCCTTGATTTGCCGAAAATGTCTTAAAATGTTAAATTAAATTTATTTTGGTTGTATTTATTTCTATCGTCGTGGTCACTGTGCAAAATATCTCAGTCAACTCAGATTATGTATTATTTAGGTTCTCTATGCTTTTAATAACTACAGCTTTTAGCTGTACCAAAATCAAAAAATCACCACAAGGAGGTAGATACACCCACTGAATTTTGTATTCGGAATGTGTGAATTTTTATGCTAAAAAGCCCTTTCTTAAAATGAATTTTGATATATTTTTCCTTGTTTGGAGCTTTATCCTGATTAAAGCCCCCATATCATAGATGCAGCGTTTGTCAAAATTTTAACAGTTCTTTCCACAACCTGGGAGTGAATTAGAAAGATGACCAATGCCTTTTTTTTTTTTTTTTACATGAATACTAAATTCATGTTGCAATGAATTTCTTCTGGTGAAAGATTTTTGATAATTGGAGCCTCGCTGATTTCGTTGAAGACCCGGTCATGCAGTAATAGTACTCCATTTCATTAAAGTTCAGCTTTGGAACCTAAGGTACCGCCAAAAAATATCAATAATGCCACAGAGGAAATCCATCCGGAGAATTAAGAAGCATTGAAATCTGGAATAAATTTAAGAATCAAATATATCGCAAAGAGAAAATATCGCAGCTTTAGCATACAAAATTATATCAAATCATTATCACATTATTTGCTTATGTCATGAAATATTACATATTAATTCTATAAATAAAGTATTCCTTTCTCGTTAAAGCAGTTATAATGTATAGATAACATGATGTGTAGCTTTTGATATTAATACGTAAGGAGATATTTCTTTAAAAACACAGAAACTATTTAAAAATAAATATTATCTGGTGGAGTATTATTTTTATTGTAAGTTTTGCACTTAGACTATATATAACTATCGTACATTTTTGGTCTTTTTATTCTTTGAATCGCGGCGTTTTTTAATGCTCTTTCATGCTAATCTTTTAATTTTTTGTTTAACTTCTGACGATATCCTTAATTTATGTTTAAATCGATCTCCATTTGTTTATGGGTATGGCGAAGAACTACCATTACTCATTTAATATGCATTCCTTTTCAGTTACCGTGCCACTGGTTTTAATGAAATTTTGCACATTTTTAGGTGAATATTTTCGAATTTAGGTGAATATTCACCGCGTGTAGCCCTGATCTGAACCCAATCAAAAACTTTTGTGGCATCATATCTCATACGGTTTATGCATTTTTTTTTACAATACTCCTCAATAATGAACTTCGATCTGCTGTTGAACCTGTTTGGTACGAAATGGAGCACCAAGTGATTCTGGATTTAGTTTTTTCGATGGGAACTCACATTGTTGCATTAATAGCAGACAATGTAGGTGCAGTTCGAATTTAATTTATGGATACTGTTCTGTTAACAGACAAATTGTCTATACTTTTGCTACAATGTTATTTTTTTTATCATTACATATTATGTAATGTGTATAAATTAAAATTTATTGTTTGTGTATGAAAGGTAAGTCCCCACTAATATATAACAGTTGAGTTCCAACAATTCATTACATACTTCTCCCTACAGAAGCATAACTGATCATTGTCTAAACTTTTGCTGAGCACTGTATTACGCTGTATATCAATTCCGAGAGAAAACAGTATTTCAAAAAAGAGGATGTCCGAATATTCTTACCCTGATTGCAAAAATCATTTATAACCACTATATAGCACAGCCCATATTCAAAATAAAGAACAGTTACTTTTTTTTACAAATTGAAAATATCGTTTGGTAATTTAATGTCTTCTAATGCAAATATGCAAATGATATTTTTATTAAGAACTTATTGTTGATTAAACTTGTTTATTATCTTAAAATCTATATAATTTTTTGATAAGATTAATTGAAAAAAAAGTATTTTGAAAAGTCAAAATATTAGAATATTTATTCAAGTGGGTTAAAATATTAGAGTATTTCACATTAATTCTCTTTTAATTAACACCAATTCATAACTGGTGGCATCATTGGTTAAATTCAGACGATTTTATTTAAAATCAGAATTCCTTTTGGCAGTTTGTTTGCTTTTTCGTCTTAAAATGGGTCGTGTCAATGATATTCCTGAATCTCTTAAACTTCGTATGGTTGATTTGTATCGGCACGGTACAAATCAATGTTATAGATTTATGTTATAGATAATTTTGTAGATTGTTTGCAATCAAGCGTTAATAAAATACTAACAGAATATTAAAAAATGGAAAATTTCAAAATAATCAACGAAATGGCGGCCAAAAACCAAAAACATCTGCTAGAGATGACAGGAAACTGAAGCGTATAGTTAAGAAAAACCGTTTTAAAAGTGTGTGATTCTTGCACCGAAAATGAAAAGAAGAAGGATTTGAAATTTCTAATCGACAACATTAAGACGTCTCAATAAATTTAAGTTTGAATCTCGTGTATCGAAAACAAAACCTCTCATGAGTGCAAAACAAAAGCGTATAAGATTGAATTGCTGTAAATCAATACGTTTATGGAGCGAAGAAGATTAGAAAAATATGTTATTTAGATGAAAGTATGTTTTGTGTTTCATATGGTGATCAAGGTATTCGAGTTTGGCGAATGAAGTAAGAAGTATTTCATAAAGAATGCCTTAAACGTTCCATAAAATTTGCTACTTGTGTCATGGTTTGGGGTTGCATAAGTGCAGAAGGACCTGGAAAGTTATGCATCGTATACGAAAAGATTAACTCTGAGATATATCAAGAAATTTTGGAATATTACATGATTCCATCATCAGAAGATTTATTTGAAGATGATTTCATCTTTCAACAAGATTTAGTGTCACCGAATACCTCGGTGTCAACTAAGAATTGGCACCCCTAACGCAACATTAAGGTACTTCCTTGGCCACCAAACTCACCAGTCCTTAATCCCATCGAAAACTTATGGTGTATAATAAAGTAAAAACTCCGAGAAAATCCTCCTTCAAGTAAAACTGCGTTAGTGGCAAGTATAAAGTCTATTAGGGCTAGTATTGATAGAAATGTTTATAAACACTTTGTATATAGTATGCAAAATCGATTGTACGCTGTTATGAAAGCTAAAGGGGATGCTACAAAATGTTAACTATAATTTACTTCATCTTCATAAGGTAATATTGTTGCGTAAAATAAAATATTCTAATATTTTGAACCAATCTAAATTTTATTCTAATATTTTGATGTGTTTCAGAAAGTTGTATACCTAATTTATTGTAGTATATTTTATATTTTGCATATGTTAAAATCTTATCTAAACATTCCAGATTTAATTTATAAGAAATTTAATTGCACTTATTTAGTATTAAAAATAAATAAATGAAAAACATTTTTTTTTTCGTTATTACTTTTTCTCAATTATTCTGATAATTTGAATATGAGCTGTATAATAGACTTTAAAAAAGCTAAGTGATTAAAAAGCTAAGTACTCTGGTATCATGAGACTTTCTTTCCATCTGTAATCCACGTTAAGGCGTACTCACTGATTTCTTGCGACTTCGAATAAAAGACTGTCCTACTTCTTTCACACCAGAGGGCACATTGAGCTTTTTCTTGATTTTTGAACATTTCCGTTTTTCTGGATACTCACACTGCTACATTACTGCGACATTGCAAAACCTACAGAAAAAAAATAATTGTTGGTTACATTTCCAACAGTTGGACAACAGTTGGCAACAATTTGACATCTCTATCTTGTATAAAGCGGATATGAATACATTTTATAAACAGGGAGGAAGATACATTTTGGAGACCTGGATGTTCATGTGTATGTTATGAGAAAGTTAATGATAAGAAAAGGAGATTTATTTTAAGCTATAAAAGAGAAAAAAATTACAGACAGTGTGTACAGCCTCTACATTACTTGTACAGGCGTACATTTTGTTTGTTTGCTTATTATTCTAAAAATTACTTCTATCGATAATTTAAAATTCCGCATTTTCTGATTTTTTGCAATAAATTTTCGGAGCCATTTATAAAGTTAAAGATTTAAACAACGATTACACAATGCAAAATTCAGAACGTTAGTTACGGCTGTCAGTATTTTTCAGAATAGAAAGAAAACATAGCAGATTCTTTTAATAGAATTAATAAAATATTATAAGAATGTTAAAAGAAAATACTATAAGAATATATTGTTTTTACTATTACAGAAAACGAGACGACGAGATATTATACTTTAAATGGAAATCACCTAAGAACTAAGCCTTTTTACACAGCAGCAATATGTATATATGTATGATAATTATTTTATGAAAAAGTCTTTTGAACTTTTTTGAAATCCCACATTGAGTGTTGCTCCAATATACTCTATTCAGAACCCATTATGTTTAATTAAATTGATTAATATATATTTTGATATAAAAAAGTAACACGGGAATGTTTTATTCAAACAATGCAATAAGCAAAAAAGTTTAACAAAAATTATAATTCATATTCATAAAAATGTTTCGTTTTACTTTCTGAAATTATTCCCATAACCTTCTGACAGTCTTGGAAAAGGGCAAAATTGTAATGCTGTTTTCTCCGCATTTTGTTTTAAATGCTAAATAAGATGATTATTTCAACATTTTATAATAAAACTGAATAACGAATATGAATGCAATCCTTGGAAGTATTAAACATTGTTCAATGTATTAAAAATACATTAAATAAATAGAATTATATTATTTTAAATATTGCTTGTATTGCAGTGAAACCTGGAGCTTAGTGAACGTTTTAACACGGGCAATGAAAGCGTTAAATCATTATTTTTACAACATTCATACTAAAATTACACTACCCATCAAATTTTTACACTTTCCTACTAGTATTTATAGAAGTGGATTATTGGAAATAATTTTGTAGCAGTGATTTCAAATTCGTGTTAATAAAATCTGAAGAACGTACAAATATTTTTGTTATGATTTATACTGCATGCTCAGTGTCATTTGTACGCAAATAGGAGCATTTCTAATGATCCAGTAACATTTAAAACAAATTAATTCATTTAAAAACATTGTTACAATATATTTTTACTGTTCATATTATGAAAGAATATATTCTGGATTAGAATGGAGTACGTATATTTTATGGAATAAGTAAATTTAAAGTCTGGTTTCTTATGTAATAAAGCGTTCTGCAGCTGTACGCGTTAGTAGACTTTAAAGATTTTTTTCATATGTTTCCCAAATCACCGTAATTGTATATTTATATCCATAACTCAAATAGCTGAATCCACTAATAAATAAATACAAAACATACATATTAACTTAAAAAATAGAATTATAATTATCTAATATAAGGAAACTGTAGTTATTTTGTCAATAAATCATTTTTGACTTTTGGTATTATTTTTCAGATTTAAATTTTGTTTTACTTATAATGTTTGTTTAAAATTTAATTGAATCAGTATTTTTTTAATTAAAATATCGTATAACTTGCATATACTCGAAAAGTGTTGCTTTTTAAGATCAAAACAAATATTTTCTCAGAATATTTTAAAATTAAATACATTAAATATTTTCGGAAATTTTTGAATGCAACATCTCATTTTATGTTTAAGATAAAACAGATAAAATATTTATCGGGAATCGCTTTGTTTACATTTTGAAGACTTTGACGTCAACTTCTCGTATATTGCAAACGCATTTAAAAATCGTTATTTTTGTATTTGAGAAAGTCTTTCCATTGAAATTAAAACAAAAAGCTGTCTTCCTGAATTTCACTTCAAAAAGTTTTCAGAATCTGTAACATATTTTAAATCTGAATGATTTATGACGAAGAAAAGGCTTTTGGTGAAGATTAAAGATATCAGGAAAATAAATACGACTTTTTAAACATATGCATTATACATTTAAAATTTGTTTTGAATTGGAAATTTTTATTCTTTTATACATCTTCCTAACCTTTTAAAGATAGAATTATAGTTCTTAAACATTCTTAAACTTTCTCACAAGCATACAAAGTATAAAAAATAAAAAATTTCTATAGAGCAAAATGTAAATTCAAAACTGGAATTCCACTATAATTAATAAAATATAGAGAATGTTAGTAGAAAAAGATCATTCAAAATAAAGAAAAAACATGTGTGCAAAGCTATACAGCCCTGTGATAGCAGATATCTCGATTTGACTTAATGTGAAGAACCCCCGTGTGGAGAATATTAATATAGTTAGCTCGTAGCAAGAAGAAGTAGATGTCATTACATTATCCACATAGTGACTTTTGTGTATTTTCTGTGTTGGAAAGTTTGTGTTATCATTTTTGTCTTGGCGTTTACTTGTTTGATATATACTTAAATATAGACACAATTAATATTGCTGAACTACTTTCATAATATACTATGTTTCACTTTTAATAATGATCTATTTCAAATTTTGAAACTGTTGTAGTATTTATATAATCAATTTTAATGCTCGTTTACGATCTATAATGTCTTTATTTATGTATTTTATTCTTCCATTACAAAAAGAAAGACGCTATCTACTACAGCCGTCCAGAGGGAAGAAATTTCTGAAATTTTTGGTAAATTTCACCAGACTCCAAAACCAACGTCTGTCCAAATGTTGATATATATATATATATATATATATATATATATAATCATGCTTTTAAATTCCATGTGCGGGAATATATTTTGAAAATCAACTGGGAATTTATTCGGTATGTTGTGTAAGATTTCTATTGCTATAAATTAAATATTTAATGGGTTGTAGTGTTTTTTCCATTTCATGCCATTTGATAATGTTCTGTTTTCATCTTGAAACAATTCTTTTGGTTATATTGGTTGTTTGGGTACAAGAGGAAAAAAATTTCAGCTTTTAGCTTTTTTTTCTCACAGAAAACAACCGATTTGCTTATATCATTGAATTATGTAGTCTTGAAAACGTAATTCAATATATAAGTTTTTCATTTTTTTCGGAAACCATATTCTTCTTTTTTTTTCTTCCGTATTAATTATTGTAATTAATTATAAGGCACTTTATTTTATACATACAGTTCTATATTATAGGTTTGTGGCATCCATTTTTATTGTCAATTCATTCACAATATTGCGGTTTTTGATGATGGTCGGTAATGTTTAATTAATGGTTATATATATATATATATATATAGCTCTATTAAAAGTAAATGATTTATGAAAATCATGAAAAGAGGGTGCAAAACAACAATAAAAATCTATGAAAATTTATAACGAAAAAACAATAAAAAAAACCACTCCCTGCTCATCAGAAAGTGGGAGGAGTGAAAAAGGCAGGTACCAAAAACAGAAATTGGATCCTCACGGGTTTCGCAAGATATGGCCAACCCACATACTCCAAAAGAATAAAAATAGATTTAAACTTTCAAAAACACAACATAACGAAGCTATTTTTAAAAATATTAACGAATCAAAACTGCTTTAAAAACAATTCAAAATTTTGATTTGTTTGATTATATTTGTTTTTAAAGCAGTTTTGATTCGCTAATATTTTTTAAAATAGCTTTGTTATGTTGTGTTTTTGAAAGTTTAAATCTATTTTTATACTTTTGGAGTATGTGGGTTGGCCATATCTTGCGAAACCCGTGAGGATCCAATTTCTGTTTTTGGTACCTGCTTTTTTCACTCCTACCACTTTCTGATGAGCAGGGAGTGGTTTGTTTATTGTTTTTTCGTTATAAATTTTCATAGATTTTTATTGTTGTTTTGCACCCTCTTTTCATGATTTTCATAAATCATTTACTTTTAATAGAGCTATATTCACTTAGTGCATATAAGAAGCTGCGTTGCGCCTGATGCACTGGGTTGTTTGTTAAAAAAAAATAAATAAATAAAAAAAAATAAAGCATTATATATATATATATATGTATATATGTATATGTACAAATATATATATAAACATATATACATATATAACCATTAAATATAAACATTATATAATGTTACAATTCATCATCATTTAAAATAATAAAAAAATTAAATTGAGAATCAATGCACTACACTGACATTATACATAATAAATCTGCATCAACTGTTATTAATTTAACTAATCATTAATGTTTTTTTTTTCAACTTTAATAAACCTATATCCTAATCACCAATATATGATGTATTAAAAAATTAAAACATTCAATTTTGGCGAAAGGAAAATCAACAGCGAATTCATAAAAAAGAACAAGTAAACAAAGAAATATATGTAGGAAATCATAAATATTTGAAATATTTTGTAAAATAATTTGTAACTAAAACTATTTAACCAATGAAAAAAGACCTGAAATAATGAATGATTTTCAGCATCAACAAATCCTTTGATTTATATATATATGTATATATGTGTTTTTGTTATGCGATAGCACTTTTATTTATAAACCCATTTGGATGTAACTAAGCATGTGGCTTATCAGCATCTAAACTGAGATCGTTGATTGCCTTCCTGATTCAAAATGGCGGCCACATAAAGATTTCAAACTAAAATAATATACAATATAATAGAAATAGAAATTTATTTTAACTTTAGTGTTAGGCTTTCGTACAAGGATTCCGGAGCAGTACTTCTTTTCCCTCTATTTTAAAAGTGGCTGAGATATTGGGGTATGAAAGTGTAGGGTAGTTACATTTTGAAGCAAGACAACAGAATAAAAAAATCCCTGCCGGCTCGGGCCTACAGGCGGAGGTGGATTTCGAAGTTAAGTACTAAAATCACCAACAAAACTTAAATCAAGATTAGAGATAAACACGGTTCCTTCACTAAGAATGAGCTCTAGGGAGCTAAACTTTTTTTGAAAATTCTAATATACACGAATACACACACGCATGTAATATGGAATAGGTTTAAAAATGATTAAAGCAAATTCAGAGAACCTCAAAGTGTTAAAATATGTTAATATTTCCATAGTCCGGTTTTAATCATGTTTTAATGCGTTTCTTCAAACTCACATGACGTTAGATATTGACCTGCTGAGATCCATTATATTTCAAATATGACGCAATATTTTGTTTTTGTTTTTTATTCGTCAAACTATTTATTTCATTTTGAGTTTTCATGCGAAAATCTTGCTCTAGAAAACTTATGACGTAATATTCAACTTGTTTTCAATTCATCAAACTATTTAATTTTCCACGTGAAAATCTTGAAATAATAAAGCAATTGTTGTGGTGAGAATTTTATTGCTTTTTTTTTTAATTGTTGGCAACTACAATAATGAAAATTATTTATTTTTTTCTGCCATTGTTGTGTAAGAGCTGGTTTCATCAGAACCATGTTAAGACGGTATTCAGAAATACTAACCCTTCCCATTTCCATTCCCTTGGGCCGATTTTGCCCATTTTCAATCCCCGCCGAGATATTAGCCCTCTCAATGTGTTTGGCGAGTTTGAAGACGATCCGTGCATCATTGCGAATTTTATCGTGCGGACAAAATTCAGTACATACATACATACATATATATACAAACTTTTTAGGTGGGGGTGGTTTTGGGTTCCTGGGGTCCTATAATGAAAAGTTATGAACGAATTTTTCAAAAGTCGCACCACGGTAACGACTGCAATAGGTAGGATTTCTTACGAAATCTACCTAAAAAAATCAATTATGAGTTTTCAGTGAGCGTAATTCCTCGCCTATTATCTTCCGTTATTGTACCCATTTTTTCCAACTCTCATATGCATAAAACTAAATATTCATATCCTCTCGCGTCAAATTTTTTCCATGCTTGGCGACATTTGACGACACAAAAACGAAGTTCTCATAAACGAACCAACTTATAGCTGAGTAATTTGCCGAAATTTTCATTTATATTGAGTATTGACGAAGACTGTGTATGAATCTTCTGTAATCGAACACTCCGCAATTTAGCTTTACGTATTCGAGTAAAATTATATAAAATTTTAAAACAAAGAAATAGTGAAGTTTTTTTTTCATCCCTACACACTACAGAAGGATAAAGCTTTTTATACAGTTAATTGAATGCAACTGGGCATGGGTATTGGGCTTCCCAATCCCAATCTGGCCCATCAAGAAAAATAAATCAGTCGAATTTTGCTTGATGGACCAGAATCTCCATAAAAATATATATTGTGCGAATGTACTGAAATATTGTTTATTTAATTTAAAGAACTTTTTATTATGTTCAAATATATATTTTTTTTTAAACTAGTATCTTTACATTCTTGAACATTTTAATAAATAGATTAGTTCCAAACTTTCTTTTGTAAGCAATTTTTTTAAATAATCACACACAGTGATATTAGAAAAGAACATAGTATTATAAAACATCACAAATAATGCAGTGCCGTATAAGTTTTCTTTTATTTTTTCTCTGTATAAATCCCAAAACGTATTTCTTCTGATGTATTTTTCCTTCGAATCTTTTTAAGATTAAATGTTATTTTGATTCCCAGAGGGGATATCATGTGTAAGAAGTCACAGATCATTTGCGATAACAGTTGTAAATGTAGAATCTAATGATTTTATTTATACTAAAATAAAGTTTACCAGATGTGATTTGGATTATTTACAAATGTTAAAACATTACGCCAGTTTTTTTTATATTGTCAGATACCAGTTAGATTTACTACGAGTATTTCTAACTTAAAAGAAAACAAGAAAGAAAAAAATCATGCGTTCAGCGTAGATTATGAAACACTTTCCAACACATTCAGAATAGTGTAACAAAACTGAACCGTTTAAAAAATTATAATATTAAGTCTAATTCAGCCATATGGAAACCCATAACACATTTCAAAACCCAATTTCTGCTCTTCTCATCTACAATCGGAAAATTTTCTGAACTGTTTCAGCATCTCTGTATTTGATTTATAGATTTGTATCTATTGACTACATGCATGCCAAAATTTTGTTCACTTAAGAAAATACTCTGCAAACGATTTTTCACCATGTACCATAATTTAATGGAATTATTTTGGGTAGCCTTGTAAATGAAATATTAATCCCAAATACTTCATATGCAATACCAAACATGGTTAGGTGACCCTAAATATGGATTATCAATTGCATGAAAATCCGAGAATATTTACGGGAGTTACGGGACAGACGGACAGACGGACAAACGGACAAACGGCCAGACAAACCGAATGCATAAACACTTTTCAACTTTGTTGGAAAGTGTGAAAAAATTAAATTAGCTCTAGAGTTAATTAGGATTTGTTATTACGTATTTAAATGCGTTATGAAGAAAAAGAAGTTCATTTACAGGGACAATCAAAAGTTCTCCGTTGCATTACGGCCAATGGGAAAAAATATTTTCAAATGACTTTTAATGGTGTTACACTCTTTCAAACATAGTAAAATTGATATTCATTTATGAAGCCCACTAAAATATGCATTCCATTGAATATGCGGTGCAAACAATAGTTATTGTTCATTTACAGGGCCACACAAAAGAATTCCGTTCATAATGGTATAGGGGAAATTGTTCGCGGTGTATTTGAAAAGATTTCAGATACTATATTGTATCCGAATTATTGTATATTAGAAATGATTGCTCGAAATGCATTTTTAATTATGATATGGGCTTTTATAGGGTTTCGTTAATCTGACGAAACCCTATACGTCTCGCTCCTCTGTCTCTCTGTCTGTCTATCGATCTGTCACATAACCCTTTCTCAGAATCTATACATGTTGGAGACTTAAAATTTTGCATACATATAGCTGAACGCCACACATCATACGACAAACAATAAAATTTTGAAAAAGTCCTACTTTTAACCCTTTGGGCTCCCACACGTGTATTTTAAACAATTCTTTCTAAGATAGTCCTTAATTAGGTTGGAGGCGTGAAATTTTACATACTTATAGCTGAACACCTCACATCAAATGGCAAACCATAAAAGTTTGAAAAAGTCGTATATTTAACCCTTTGGGCTCTCACGTGTGTATTTTAAACATTTCTTTCTAAGTGAGTCCCTAATTAGGTTCGAGAGGTGAAATTTCGTATACTTATACCTGAACACCTCCCATCAAACGACAAATCATAAAATTTTGAATTAATCGTACATTTAACCCTTTGGGCTCCCACATGCGCATTTTAAACATTTCTTTCTAAGTGAGCCCTAATTAGGTTGGTGGTGTGAAAATTTGCATACTTATAGCTGAACACCTCACATCAAATGACAAACCATAAAAGTTTGAAAAGGTCGTATATTTAACCCTTTGGGCTCCCACGTGTGTATTTTATTCATTTCTTTCTAAGTGAATGCCTAATTAGGTTCGAGGGGTGATATTTGGCGTACTTAGACCTGAACATCTCACATCAAACGACAAATCATAAAATTTTGAAAAAATCGTACATGTAACCCTTTGGGCTCCCACCTGTGTATTTTAAACAATTCTTTCTAAATGAGTCCCTAAATAGGTTGGAGGCGTGAAATTTTAAATACTTATAGCTTAACACCTCACATCAAACGACAAATCATAAAATTTTTAAAAAGTCGTACATTTAACCCTTTGGGCTCCCACATGTGTATTTTAAACAATTCTTTCTAAGTGAATCCCTAATTAGGTTGGAGGTGTGAAATTTGGCATACTTATAGCTGAACACCTCACATCAAACGACAAATCATAAAATTTTGAAAAAATCGTACATTTAACACTTTGGTCTCCCACATGTGTATTTTAAACAATTCTTTCTAAGTGAGCCCCTATTTAGTTTGGAGGCGTGAATTTTTCCATACTTATAGATGAACACCGCATATCATACGACAAATCATAAAATTTTGAAAAAAAATCGTACATTTATCCCTTCGGGCTCCCACATGCGTATTTTAAGCAATTCTTTCTAACTGAGCCCCTTATTAAATTGGAGATTTGAAATTTTGCATACTTATAGCAGAACACCTGACGCCAGGCGACAAATCAGAAAATCTTGAAAAAGGCTTACGTTTAATCCTTTGAGCTACCACAGATGTATTTTAATCAATTTTTTCTAAGAGAGCCCCTAATTAAGTTGGAGACATGAATTTTTGCATACGTATAGCTGAATACCTCAGACCACATGGCAAATCATAAAATTTTCAAAGTCTTATATTATTTACTCCTCCGGGCTCTAACTTTTGTTTTTTAAGTAATTTTTCTAACCTCCGCCCTTTTCACCAGGAGCCTTTTCATGTGAGCACTTTTCTTACTTTTGCCGACACCCCTTTGACCATTCTTTCGTATTATGTACTATAGCATTAGATATTTTAGTTCCACTTTTTACCGCCAGGGGAACCTACTTATCTCGGGTGCTGTCGACCCAATCCCCTCAACTAATATATCTACGGATAGTATATAAAACGGAGTTTCGTTTGGATAGAGGTTTGGTTAGAATAGAGTGCGCCCCTGGTTGCGAAGTGTGGAACTAACAGATTTTTCAAAAGGATAAAGTGTTTTGAAAGAAATATTAAACGAAACCCCCTGAGCAATCTGTGACCACACTTACCAACTTTTCACTGTATTTATGCATACTATAAAGTGCGTATAAATGCTATAGTTCATATACAGAGCTACAGAACTGAATTCTTAAAGGTTACTGAGTATGAACATAAATTGCTTAAAGGTGCGTTTTTAAAGGAGTTATACATTTTTCACTGAACTGAATTTAGTGTACTAAGAAATATTTGTAGTATATAGATAAAATGATAAACAGGGCCACGTAAAGAGTTGGATACATGGCCGTCTATGGGTGATAATTTCTGGAAATGTAATTTCAGAAGTTTTAAGAGTGTTTAGTTTGAATTAAATTTTAGCTAAATAGTGGCATGTAATAAAGGTACAAGGTAAACTACAGGGCATTTCAAAAGTATTCAAGTATGTTTCCATCTATTAGCATAAATTGCTGAAAGATGAATTTCAACCTGTTATGCATTTTCTTGCTAAACTATTTTTTTTTTAATTTTCATTTGAAATAAACAACATACACGAATAAACTTGACTTCTCTATTATTAATAACTTGATTGTCGAAATCAAACATATCAAATATAAAATTCGTATTTTTTTTTTTTCGATTTGCGTATTTTTTCCACGATCTTTATTTTCAATATGTTCAAATTAAAATTACTCTACTTCCAATTGTTTTACATTTTCCCGCAACATTAGTTAATAGATGTGGAAGAGCGAAAGAAAATTTGAGGTGGCTATTATAAACTTGTGTGATTACAGTATCTATCACATACAAATTGTTTTCTTATTACTAGAGTATATTACATGCTCAGAGTCGCAGTCGTTAGGACGAAAATTCCAATCGCTATACAAACACTTCCCATGATGCATCACATTACAAACACGGCAGTCTCTTTAAAACATAATTACAATATATTCTTTACTGTTAATATTATGAACGAAAAGGAACTGATTTTATATGGAGTTAGTATTTTGACTAACTAAGTTGATTGAGAATCTGGTTTCCAATAAAAAAAAACGCTTCTTGCTTCTACATGGCAGCATAACATCGCTTGCGTATCACCATGCAATTATTTTATAGTTCTTTTCATTCACATTTACCCTAAGGTAATTACTATTATCTTTTACTTTTATTTATTTTTATTTGTGTCAAAAAGTCAGAAAAAGCTACAAAAAGTATATGATATTTTTTAAAACTATTAAAAAATATTTTACCTATCCATAAGGTTTCTCATTATTTTCCCTTGTGTTTCCTATATCTATGACCTTTTTTTTCAGGATGTTTGTTAACAGGTTACCCCCCCCCCTTTGATTTACTCTCTTTTTTCTACCAGTTGCGGGCCTTGCTTTTACAAGTTACATAATACCCTACAATCATTATGCTCTGGGAATGTGTGTCTGTTACCCAGAGGCACTTTGATGAAATATCTCCGAAATTCCATGGTTAGTTTGTGTGTTTTTTATGATTTAAAAAGTTTTTATGTTACTAAAAATTTTTGTTTCAGATTTTCATTTGCTCGCTATATATTTCTTTTTATTTTACACCACTTACAAAGTAATCGAAACTTTTTTTTTAATAGGATGTAATAAAGACATTTTCTCTCTATTTCTCAAAATAAAAGCCATTAAATATATATATTTTTATTACATTTTGAATACTATGTCTCATTTTATGTTTAAAATATAAATAGAGAAAATAGTTATCGGGAATCACTTTGTTTACATTTCAAAGAGTTTGACGTAAACTCCGCATATATTGCAAACACATTTGGAAATCGTTACTTTTGTATTTGGTAGGATGTTTCCCTTGAAATTAAAACAAAAAGCTGTCTTTCTGAATGACACTTCAGACGGTTTTCAGAGTTTATGTCATATTTTAATTCCAAAGGATTTATTCCGAAGAGAATTTTTTTTTTTTTAAGTATAAAGAGATCGAAAAATAGATACGACTTTTTAAACACATACATTATGAAATAAAAATTAATTTGATATGGAAAATTTTATTTTCTTCAACATTTTCTGTATTTTTTTTTTTTTCAAAATACAATGTTAGAGTTATTTCACTCTGAAACTGTTTCGGTTTTAAATTGTTTTTTCAATTAAAAGGATTGACATACGCACACATAACAATCCGCTTGTTCTTTATGACTTACCAATGAAACAATGTTTATTCACGATTAGTTTTGATGCAGTAGATGGCACAAATGTTTCAAGTCTTTTCATATGCGTTTGCATTTGTGATAAGCTAAAAAGACGAATATGGTAAAAATTATTATACTTTCGATATGACATTCTATCTTCCTTTGTTCAAATATTGCCCTAATTTTCTAAAAATCAGAAAAATAAAGTCATATTTATTAGTACAGTATTCCAATAATTATAAATGATAAACAAATTCTTACAAAAAGACACCACCAACAACCGAAGATAAACAAGTTATATCTGTCGTCTAGGCTAATTGAGAAATCAGGCTCTTTGCAAACAGCCTATGCTGTTTGCAAAGAGCCG
This sequence comes from Maratus speciosus, assembly GCA_963932465.1. Lineage (NCBI taxonomy): Eukaryota > Metazoa > Arthropoda > Arachnida > Araneae > Salticidae > Maratus > Maratus speciosus. The sequence continues at coordinate 324,568,605 of OZ010791.1, read as the reverse complement.
GGCTAATTAGAAAATCATCTCCCTTTTTCCAATTAGCCTAATATTCTTCAGACTTATTGCAAAGAGCCTAGACAGCGTCAGGCTAATCGAAAAATGACCACTTATTTTCCAATCAGGGTGATATTTTTAGGTTTATTAACCCATATCCCGACCCGAACTCGAAGAATAAATTACAAGAGACTTTACTCCGATCCGAGCAAGACAAAATAATTTCTGTCGACACGCAACCCGAGCAGAACCTGAAAAAAAAAAAACGAAATCTGACCCGAACCAACTGTTCTAACCGACAAAAATATTCTAAAGCAGTATAACCGGATCCGTGTAAGACAAAATAATTTCTGCGAACACGCAACCAGACCCGAACCTAAAAATTCCATTAGAAAAAATCCGAAATCTGGCCTGAACCAAATCTGAATCCCACTAAAATATCCCCCAAAACCATAACCCGATCCGAGCAAGACAAAATAACTTCCGTGGACACGCAGCCCGACCCGAAGCTAAAAATTCCAATAGAAAAAATCCGAAATCTGAACCGAACCAAATCTGAATCCGACAAAAATATTCTAAAAAAACCTAACCGGATCAAGACAAAATAATTTTCGCCGGCGTGCAACCCGATCCGAACCTGAAAGTTCTACTTGAGTTAACCGAAACCTAAACTTTACCCGAAAAAAAAGTACATCAGGCCGTACCCCGATCCGAAAAAGGCAAATTAATATTCGTGTACACTCAATACGACCACAGTCTGAAAATTCCATTTGAAGTCAACCTGAAACCCGACCCGAACCATTTCTGAAAACGAGAAAAATATTTTAAAGAAGCGTAACCCGATTCGAGCAAGACAAAATTATTTCTATCGACACACAACCGGATCCGAACTTAAAGGTTCCATTTGAAGTCAACCCGAAAACCGACCATAACCAATTTTCGGATCGACTTTCGGATTCCGTTCAAATTAGAACTTTCATGTTATGATCGGGTTGTTTGTAGACGGAAATTATTTTGTCTTGTTCGCATCGGGTTATAGTTCTTTGGAATATTTTTGTCGGGTTAAGATTTGGTTCGGATCGGGATTCAGGTTGACTTTGAAAGGATTTTTTAGGTTCTGGTCGTATTGCGTGTCCAAGAAAACTGATTTGTCTCGTTTGGATCCGGTTATGGATCTTTGGATTATTTTTGTCGGGTTCAAATTTCGGGTTTCATTCAAATGAATTGTTCAGATTCGGGTCGCGTTGCGTGTCCAAGGAAATTATTTTGTCTTGCTCGTATCAGATTATGGACCTTTGGAATATTTGTGTCGGATTCAAATTTCGTTTTTTTTTTCAAATGAATGTTTTAGGTTAGGGTCGGGTTGGGTGTCCACGGAAATTATTTTGTCTTGCTCAGATCGGTTTATGCTTCAATGGAATATTTTTGTAGTGTTTAGATTTGGTTCGGGTCAGATTTGGGTTTTTTAAAGTGGAATTCTTAGGCTCGGGTCGGGTAACATCTCCACGGAAATTATTTTTTGTTGCTCGCATCCGGTTATAGTTCTTTGGAATGTTTTGTCGGGTTCAGATTTGGTTAAGGTCAGATTTCTGGTTTTCTTCAAATGGAATTTTTAGTTTCGCGTCGGGTTGGGTGCGCACGGAAATTGTCTTGATCGGATCGGGTTATGGTTCTTTACTATATTTTTGTCAGTTATCAGATTTGTTTCGTGTCAGATTTCGGGTTTTTTTAAATGGAACTTTCAGGTTTGGGTCGGGTTTCATGTAGACTGAAATTATTTTGTCTTACTCGGATCGGAGTATGGTCTCTTCTAATTTATTTTTCGGCTTCATGTCGGGTAATGGGTTAATAAGCCTAAAAATATCACCCTGATTGGGAAATAAGTGGTCATTTTCCAATTAGACTAACGCTGTCTAGGCTCTTTACAATAAGCCTGAAAAATATCAGGCTAATTGGAAAAAGGGAGATGATTCTCCAGTTAGCCCTGCTCTTTGCAAAAAGACCGATTTCTCAATTAGCCTACGACATATCCATAGGAAAATTTTTGATAGAATGATAAAACTTAAGATTATTTTACAGATAAGTTTTATTCAGCTGAAACATTCTGTCATTTTCTGCAAATGCCTTTAAGATTTGGCCTTGGTCTTCACGATTTCATTGTAATAGTCTTGCATACTTCATTGTGCTATTCTTCAAGATTTCATAGGAAAATGGTCTGATTATTGATAATACCAGGCTCCTAAAAAATCAAATGTGTGATTTTTTTTATGGAATAAAAAAGAGACTAGATAACAAAAAAGTGATAATTATAAGAGAATGGGAGAATTTTATGTAGGATGATTTAAAAAAAAAAAAAAAAAAAAAAAAAAAAAAAAAAAAACGTTTACAAAATGACATGGCAAATCAGGCGTATAACAAGGATGAAAAATCCCATAGGAACACAGGGTCGCAAACCACTTATTTAGTCACAAATACAGGGCGTTTTATCTTACTCAATTTGAATTGACTCTAATAACTTTCAGAAAAGTTAAGTACATTATAATAAATCATTTAACAGAGAGCCTGACCTTTGTTGTAAATGTGATAACAACAAACAAAATTGGTAGAAATTTGCACTAAACGCTTGAGCAGTATGCACTTAACGTCCCACATTTTGGACTGTGATTATCAATTCACGGTATCATCGATTACTTGCGCGATATGTTTTTTTCCAGATCTGCTCGTGATGTTATCACATTTAACGCAAAACAAGATACACATCGTTGCTTGATCCTTACATGTTTTTATTTATTTTGCAACTATTACTGTCAACTCGGGTTCAGTTAGTATGAAACACCCTGTATATGCGAGTAAATAAGAGGTTTGCGACCCTATGTTCCTATGTGATTTTTTATCTTTTCTGTCTGCCTGATTTGCCATGGTATTTTGTAAACAATTTTATAACCACCCTGTATATTAAGAAAAATAATTATAATTACTTTTTTTATCTCATATTTCCACCTTTTTTAATCCTTACCGGCGCGGAGTAATTCTGTTTATAAAGTGATGAAATAATGGACTGCCACCGGAATTTATAAACGAATTTATTAGAAAATACAAACTTGCTTATTTTTACGTACATTATAACTGGAAAATTTTAATAAAATATTTCTGGTGCCGTTTGTCAGTTTTGGAATTAAAATTAGGTTTAAGGAAACCGCTTTCAAAAGGGTTAACAAATATCTTTACCATGTAACCATATACCTGTGCCGAAATATGTTAAATCATCTAAAGCATTATAAAAATAGCACTCGATGACGCTAGTTTTAAATTTTCAAATCCTGTATTATTTTAACAATACTCTTTTATACGACAATTTATGCCTTTGTAGTAAAGAGACAGCTTATTTTTTAGGATATTCTGCATTCTTCGTTTTTATTTTTTTTTTCTCTTTAAAACATAGCTTCAACAAGAATACTATGAAAATACAGTTATGGCAGTGTCAAAGACAGAACCGTTTGCAAGATAAAGTTGTAAAGATTTTACAAAGAATTTTATTGATATTTTTATTGATACATTCTAAGAAAAAAGCATTTTTGTGATTGCGAAAGCAATGAAAGAAAATATCGCATCCAATTTCGATATTTGTTTTTAGAATGTGCTACTATGTTTTACCAATTGCAAATATTAAATTTTTATTGGGAAAAATTTATTTTTATGTTTAGATATTTTAGTATTTGAAAAAAATAAGACTACCGAATATCAGAAGATTAAGCTGAACATAAAGCACTATTCTACATTGTACATCTATATTAAGGAGATATTAGTTTTTAAAATAAAAATTCGAAAACAAAATCAAAAAGAAATTATCTCCATTTTCGTCATTTTTTCAGACCCTATATTTCATGCTTTACCTTTTTCTGGTTTGTAATAAATTTGTTGCAAGTTTCAAGATAAATGTGTGAATTTTGAATATGTTTGTTCATTAAACATTGCCTGGATTTGTTTTTCTTCGTATGTAATGAATATAATAATAAGGAAAAATATATAAATTCACTGTAAATAATACCCATTTTGATAGAATATGTTTATTTTAAAGCAAATGGTAATTGCAATTTTAATATATTAATTGTTAGGAATATTCTTAAATCCATATTACAATCCTATAATACTCTCAGGAAATTTATTTCATTAGAAATTTTTTTTATAAAAATGCGGCCATTTTTCTTATAACTCGATAGCCAATACAGTTACTATGTGTTATTACAGAAGGTTATACAGAGTTGGAAATTAAAATATGTACATTTTATTTAAATTCTGCAATTAGAATTATAGATTAAAAATACTTAAAATGAACTTCAAATTTTAATTTTGATGTTAATATTTTTTATTTTTAACTGTGGTTGTACATTGATGTTCATGAATTTTATTCGTCAGATATATTTTTCGTCTATAAACTCGGTTAAAAATAATTCTTTGTTTCTCATGAGACCGAACGATACATATCTTACTTTTTAAGTAAAATATGTACACTAAACTGATGATTCTGACATGTTAGTTTTGTTGTTACATTGGTATCATTCATTGTTTATAGTCCCATTTTAAGAAAAGTTATTCATGAAAATATTTTTACCATCTACAAACTTAATTAAAAATCTAACTCCATTCTCTTAACAGTTGAAAAGAAATTTATTCTTCATATACAATACAAACATGGAAATATTCAAACTAACTTTTTAATATTTTTATCTGTTTATTTAAACAGATAATGTTAAACAATGTTAACCTAATTTACACATGCATTTCATTCATTAAAAAATTATTTTTTTCTTTTATGAAGATTGTTTTTAATGATGTAGATATTGTTACGATTAGAAAAGTTATATTTAAGGAAACATTAAAAGTTTATACTTATACAATATAGCAAGTTTTATTTGGGATTTTAGTTATTTATAGTCAAAAGTATAATCATTATTTGTATAATGGTTTTAATTTTATGTTGAACGATAGCGTGACCTTTTGTTGTTTAAATCTTGTGAATTGTATACCTGGCTCTTCTATTTTAAACATGCAATCGAAATTTTTTCAATCATGAAACTTGCTAATTGGTACCTTTTGGATCAATGTGAAACTTATTTCTTATTTACGTTATTTTGCCAATATTTCCTGCTATTTTTATAAATGAAATATTTAATGCTACAAATAGTTATGAATAAAATGTTTTGCTATTGAAATATTTTTTGGATATTATTTTGAATATCTTGATGTGTATAACTCAATCGGTTACTAACTTTTTAAACTCTCCAACCATCTGCTAAGTATTTCTACTATATATTTCACGGAGCACCTACATATAATATTCAGAAATAAAAGTGATTAACTTTCATTAAACGGAACAATTAAAATTTGAAAATTCATTAATTTAAAATAAATTAAATACTTAAATTAACTCTTAAGAATGATAATGCAACAGAAAAAAATGTAGTTAACAAATGCAGCAATATTTTTTTTATCTCTTTACAAAAAAAACTACTACAAAAAAATAACATATTTGGTTACATTTTTAAAAAAATTTTAAACTAAATATAATAACTTTTGTTTCTTATTCCATTTAATAATTATGATTCCTCCTAAAAATATACATAACGTTACAGACTTTAATTGATGGACTTTTTAAATTTTCGTTTAACATTTTTTATAAGACACAGTCACACTTGGGATACCTATACTGAAAAAAAAAATCATAATAAGTTAGTCACCACTTGTACTAGCTTTGAAAATCTACATGCATCTTGAACATCATTTATCATAATCCTTTGAGATGGAGAGAGAGAGACTCAGTTCGTCGTCAGGTGTTATCTGGTATGGTCAGAAACCCGCAATAACACTTGCACTGCCCCGGAATTAAATACAAGAATCTCTGTTCGGGCTCATCAATTTTGCAAAAATATTTTAGCTGAAGTATCGAGAGTAGATATTTCACCCATTTAAGATTGTCGCTTTGAAAATAGCAAAGTTGCATAACATCGTCAGCTAAATTCTTGAAGAAGGTAACATTTCGGAAGAAGTCTAAAATCCATTTCAGCATAAATTCCTCGAAACAGTAAATTCTTACTATATAATATCGTCAGCTAAATTTCCGAAGAAGGCAACATTTCTGAAGAATTATAAAATCAAATTGCTCTCTAAAATAATGCATGCATATTTATCTATTAGCATTTCCTCTAGCCCAGTCATTTGGTAGAAAATAAAACTATGTTTTAATTAGTTTTGATATTTGATGCCTCTATGTTTTTAGGTCACTGAATAGAATATAAAATTTTTTAACAACATTATGCCCGAGAAAAACTTTTTTTGTAAAAAAGTGCAATTAAAAACAGACTTTTCTTTTTGTTTTTTGTTTTTCAAAATAACTTCGAAACTATGCATTTTCGGTAAAAGTTGTCAATACATGGATTAAAGAGGATACAAGTTCTTACATTTTATGTATTAAAAATTTATTTTTCTCTCATGAATTATTCACCCATGACAGTGCTGCAAAAATAAGGGCTGAAAAACGGGAATCATGGCACTGTACGTCGATGAAACATGAAAAGTAACCATTTTACTCAAACTTTAACCATTAGTGCTACTAAAGACTACATGAGTGACTACACTTTAGGTATCTGAGGTTCATTTTATCCTTCATGTATCTCAATCAACAGATCGAAAATTACTTTGGTGTTCAATTCAAATATTCATAATAGAATGTACCCTTGAAAGATTCTACAGTTCTTCAGGACAAGATGAACGAATGGTTACTATAGCATTTATGTTTCCCTGAAAAACCTGTTTTATACTCAATACGCACTGGTGTTTTGGCTGATGAAATAACTGCCATAAATCTCGGGAATTAGGCATTAAAGACACCAACAGAGTTGTTGTTGGTGACTTTGGAAATGTCAAATTTAAACAGAGCGACAGAATAAAATCTCTTATTGCAAAGACCTGTGTAAAACAAGTAGACAACGAGTTGGTTGTTGTCAATCCCACAACTTTGTTCCAACGAATTTCGGTTGCAAAGAATTAGGATGAAAACCATGAAAAGTTTTTGACGTACGATTCAGGCTCTTATTTCTTGTCCCTATTTGACAATGTCTTAACAAAAGAAAAGAAATCTACTATCTACAAAGAATTCAAATCCCTTACAACCAAGCAGTTCATCAGCAAGGTCCAATTCGTCATTGATGATTTTTCTGTTACATACAGTATTTTGGCCTAAGAATAAGTCTCTTTCTCCAATCTGTGACAAATATGTTCAGTATGTACAATCAAATTATCTACCACAGACAATAGCTGTGTTTGATATCTACCTAGATGTTGTACAAGTTTGTACAAATACTGCTGAGAAACGGATACGATCAAGCCTACATGCTTCTACTGACATATTGTTTGACGAAACAATGATACCAACTATTTCTAAAGAAAAGTTCTTGTTAGAAAGAAAAACAAAATACGGTTAATATCTATGAGGATTGACAAGTTCTCATATGTAAATATTACATGCAAGCAGGCGAGAGAAGATGCAGACACCTTGATTATAAAGACAGTTTGGTCCTTGGCTGCATCAAATGATACAGTAATCGTAGTTGGGGAGGATGTAGATCTTTTGGTCATTTTGATAGGTCTCAGAAGGGATAATAAAGTTTTATTTTTAGAACCAGGGAAGGACACAATTTCTCTAGTGACATTTTCTCCAACTAATGCTGTGAGTTCTACTGTTGTGGAAAACATCCTCTTCCTACGTGCTATGAGCGGTTGCGTTAGAACGTCAGCACTATTTATGCAAGGGAAAATGAAGTTCTTCAAAACTCTTGTCACGAATCCACATCTTGCGATCTTTTCAAAAGTATTCAACGACTCCAAGGCTATTCCGGGGATGATTGCAGCTGCTAGGGAACGTTTCCTTTTCTGATTGTATGGCTATAGTGCGACAAATGTGCCTTTGCTGAACCACTTAAATCATTTCGTACAAGATGTCAGCCTTTAGCTACAATTTGAACATTGCTACTTTACAAACCATCTGCAGCTGCCGGAAAAAAGAACTCTTCAAGAGTATATCACCCAGGTCTAACAATGAATGGAAGTTGAAAAAATATTTACTATTATGAAATATTTACTAATACAAATATTTACTATTAATAAAACATTTGTTTTATAATATTGGTAGTAATAGAAACATCGACTAATTCCATACATCTGTATTCTATATTGTACATGTAGGTGGAAAGCAGTGACCTTCAAGTAAAAAAAAACAGAAATAGGTTTTTCTGTTTTTTAAGTTAATGTACTTACTAATGTGCATAATTAAAGAATAATTAAATAATTATCCATAATGAGTGGTCGTATTTTTTATCAGCAATTTAATTGTAAAATGTAGTCAATCATGTAATATTTAGTATTATTAATAGTCAATGTTTTCTTGAAATAGTTAGTTTTCATGTTAAATCGACGTACAGCGACATAATTCCCGTTTTTTTCATATTTTCTTTTTACTTTCCATAACAATTTTTGTAAAACTGTCACGGTTAAACCACTGATCTGAGAAAAAAACTTTTAATACATAAGATGTAAAAAATATCCACTTTAATTTATCTCTTGTCGAACTTAACGTAAAATGCATAGTTTTGGAGTTATTTTGAAAAAAAAAAAAAAAAGACAAAAAAAGGAAGATTTTTTACATTATTTTTGAAAAAAAAAAGTGGTTTCCCGAAAAAAAATTGGTGGCCAATCTCAGATTCCTGTTCCGCAACCCGAAAAATATAAAGCCACCAAATATCAAAACTACACCAAAACTTTCTTTTATTTGTCCTTTTTGAGCACCTAATGCCTGTACTACTTTCGAAAAAACGCCGGAAAATCACCGTGGAATCTCTAAACATATTCATGCCCGCTCACTTCATAAACAGACACCGGATGTCACCATTAGATTTAACTTTATCACAACTGTATAAGACCCTTTCGCTAGTCTACACTACTCTTTTGAATCTCCCTCATAAACTACTGTTGCAGTTTCCGTTTCCGTGTCAGCGACAATCCGACACTAGTGAAAAAATAAATGTTTATCCCAATACATTATTTCTATGGGAGTCCCTATTAAAATATAAAACACTATTAACAAAAATAATAACAATATAAAATTAAATATACAAGTACATTTGAGGGGATCTCAAGCATAGTAGGCCAAGTCCATTTTGAAAAATAAATGAGATAGTCTGTTTAGAAAGTAACATAAAATTTGTTTTTTCCACTCCCACAGTGTCCCAAGTCATTTTTCACATACTTTATCAAATATATGTAAAATGTTTGCAGATTTTGTTTACTGTGGAACTGTATAAAACAGATTTTATGCACATTCAAAAAGGAATATCTCACTTTTTTAATGGACTTGGCCTACTACGGTTGTGAGCCCCTCATTTCATATTAATAATGAACATTAAAAAATTCAAATGTGTAACTATATTTTATTCTGAGGTATTTCTTGCAAAATTCCGCTTTTCGAAAATTTCTCATCCCACGTTAATCAGTGAGGATGTGAAGCACAAAAATGTATAAGTTCGATGTTTTCAACATATTCCTAACTTTATTCAAACTATAGGTTTTAATTTCATTTGAATACAAAAATGCCACATGATTTTTGTATTGATAAAATTGATAAAATTACTCCTCAAAGAGTGATACAAAATTTTTGAAAATTAATATTACAATTCAAAAAAAATTATTTTGTTCAATTTAGTTTATATATTTCTAAATCATGAATATCGGTCTCATACTTTCTACAAATTGTTTTCCATGTACAAAAAATGTCAATATTAACGGAAATTCGTGTGTTAAATCACTTAACAAAAAAAAATTAAAATTACTAAATAATTAATAAATTACGAAATAATATATAATTAATAAAATATAAAATGAAACTTCTTTACTTTGTTATTTTTATTTAAGTAAAAAAAAAAAAAAAAAAAAAATCATAAAATTGATAATGTGTTATGGGTCAACACAATAATAGCGTCATTATAGACTAAGTAAAAACTTAATGACAAAATCTTGTATATATATATATATATATATATGTTATATAAAAATTTTACCTTTTTCTATTCATTTAAATTATTCTAAATTTCCGGCCTATTCATTATTTCCTTTTTTTTTTTAGTACGCTCTATTATTTATTTCTAGTTAAATTCCTATATTTTTAAAATGCGTATCTTAATAATAGATTTATTCCAAAACATAATCTAAACTTTTAATCCCTTCATTAATTTTTATCGTCTACCAAACTGTAAAGTTCTGAACGCAGTTATTTATTTTTCGAATATTTATCAAAGCCATTTTTACTTTTTTATTCTATTTCATCTCATTTTCCCGCCCGCGAGGCACCAGCCTTTTCACATCGAAATCATTCCATTAGCGGCGCTGGGATTCTTTCCTGTGACGTTTCTTGATCGCTCTCCGTTGGCTGAGTGTCGGATCCCAGTTTCACTTCGAGGCTCGTTCGTGATTTTCGTTGGTTTAGCTTGAAGTTGTCATTTCAATCGGATTCCTCCGCGCATTCTCATAAATAGCGAGAGCATGAACTCAGAACGAGAATTTTTTTTTGTGCTGTGATTGTTTACAAAACCTGTTACCCGGTGTCCTTAGTCATGTGGAATATTCATTTCGTAAATTAACATCTATTTAGCATGAGTAATTAGTTTATGCTCGAGTGAAATGCTCTGATTTCTCATCTGCGGGAATTGTTCACTGTTGGTATGTTCTGATGGAATAAACAGTTGTTCTATGACTACGTTTCCATGTGTTTAATTGGGAAAACCCCATATTTCTTCATACACCTTTTTTCGCCACTCAAGCTGCCTTGTTTTCATAATGAAATAATAAGAGTTTGATTGGACTATACCAATATTATCATCGCTCTACAGCTGCTATATTTTCAGAGTTGATACCTCCGCTAGCAATGCTTGTGCTAAGTGGTAGGATTGCTTACAACATCACCAACGGCTGATTAAAATGTGGTATGACTCTAGTAATACGTAATAAGCACGATTTCAACTACACCCATTAAATTGTTTCGTAACATATGTATACACTGGTTTACAAAACTTAAGGACCACTTTTATTTTCAACGATTACAGTTAGAAACAGATCCGCAGCAGAAGATATTTTTGCATGAATTTGCAGTAAATTTGCATGATTTTGAGTAAATTTGCATGAATGCGAGATGTACTCTGTTTTGAGAAACTTATGCAGATTTTGTACTTACGCTTTTGTCGATCATGTGACAGGAGAGATGAGTGATTTTAGACAATCGGAATGTGCTGTGAACTGTCATTAGATGTAAAAATTGAAGGAGATTGGGTGAAGCTTGTACATTGAAATTTTGAACATGTCTTCGAGGCATCATTTAGATTATATTACTCGTGGTAGAATAATCGGAAAGTTCGAAGAAGGACGCAAAATGAGAGATGTTGCCCGTGAATTTAACATCGCGCAAAGTATTGTTTCCAAGCTATAAGAGGCATTCCAAAACAGTGGAATATGTGCTCGGCGCACGGGAGTAGGTTGTCCTAGCAATACGACGTCCAAAAAGATCGCTATATTGTTATTTCGGTAAAAAAAGAACCGAAGCAGCACAACTGGTCAATTAGCAAATCAACTTTGTGTTGTCACAGGAACTGAAATATTGCGGAAAACTGTTGCAAGACGTTTGAAAAAGTGTGTACTAGACGCCCGAAAACCTGTTGTGTGTATCCCGCTCTCGAGACGCCAACGTAGCGCCCGTTTACAGTGGTGCCGTATGCATCGCAATTGGACTGATGACGACTCGTCTGCCATGCTCTTCTCAGATGAGAGTAGATTCAGTCTATCTCTGATTGTAGACGTAAGCTGATATGGCGTGAGGGTGGTAGTGTTTACTGACGCAAAAATATTCTAGAAAGAGACCGATATGAGACTTCAAGTATCATGCTGTGGGCAGGCATCATGTTCAGCAGCTGCACGGAACTGTATGTGGTTAATCAAGCATCTATGACAGGTAGACGGTACATTGTAGACGTCCTTCTTACACAAGCTCGACTTTTTCGAGGTACTGTCGGCGAAAAGTTTCGTTTTATGGACGATAACGCACCTTGTCATCGCATATAGTCCGCACAAAATTATCTTGAGGCCGAGGATATCCATCGGATAGACCGGCCCACACGTTCTCTCGACCTGAATCTCATTGAAAATGTATGGGATGCCTTGTGGAGACGAATTGCTGTTCGACAATTTTCTCCCACAAACATGCAGTGAAGGAGGATTGGATCAAATTGTCTCAACAGATATTGAATCTTGTTGTTCTGAGTATGCCACGCCGTATTGAAAGTTGTCCCGCATTACACGGATGCCACATCTCTTATTGATATGGCACTAACGATTGATAATTGTGAGTATCATGCTTCTTTGTACAGTCATATTTTCGAAAAATATTCACGTTTCAGAAAAAGAACCTCTGGTAATTCCCTGTATATATCCTTTCAACAAAATTTTTATATTAAATCCTATGTAACATCCTGTTAATTCTATTGTTTGCTTCTTGACCCACAATCTCACGTAGATCTCATTTACGTGTACATTTCTTCTTGGTCCGTAAGTTTTTTTTCCATCAGAGTATATATATATATATATTTGAGAAGTATCTCTTAAATGCAATGTATACTTTTTTCAATCAGAAATCAATTGTGCTTTACTTATATTTGAGGGATACTTTCCCTGTTGAGCAGTTCCACAATATAAGTGTCCTTCATATTCTTGCTTTTCCTGATATTCTTTTTCATTCCTTTTGAAATTTCTCCTGCAATATTTCTAAATATTCCACTTGTTGCTATATAGAATTTTGAATAATCAGTTTCATTATATAAACACATGCTTTATTTTTCCTGGTCTGGTCTTGTTGTATTGTTTGCATTCCTGTCGTAAATTTTTCCTCTTACCAAATATTTCTCTTCCACTTTTTGAGATTACCTTTTTCCACATTGTTGTTTTTCACTATTACGAGTAAATAGGATTTACGATATTATAGTATTAAACTCTTTAGAAATGTGAATATTTTCAGATTTCTTAGTGGGTTCTGTATGCCAATTAGCTTTACTTTAATATTATTTTAGTATAAAAATAAATTTATAATATTATCACATGACATCTTTATTTAGAATTTTGGTTGATAGTGTTATATGAATTTGTAAGATAAATTTTGTATTCAAAGGTATTATATGTATATATATATATACATATGGAAAAAAAAATTCAGCTTCTAGCTTTTTTTCTCACAGAAAACGACCGATTTGCTTATAGCATTGAAATCTGTACTCTTGATAACGTAATTCAATATATAAGCTTTTCAATTATTTTTTATCGGTATGCATATTCTTCTTTCTTTTTTCCTTCCATATTAATTCTTGTAATATAGTACAAGGCACTTTGTTTAATACATAGCAGCTTGTATACTTTATGTTTTTAATATCCATATTTAGTGTCATGGGAGGATACTGTATTATTGTCATTTCATTCACACTATCGCGGTTTTAATTGGTGGTCGGTAATGTTTAATTAATGGTTATATATATATATATATATATATATATATATATATATATAACTTTTAGTACATAAAAATTTTAGTTAATCTTGATTATTATACTTTTTTTATGCTACATTTCTTATATATACAAAATTTTGTCCCTAATAGTTTTCTTAATTTATAATGTCACTTTCAATACAAATTTTAAGAAATGGTAAACGAAATATATTGAATATCAAATTGGTAAACACAAAAAGTAAAAAAGAAATTTATACTCATCATTTTCTACTTTTATGATAAAGTACAAAAACATCAAATAGAAGATTTCACCATAGTTTTATGCATAACTATTTTTATATTAAAGTTTATCATTTAAAACATTCATTTGATATAATATTTGGTTTTTGTAAGTACACAAGCGAACAATCTAATGATTATTTTGAAATTCCCTTTTAATAATTATTTTAAATTCTGTTTGATAAAAACTAAATATATATATATATAAATGAATACATATAAATATATTTTGGGAAATGATTTTATTTTTGAAAGAATGAAAATAATCCCATTACAGTAAAAAGGCAAAAAATAATCTACTTAAAAAAATGAATTTTTAATAAAATATCATAAGCTCAATAGAGATTCTGAGACAATGAAAAAACGAAATTTAAGAAGTGCACCCAAGTTCTTTTCAGAATCTAGTTATTATTTTTTAGTTGGCTTTCCCTTTATGTTCGTTTTAAAAATAAAGAAAGTGAGTTGATGAAATATAATAGTTTTGATTCCAACTTTAGAAGATAAAAAAATGATAGAATAGTAACATGTAATAGTAACAGTTCAGTGAATTTAGTACGAGTACATATAAAGTTTTTATTTCCACAGAAAAAATAATATTTCCATTGATTGTTTTTAAAGGAAAATATATGTTATGTAATGTACTAGCATTGTGTTAAATGTTTTCTACTAATGAGATAAAATATCATGTGCCTCAAAGATATCAGAACTTGCATTAAAAATTCAGGTTATTGTTCTATTGCTATCTATTATTGGTCTACTAAATATAAATTTGTTTTTTTTTTTGCCAGATCCGCAATATAGAGAGCTCGAAAAGACATAGGGGCTTTGAGCTTAGTTAAAGAGCAAGTGCTACCTTCTAGATATGGGTTCAAATAGAACAAAATTTCTCCAATTTTGAAAAGATATTACTTTTCAAAATCAATCAGCATAACTTGAGCAATGTAGTTAATTAAATTTTCACACATGACTCATTCTTGCGAAAAGGTTCACTTTATGGTGCAAAAGTGATAAATATTTGAAAATTAAACAAATGTCTTCATATTTTCATTCAAATGTATAATTTTTAAGAAAGCTTTTAAATACATTTCTGACAAAATATTTTAAATATTTAACTTTTTTAATAAATATAAGTCAAAAGTCCTCTAAGTGGAAGTCCCTATATCTACAGCACATTGTAACTTCACTGACGTTTAAATACTTTAACTAATTAAAAGACTTTAATTATGTTCTAGCTATATATTAAAAATAAACTTTTTTTACTAAGGTATTAACTGATAAACTTTGTCTCTACCGAAAATAGTCTCATTCCGTGAGTACTGAAAGTAAAAAAAAAGGTCTTCTAGATGACACTGTATACCAAATCATCATTAGATATTTTGGGAGAAAGAAAATATTTTTCTTTTTTAGATGTAACTCTTTGTTGAATTATTGAATCTTTTTCAATTTATTTGTTGCATTTAGATATTCTCAAAGTTCTCAGCGTATATTCAGTGGTCATCATAAGTAAGAAGAGAAAAAGTTAATTTTTAATATTAAAATACAAATTTTAGACACCTTTAACATTCCATTTAATAGAAAAAAATTACACCATTTTAGCAACCTGAAAACAAAGTATTTAAAAATTAAAAACTTAATTTACATCTCCTCCATGGACGTCACCTTTCTAAACATTGCATATTTATCTAGTTTCTGAGTCATTTATTAAACATTGTGAGCAGTATAAGGAGGTGCCAAATACAAAGCGTAGTTTAAAATATAAGGCAATCCTGTTGCGCATTATTTTTCGTAAAATTACATTCTACAAGATGATCGAAAAGTCGCACAACCCAAATTTTAATAAAGATTACAAAATCCGAAATGAATAATAATGAAATTATTTTTCGATAGATGGCAGCACTCTACATTTGAAATTCATTTACCAGTACAAATCTGTTGCAATTGATGTTGTAACTTGTAAGAGCCAATTGTTTCGTGGAAGATGGTGATGATGGAAGTGAAATTTTCCAAAGCAGAAAGAATTTTTATGGTAGACAATTTTAAACGAAAGCAACAACATCCTTCGTTAAATTTATTAAAGTATTTAAAGAGCCATGTTGCTGTTACCAACTCTTCGCTCGCCAAATAAGTTAACGATTTACCATTTGGTAACTCGATTTCAAGAAACTGGTAAAAAAGTAGTAGCCACCCATCTGTTCGTAGATCTGATAAAATGGAGGAAAACAAGAATAACATGTTTCAGTCACCGCAGAAGAGTTTGAGAAATAATCCACACTCCATCGTTGAACTGAAAACAAAGATTGAACATGAGATCCAAAAAAATAAGTGTTCAACATTTTGTAGAGCGGCCTCACATTTGAATAAAACGCACACGTCTTTGTATTAGAGAAAAAAAGGTCACATTTTCAATATCTTCTGTAACAATGTTAATTTTCGCTCAGTTTCGTGTCTCAATATTTTTATTCTTTCAATTTAGTTTATGTGTGTAATTTGAATCATGTTTGTAAAAATTTGAGTCACGTGTCACGTTTGTAAACAAAATATTTTTCAAGGGCTGTGCGACTTTTCGATCACCCTGTATAAATTCAATGTTTAAAACAATTTTTTAGCCAAATTTTGCCTTTTCTGATAGAATGGGCTGTGACAGTTCAACTATAAAAAATAAACATGTACAAACGACACTCAATAATTTTCAACTATGTGTTAATTTTAATTTTAGAAACGTAAATAACCCTTCCCGTGGACTCCGTGGTCATGTCAGAATATTAAAAAATCAAAAAAGTGGAAAAAAATATACTAGTAAACTTGATCAGTAATATGAGGTTTTTTATTATGCATAAATGAAAACAAACGTAAAATTATTATAATTTTTTTATAAAATAGTTTTTATTTGGCTATTTTGTACGTTTTTGTTGGAATGACCAATATTGTACGTATGACATTAAACACAGTTTTTTTTTTTTTTTTTTTTAGAAACACATTCATTTAGAGTAAAACAAGAGTGATTCAATTGCAAAAATTTCCATTTAAGTGGGATTTTTTTTTTTTTTTTTTTTTTTTTTTTTTTTTTTTTTAAAGCTGGTTTTTGTGGTAACAAATCTTTTGTAATTGTACAGCAGACTATCGGCCAAGACAATAAACTTTTCTGTATTAGGATTATATTCTCCAAATACAAGTGCTATTAACACAACATTCCATTTAATTAAAAAAAATACACGATTTTAGCAACCGGAAAACCAGAGTCGTTAAAATTGAAAACTTAATTCTCTTCATCTCCATGGATGTCTCCGTGGACATTGCCTATCAGTTTGACCGACACTGTCTTGTTTATCGGTCATTTGTTAAACATTGTGTACATTATACGGATGTCTAAAATATAAAGAGAAGTTGGAAAAGTGCTGAAATCCTGATACACATTGTTTTTCACAAAACTACATTCTATAAATTCAAAATTTTAAGTTTTTAGCCAATTTTGCCATTTTGCGAGAATGGCCCGTGAAATTTTAATTATAAAAAATAAATATGTACAAATTTAGCCCAATATAATTACGTAATTATATCTTCATTTTAATTTTTTAAATGTAGATGTCCATTTCCATGGCCTGTGTGTCCACGTCGGAAAATCTAAAAATCAAAAACTTATGAAAAATAAAACAGAAAAACTATTAAGAATAAATTAAAACTTATATGCAATTTTTAAGATTTTTTACGTATATTTAAAAATTAGTTTCAGCTCACAGGCTGTTAAAGCTTCAGAGCTAATAAGCCCGTCGATTCTGTATGTATGTATGTATGTATGTATCTATGTACATATGTACGTAACGCGATAGCTCTTGATCGAAATATCCGATTTCCTTTAAAACAAATTCTAGGTTCATTCTGATAAGGCGCTTCCCTTGTTATTTTTGGGGGTTCACTGATTATGTCTAAAGGGGGGTAACGGGAGTAATCCCCTTTAATGTAGATAAACCGTTTTTTTATGCAGAATTATTCGATTTGCTTCAAATTTTATATACCGGTTTATTCTGATAAGGAGATTCCCTGATTAAATGTGGAGTTTCAGGTATAAAGGGGGAAAGGGGTTAGTCCCCCCACTTAACTTAGTTAAATATGTTTTTCATGCAGAATTATTCCATTTGCTTCAAATTTGATATGCCGGCTTATTCCGATATGGCGGTTCCTTGATTAGATTTGGAGGTTCATTATTAAATATAAAAGGGGGACAGAAGGCAAGTCTCCCTCCTCCTTAATTTAGATAAATGTTTTCTCATGCAGAATTAACCAATTTTCTTCAACATGGTTTGTTTGTTTGTTTGTTTTTTTTTTTTTTTTTTTTTTTCAAATTATGATAAAGAGCTTTTCTTGGTTTTATTTGAAGATTCATTGGTTAAGCATAAAGGGAGGAATGGGGGAGATGATACACCTCCCCTAATTTAAAGAAATGATTTTTTTTTCATGCAGAATTGTCTGATTTGCTACAAATTGTATACGGTTTATTCTGAAAAGAAAATTCTGTCCCTTATTAGATTAGAATTCACTCCCTTATTAGATTAGAACTACCGAAAGGCAACAGGCCATTATTATGAATTATTTTTATGTTGATAAATAACAGATTTCTACTATGACATGTTGCAAATTTTACAATGGTGTTCTGTTTAAAAAATGTTATATGCAAAGCTATTTTGGTGAAATTGATGTTTGATTTCTCTATGTTATTGAGGTTTAGTACAGAAAGTTAAAAAAAAAAAAAAAGGATGTGTATCGAGTCTACAGTCGACGCCCAAAATAAATCCATTATAACTACATTAAAAAGGACAAACGTACCGCTGACGTCATTTTGTGAATGGCAACACTTGACAATGGGCTTTCGATTTAGAAATTTTCACTACTGCCATTATTTAAACTTCTAAACGTCACTGATTTTCAGTTCTTGCAACGCAGTATATAAAAAAAGTGGTTTTTTTGAAGTACAATTTGTTTGAAAACAATGTCTCAATTTACTCATTTATTGTAACATTTAAAATAATTATCAGGCATACATTTTTTTTTATTTATCACCATTGCGTGCAGGCTCCATTACGGATTACTGAATAATAATAACCCAATTGCATTAGAAACACTATAAATAGTTTAGCATTTGTCTCGTCTTTTTAAAAGTTTATAAAATTAACTCAATCCTGATTTTAATTGGTACTAATCACTTGACGTGTAGAAATTTCTCTATTTTTTTAGAAAATTAAATATTTATGTAATAAAATGTATATATTAAGATACTTAAATATCTAATTAAATTAATTAATCACAAAATTTATATGATTAATTTACAAATAATGAACGATTAATGAATAATTAATGAAAACATATTTTTGTAATTTAAAATTTTGAAAGAGTATTACTATTATGGTATGTTCTAAATATAACAACGTTTTTAATGTTCTTTCAAAAGCTTTATGTTTAATATACATTGGAAAAATGCGTAAGTGAACTATTTTATGTCATTTAATGTTAAAATGTATCTTGAGATTCAATTGTTTTGGACTAAATTATATTAAATATCACATTTTTTCTTATGTTTTTAGATTTTGAACAAGGAGTTTCACTTTATTACCTACAATGTTTATATACATTTAAAATTAAGTACACAGGATGCATTCTTTTTCTATATTCAAAATATTTCTAGCATTCAACGACAGATGACAGAAAATCAGATATATAAAGTTTGTAAGGCAAACATATTTTAAAGTTCTCTTCATTATTTTGCATTTTCGTAGGTTTTTCATTGTAAAAGTGCTATTCATGTATTTATGGAAAATGAAAGAAAATATGAGATGCATATTACAGAATTTTGTAACAACACGTACTTTTATTTTTTAATCCGCGGGTAGTAATTTTTAAAATTTATTTTGGGGGAATTCATTTATTTGTACATAAATAGATAACAGTGTGCCTACCTAAAAGTGCGAATACCTGAAAACCAGTCTGCTCGCTGTCACGTGACCTTAACGTGCGGTGATAAAAAAAATTGCATTACTACCTTCATCATTCCTTTATGCAAATATCCACAAGCTGCTGCGTCAGATTTTGCGCCTGCGATCTTTTACTGAAAAGTCCGTCTTTAGGTTTTGTCTACCAGTGTATATGCTGCGGTCAATATGATAAATTCGGTTATTATTCATAATAACCGCGTCTGTTGGTAAATTTAATAAATATTGCATATTAATCATATTTACCGGTTATTATTAATAATTACCAATGAAGTTTGGCCAGTATAATTAATTTAGCTTAGTAACGAATACGTCCTTTACTGGAATATGTGCTATTATATCTGTGACTCTAATAACAAAAATAATTGATAAGAGACGATAACACTCATTCAAAAAATGTGTCCTATTAATAGGACGTCAAATCCTAATTGGTTAAATATAATTATTTTCATAATTACTGAACCAATTAGGTAAAATTTTAAATTCAGGCTTCTATTAGATTAATTTTAACGTATGGCATATATATTAAGAGAAGTTACTTTCGGAATGAAACAATTCTTACACTAATATAATAGAATAAAAAAGAAGAAAAAGATGTAGGTCATATGTTCCTCACCAGCCTACAAGGGATTTTGGATTTACAAAAGGTGTTTGGTATTTTACATTTGCAGGCAAAGTTGCAATGGCCTTTCCAATTGTTATATTGAAATCCTTTACAAACTAGGTTGGAACTCTTACGATCACATACTCTTAGATTTATTTCATTCGCTGGAACTTCATTAAATAAATTAAAGCTTCTTTGCAAATAGTAAAATCTTTCATTGTGTACAGTTGATTTAAAATGCCATGTTTTGTACTAAGTTTATGCAAGTTTTCCTTTTTCTTATAAATTATAACAGCTATAATATTTCGGCTATCACCCTCAGCCATATCTACCTGTGGTACCCTTATTCGAATGGTATCTGCTACATTTGCACTTCAATATTTTAACTTCCAAAGCGGTAATTTTATCTTTTTCCTTATTTAGTGACTTCTTAGCAGAGCGTAGAGCTTCTTGAATATTTTTCGAGACCTAATCTAGGGAAAAAGAAAAGTCTCCCTTGTGTTCTTTAAAATCTTCCATTTCAGCATCACCGAAACTTTTCTTTATCTTTGCTGTTCAATAATTATGTTGTTCCCATTTTTGGCAAACGCTCTTTTTACCTTTCTGACTATGTCTAGAATACCTCCCACCAAGTCTTCGAGTTCGACGTACATTTTATCATTATTGATTGCGCTTCCATCTATATCCTCATCGTCAGTTGAAATTGCTGCCTGAAGTTTGATATCGTTGCTAGACTGCTTTCTGA
Organism: Maratus speciosus; assembly: GCA_963932465.1. Taxonomy (NCBI): domain Eukaryota; kingdom Metazoa; phylum Arthropoda; class Arachnida; order Araneae; family Salticidae; genus Maratus; species Maratus speciosus. The sequence continues at coordinate 324,547,417 of OZ010791.1, read as the reverse complement.
TACAACAAGATCTTTATCACTTGTAATTCTTGACAAAGTATCGACAGGCAAATAGTTATTAAACATATATTAGCCTTATAGCCAAATAAAGTTTCTTATGCACTGCGATCTATTCTAGAGTGATGCTCTCTATTTTTCATAAATTGAATGAATTTTATTCCTTCGGACCACTTTGTTGTACTGTTAATTTCAAGCCAAGTTGATAACATCATTTCAATGTCTTGGTTTGCTTTTTCAACTGAGCCTTGCGATTGGCTAGGTCTTGGACTTCCATGAAAGTTTGTGAGTAGATTCTACATTCCACAAACCTCTTCAATAATTTAAATAACAAATTCTTGCACATTGCCACCTTGCAAGATCTCGATGCACCACATATTTAAACACATCTATTAGGTGATAAGCAAAGTCTGTGGCTCGCCTTTCTTTTAAAGCTTTTAGTTGAATAAATTTCGAACTCACAACAAAAATAACATCAAATTGACACTACTCGGCGCGCTAAATATTCGAAGCTGGCAGAAACAAATATTAGTCAGCATCCTGAAAGATGCGACCGCCTGCATCTAAAATAAACTATCAACTGATATTGTCAAGTTGTTTCTAATTGACAAAAACAAACTTGCGAGCTCACAAAAGCTGTTATACGGTTTCCCAATGGTGAGACACTGAAACGGAATAAATATACACAAACGTAATAAAAATATCAAACTAAACAAGTGAAATTTATTATAGTGACCGAAATTGGTTTGTAATTATTAATAATAACCGGTTAATTTGATGAATTCTCCTAAATTAATCATCTTAACCGGTTTATTTGGATATTTTTGATAATTATTAATAATAACCAGTTATTATTAATAATAACCGGGTATATATATATATCAATTTACTCATGTATTGTGACTTTTAAAATAATTATCAATCATAATTTGTTTAATTTATCTCATTTGCGTGCATGTACCGTTACGGAATACGGAGGCATAATAACCCATTTCCATTTAAAACAATACAAATAATTTAACATTTGTCTCGGCTGGTTATGGTAAATGATTAAAAATCGGTTGAAATGTATTTTAATTATGTTACGATATTTCGGACAATTCAATTGATATGTATTACTGATTAGGGCTACTTGCTTTCTGTAGAGTAAAGAATAAATAGCATTAATTGTTCGTTTACAGAAATGTTCAAATTATTTCAATAGATTATAATCTATTTTGAAAATCATTCGTGATGCATATCAATTATGTTACGATACATTAAGCATAATGAAATTAATATATATCACTGAGAAGAACTACGGTATGTTTTCTGCGAAGTTTATACGAATTATTTGTAATTCGTTTCCCGGATTATTTAAAAGAACTTCATTACGTAATGGGCTATGGGGAGCGAAAATGTTACGATGTATTTTAATTGTGATATGATGCTTGAAACATAATGAACTTCATATGGATAACTAAGGTATACTGCTGCATGATTTCTACCGATTATGGCGCACATAGTATTCATTACATTATCATACATTTACAGAAGAATTCAAAAAATATGGTTACAGGAGTGACTATGAGCGATAACTTCTGGGAATGCATTTCAGCTGTGCATTTTAAAAGTTAATTGTTATTGTATCACGTGGTGAGCATAACTTGTATAAAGCATATATACGCCAACAGGAACAACTTCGCGCACATTAAAGGGTAAGGACAGTAGTTTCTAAAAACGGAAAAATGGAATTAGAATCGTTTATTTAGAATTTTAAATTGTTTATTTGGCTATTTTAAATGTATGAAAAAATGAAATATCTTAAGGGTATTCTATTTGTATTGAAAAGTGTTTAATAATCTAAGCCTGTTGCATAATTTTTCTCCCATTTTTGAAATATGATTCAAAATTAAAATTATATAGGCTATATCAAGTTTTTTGATTCCTTAATTCACCTTAGTGTGACAAGTCATAAGAATTAATTCGTAAAACAAAAAATTCCATTTTAAAATTACTTAAAGTTGTTTTATTAAAATATATACATTCAATTATAAGCTAAAAAAAACATTAAAGCGCTGTGGACGGAGGTTCGAGTCCTGGCCCAGGCTATTTTTTTACTCCTGTTGGGTTATTGTATTAATCGTGTTCATATATGTCTTATTACATATACATTTAATACTAATGAATTCAGACATTAATTTATGTGTGCTTCAACATGTATTGAGAATCGATGAAATATTAATTTATTCACCGTATTCCCATCATCCTGTTTTGTCTGGTTGCCGGTTGGTGACGTTCCCCAACATGGCTTATTAGTCGGGCTAGGACATCGGCCAGGGCAGCTTAGTGGCTAAAAGAACAGCACGGTACTCTGTGGACCCAGGTTCGAGTCCTGGCAGCGGCTAATTTTTCACTCCGGTTCGGTTATTGTATTAATTGTGTTTATTTCCATTGTAATATAAGTACCTTTATAAAAATGAATTCAGATGTTAATTTATGTGTACTTTAATAATTATGTATGATTAATTTGAAATTTGATAAAAGTGTACGTTTCATTTATTCGTTTAATGAATAATCTTCTCCTATAGCATTTTTGATGTAATAGTTCCCTTCTGTTAAATCAGTGGATGGATATAAAGAAATTACGTCAAGACGATTTAAAATTATATTGTTTGTTATCTTAAAATTATTGTTTCTGTTGACAAAATTCTTTGTAGATGAAATCATCTACAAAGGATTTTGTGAATAGTATCAAGTTTTTTTTTACAATTAAACACCTTTTGTAATTTTAAAATGGAATATTTTGTGTTCCGATTCTAAGAAGTGTGTGAAAGGTAAAAAAAAAATACAGAGATAAGAGTATTGATCTTTTTCACAGTTCTCAGAATCTCAATTGAATTTTAAAAACTATCTTTGTCTGTTTTAGCAAAATAAAATATGCGCAGCGACATTTTTCGGAACTAAAAGTTTTTAAATAAGTAGTTAACTTTTAAATTATTAATGTATAAACAACAACAAGTATTTGAAATTTAAATTTTGGACTTTATATTAAAGAATACGTATTTTTGTTATTATTATTTGAGATAAAAGATATTCCGTGAAATCTTCTATGTAAATATTTCAGAAGTAGGTAAATAAAAGAAGAACAAAAAGGAAAAAAATTCAAGGAAACAAATTTATTATCTATTAATGTTTGTTGCTTAGCAGCGACGGAGCAAAGGTCATAATTCTAATGAATAAAATATTGTAATGTTAAAAATTAGATATACATTGATCATACAATTTAATCGTAAAATGTCATTCTTTCAAATTTAAATATATATATATATATATATATATTCTTTTCATAAATTATTCAAAGTTATTATGTTTTAAGCATGATTCAGATATGAATAACATCACCCCTTTATATACATTTTCGCTTTACTATTTAAAATCTTATTTGAAATTTTGTAGCTTCTTAAACATATGATTAAATTTCTGTTAATGTATTTTAAAATAAAGTATAAAAGTTGCACTACACCCAGTGGTCCAAAGTAAATATTTGACATCCGTTACTTCAAAAATCAAATGTTTGCTTTTGAGTTTGCAAATATTACATAAAAGTTTGTTTTATTTGTAGAAATTTCACACGACTTTTTCAGGAAATCAAACCTTTGACATATATGTTAAATTAAAAGTATCTTAAACATAAAATTCACATTTGTCTTTTTTAAAAAAATTTACTTTTCCTGAAAAAAAAATTAATAGAAATTACTTTTTAGAAATTTACTTTTACACATATATTGATATTAAAAAGCAGTAAACCAACGTTTAAAATGCACAAATAATGCGTGAAAAGCAGCAAACAGCTTTTTTCAATCTACAGCGAGATTCTTCTTCAGTGCAAGATAGGGAAAAAAGAACAGCGTGCTAGAAAAAGCAAGGCTGAGCAAAATGATAGACAGAGACGCGCTGCCACATATACCCTATGCGGGTAGCGAAAGCGCCAGAAACTACCAATGAGAGAGAAGCAGTGGAAACGACTGGGTAGACAAGTAGCGACATCTACCGGAGAAGGAGAGAAAAAGAAACCAAAAAAGAGGAAATTAAATTAATACTTTCCAAATACTTGGAAAATCTGGAGTACTAGATAAGTCATTGATTAAGAGTGAGAATTTTTAATGATGTGGTAAGCTTCCCAAAAATCAAGATCAAGGTTAGAAGAACATTTTTGGATAATGGTGGCTGAGGAAAAATCGAACCTATGTTGAGAAGACCAAGAATATTGAGCAATAGAATAACGTTTGAGCTCCTGATTTTTAACATAACCTTCATGCTCTTTTAAACGAAATCTAAGAGCACGTTTAGTCTGGCCAATATAAGAAAGGCCACACTGGCAAGAGATTTGGTAAATACCCCAGTTATCTACGCGATCAACGGGGTGTTTGAGATTTGAAAAAGTGATTTTATTAACAGGAGATAAACATTAAAATCAAACCTTCTTAAGATTTTAGCAACTTGCTGACTGATTTTAGGAAAAAATGGTAACACAACTGAAGTATTAGAGTTGGAATTACAATGATTTTCAGAATGGGTGAGTTTTGTCAATTTCTGATAAATAGAATCAATAATATTAGAGGAATAACCACGACCAACACCAATGCCTTTGAGGTAATTAAGTTCAGCACTAAGTAACTGAGGAGTGGAACAAATATTGGTAGCCCGAAAATAAAAGTATTGAAAGCAGCGAATTTCTGGTTAGGGGAATGAGAAGAATGCCTGTGAGGTGGGAGACTGACAGCAAAAGGTTTACGAAAAACGGTAGTCTGAAAGCCATTTTCACAACGAATAACAAGGACATCGAGGAAAGAAAGACAGTTATTGGTCTCAATTTCAGAGGTAAATTGAATGCAGGGATCAATGGAATTCATAATAGAGAGAATGTGATTAATATCTGAATTTATTCCAACCAGGACATAAACATCATCAACATAACGAACATTGAACAGAAATTTTAAAATTTCAAAAAGTTTGACCTCAAAATAGTGCATATAAATCTCGCATAAAATTGGACTAAGAAGATTACCCATAGCCAAACCATCAATCATGCGGAAGAAATTACCATTGAAAACAAAAGTATTTTGCGACAAGCAAGCGCGAGTGAGAAGGATAAGCTCCTCTATTTCAAAATAAGAGAAATGGAATTCACAAAGCCTCTTCTTGAGGCAATCTAAAGCGCCTCAACCGGAACGTTTGTAAATAATGATTTAACATAAAAAGAAACCATCATATGACCCTGCGGTTTAAAATTGTTATATATGGCAGCGCATCTCTGTCTATCCTTTTGCTCAGCCTTTCTTTATCTAGCACGCTGTTCCTTTTTCCCTATCTTGCACTGAAGAAGAATCTCGCTGTAGATTCGAAACAGCTATTTCTGCATTTCACGCATTATTTGTGCATTTTAAACGTTGGTTTACAGCTTTTTAATATTCCTGCACAAAGGATTTAATTGTTATTTTTAACATATATTGATATTCGTAAAATATTGTGTAAGATTCTTTTTCAGTCTTTCGCAGACAAATGAAAAGAAAAACTTTATAATCTGAATGCACTTTTTTCAGAAAATGCTATTTCCTTTTGACAGTATACTTTGTCAAGTCAGTGTTGCTAGTCTACTCCTCATTTTAAATTCTGAATATTTTATAATTACTAGTTTTTTAATGGAAACATTTATCTTATTAAAAAATAAATGATTTAAAATAAAAATAAGGTGAATTATATTATTCCAAAAAATGGTGGCGATCAAGCAATTAAAAAAAAAAAAAAATAGCGGATTGAATAGTGGATTGGCCATAGCTAATAATAAATACAAAAATTGATTCGATTCTATGCATATCTTAATACATTTTTAGATGGTACAATACTACAAACGGAGAAATCATGGTATCTTTCCATTGTTGCGAAAGCATGTGTCTCACTAATCATAATTATACAGCCATAAAACAGAACATAGAAATAGTTTATGGCCAGTAAAACAAGCAATATATATTGCTAGTACAATATTTTGGGAGTTAGTTATATTGAGGTTTTCAGCTACTGCGAATACATTGAGATTTTGTTAACAACATGCCCAAAAGTAGACCAGCGTCAATTTCTTCATGTTACGAATATAGTGCATGTGACTACGAAATTTTTATTAAAAACAAAACTTTCAAATTTGGCTGTGATTATACAATTAATTATCGAGCAGAGAACTTTCTTTATTCTTCGTAATAAAACTCTAAACGATAAAGAAGAAATGATAAACATTCCTATTGATGTTTAATTTTTACTATAATATTTATCTAGCGTAATTTATATACAACGTAGGCCGAACAACTCCTTAAAGCGCCAGACAAAGGCCTGAATGTGAGCACTCCGTTGCGTTCAAATAATCCATTCCATGTATGTACTTTCTTGGGATAGAATCTTGAATAGAATTTATGCTAGATTGCAAGGAATATAATACAATTAGTTTATGACCATCAAAGCTATATTTTAATAACATTTCTTAAACTAAAGGTCTTTGAAACAGTCAGGAAATTAAAAGGAGAATGTAAGAGTGCAGTGACGTTTCTGAAATGGAACATGAAATTAACTGTTTTGTAAAAACAATCGGTTAATGTAAGTAACAGCTGAAAAAACAAGCGCTAAGAAAAGAAAATTGATTTAAAAAATTTTGATATTTTTTTTATTATTATTATGTCAAATGTCTCATAAAGTACGTTTAAGGTGTATCTCCGTACTTTGTGTGTGTTCCGAAATGACTAATTAATGATTTGATAAAATATTGTTTTGTAAATTACAGCGAAACTAATACAAATTTTTTCTGTCTAATATACCGTGGAAATGAAAGTACTTTATCGATCTCATCTCACTTGATCAGTATAAAGCGAGTTACTAGCTTAGAGTAACTGGTTTGGCCCTTTGCTCAACGCTAACTTTCTCGTCTACTGATCATGATATCCTTGGTTCAAATCAAGGCGCTACCAACGCAATCTCTACAGTACAATTACCTTTTCTGGGTAAAAAATAAGACTTTTTGGACACAGTTACACTTGAAATAATTGACTTTTACATTAAGCTATCACAAAATTTTCTATATAATATACCGAGGAAATAAGAGTACTGTACCATTCTTATCTCACTTGATCAATATAAAGCAAGTTACTAGCTTTGAGTAACTTGCTTGGCGTTTTCCGAATGTTAACGTTACCGCCTCCTCATCACAACATCCTTGGTTCAAACGATGGCACCACCAATTCAACTCTACAGTAAATTTACCTTTTTACGGGTAATAAATAAGAGTTTTGGACACAGTTTGATTTGGAATAATTAGTTTTTACATTTCCGTTTTTTTTTTCAACCTGTTACGTACTTGAAATATTCATTTTTGACAAGTATTTTTTTTAAATAATTTTAATGGTATGCTTATATTTTATATTCTAAACAAATATTTTTCAATTTACAGTAAAAAATAAAATTAAAATAATCAGCTTTTATTATTTTAACACAATCGGTCATTTTAATACATGTATCCAGCGTTTATTAGGATTTCTTCTGTTAAGCTACTTCAGAAGACAGACATGTTATCATTACCTTAAGGTTGTCTGGGAGACTTAAATCGGTTGGGGTGTTGTCAGGGTAGCTCAGCATGTAGCGCAATTAATGCCAGAAATGCCTAGATTGAACTCCCGGTATGTGCACTTTTTCACTCAGTTGAATAAATTTCAAATTGCATCAACAGGCTTCTCAAAAGTAACAACATGCATCTATAAGTTTGTGGATCTTCATAGCTCTCTTATTGAAACTAATTGTGCTTTTAAAATAACATTAGTTTGTTATGCCAACGCAACACTCTAAATAAAAAAAACAGGTTGCTACCGAACCCAGTATCTACTGTTAGGCATCAAAAAGCTAGTAACTTCCTCAGTTGGTGACTCAGTCCCGAACTCGACAAAAATCATTCCCTCGATCGCAACCCGACCCGAACGCCCGACAAAATAATTTTCAGCTATCCACAAAGCGGCGATAGTTTTTAACCCGACCAGAACCTGACATAAATCAACCCGCATCCAACCCGAACCCCCAATAATTTAACACGCAACCCCACCGAATGAAATTAAAATAAATCATGTTTCATTAGAATTGTGGAAAGTTATAAACAATTATATTTCTAATACCAAATTTATGTTTTATATGAAACAGTGGACAAATCTATATTCTTTAATATTTACATAATATCTGAATAGCGTACACCCCAGGATCGTCCTACATAGACTCGGGTTGTCCCTAATTTTCTTTTTTCAGGTCGGGAATATTCTTATTTTCTTTCTGCGAATCGGGTTCACCCTAGAACATATTTTGCTGGTGATATTTACGGTTTTGCTAGTCGGGTTGTTGGTATTTTGACGAAAAGTTTGAGCAGAACTATGTTTTTGATGAAAATAACCGAGTATTTGAATATTAATGAGTGCATATCCAAATGAGAAATAAAATGTATGCAAGAAATATTATCATAGATTTTTATTTCTTTACAGAACGGTTAAGAAGACCTTTATTTTTACTCGGAATGTAAGATAATATTACCAATACATCCTTTTTGATACACACAAAGACGCATGTATCGTATATGAAATAGTTTATTCATACATAAACATGTTACGTGTGTATAGATTGGCAGATGCTCACTATTCAGAGTTTTAAGCATACGAATATATGTGTTAGGAATTGAATTAGTGTTCCCTAAACAGCGGAGTTCGCTTTCCGAAAGTGGCATCATAGGTGTCTTATTGTACATAGTTTGTTAACCTGACAAATATCGTAAGCATTATTTTGTAAAATTCGGTCAATCAGAACCCAACCCGCAGGGGTCAAAACCCAACCCGAAATCGACCCGAACCCGAAACAATCAAAGTCAATACGACCCGAACTGAACTCGCAACGAAGAAATACAGCGTCAACCCGACCCGACACGCGGTTCTACTCGGATCGGGTGCGGGTAACAGCTGATAACCCGACTAGATGAAGGACTCCAATCAGCATTTACAAACAAAATGAACGTCATGTCTATTATCAAGCTACGCAATATCATATCTTATTGTCAATCGATTAAATTTTAATTAATGTTCATTTGGTAACATGCTAACTATATTATTATAATGACAGCAAATCCTGATTGTAACAAAAGAACGACTAATGTTAATTATAAATTTAAAAGCAAATTAACTTGGAACTAAAATGTTAATATGAAGTATAAGGCTTTGGACTTGTATGTAATTTGAAAATATTTTCATTACATTTCAAAGTAGAAATTCATAACATGATTTATCTTTTTAAATTCCACAACATTTAACACATAACTGAATACCTTAATACTTACTTAGTTACAATTCATTTCTTTCCAGAAATCTTAAACAGAGAAGTATTGTAATTTTATTAATACACAATTGGTTTAGACGACGAAAGTTTGCCTTTGCAATCTTGTCTTATAATAAATCTTTATTATAAACTATTGAAATAATGCAAGGTTCCTAAGTAACTAACATTGACAAACTAAAGCACTAAATACCCTAAGCTTATGATGAAGAAAAAAAAATTACTTTATGTTTATGTTATGTTTGAATAGTAGAAAACCTTCTAAAATCATTTCTATTGTAACTTCAATTTCAAGAATTTTTAAAATTTCACTTTTGATATCTCTTAATAATCGGAAGTTCTTCATTCGATAAAATTTAAGTAAGCTTTATATATTTTGAAACTGTCTTCCATTCCGTTTTAATATTTTCCTTCAAAAAATACAAATTCATATTTTACTTTAGGGAGATATGAAAAAATAGAAATCGTTACTGTGAAATACTTTGCAAATGTATTGAACAGATTTGATACGCGAATCTTGGTATTTTAAATGCATACGGAAATCGTTACTCCAATAAAATAGCAAGTTTTTTCTTTAAATTAAAGTAAAATGCTATCGTCTTTAAAGATGCCTCAAGCTATTTAAAAAAGATTTTAATATTCCTAATATGTATGAAATGTAATGGAAATAAGCTGCTTCTGAAGTTTAAGGATAATAAAGGGAACGTAGCATACTCTTTATAAAATATACATGATTTTCAGGTAACAATTTCTTTGTATTGTTAGTTTTATTGTTATTTTGGAGTATTCACATTCATAAACACCCTCCTATTATTGGCAAAAATATAAATTTATATATTTATGTGTATGCATTCATACACGCACATACAAGTATACGTATATTTATGAGTACAGACCGAGACAGCGGGATTCCCACAAATAAAATATGAAATCCTCTACTTGAAAAATTTCATTGCGGACTGTGAGACTTCCGCCCAAGACAGGCAACACTGAAGTCACAAAAGATACGAAACTAACAAGAACATCGCGAATTTCGTCACTAGGTCAATACAAACTTCCTAATTTCCGTAAATGTGCCAACCGTCATGTAAAGTGTTACTCTGTTCAATTCTTCTCCATCCATAAGTGGCCCCACCAGTGGCCGAGAGGTTCGGTTTTCTTCGAACCTTGGATTTCCAAGCGTCAATACGGGTTAGGTTCCCTTAGAAAGACCCCCACGAAGGCCACCTCCCCCCTGGGCCTATATCCATCGAGCAGATAATTGGCCGTCAAAAATCAACCAACCAACCAACCATCCATAAGTGTGAATCATAACATATATTTTATAAATTGATTTTAAAATTCTAATATACAACCGAAAATAAAATTGCAGTTTTCAAATCTGTTTTATTTTTTTTTTATCGACATATTTATTGACAGTGGATTTGGATAGATGCATTTAGCAATGAAGTTATTGAATCTGTGTGTTTCTTTACTACCTCAATTAACATAAATTAAGGTATCACTAAGGGAAAAAAATCTTTGTACATTAACATAAGCAGAATATGTAGATTTGCTTGATGCATAACAGCATTAAAAATATAGGGAATAATAACTTAGGTATGATAGGTGTTAAACGTGTTTATCCGGGAAGAAAAGTATAGCACGTAGAATTAAAATTAACTTAGCTGCATTAAGCAGTAATACTATAAATAATCTGATGCAGATTTATGATGATAGCCCTACAAAAGGACTGATGCGTGAAATTACAAAACCTGCGCTATGTATTATAAGATAAAGCGACAAAAATTTATGTGTTCTTGCATTGATGTATTTTATTTCAACAGCATTTCTTAAACATATATATATATATATATATATATATATATATATATATTTATATATATATTATAAATGTTCAATGCACATAAAGCATTTCTATTTATACTTTATTTGCGCTTTCGTTACAAATTCTTTGCATTCATCCATATTGTAACTTTACAATCTGAGGGTATTTAGTTCTATTTACAATGGGTGCATAAATAATCAAAAAGTATTGCTACTTTTCTCCCTACCAACTCTTTGTATCCCTTTCATTTAAAATTTTCAATTCAGTTCTTATCTGAGAATGTATATGTTACCGGCCAAACCCGATTTTAGGCCAAAATAGATTGGAATAGGACAAACTAGTTTATCCTAACGCCCATAGGATAAACTACTTTTTCCTAGGTCAAACTAGTTTGGACTAACGCTCACAGGATAAACTAGTCTAGCCTGCTATTCATTGGTCTGAATTAGTTTATCCTAGACCGATCTAGTTTATCCCAGGTCAATTCAATTTGGCGTACTTTTATTGATCCCAAAGACCGCTCCGACGCCAAATTTCTAGTTTATGCTAGGCCAATTCAATTTGGCGTGCTTTAATTGATGCCAACCACTGTTGAGCACGCTCAAAAAAAAAAAAAAAAAAAAGAAAGAAAGAAAGAAAGAAAAAAGAAAAGAAAAGAAGTAATTTAAACTCAAATTCAATTTCTCAAAAATGAGTCTAGTTCAAGCTCAAAGTTTGTCCGTCTGTCCGCGCTCTAACTCTTGTAAATGTACTCAGATCGCCCTGAATTTTTTGGATGTTATTTATATTTAGCCTAGAACGAACCCTATTTCAGATGAAGTTTGTAGCACGTTTAGTTCATTTACAGGGACAGGCAAAAGTATTCCGTTACATTACTGTCAATGGGAAAAAATTATTGTAAAGGTGTTACACCTTTTCAAACATAATAAAATGATACGCATTTACGAAGTGCCCTGAAATATGCATTCTGTAGAATATGCAGTGAAACGAATAGTTACTATTCATTTACAGGGCCGCACAAAAGTATTCCGTTACATAACGGTATAGGGAAATTGCTTGAGGCGTATTTTAATTATGCAATTTGATATATAATGAAATATATATATGTCGGTGAGGCTTACTGAAAGTTATTTCTTGAATAATACGAAGTGCATAGCATTTACAGGGACACACAAAAGATTACAGACAAGTATATTCTATCCGAAGTACTGTATTAGGGGTGATGGCAAGAAATGCTTTTTTAATTATGATATGCGCTTTTAAGTTTCGCTATATTTATGCATACTATATGATGTGTATAAAAGTTATAGCTGATATACAGGGCTACGCAAAGCATTCGTAAAGGTTACTGATTATGACCGTAAATTGCTGAAAGGTGATTTTTGCATGTGTTATACATTTTTACGCTGAACTGCATTTAGTTTACTAAGAAATGTTTGTATAATGTATATAAAATGATATACAGGGCAACGCAAAGTATTGGATACATGGCCGTCTATAGATAATAAATTCTGGAAATGTGATTTCAGTAGTTTTAAGTGTGATTCAGTTTGAATTACATTTTAGCTAAATAGTGGTGTGTAATAATTGTACTAGGTAAACTACTGGGCTGAAAAAAAGTATTCAAGTATGTTTCCATCTATTAGTATAAATTTCTGAAAGAGAAATTTCAACCTGTTATGCGTTTTCTTGCTAAACTAAATTTTCCATTATATAGTATATATATATTAGCGTACAGATCAAATCAGGGCGGTTCAAAAGAATTGGAATACATATTTGGCTATGGACGGTAACTACTGAAATCAGTTTTTTAAATCTTTACTTAGTTATCTTATTTACCTTATTTCCCTAAATAACGAAGTTTTGTTAAAGCTTTCAAGGATGTTGGAAAGTGTTTCATAATCTATGCCGCACGCATGATTTTTTTTCTTGTTTAATATAATAGAAGTTTAGCGTCCAAATTTACTAAATTTTGTGAGTTAGTCTTTTGGTTATTCGATGTAAGGGTCTTTACAGGCCCGACCAATTTTCCTACGCGATACTCGGTCCGGACTTGATTTTGGGATTACTTTTTTCAAGAGGTTCGGACAGAGATGGACCAGGACTCATTTTTTTCCAGCTTAAGTCGGGAGTGGACTGTATTCTCCTTGAGGTCACAACAGGCAGAAATTTCCATTCCAATTTCCAAACCAGCTCATCTGAAAATCATTTGCACCGGTAGGATTTCTGGTCCGTTCATTAAAAATATCAGTAACATTTTATATATATATATATATATATATATTTTTTTTTTTTTTTTTTTTTTTTAAGATGGGTGATCCATTTCTAGGTAATAAAATTAAAGTACGGTAAAACTTAGGAAAAATAACCTGCCTATGACAGAATCCCGTGTGTTTATAAAAAAATGTTTATCTATGTAAAATGAAGATATTAGTACTTGTAAAAAGAATATAATGCATTTACAACAGACGATGAACCTCCTAATAAGGGAACATGCCTATAACGGATATTTCTTCTTCCCTATGTAATTCCGTCTTAGAAGATTTTATTGTATAGAATTTTTTTAATTTTTAAATCTCCAAGCTAGATAATGTGTATTAACGATATTAATGATTCTATTGTAAGCTATATTGATTTTTTAATGTATCTTTATTTGTATGAAAATATCTGAATAATTACTAATACCATTAATTTTTTTACATGGCGTTGAATATTTGAAAATTTGAAAAATATTATATAGAAAACCTAAGACGAAGGAGACATCTCTTTTCACATAGGAGGACACATTCTCTCATAATTGGTTCTCACATAGGAGCGAAACAAATTCTCCATAGTTAAGTGCCTTTCTTAGCAGGTCTGTCGTCTCTAGCAAATGTATTGTTTTTTTCAAACGTTTTATTATATTCAATTTGCACCGATTAAAAAATGTTTCCGTTTAAATCAGGATTTCGTCATGCACAGATGATTCTAACAGGTTTTACAGTACTTTATACCCATCAGTATAAATGTATATGTACTATTCTTTAAAGAGAATTTTAATTGTGGAATAATGGTAGCTTAAAAATCTATGTATTTTAGGCCAATTCGGACCGGGACTTCGCCGGATTTTTTAAAATTCCAGATTTCTGAAAGAATATCAAGTATACTTCTGATATTCTTAATGGCGCATTTATTCATAATTAATTCAGCGCCAAGTGATATTTACGAGAGAAAAAAATAAATATTTTTAAAAATTAATTTTTTTATTTTAGTTTCTTCTCGCATAAATATCACTTGGCTTTGAATTAATTATGAATAAATGCACATTAAGAATATCAGAAGTACATTTGATATTCTTTCAGAAATCTGGAATTTTCAAAAATCCGGCGAAGTCCCGGTCCCGTCGATACCGGATTTTCGAAGTTATACTGTACATTATTAATCAGTCCTCTAAATTCTTCCTCTCCAAAACTTTATGATAACCTCTAATCCCATTCTTTGGTCCTCAAGCAAACATTATGTCATATGGAATATATTTTGTAACTAACGACGGGGATGACGGGGGTATACAGGGGTGTCGGCAATACTACTTTGGACACACACTTACACAAGACTATACTTGCACAATATTGGCAATTGAGTGGTAGTTGGGTTTCAATAAAAGCACGTTAAATTGCATTTGCCTAGGATAAACTAGAAGTTTGACGCCGGGGCAGTCTTCGGGATCAATAAAATCACGCCAAATTGAATTGGCCTAAGGTAAACTAGATCGGCCTAGGATAAACTAGTTCGGACCAATGAATAGCAGGCTAAACTAGTTTATCCTATGAGCGTTAGGCCAAACTAGTTTGGCCTAGGAAAAACTAGTTCATCCTATGGGCGTTAGGATAAACTTGTTTGCCCTAGGAAAAACTACTTTATCCTATGGGCGTTAGGATAAACTAGTTTGGCCTAGGAAAAACTAGTTTATCCTATGCGCGTTAGGATAAACTAGTTTGGCCTAAAATCGGGTTTGGCCAGTAACATATATACATGTATCCCTTAATATTATTTTCACCACAGTATTCTGTACTGATACATGTGTTTAGATGTTTACTTTTAAAATTTGTCATGAATAGCCACAGTTTCATAAATCTATCAATATTTCAATATTTTAGATTCAGTTAAATGTTTACGATAAATATTACTTAGAAAAAAATGGGAATCAACCATTATATGTGTTTTATTCACTCCTAAAAATCAACTCATCAAAATTCATTATACACTGATAAGAGTGTCTTAAAAAATTTATATTTGGTAAATACACATTACATGGAATAATCATTAAGGCTTTACACCTAGTCATGTGGTATAAACAAATGGAGTTTTTATGTGATCTTTTTTAATAAAGGAATTAAGTTTAATTTAAGAATACAATACTGAAAGATAATTTTTTATTTATTATTTACAACAAATATGAGGACGTGTGGTTCAAAACGTACCTTATCCAGAAATCAAATTTTGGGAAATCGAGAAAAACCTCTAACTGCGTCCGTTGGCTTTCATTGCAAAACAAGATTTACAATGGCAGAAATACATAATAAAACTATTCGTTTGCAGATTGTTGTGTCTATTTGGTGCAAGCTTATCAATAGAATAGATTGATAGATAAAACACGATTATTTTATATATTATGGAAGAATAATTATAGATATGATTATACGTATACAGATATGATTATATATATATATATATATATATATATACAGAGAGAGTGAGATAGATAGATAATTATTTATATATTAAACTATTAAAAATCGGCAGCAAACTATCCAGTCATTACACTTTTTTAAGATAATTTGTTATTTGATTATATTATGACGCGTATCTGACCATATTATTGATTAAATTATGATCAGAATAGTAATACACTTATGTAACTGATTTTTTTTTTTTTTTTTTTTTTTTTTTTATAAAACTGTGGAATAAATTGACAGTTCGCTGCAGATTTTTAACAGTGTTGAAATTATTGTCGTACTTCTAAATAGAATTTCTTTTCCTTTATCTACTTTTAAGAACGCTTTGTAGCTGGAAATAAAATTGCTTAACATTTTTAAATAAATACCAATGAGTTTAGTGACTGTCCGAAGAAATTTACAAAAAAGTGATGTTTTTAAATGGCAGCTTTTTAAATAAAATAATTAAATTTATTCTTTCGGGCACAATTTAATTCTATGACAAAAGAGCTAACAAAATGAAAAGCTAGCCTTTACAGTTGTTTTAGCGTAATCGTGTCTATCAATTCGAAAATATAATTTAGGTAAAATAAAAATAGTTTTAAGTTTTACGTTACAATAACTGTACGACACATATTATTTTTTAAACTAACAATGAATATTCTATGCAAGAAAAATAAAGTAGTCCCTCTTCAGTTGAAAAGCAGACTAAAAATTTTAAAAAATCAAGTTTTCGAATTGCATAACTAGGTGTAATTTTTAAACTCAAGTTGTGGCACATATTTAATAAATATATAATCCTCAAAATAAAATAAACTAATAGGATGTACCATCCGAAAATTTTCTTCTATCTCATAGATGTTAACACTTTGTGGTCGGGATCGGTGTGCATCCGTCCATATTTTAAATACGTTATTTTATATTTATATTCTATTCGCACCACTATATTTTAAAAGTAAATTCTTTAGCAAATTTCCCTTGCACGTGTTGTCAAAGTGCACGTGTTGTCAAATAAAAATTTGTCTTAAAAAAAGTGGTGCTAACCGAATAAATTCATATAAGAGTTTCCTGTGTCTAGGAGAAGTACTTCAACCGCAAAGTGTTAATACTCGAAATTAAATAAGCAAAATTAAACATAGATTGGACAATTGGGCGATTAAGTGGAATTTTTTCTCATCCTTTATGGTTATTCGAATCTTATATCTTCTCCTTACGCACCCACGGCTCCCCGGAGGTCGTAGCATTCTGAGCCTCTAGTATGTCACAAAAAATATCTTCACTTTTGCTATCCCGTCCTAAAAAATAGAACAAAATTTTCTATCACTGCGCCATCTTCAGGCTGATTTTCTGCAAAGTTTTATCCAAACCTCAACCTACACCATTACATTTAAGTAAAACATTCGCTTAAACTGCCATAAATCGAGAACATCGCGCATTTTATCACTGCTCCCCCATCCTTGAAAAAATCCCCATTTTCAACTGAGACATGACGTTCAAAGTTATATATAAACATATATATGAAGTTAGCTTCAATTCTTTGCATAACTTATTACGCTTTGCGATGCTACAAAAAGGCATATGTCCCAAAACCTGCAACCACAGCGTCACCTTCCGATTGAATGTAACCCGTTTCAACTGAAACATGACGTCCATAGTCATAAACCTACATAAAAAACTTTGGTTTAATTCTATGCATAAATTCGTGCACTTTTCTATGCTAATTGCACAAAAAATGCTATCACAGCTTCCCCATCCTGTGGAATATCCTCAAATTCCACTTGGACCTGCTGGCCGTAGAGAAAAACATAATTTTGAAATTTAGTTTATTTCCATACATGAGTTGATACATGTTTCGATGATACAATAATAACTAATTGGACATTGCACTTCAAAGATAGCAAACGAGGCGCGTTCGTACTGTAACTAGTTTAACTGTAACTAGTTTTATAAATATTTTTTGTACCGCATATTCTACTGAATATATATTTTAGTGCACTTCATAAGTGCATATCAATTTAATTCAGTTCTAAAGGCTGTAACATCATTAAAATGCACTTGAAATTAATTGTTCCATTGGCCGTAATATAAAGAAAAAATTTCGACTATCCCTGTAATTAAATTATACACTATATTGCCATTAACGAACGGCAATTTTCAATTTTAGACATTTTGTTGAATATTTAGAAATATACTTGTCAGATTCTTCTGGAATTTCAAGATTAAAAAGAACAGGTATGACCTCATATTTAGCAATGTCGATTTGATAAGGGGGACAGTTAGGGGGCAATCAATCAAACAATCATAGGAAAAATAATACTTAGGATCACCCTGTAAAATAAAATGCATGAAATGATCTATCGCTACCGAATGTAAATAAACAGACATTGTGCAATATGTGTATTCTTTTGTGTAAGAATAGCACGTATATTAATAGAGATATAGCGATTTATTTAAAATAATTAAAAAAATCTTTTATGTTTTTTGCTTATAACATACAGGGTTTTCAACCAAATTTAACGCCGATTTCAGACAAATTGACAAAATATAGTAGAAACAATATAGTGCCATTAGTATATAAATATATTAATTATTTTAGGAAATATGAGCAGTTGTATGAAATAATTTTTATCTGCGCATGCGCGAACGATAACAAGGATCATTTTACATAATTTAACTCTATGGAGCAACTTATTTAAAAAAAATCTAGTCAAATATCGTTAAAATTCAGAAAGATATCGGCGTTAGAGTGAGCAAATTTTTAGTAGTTCTCTCAAAGCAGCTGAATAATAAGGGATTTTACACAAATTGTATTTTTTTTTTTCATTTTCATTTTTAATTGATGCTTTAGTTCTTTTCTGATAACCACCAGAACGAGCCTATACCATGATCAAAAGAAGCATCAAAATCGAAGCATTTTTTCCAAATCTACTCGTTGATAGTCACTAAATACTAACTTTTTTCTGAAAGTCAGTTAATAAAAAATGTCAATTTGTGTAAAATTCCTTATCATTCAGTCGCTTTTAGAGAACAACTAAAAATTTGCTCACTCTAACTCCGATATCTTTCCGAATTTTTACGATATTTGTCTAAATTTTTTTTATAAGTTTCTCCTTAGGGTTGACTATTAAATTATGTAAAATGATCCTTGTCATCGTTCGCGCGTGCGCAGATAAAAATTATTTCATACAACTGCTCATATTTCCTAAAATCTTTAAAATCTTTATATTCCAATTGCATTATATTGTTTCTATTATATTTTGCCAATTTTTTTCTGAAATCGGCGTTAAATTTGGTTGAAAACCCTGTATGTTATAAGCAAAAAACATGCAAGATTTTTTTATTTTTTTTAACAAATCGCTATATCTCTATTAATATACGTGCTATTCTTACACAAAAGATTACACATATTGCACAGTGTCTGTTTATTTATATTCGGTAGCTATAGATCATTTCGTCCATTTTATTTTAAAGGATGATCCCAAGTATTATTTTTTTCTTGGCCCTCTAATTGTCCCCTTATGAGGCTAAATATGAGGTCATACCTGTTCTTTTTAATCTTTAAATTCCAGAAGAATCTGACAAGTATATTTCTAAATATTCAATAAAATGTTTAAAATTGAAAATTGCCGGGCATTAATGGCAATATAGTGTACACCCGATTTTTATAAAATTTGAAACGACGCGACAAAATTTTGCAACACTTATATATTTAAAATTTCAGACCATTCGGTTAGGAAGTTTTTGGTCTGGTATATACCGACGGACGGACATGCAAACAGACAAACAGACGGACAGACAGATGAACCGAACGAGGACTATATGTGCTACGTATTTATATAATTGCGAACGCTCTTAAAAATGGCACTAAAATCGCAATCATACCCCCTCCTTCCGCAAAATATCTCACAATTCAACTGGGTCCCGATGGCCGTAGCCAAAAACACACATACAAAATTTGGTACAATTCTATGTACAATTTCATATACTTTTCGATGTTACAAAGAAGAGACACACAGCCACGGACTAACAAATATTTTGTAAAAACATGTTTTTCCAAATCTCTGACACCTACAGTTTCTAAAAACGTTGAAAACCGGAAAATTATAATACTTTCTTCTATTATGGATAGAAAGCTATATCTTCGTCAATCATAAAATTGCTTTATTTTCTACTTGAAATTAAAGAAAAGTGATCCTGTCCAAAACAGACATGTAATTTATAAAGAAAATCTTATCCTTTATAAATGATCTAATCCAATTTTCACGATGACAGATCTTGCCAGAATTTATGGTATTTATTGCAGTTCTTTATTTTACTGGATAATATATATATATATATATATATAATTTTTTTTTAAGAAATGCTTTGGAATTTCTACTAGTTTTGCATTCCTATTAAATTTTATAAATAATTTAGCTATAATTTTAAGTATTTTTTTTTTAAGAATTACTCCTACAAAAATTTATAATTAGAACTCCATCAAAAAATTGTAGTTAATTTGTATTTTAAATAAATCTCACTTGTAAAGGCTAATTCTTATTTGCGCTTACATCTCCATTAAATTGAGTCTAAAGGTACGGAATTATCCCTTAAATGAATAGTGTAACTCAGAAGTTACATGATATTATTTTGCCATTTGACACTTTCTATTGGTCTTTTCGTGAACTATTATGCATTAATTACGTATGATAGCATGAATTTAAGGTACTGAAATCTGTTTTTGTTCTTATTTGTTACACGGTAGGTTGTAATATCTTTTGTTGATAGTGCTTGTAATGCGCTCGACTAGCGTTTTACTTTATCTTTATAAATTAGTAGTTATTAATTCTACAAATTATTAAAATAATTGTAAAATTATTATATTGAGGAATAGTTCTTATTGCGCAGTGTAAACACTTTAAAGTAAGTATATATTTTAAAATTATCATTTTTTGAGCAATTTTTGTTATATAACTCCGGAATGATAATATGACATTATGTCTAACAGAAACATAAATAAATGTTTTCACTATTTTTCTGGTTGGTAATTAAAGGAATAGACTCAAATATAATGCTTTCCGAATAAAATAAAAAATCTTGCATTAAATTGTTAATCTCATATAGTTTAAAAATATGGTCAAAGAAAGATTTGTAGGAAATTGTTAGTGGTACAGTTGTTAGATCCAAAAAGAATTTTATAAAATAAAAACATCAATGATGTTCTATATACTATAAAAAGAATACTACAGTGGTGGTCAAAATTATAAGGACAAGGCAAAAATCGCCAAATCTTGGCTACATTTGGCCGGAAACTTATGCAAATTTAATGGCGGTAAACCAATGAAAAATGAAGAATATTTTTATAAGTTTTTGTGGAAATATGTGGAAAATTCATATTCATAAAATGTATTTTGGTTTTATACAGCCATGTGATATGGACAAAATTATAAGAACAATTGTATTTGTGCGTTCTAAAAAGCAAAATTTGCATGTTTTTTGCTCTGCACACGGAACTCCCGGACGATATAAATGCGTAGTAAGCGTTTGGGATCGTCATATTCTGTTTTTCAGTCCTGCCGCTAGGTACAAATATTTCGGAGTTTGAGAAAGAAAAAGTGGATGCATTTAAAAGTTCAGGACTTTCTGTACGCCAAATTGCGACAAAGTTCAATAGATCAAGAACGGTTATTTACGATTATCTTAAAAATCCCGGTAAATATGGACGGAAAAGACATACAAGTAGGCCATTTTCTGCTTCTATACTGGAGAAAAGAATGATAATAAAGCGATATTGCTCCAAAAAACAAATGTGAACAGAAATAAAACGTGAATTAAACTTAGAATGTTGTGCTCGAACTGTTCGACGTGTTTTACAAAAAGAAAAAAAAAGATTCACTATGGTAAACATATGTCAGGACCGCCTCTTACAAAAGTTCATAAGAGACTGAGGATGCAGTTTGCCAAAAAATGCATTACTATGTGAAGAAAAGTGGTATGATGTTGTCTTTTCCGATGAGAAAAAGTTTAATTTGGATGGACCAGATGGTTTTCGCTACTTTTGGTATGAGCTCCAAAGATAAAAAGAAATTTTCTCAAAGCGTGCATTTGAAGGTGGCTCAGTAATGGTCTGGTGAGGTTTCGCAACTCGTGTAACTACTCCAATAGTTTTTGTGCAGAGTAGAATGAATTCCGCGAGTTATTTTGATGTATTGGGCGATAATATTTTACCAGAAGCACAGTTAATAACGAGTGGAGACTATTTTTTCCAGCAGGACAATGCCTCAGTACATGTTACTCAAATTTCAAAATCGTGGTTTGCTGCTAATTTCGTGAAACTACTTCATTGGCGGGCCAGAAGACCTGATCTGAATCTAATGGAAAATCTGTGGGGTATTCTGGCACACGAAGTATACAAAAATTGTAGACAATATGAAAACAAGGAAGAGCTTATGTCCTCCATTGAAAAAGCCTGTTAAAAAATTTTCAAGAACGTTCTTAAGGAATTGTCAAACTCCATGACGTCAAGACTGATAAATGTGATTGAGCAGAAGGGGAAGATTATTAATTATTAGTGTGTTTCAGGCAAAAACATTTATTGTCCTTATAATTTTGTCCAATTTTTACAATGATATATTTTGTTAATTATGGCAAAACATACATATTTTGCATTTTCCAATGTTTTGCATTCTACAATGATTTCTAGAATAAAAAAGTATTTTATGTATAAATTTCACTTTATGTAGTTCAGAAATAAATTTTTTCTGTGCAATTTTCAATTGTTCTTATAATTCTGACCACCACTGTATTAAAGAAGTAAAAATTCTGGCGAATAAAACTCGAAAAAAGAATTTGAAACCTGGAAATAAATGTTCTGCAATTCTTCCATTCATAGAGAGACAGAAAGAGTTGAAGCAGTTTTTCTATTTTGTGTTTGTTTTTTTTTAAATGCATGAAATATAGATTTTTAACATTCAAAGACGCATTCATATTTTTATAAAGCATGTAAAAATATATGTTTTACATTTTTTTTTTCATGTTTTCATGAAACATGCAGAAATATTTATATTTGAAAAATTGCCGCCACAATTTTTTCAGTAACACGCAAAATGAGAGATTACATATCATGGCATGTGTGATTTGTACCACCGTGTACCAAATGATGTACCGTATACCAAATCTGTACCAAATAAATACAATGGCTACTGGTGCTTTAAATTAGGCGACCATCAGTCCTTCAATTCCAGGAGAGATGGCCACCTTTAATCAATATTTCAAAATTATACGGAGTGATGATTTTAACTAAATATAATTAAATTTTAAAATAAATATGTAACATTTATGTTTATAAATATAGTAAATGGTATAATTGTTTAATTTTTAACTAATATAAATATTTTAACAATAATAAAAATATAATAAGACCTAACGATTTATTTGTTTCAGAAAATACTGAATAATGTCCGAAACATTCATAACAGAAACTGATAAAGTTGATAAATAAATTAAATTAATGTAACAAACCTAAAATTACTGCGAGAAAAAAAAAAAAAACACGATACTTCCATTACCGAAGAAAACGAAATACATTTAAAATTATCAGATTCCATGCCAAACATGTTGTAAGATTTTACGAAAAGTAAAGTATTAAAATTATACATCACATTTTGTTTGTTCGAGTTTTATTCACTCATATTCCATCATATAACAGCATCTTTAGAAATTGATATATGTTTTTCATGATTAACAATTTGAAATGTGTTATTTATTTGTTATCTAACTTCACATTTTTCTTTCTTGTATTGGATGGCCATCTCTCCTCGGCTTGAAGAAGAAATGGCCATCTGCTATTTTAATTTCAGTTTTATTTAACACATTTTGTTTTCAATATTTAATTATTTTCTGCATAAAATATGATGGGTATATGTATAAAAATTTTAAATCTGCATAAATATTTCTTGTATTTGCATTCAAAGATTTTTTATTTTAATCCTTAAAAACTATGTCCATCTATCCTAGACTTAGCCTATATATATGTTATACAAAAATTTTACTTTGCAATATTCTTTAAAATTTTTGGCATATTCATTATTTCCCTATTTCTTAACAATATCTATTATTTATTCCTAGCTAATTTCCTTTAAATCTAAAACGTGTGTATTAATAATTATCTTATTCGATATCTTAATCTAAAACTTTTAATCCCTTTATAAATTTTTATCAGCTACCAAATCAATAATATTCTGAGAGAAGCTAGTTTATATTTTCGAATGTTTCTAAAAGCCATTTTTCTATTTTATTTCTAATCTTAAATTCCAGGAATCAAGTTTCCCGCGCCTTTCAGACGCACGACTTTTTATCTCAAAAACCCTACATTACCAAATTTGGGATTCATTTTTCTAAACCAATCCCTCTCTTACGCCATTAGTTTAGCTACCGCTGTTCGAAGTATGCCTTTAACGGATTGGTTTCTTTCTGTATTACGTCGAAATCTGTCACCCTACGAGAGTGCTAACAAAACCAAGATGTCGTGACTTCGGAGTTCAGATTTCTGTCTTGTTCTTGTTTGTCTTTACACGGTGTCTAATAGTCTAGTAGAATCCTAAATTCACTTTTTAAGAACTTTTAGCATGATTTAGCTATTCATGCTCCAGAAATGTGCTCTAGGAATGTCCTCATATTGTGGGAATTGTTTACGTTTTCAGTTTTGATGAATAAACATTAAAAAATAACAATTGACTCGTTTTTTTTTATTTTTTTTTTTGTTTTTTTTTTTTTTTTGAAATACTAACCGGCTTGCTAACTCTATTGCCTTGCTACTCATACTCATATGCCCTGACTATCGGACTAATAATTCGACTACAAAACGAATATTTGTGTTTCAATTGGACGAAGCCGATCTCAGGTATTAGAAAAAAATCCATGTAGTTGATTGGCTTTGTCGACTGAAAAAACAACATAACATGTCACCAGCTGCCAGTATTCTACGGATTTAATACATCCAATTGCAAACTTTCACTAGTTTGACATGAATTTTATACAAAGTTTCATATATATATGGGGCATTCTCACAATCTTTTGACTTTCATGTCCCTGAATAATAATTTTTATTTTAATACACTTTTTGTGTTTTTTTTTATTTCATACACTGGGGAACATCCCATTGCATGATCACATAACAATATTAACGATATAAATAAGTTTTGAACGATGTTGGGGGTTCATATACTAAAGAAAACTCCTCTACTGTCCCGTGTCCCTGATGATGATTTTTAAGTTTGGAGCTGTCTGTATAAAATTGTTTCAATAAAAGTAATTCGATGTAATTTTTTTCCGAAACTAGGATAATAGTTTTATATAAATATGTAGCAAAAAATTAACATGCACACATTTTTACGGTTGATATTATTTTTTTAACTCTGTCCCTGGGTTTTTCATCCTTACGGTCCATTTTGCTAAACTTATACAGAAAATCACTTCAGATGCTGCCACAGAATTTTTTTCAAGTTTTTTCTCATGCAAAAGTATTCTAGAGAAATAATGTCTAAAATTCTTTGGCAGAAAATATACTGTAGAATTTAAATCAGCATTTAAATATCAATTTCAAGCATCGTGGCATTATTGGTAGTCTCACCATTCCCAAGGTTTATAACTGCACTTTTCAAAGTAAATTAATTTTTCTTTTTAATTTAATCCAATATAAACAACTGTTTGTAAAAATCAGTGAACATTGCGGCTATCACTTAGTCTTAACATGATTTTCCTAAAAATAGGTGGTAATTTCCCTTACCGTTCCATCCTTAACGTCCCTTTTTTCCTATACAATCCCCCTTTTTTACCTTACCGTCCCTTCTTTAACACCCCTTTAAGACAATGTTATACAAAAATTCTGTATTAAAAGTACTACATCTTTATTATTTCTTATTTGAATGCCCTGTGGGTACTATGCAAATTCATTATAAGTAAACATTTAGAAGAAAATAAAAAGTTATAGGGGCAAAATAGTAAGGAAAATTAAACTCGCATGTTTAACTTAAACCTCAGTTAAATAAAAAAAATTTCGCTGCTGACCATTTTTTCTTTATTTTGAATCATTAAGGCATTCGTCTATCAGATTAAAATGTTATTTTAGCAAGTTTAATTTCGCCAGATATTTTTCCCCAAAAGTCAAAAGATTGTGAGAATGCTCCATATATATATATATATATATATATATATACTCTGCTGCAATAGCGCATAATCTTTGTGTATTAGCTATATAATTTCTACTCTGTAATTATCTGATACCTCTCTTAGGAAATTCCGTTAAATTTTTCATTCTTATCATCGCAAAGATTCATTTAATGATTTTTACCAATCTAGTTATGTATGTTATAGTATCCATGTTAAGTGTGTTGGGGGAAACTGTATTATTGTCATTTCATTCATAATCACAATTTTTGAGGGTGGTCGGTAATGTTTATTTAATGTTTATATATTAGCATTCAAATTATTATGCTACATTTGCGCATGTAATTATGAATGTAAGCTATTTATGATGTTTTTAATTATGATATCTTTTCATTTTGAATGTCAACAATTGATTTTGAATTATTTTTACTTATTAATATTGGTATCTTTTATATATTTTTAAATATATACCATGGTAGCTAAATGTTCTTAGCAATCTTTTAAATATTATACGCTTAGATCTCTGCTGCAATAGCGCATAATCTTTGTGTATTATCTATATGATTTCTACTTTGTAGTTATCTGACACCTCTCTTAGGAAATTCCGTTAAATTTTTCATTCTTATCATCGCAAAGATTCATTTAATGATTTTTACCAATCTAATTATGTATGTTATAGTATCCATATTAAGTGTGTTGGGGGAAAACTGTATTATTGTCATTTCATTCATAATCACAATTTTTGATGGTGGTCGGTAATGTTTATTTAATGGTTATATATATATATATATATATATATATATATATATAAGCAAATCAAATACAATATAAAATCAGAAAGAAGTTGTATATAAAAAAACTTTTAACAATTAACTATGAACACTTAAAGCAATTAAACTTAAACTACCCTGCAAAAACCTGGCTGTTTCTCTTCAGTGAGTGGACAAACAGATTTAACTCCGCCACCACTTTAAACATCTTGTGCGTTTCTAAACACAAGACCACACAAAAAGAATGTAAAAACTGAAATATTATTTTGAAAAATTTGACCTTAAGATGTAAATTGACATGTAAACATTGTAACTTAAATCATATTAAAAATTAAGCAAAACATTAACTAGTATGTTGTGGTCATCACAAAACTTTCTTCATTACAAATCACGTCAATTAAATCATTTAAATAATACAACAAATTACATCAATTTAGCACCAATTCATATCAAAGTATATCTGAATTTGAAGTTTGATGAAAATTCGTGCATTAGTTCTTGAGATAGAGCTATAGCAGAAATTCTGAAAAATGTAGCATAGCAGCGCCACCTGTTGAGCGATTTACATCAAAATGTATAAAACGTCAATTCCTGTCAAGGAATAATTGAATCTGAAGTTTGATGAAAATCCATGCATTAGTTCTGGAGATTGAGCTTTTCGGGAAAGGGCGAAAAATGCTGCATAGCAAAGCCAACTGTTGAACGATTTGCACCAAAACATAAATAGCGGTAATTTATATCAAGGTATACCTGAATCTGAAGTTTGTTTAAAATCCAAGCATTAGATATTGAGATAGGGCTATCGTGGAAATCACAAAAACGCAGCATAGCAGCGCCACCTGTTGAGCGATTTACACCAAACGTTATAAAACGTCAATTCCAATGAAGGATTAATTTAATCTAAAGTTTGATGAAAATCCATGTATTAGTTCTGGAGATTGAGCTCTTGTGGATACCGTGAAAAATGCTGCATAACAGCGCCACCTGTTGTGCGATTAACACCAAAAACTAATCAGCACCAATTTTAACAGGGACTAACTCAGTATAAATTTTTATTAAATTCAGTTCATTAATTCTTGAGACAGAGTGCCCACAAAATTTGTGTCACACACAGACAGGCTAACAGACTCACATACTCACCGACAGACATTTTGTAAAAACATATTTTTCGGTTCTCTGACCCGTAAAACGTGTAAATCCGTTGAAAACCGAAATTCGAAAATTTTCATGAATCCAATACTTTTTTATTGTACTCAATACTTGTACTCAATACTTTCTTCTTGTACTCAAATTTTCTTGTACAATAGAAGAAAGTAAAAATGATATATAAATAGTAGAATGTTACTTAAATACAAAGCATAATTATACTGTAGTATATATGAATGCAGAACGACTAGCGTCTACCCATACCTACAATAAAAAGATACAAAATGAACAGAAATATATGTCAAGTTACAAATAAATTACTGAAATGAATCTTTATTCCATATTAAATATCATAATCTTCAAAAGCTAAGTTTGCCACTTCCTTCCATTCGAGCATCTATGCTGATCCAGTGTTTTATACACTTAGGGGAAAATACCATCATACAGAATGTTCTGGAAGCAGTCATCCCGCCAAAACCACAACGTTGCTTACTTTTCAAGATCATATTCAATTAACATTTAAAAAATTAAGTGGATAATAGTTATTATAAAAAAGATAAACTAAAAGTTTTAAAATCTCTTTATAAATATTGAAATCACTGTCACAAATTTTATTGAAACGAATTAATTGATTTAAATTTTTTTAATATAAACCTTTATATGCAAATTGGAGAACCAATGAGGTATGCTGCTGGTAAAAAATGCACACTATTTCTTTTATCATATAAATCCAAATTTATATTATTGTAAAAAGAAATAAAAAGAAATATCCAAAAAATCTGCATTATAATCATCACATTATTATCACATATGGCCCTATTCAACTTAAAAAAATTAGGATGTCTTACATGATATTAATTTAAGTCAAATGTCAAAATATTCTTAGTATACCAAACAATTTTAAAGTTTTATTGTATATTATTGTACATTTAATTTCATAATAAACAAAACAATAAATTAGCAGCGGTACTAGAATAACTTTTCCCCATACCTATTCCTCATATCTGATTCAAGGTACTGCTATTAAAAGTTACATAATTACTGGAAAAACAAAAATGGCACAAACTTAAAAATAATTCTCCATTGATATTTAATGCATCATTTAAATAAAATAAATCAAAAATATTTATTAAAGTATTGAAAAGACTATTAGGTATATTGGTAAAGATATTTTCAAAGTCAAATATATCTATTTTCTATGGAATAAATTGCAATTTGTCCAAAATTTCAAGACTATTGACCAAAAGTAACTAGACTTTTTAAATTTAAATTTTAAGAATCCATATATCTTTTTTAAAAAGATTTATAAAGCTATATTAAAATTTCTATTGACACTTATTGATGCGCTACAAATAAACCTAAACTTAATTGGATTCTTGTGAAAGTTGGGCATCATAAAAATGAATAGCAAACAGTAATGATTTGAAACATTATAATTACAAGAAAGCATATCTTTACACTTCTTTTTCTATGCAAATTTTGTTTTAGCAATGGGGTCTTCATTAATATTTATTTCAGCAAAAAAAGTTATATTACTTAGTTCACTTTATATTTTTTGAAAATATAATTTATTGCATATTATAGCATAATTATTAGCAGCTTTGTCCACAGAAACAATTAGAAAACTATTTAGCATATTTTGACAAAATCTACATCATCACTATTAAAATTTTGATATTCGTATATATCCATATTCAAGTAATTTTTCAATTTTTTTTAATGCCCCAATATTTGAAATTTTCCTTCGAAAAAGCTTCCAAAGGCATACTAAATTTATAACTGGCTTTTGTTTTATAAATCTAGGGGTCTCTGCCCTATCGAGCTACACACTCCAACCACCGTTAAGACTCTAAAAATCTGTTAATTTGGTCTGCTTTAAAAAGATTAAGGAATATTGATTTATAATTTTAAAAAACAATTCTGATCTACATGTAAACGATTTTTTATGCCCTGTTAAAGAGGAATTTTAAGGCCAAATCAGCAGCTGTTAATTGGTTTTCGTGCTTGATTAAATAAGATTAGTCAAAAATTTGAAAATTAGCTAATATAAAATGAACAAAGTCAACAGAGTCTTTGCTTCCCTGTATTTTTTAACAACGCTATAAGAAAATGATTTAAAATAAGAAGCTTAAATGCAACGATTTAAATCTGCTATAATTTTTACCAAACTTTTCATTATCTTAGTTATAGTCACATGAAAATAATTTTTGTTTAGAAAGATAATATTATTAAAGTCATATACACAGTACAAATACCTGCACAAGAATTACTTTCAAGTGCATATAAGGTACTTGTACCACATATGGACAGTGCTCTCAATATGGCCACCCCTAATATCTTTAAAAGTAACAGGTTTGGTCGAGATATGGCGCTACATGTCCGTGAAGAAAAGCGGTTGAAAAGATAATTAAGCCTGGAAAGTGCAAAAAAGCGCACTGTTCGCTATTTGGAAGGAAACTTGTTGTTTCGTGTTGGTTACAGGTAAGTTTAAATTCTTATTAGGTATAGTAAAATTACTTTAAATATTGAAAAGTGGAGTGTTTTAGAAAGCTGATAAAACATATTTTCGATTGCTATTACATATATTGCCTTAAAATGTTTTCTTTGTTTATTTATTACGAGATTTAGTAAAACTATGCCCGATTCCCAATATGGACAAGTTATGTCCACATTAGAAGTACGGCAAGTCTTCAGATTCACAAATTTGTAAAATAGCTGTTTAATGTTATCTGAACAATCCTCCAAGAAACCTCCTCCAAGAAAAAAAAAATCCTCCAAAGAGCCCTTCCAGAAAAATCAAAAGAAACCTCCCCTCAGTAGGGTATCTGTTGGCGAAATCTCAGGTACCAGCGATATGACTTCCTCAATAAAGGAGAGTTGGTACTGCTTCTTATGCAGTATTGATGTTGTTGCAGACATGCGGCTACGCATCAAATGCTGCAGATATGTCCACGAGGACTGTGTGGAAATTACCGCCCATGATGAAAAAGTTTTTATTTGTCCATCCTGTGAGGAATGAGGAATAACAGAAATATATTCTGGAGACAGATGCAATAAAGCTAAGCAAAACCAACTATATTATTTCATGATATTTTGTTGTAACTGAGGTTCTTTGCATGTGTCTTCGAAGAGCCACAACCAAAAATGACCCCACCCCCTTCTAAAGTACATGTTCTAAAGATATTTACTGTGCTCCCCTCCCCCGCAATAATGTAAGATATATTTCTTTTATCCCCTCTACTGTAAAATCCCTTGGAGTGGCTCATCCATACACCCTGTGTAGTAGGTCAATAAGGAGCCACCTGACCCTAATATGGACATGCATGTCCATAATAGGGACAGATGGTTCCTTATATGGACACTTGTAAACGTTTTTTGTTTTTATCATTAAAATTAAATCAGAATAATTACAAGGTCGCTAATTTTAATAATGATAGTCAACAGTCCAGGGACAGTGGCCACATATTTTTGGAGTCCTATGGCGTTTACACGCGGGTGAAAAAAAATCAATTTTCCTTAGGGTTTCCATATTGGGTACAGGTACCTTATATAATTTATAAGTATTTAAAATACATCAAAATACCTTAAAACACATTAGAAAAAAACCAAGAACGTTTTCAACTTTCACAAGGCCGTCATAAGTGGGATTTAAATGTTATTATTTTCTTTGCGCTTATTCGAGAATTGTCTAGAATAAACTTATATTAATTTAAATGTTGTACGTCAGGTGAGATGCCAGATAAAGTTATTCAAATTTTCAACAAAACGAGCTTTCATTTATTATGCAGCAAATTTCAACATACTCCATGGATATCGTACGATAGTGCATCGTTACAAGCTGTATCTTTACTGGCGATTATTTCAATTGATTCTCTCATAATAGCTTTCTGGTAATTATTTTGGCGGAATATAATATTCGATTTATTAAAATATATTTTTATAGGTTGAGTTTGAGCTAATCTTGATAATGCATTATGGGGTCTATTCAATCTGATATCTGCTTTATGGTCTTTAATTATATCAAGAAAAAAGGTATAATGTACACTCCGGATCCATTGATTGCTTGGACGAGATCCAATTTATTATTTAACAGATCTTTTAACTTTGGGGGAGGGGCTAAGTTTAATTTTACATCATATTTGAAAAGGGTATGCCTCATATTTTTAAAAATCCTTGGAAAGTAATTAAGTTTACAAAATTTAAATCTTTTATCTAGACCTGTGCTTCATTTTCCATAACCTTCCACTTGAAACTTGTTTATGATTTTTTTCAATAAATCAGGATAGAATTTTATTTTCTATTGCTATTTTTCTAATTGCATCTAGTTCTTCTTTTAGGAGATGGCTTTAACAAACTTCAAATGCTCTTTTTATATAATAATTAAATGGTCCTTATTTGTAAATTATAGGTGAACTGCAATCAAAAGGAATATTGGCATTGGGTCTGTTAGTCTTCCTAAAAACTGTGCGATCAAGATTATGTTTAGTTGTATTTCTGATAAGCAAGACATCCAAAAATGCAAGGTTTTGATTTTCTTTTATTTTCTAGCGTGAATTCTATTTTGTTGTCTAACAAATTGATTTTATCTAAAAAGGAGTATAATTCATATTTGCTGTGAGTCCATATAATGAATACATCATCAATATATCTGAACGAATAATTCGGACTCGGTCATACAGTTTCTATGATTGCATTCTCAAGCGGGCGTAATTTAAACTCTGCAAGTAAACCTGAAATAGGGGAACCCATTCTTGCACCATTGGATTGTTTATAAATTTAGTTGTTGATTACAAAAACATTGGTGTAGACAGTTAAATTTAAGCCTGATTTCACTTTATTTGTAATGCTTTGTGTAAACGTAGGACCAGAATCGATCAGACACTCAATAGTCTTAGTGACTTCATTGATACCAATAGAAGAGTACAAAGATACCACATCTAGACTAGCCATAATTGAAGACGTTTCAAGCTTTATACTTTTAATTTTCTCTATAATTCGACGCATTGATTCAATAACATAATCAGACTTTTAAGCGATTTTTAAGCGACTTGAAAGCGATTTTTACCAAAGTTTGATTATGTTATTGAATCGACATCTCGTTTATTGAGAAAATTAAAAGCCTAAAGCTAGAAACTTTTTCAATTATGGCTAGTCTAGATGTGGTATCTTTGTACCCGTCCATTGATTTCAATGAAATCACAAAGAATATTTAATGTCTGATCGATTCTGATGCTAAGTTTACACAAAGTATTAAAAATACAGTGATATCAGGTTTGAATTTAATTGTCACCAACAACGTTTATGTAATCAACAACCAAATTTATAAACAACCCAATGTTGCACCAATGGGCTCCACCTATTTCAGGTTTGCTTGCAGAGTTCAAACTACGCTCACTTGAGAATATAATCATGGAAACTGTAAAACCGAGTCCGGATTATTGGTTCAGATATGTTGACGATGTATTCATTATATGGAATTACGGCAAAGATAAATTATACTCCTTTTTAGATAAAATCAATATGTTAGACAACAAAATAAAATTCACGCTGGATGTCCAGCTTATCAGAAATAAAACTAAACACAATCTTGATCGCACAGCTTTTAGGAAGACTAACAGATCCATTGCCATTATTCCTTTTGATTGCAGTTCACCTAAAAGTAACAAATTAGCACCATTTAATTATTATAAACAAAGAACGTTTGAAGTTGGTTCAAGCCATCTCCTAAAAGAAGAACTCAATGCAATTAGAAATATAGCAATAGAAAAAAAAATTGCATCCCGTTTTATTGAAAGAAACATAAACAAGTTTGAAGTGGAAGATTGTGGAAAACGAAGCGCAGTTCTAGATAAAATATTAAAATTTTATAAAGTTAATTACATTCCAAGGCTTTTTGAAAATATGAGGCATACCCTTTTCAAATATGGTGTAAAACTAATCGCAGCCTCTCCCCCCAAAGTTAAAATATCTGTTAAATAATAAATTGGATCCCGTCCAAGCAATCAATAGATCCGGAGTGTACACTATACCTTTCCAAATATATAACAAATATTTTATTTATGTTGGTATGACGATGAGAAAACTTCTCGATAGAATTAAAGAGCATAAAGCAGATATATCAGATTAAATAGACCCCATACTGTATTTTCAAGATTAGCTCAAACTGAACCTATAAAAATAGATTTTAATAAATCGAATATTATATTCCGCCCAAATAATAACCAGGAAGCTATTATAAGAGAATCAATTGAAATAATCGCCAATAAAGATACAGCTTGTGACGATGCACTATTGTACAATATCCATGGAATATGGGGAAATTTGCTGGAATATTATATTCCGCCCAAATAACTACCAGGAAACTATTATAAGAGAATCAATTGAAATAATCGCCAATAAAGATACAGCTTGTGACGATGCACTATCGTACAATATCCATGGAGTATGGGGAAATTTGTTGCATAATAAATGAAAGCTCGGTTTGTTGAATTTGAATAATTTTATCTGGCATCTCACCTGACGTACAACCTTTAAATTGAAATAAGTTTCTTCTAGACAATACTCGAATAAACGAAAAGAAAATAATAACATTTAAATCCCACTGACGACTACCTTGTGAAGGTTGAAATCGTTCTGGGTTTTTTCTAATCTATTTTAAGATATTTTTAAGTATTTTAAATACTTATAAATTATATATATGCACCTGAAAGTAATTCTTGTACAGGTATTTGTACAGTTTATAAGAATTTAATTATTTAACTCAAGGTGAATTAAGCACTAGAATTTTAACTTCCACTTATTGAGATAATATTATTATTTGCGCTACCATAAAACTGGCAACAATAGTTAACCCGTAAATGCCGGTTGTTGCTTTTCTGCAACATACCGAATTTAGGCTCTAAAATACTATTAGAATAATATTGAAGCTGTAATGCCTAATGTTGCCAATAAAATACATTCTCAAAATATTATTAAATCGATTTGCAACATGTAGATGGCAACACTGTTTAAGAATAAAGATAGGTTTATTTTTTCAATTGTTGCTACTTGTTCTTTTTGTTTTGTTTGGAAGCTTGCGAAATACCTTATTTTGTTCTGCTGTGAGCAAGTAAAATTTATTTTTTATTATAGTTCCTAAAATTCTTGTGTGTTTAATATTATAGAATTTTATTAAGGAAAATTATTTTTTCAATTAAAGACCAGTATTGCCGATTAGTAACAAACTGGTTTTTGGCCGTAAACCATACTTAAAACAAAATATGATTTTTTAAAGTATTTTTCCCATGATTTATTTAAAAAATGAAAGCCGAAAAACATTATTACAATGATTTTTGAAAAATCAGGCATTTAGGGGTTAAAAAGATCAGCTCGAAAATTGAGATAAATCTATTGTGTAATTATATTTTAAATTTAAACTGTTTGACAATATTATTATTTGGCCATTTTAAATATGGCGTAATTTCTTCCATATACGATTTTTAACGCATATAAACGAACTTATTATTTTAAAATTTTCTTTCTCTTTTAATATTCCCGTGTAAATATAATTTTTATGACATATTTTTCAATATTTTCTTGCTTTAAATACTAATAATTTAATTTGAATTTGAATTTTTAGAAATTCAAAATTGGAAATAACATCTCCTATGAAGATATTTTTTTAAAACTGTTTGTCAATGATGTTATTGGGACATTTGAAATACTACGTCATTTCCCCCATTTACTGATTTTAGCACATGTTAAATAATAGGTTATTTTATAGTTTTCTTTCATTTTTAATATAGTTGTGAAAAAAAAAATTATGATGTAATGTTCAATATTTTCCTGCTTTTAACACGTAATCATTTAATTTAATTTGAAAGGTTTTTCCTGTTTATAACAGTCATGTGTAAATAAATTTTTAATTTAAAGGAAATATTATTGTTTGCACTTTTAACAATTGGCAACAATTTAAAATAATAACCCTTTCTAAAATATGTAAATACTATCTCTGGAAATGCCGATTTAAACGGAAAATAAAACCTTAAAAAAATAGGAATACTAAGAACAATAAATGCCGTCTGCACACCACTTGTTTCTATTGAATATTATTAACTCCCTAAGTATAATATTTGCTCCTATAAAACTTTTTAATGGAACGGTTTGGTCCTACTTTAACATTAAATATCTCTGATAAATGCTCTAATAATGCTTCGATTTAAAATCCGTCTGCTTCAACGTATTTATCAAACATTTTTCTATAATAATACCCATTTTCACATTTTTATATGAAGTAATTTCTCTAATATTAGCGAAGAAAGAACTCCATTCACAATTCACTGACAGCTGCGATGACAGCCTTAGTTACTTATTTTTTAGAAGAGTGAAATTATAAACATCACTTTTAAAAGTTTTTACTACTTTAATATAATTAATCTTACCATTTACTCTAAATTTAGTTCCAAAATTCATTAAGCATTTAATTTTTTTTAAATTATACCAAGATCTCGTGTAATTATATGACGATAAAGTTATCAACAAAATCACTATGTTCAATATTATTGCGATAGCAAATTAAAAATTACAAAAATTACAAAACTATTTCGGAAAGAGAATTTTGGTTAAAAAATAATTGACGGCAGTGTTTTTGCAGTAGCTGTATGCGTTTCGAAATTTGCAATATATATATATATATATATATATATATATTATGTGGTGTGTATAAATTTTATAGATCATATAAAGGGCTGCTTAAAAGAATTTGTAAAGTCCATGGGTATGATTGTGAAACGTATTTTGAATTTCGGAACTGGTCCTCTAAAAAAACTGAAATAGCCTTCAAAAAAGTACAGCAAAATCAGATATCCTAAATAAAAAAGAGGAAAATTCAATTTAAAATAAAGAATTGCGGACGAAAAATTAAAAAAATATATTTTTTTCTCGTTACTATAAAAAACAATTCACTTAAGGTCTTACAAAGTTTTTCATTAGAAAAATTGGAGCACTTCGGTAAAGTGGTTTTATTTTCGTTTATTTTTGTTTTTCGATTTTGTTTCTGTATAAAAGAAAATATCTTTTTATATAGCTTTATAAATAAAAAATATTTTAGAAAGGTAGCTCTACTTCAGTTAGATACCCCACACACCCTCAATTTCTCTTTTGTGAACAAATTTCATATTTTATTTCAACTCAATTACGAATCGCAATGTATTATTTTCTAATCACTATCATAAATGGCCTGGTAACCCGAAATTTTATATTTCGTTGAAAAAAAATAGAAATGGTATTTTCACATAAATATTTTTCTAATAAAACACTCTACTAAAACACTAAGGAAAATGCATATGAAAAAAAAAGTAATATTTATTTGTTTTTGCACAATTTTTATTTTATTACTACTTGTTGATATAGAGTGCGACTGAAAATGGTGGTTATGGATTTGTCCATAGATGATAGAAACATAAAAACAACTTCTAAATACACAATCTATTCATATATAATACTATAGCTTATAGATATTTCAAAAAGGCCTGTAAAATGCCTAAGTATATAAGGTGGACATTTGTTATAATTTAAATCCGTAGTAAAGGATACTAAAATAAACTTATAGTCCAGGGGAAATGTACATTTTACCTTACAAAAGGTCGTGTAGAGGATTTTTTTTTTTCGAATTGTTTATAATGATGCGAACATGGGAAAACCAAGTTTTCTAGCAAAATTTCTTAAGGCTAAATTTACTGTCGCCAAAAAACAACAAAATTTTGGGACCATTTTTTATTTTGTTGAAATATCCCGAGACCCGTAGCCGTAGCATATTATTTGTCAGTTACAATATTAAATAGAATACAATTCTCTACAACTTTCATACTTACAACTTTTTTATACACTCAGTATCAAGCACAGTACGCTATTTCAAAAATAGGGCAATTTTTTCAATTTTCTTAAAAACTGTCTAAAACGTAGTTTTGCCCTGTTTATTCAAATGTTCTTGGTGGATTTAATCGTGTATGTCGACTTCTAAAAATTGATATCAGTAAATTATCTATTATTTGCACACTCATGTCTTTATTTTAATCTCAACAGACATTTTATATTCAATAAATTTATATAATTTTTAAAGTAGGGCAGAGTGTAGATGAATGAGACAATTGTCATATTTAGACAGTAACTTTAAGTGTATACATTGTTAACTTCAAAGCATTGTTTAAAAGAATACTTCAATATTTAGTAATTTATTGCCACGATAATTTCAATTAAAAAAGAATTCTTGTGTAATTTTAATAATTTTTATAATTTTATAATTTTAATAATGCTTACATATTTTTCCATGTACCAGTGGGATAGGTATGAGACATATTTTATTCCACAGTAGCATGGCATACGCTATATTTTATTTACCAATTATTGATAACAGATGATTTAATATTTTACTGTTTTAAAGATAGCAAATATTGGATTATAATTCCAAATAAAATGGAGGACTAAAAAAAAAATAAATATTTTTTTTATGTAAGAAATACGTTTACCTTATAAAATTGCTACAATAAAAATGACAACAGATTATTTTACTAGCTAATGCTACGCATTTATCTCTTGTAAAATTTAAAAATTCTGCCAATAAAATATTTGAGATCACTAGTTTCATAAAAATATTTAAAAGATTAGTTTTAAAAAATATTGTAATTTTTCCCACTTATATCAATATAACAAGAGATTATATCATTTTAGTATGCAAAAATATGTAAAACTTTAAGGTTATACATTAATGCTTTAAAGCTCAAACAGGATACATTTAAACTTCAGAACGGGTTCCAAACAGTTTTCTCAAAATGAAAGTGTCCGAATATTAATAAAAAAATGCAACCAAACCCGAAAAAGTACAAAAGCACAACATTAGTTACTTATCTCAGGTTTCCCATGAAAAAAATAAAATATTTAAAAGTAACAAAATGCGAGCGAGATATTTGTCAAGAACGATCTCATAGTTTTAATTTTATCTTGCGAATGTCTTCGTGAGACTAATTTAGTCCCGAAATTCAAATAACTATGACTTTAAATGCCTCAATACTACAACTACCGTAAAGTCGTTGCAAATGAAATCTGTATATAAGGAATCCGGCCTTTAAAGAAAAAAAATTATATTTTCAAGACAAAGAATATGAACAATTATACCTGCTAGGATGGAAACCTGTTTAAAGCGGAATATATTTTGGTTCGGTTTTCAAGGTTTTAATGGAACAATATTTGTCAAAGCTGATTTCGTAGTTCAGCATTACGTATTTAATGATTACACACTTAAAATTTTGAAAATCCGGCTATTAGAGATTCCTTACAATTATCGTGGAAAATTTTCTTTTTATAAGAGGAGAGGAGGGGGGGGGGGGCGTCGAAATCCATGATTGCCACGGGTGTAAAAAAGGCTAGTCTTGGCCCTGAAACACATAATTTACTGCTACCAATTTACAGAAGTTGACGTACACGAGGAAATTCGTTGGAAACATTTGAATAATCGGGGCAGAACTACGTTCACGGTTTTTAAGAAAATTGAAATATAATAAAATTTCCTTTTTTTGAAATGGCGTACTGCGCTTGCTATTGAATGTATAAAAAAGTTGACAGTATGAAAGTTGTACAGAAATTTATTCTCTTTCAAATTATAAGTAGCAAATAATATGCTACGGCAACGGGTCTCAAGATATTTTTTTAAAAAATCATAAAAGGCCTTACAATTTTATATTTTCTTGGCCACAGAAAATTTATCCTTAAGAAATTTTGTTAGAAAATTTGGTTTTTCCATGTTGGCATCATTATAAAGAATTCAGAAAAAAAATCTTCTACCCGACCTTTTGCAAGGTAACCCCCTTTTTTGGTACATTTCCAGTGGACTATTAAGCGTTTCCTGCCAATAAAAACAGAAAGACACCTTTTTATTGTCGGAAAATGCTGAAATTTAAAACAAATTTCATGTGTTATAACTCGGTAATTTTCGATTTAAAGGAATGGGTTTTTCTTTATATAAATTATTAGTTTAAACATTGAAAAATCTTTTTTTTCCTGTTTTTAAGAACGTATACAATAAACAATAAATCTAAAAAAGCTCATGAAAATATGCAAATTAGAGCTGGATCATTTTGAAAATGGCGATTTCTATTTTGACAGAGAATCCTATTTGAACTTTGCTTAAGCTAAAATAAATGAATAAAATTGGTGCATTAATCGAGTAAAGCCTTTACACGCAGGCTCAGACAGCATCTGTTGGGCTTAGCATGTATTCTCGGACAGATGCTATCCAAGTCCCCGTGTAATGGTTAAAAATTAAAATAGTACAGTGAAATTTTTGCATATAATAACGAATATCTCTTTTTCTTTATTCTTATTGTGAATTTATTTGGTTTGCACTTTCAAGAATCTAACCGAAAATAAAACCGAGCAAAAAACAGAAATTAGAAAATTATTTAAAATTGGTGGTACTTTTTGTGTTCTAAAAAAACGAAATTTTTAATTTACGTTATTAGAAATTCTATAGTATTTTCTTGTATCTTAACATATTTGGAAGGAACAAAAGTTCCAAACATGAATGCATAATAAAGGTTTTTCGCTGGCGAAAAAACTGAACAGCGTTTATTTTTTTCATTCCAGTTCGATTTCGTTTAAGTAGAAAAATCGAAAATAAATTTTTACAGGTCACGTATTGTCTATTGTAAAACGGTTTCTGATTGTGGTGCAGTTCACTTCGTGCCATACATACATGGGACGTTTAAGGAATAAAACCTTCTGAAGGGGATGCAAAAATTGAATGAGACACCAGGGCATTTTTTCTGTTATTGAAGGACAATTTTTGAATATATTATTTTTATTTGTTCAATAGAAATATTTAACGGATGTGGCTAATTTCAAAGATCATAGTAAAAATGGTGATGTATCAACAATTTAACATTATATTATAAAACTATTTATGAGAAAAAGAATTTTAAATTCATTTGTATAATGATTTAGATATTTCTAAAAATAATGTTTCTATTAAAAATGATTGGTAGTATAATAAATAATTTTTGGAATGAATAGGATTGACATAATTTTTTTGCTTATTATTGCTTTGGTAAAGAATTTATTTTATAGAAATAAAGATGTTATTGCTTAACTGAAATAAATATGAATAACGAACAACATACATAATTTACCCTAATTTTCAATTTATATAATGCCTAATTCATTTTAAGCATTTTCCATAATGAAAACATTTATGACTTCAGTGTGCGTGGTCGTCTGACTGTCTATAAATGCTCTTACGCTCGCAAATATACTCGTATAGCCATGTAATTAAATTGTGTGTCTGGAGTTCATTATGGCATGTTCAGTACTGAATCTAAAGTGTATAACATTTAGAGTTCGTTTGCAGAAATACTCAAAAGAATCCCATTAGATTATGTTCTATGAATAAAAATCGTTTGCAATATAATTTATCAACGTTACACCATTTCAAACACACGGAGATTTATAAACCTCACTGAAGCGCATACTGAAGAATATAGTGTGCATAGCATTTATCGTTTATTTACAGGAAGCAAAAAACAATTTGATTACAGTACCAACTATGAGTGATAACTGCTGGACACAGTAGTTTACATTGTAATATATGATTTTAAGTTTAACTAATAGTTTGCATAGTACTTCGTGAGTATAAATTCTGTAGATCATATACAGATCTTCAAAAAAGAATTTGAATAAAATGACGTCTGTTCACCGTTATTGCTGCAGCGGAATTTCGAACAGTGTTATGAGTTTCCTAACAAAATTATCGGTTAACATACTTTGTAGTATATACAAAAATCTGTAGATTATATACAGTGCTACAGAAAAGAATTTTAATACTTTTACGACTATATAGTAGTTGCTGATCGGGATTTGAATATATTATGCGTT
This sequence comes from Maratus speciosus, assembly GCA_963932465.1. Lineage (NCBI taxonomy): Eukaryota > Metazoa > Arthropoda > Arachnida > Araneae > Salticidae > Maratus > Maratus speciosus. Next base: position 324,505,553 of record OZ010791.1, on the reverse strand, counting down.
TTTCAAATAGTTTACGTAGATATCATCTTGTACCTTAGTAAAGTGATAAATTTTGTTACAGTATTGGACAATGTTTCATAATCTATGCTTCATGCAAGATGTTTCTTTCATATTTTACATGGTTACATCTATCAAAATATTGACCTATGAACAGAACAGTTTTCATACCATATAATGATGATGAAGAATATCCGTTAAGAAAATTTTTCGGCATTTAACATGCATATAAATTTCTCGTTACATGGCAGTTTTGAAATGACCGATATTTTCATTTTCACACTATTAACAATGGTATTATGAATTCAGTTTATTTCTACGTATTATTGTACAAAACAAAAAGCACAGAACATTTTATACTATTCCATGTGAGCTTATTACGTTTAAAAATGTTGAATTTTACCATATTTTTTTATTGTTCTCATATCTTAATTATATACTAAACGTAGACATAGGAATTGTGGCTATTAAAAAAGTATACTAATGCTGTAACATATTTTAATTTAAATTTATACATATTTAGTTACCATCCACTTTAATATACACCTTTCCTTTATCCCTACAACGCTCCATGCGAATTTTCCATTGTTTGAAACAGAGCTGGAAGTCTTGTTCTGTGAGCTCTAATATGACGCATTCCGTTTTTTCTTTCGCAGCTTCAACGGTCTCAAATCTGTTTTTTTAATGCAGATTTCTTATTTGACCTTAGGGAACAGATAAAAGTCATATGGTGCCGGATCATGCGAGTAGAGCATATAGCCCTTTGCTAGAAACATCTTGACAGTCAGTACGTTGTATGATGAAGCACCTATGACGTGTTCGTCCGTAATTCGGGTCTTTTTTTCTCGTATTTTTTGACGGCATTCATCAAGGACCTCACGGTAGTTTTGTTGATTAATAGTTTGACTTTCAAGAACACAGTGAAGGTACACAATCCATGAATATTGAAAATTTCTTCCGTTGCCGGTGTGGAACGGCAATCCGGGCGAACATCATCTTCAATGTCTTCTCGGTTATCTTGGTAAAGCTTAAACTACTCAAACACACGCGCACGTGACAAGCATTTATTGCCATATACTGCTGATTACCAAAGATGATTTTCAGTAGCGAATTTTCTAAGTTTAAAAAGAAGTTTCACAATAATACTTTGCTCTTTTAAAACACTCAACATTTTATCGGAAAAGCACTAAAACAGGGTCCAAAACAAATGAAGAACTTTGGCCAGACTAATTGGAAAGCAGCCATTTTAGAGGCGGTAATCGATACAGGAGTATTTCCCTACATAACTATTGGTCGTGCGAATTTGGCGCATGCGCGATTCTTCTGTAGGAGCATTGGTCTCGTGATTAAATAGCCACACCTCGTATATGGCACTTCCATGCAGTTTCTGTTTGACTCCAAGGAGTTCTATTAATATATTTTTATCTTATTATTATTTTACTTTGAGGAAATGCAAGCAAATTTATATAATTTTATAAACGTAACAGATTGATTCCCCAATAGATCCGGAGAAGTCCTCCAATAAAGCGTTAAAAGAACTAGAGTTTACCGTAGCTAATCACCATGCAGAGTTTATGTGTCTAATCCAAATAAAAATGTTTAAAGAAATAATTCTTGCCAGTCAAGATCTATAACGATTTACTGGTAAAATACATTATATTGAGCCAATATAAAACCGTTATTTACATAGCAATAGAATAAAAAGTAACTGCAATAATATAAAATAAAAATGTAAAGCGTTTAATTTTTCCGATGCACTAAACTGACTTACATCATACCCATATGAAAAGTTCTTAGCCTATTTCTCATCTTACAAAGAACAATCACAAGTTTTCAATTTAATGATAGATTAGACACAATTTTATTTTATTTTCAAATTTGAAACAGAAGTCATAGAAGCTCTGAATCATTTTAATAGAATGCTAGAATCATTTAAAAACTGAAATTCGAGAAACCTGAAATATTTTTAGTATAAATTTTATCGTATCTAGAAAGCAAAAGCATTTTCGATAAAACATTTCTCTTCTGTTTTTGTTTTGATTTAAAAAACCTCCCTGATGTAAAATGAAACATTTATCGCACAATTCATACCAAGAAATTTGAATCTGAGCAATACAGATTCAATACAGAAAAAAAAATACAGCAAGCAAACCTTGACAAAACAGTAAACTACGAAAGTGAGAAAGATATAATTTCGTAAATTGATTTTTTAAATTTCAGAATTTTTTTTTTAAACGTCTACTGCTACTAGATATAAATGTTGTTTTCTGAAAAAAAAAAGTAATTAGGAGTCATAAAGTGATAGTACATATTTTATTATATTTTACTTATTGGGTAAATATTATATAGAAATGAAAATTACCTTGTATAAGACAGGAATTAAATGAAAAAATTAATACAAGGTTATACACTTCCTTTTTAAAACTTTCAATTTCTGTCAGAAATTTCATTTTAAAATATATCATGATCATTCTACATTAAATGTAAAAAAAAAGACACTTTCAAATTCATTCCTTAATTGAAAAATTTACCTAATTTTAATCTACAAATATCCACAATTTAATAGTTCATAAAATATGAAAACAAAAACATATATTTCTGAATGCATGCTTCATGTTCTAGCTCAAAACAAGCCTAATCTTGAAAATTTTCTACTCATTTTTTTGTACTTAAAAATCTTTCATTACGAAGTACATATATTGGTATTAAGTATAGTTTATTTTTTCTGAAAACGCTACTTTATATAACATTACATAAAAATACAACACATGAAACATGATTTTTTTTCCTTCCAAATATTATTTCTCTAAATGCAGTAAAAGCTCTCTTCATCGGGAGAAAGTAGGATTCTTATTTTTTAAGTGTATGTCTTTCAAACTTAAAAAAATGGTGCAAAAGCAAACGAAATATGTTTTCCGATGAAGAAAAATATCGACCTGTTACAGTTGAAGTAGTTCAGTATCATGATAACACATCTCCCACAATCAGAAGAGAAAATTTTCATTCTGTCTTTTTTGTTAGTAAATAAAAAGACTCATCCATCAACTTTATTTAGTTTCAACATATCTTTTATTTTAGATATATGTATCCTACTTTTAATACGCATTATACTAAGTACTCCTCCGAGTAAAAGTTCTCTGCATTTCTCTCTTAAATTATTTTTAGTGCTTTCAGCAGTATGATTAACGAATACATTAGGAGTAAGTTTCTGTTGAAAAGTTCTTCAAGGACCAGCAATGTTCTGAACTGCAGCAACGCTACAAGTTAACCATGTTCAAAATGCTGTAGAACGATTACGATAGATGTCACAACTCACTGATAAACCTTAAGTAAAACTTGCATACATGTTTTACTTCTTAAACAATAAATTATCAAAACGTATACAGGGTGCAATATATTATTTATCGCCGACCTTTAATTTCTCAACCGTTGGTCATAGACCTATAGTTCCAATTACAAAAACGTTTCAAATGAAGTAAATGTTTATGCTGTGGCATTGTTTAAAGTAAAAAATCAATTTTATAAAAATTACGAAATGTAACTTTTTATACCGTTCCCCAGTCCCTATAGTTATATTTAGTAAAAGTTTACACATATTATAACATATATAATACAAAAAGTTTGACATCTGTTATACAAAAATTAACAGAGTTATTAAATTTCAAATTTTGAGATATTTGCACATGATTTTGTCTTTCATTGAGGGATCAGTTAAAAGATGAATTAAAGTAATTCGAGACCAAAATCAGGGTGTTATGTCCTTTTTACGGTGAAACCACCTATAGCCGGTATCGCCAAATCGGGGCATCATCAAAGAGGGTTATTTCATCTAAAAATTTGAGCTGAATTGTATGGGTCGTATATAAAGCGAAAAATGAAATATTGAAATTAAACAGAAAAATAAATATCAGTTTATTATAATATCAGAAAACGGTCTATTATAAAAAATAAATACATAAAACGCCGGAAACTACTAGAGATACTGCTCAAAGTTTTCTCCATCGGTAGCAATGCAGACTGCATAGCATGATAGTACTGAGTCCTGGGCACGTTAGAGCATAGGAGGTGTGCAAACTGTACGACAATCAAGGATGATGCGCTGCTTCAGATAAACCATAGAAATATTCTCAGTCACATAGACTTATGCCTTGATGTAATCCCAGAGGAATAAGACCATGGGAGTCAAATCCGGTGAACGCTGTGTCCACTTTAACGGACCACCATATCCAAGGATCTGTTGACCGAATTCGGTGGCCAGATACGAACGGACGTTTGTTGTTTTATGTGAAGAGGGCCCCATCATGTTGAAACCACACCCGGCATGCATGTCGGAGAGCAACTCTTCATAGTAGTCACGTACCGTGTTTTGTAGCAGATGCAGGTAATGATCGCCCGTTAAGGTCCCACCGTAGAAAATGGGTCCAAAAATCTAGGCTCCACATATACCGCACCACACTTTTCGTACTGCCCGGGTGATTTGGAGGTTTCCAGGTCGCATCATTCTTTTGATTGTCGCACAGTTTGCACACCTGCTATGCTCTAACGTGTCCAGGACGCAGTACTACCACGTATTCAATTGCGCATTGCCACCAATGGATAACACTTTGAGCAGTATCTTTAGTATATTCCGGCGTTTTATGTATTCATTTTTATACTAGACCGTTTTCTGATATTATAATAAATTGGAACTATATGTCTACAACCAACGGTTGAGAAATTAAAGGTTGGCGATAGATAAATTATTGCACTCTGTATATACCAGCACATTTCCTTGCTCACGGAAATATATATATATATTTATGGATGAGGACGTGAGTTTCAAAACTCGCTTTATCCAAAATTTAAAAAATCCAGTTTTCTCTATCAATCTATTCTATTGGTGAATTTACATCGACCAAACACTACAATCTGCAAAAACACTAGTTTTATTGTATATATCTGTCATTGTAAAACCTTGGTTCACAATGAAAACCAAAGGACGCAGTTAGAGGTTTTTCGCGATTTCCCAAAACTTGATTTTCTGGATAAGGCGAATTCTGAATCTCACGTTCTCATATATATATATATATATATATATATATATATATATATATACTATATATATATACAGGGTGCCCGATCTCAACGGTGTCCAATGGCTAATACCTAAACGGTTAGTCATAGACATATAGTTCCAATTAGAAAAATGCTTTAAATCAGGTAAGAAATATTTTAAAAGCAATTTGGGTCAATAAAGACATTTCTTAAAAAATTACGAAATTTAAATTTTTATACTGTCCCCAGGTCCTATAAGTTATATTTAGTAAAATTTTCCTATTACACTGGCAAGTAAGACAAAAAAAGTCCCATTCATATAACACTAAAATTGTGCGAGTTATGAAACTTTAAAAATGCATGACTTATGCCACTTTTCTGCTCTGAAAACAAATAAGTTCGGCTTGGCTTTGAGGGGTCACATTCCAAGTGCTTAAAGTATTCGAAGATCTCATTTCATGTGTATCTGCGCTTTGAAAAAATCGTACAATTATTATGATTAAGTTAACATTTATTAAATTTCAGATTGGCTGAAATAACATATGTTTTATTTTGTCAGGATTTGAAACTGTTTCTTTTATGATTTATTTTAATAAAATTATGTTATTATTATAAGTTTTTATGTTACTTCAAAGATCTTATGTATGTTTTTCCAGTTCAAAATTTGTATTCGAACTTTAACCCACTTTCAAATATCCGATCGAGATTAAAATTTACATACTGACGCAAATCCGAAAACAATCTAATATTATTATGATTTTCGGTGGTTACTATTTATACTTATTTTACAGGAAGACACATAAAATTTCGGATAGATTACCGCCAAGAAGTTTAAGAAAAAGTTTTAGATTAGATAATACAAGACGGAGATTGTTGGGTTTTTAACTTTTATGTATTTTTAGCACTGAATCCAAAAATTGCATTAATTTTTAACCATCATGTCAGGATATTTCGCAAATTATAAATTCTCGAATTTAAAGAATGACAAAAGTCCGATACTATAAAGTAGAGGAGATGGTTGTATTTTTTAACTTTTGATAATTGATTTTTACGTACTTTTTAGCACTAAATCTGAAAATGACTTTTATTTTTTACCATCACGTTAGAATTTTTTTGCAAATGTGTAAGTTAAAATATAGCAAAAATCTCGTACTATAATACATATGTAAAACTTTTTTTTTCAATAATTTATTCGATATTTTTGCTTATCTTGGGATTCTTACAGCTGGGTGGTGTGATGGGATGGGGGAGGAGATTAAATTTTAACTTCGTACTTTTTAACTTTGAAATTTACAATTTGCGAAAAATCCTGATGTGATGGCTAAAAAAGAAGGTCAATTCCGGATTCAGCGGTACAGAATACATAAGAATCATTTATCAAAGCTAAAAAACATGAATTAGCCCAACTTTTGCAGGCTAGTGTAATCTAATAATATTTTAAAATACGTATCACTATGTAAAGAATTGAGCCTGTTAATTTAGCATCATTTTATTTAACAAAAATTCTGTTTTTTCCTATCTTCTTAAATGTTTATTACAAATTGTATATTTTGAATTAATATGTCAGAATGACTAAAGATTTCAAATTTATATCGCAATGTTAATTTTACTCTCAACCATTTTTTAATATATCTGACGAAATTATATTTCGACTAAATTTGCGAATGACCCCCAATTTGCAGCAAAAAATATGCTCCAACTTTAAACAGCTATTACTCGGTCAATTTTAATCGTAGAAAAACGGGACTTTTTTTGTATTACTTGTCTGTGTAAAAGGAAAATTTTACAAAATATAACTTATAGGACCGGGGGACCGTATAAAAATTTAAATTTCGTAATTTTTTAAGAATGTTTTTATTGACCCAAATCGCTTTTAAAATATTTGTTTACCTGATTTAAAACATTTTTGTAATTGGAACTATATGTCTATGACTAACGGTTTAGGAATTAGCCATTGGACACCGTTGAGACCGGACACCCTGTATATATAAAGTATATATATAAAGTATATATATATATATAATCTATATATATATATATATATATATATATATATAAACTATATATATATATATATATATATATGCAAAGTAACTTTCGTAAAGTTTGGCCAGTATTTTACAAAATTTCTAATACTAAAACATTTAAAATTATCTGAATCCCCTGACGCTTACTACTCCTGTATATATATATATATATATATATATATATATATATATATAATATTTTAGTCATCTCCAATTCGCTGACGACATTTTAATTTTCAGTAACTGAAGTCCTGAAGAATTGGAAAATATGCTAAAAGATTTGGCAGAAGCTACATTAATGTGGGATTAAAAATATACTTGGAAAAGACTAATGTGATGTTGAATTCATTTGCATCAAAAAAGAAAATTGTCTACAACAACACTGAAATTAAAGAAGTGCAAAGTTATGTGTACCTTGGGCAGGAAATATCATCTGATAGTAGTATCATAAATGAAATCAATAGAAGAATAAGAAATGGATGGTTTGCTTTTGAGAAGAGCAATATTATTCTGAAGAGTAGCATGCCCCTTTGTTTGAAAAGAAAGGTATTTAACCAATGTGTTTTTCCTGTGCTAACTTATGGAGCAGAAACATGAACGCTAACAAAACGGATGGTACCAAGATTTCAATCAACACAGAGAAGTATGGAAAGATCTATGCTAGGTATAACTGGAAGAGACAGAAAAAGAATAACATGGATAAGAAGTCAGACGAAAGTTTTTGACATCATTGAAAGAATTAAACGGCTAAAATGGAAATAGGCTGGGCACATTGCAAAAAGACAAGACAATAGATGGAGCACAAACACCCTACAGTGGTATCCCAGAGATGTAAAACGGCAAAGAAGGCGACCTCAAGTAAGATGGAGTGATGGCATCAGAAAAGTAGCTGGTGTAAATTGGATGACTAAAGCACTAGACAGAAAACATTGGAAAAAATCTGCGGGAGACCTAGATCCAGCAGTGGATTGAAAACGGTTGATGATGATGATGATGATGATGATGATGATGATGATGATGATATATGTATGTATGCCTGTCTAGTACTGAAATAGTTAAATATGTAATATGCTACAATTGCAGAATACTGTTTGAATTACTTTTCTATATACGATTGAAAGTCGAATTCATGTAACTTTTTTAACGGAACTAAAGAAAATGACAAACTCATAATGATGCATACATGTATGAATATAATGCATGTTTTGTATTTTCTGTGTGAAAAATGAATTGAGAGATAAATTTGCGCATAAAATAAAACACAAAATTTTTAGGATAATATATAATATTGAAATATGGCATTATCTCCGTTTCTGAGAAAGAAGATGAGAAATACTCATTATGTTAAAAAGATAAAGCTTAGTGGACAGTCTCTATTATAAAATTTTAAAAACTTTAAAACTTTTGATATGATATATAAAATATGGTACAATTGCAGAATGCAGTTTGAATAATCTTTATTTAGACGATGGAAGTCGAATTCACGTAACTTTTTTAACGGGACTAAGAAAAATGACAAACCCATACTTATCTGTGTGAATATTATATATGTTTTGTATTTTCTATGAGAAACATTATGAGAAAAATCAATTCAGAGGTAAATTTGCGCATAAAATAAAACACAAAATTTTTAGGACAATGTATAATATTGAAATATCTCATTATCTCCGTTTGTGAAAAATAAGATGAGAAATACCCATTATGTTAAAAACATAAATCTTAGGCACAATCCCTGTTATAAAATTAAAAAAAACTTCAAAACTTTTGATATGAACACATAAATTTGACATCATATTTGGATACATCGGTAAATTTTGCCACAGGATTCGAAACAAAGAGTCATGTGACAAAGATGTGTAGGAATTTAACTGATTATTCCTTTTCAATTTCTAATGTTATATTCCTTTTTTAATAGTTACAAAACAAACTGCAATGCATGAAGTTTTGTAAGTATAATTCAAAAGCTATCTAGTGAAATGAACTGAAATTTTGGATCTATTGAAGGTTATGGAAATCAATTTCTACAAAAGAAATTTTGTAGGTTAGATTTCAGAATTCTTCGGATATTAATTTCATAATTTATTTTTGTAATACGGTGTCAAAACTGTGTGTTCGCTCTCGCAATTACAAAGCATGTTACAGTCGCAATATGAATATGTTCCCCTAAATTTACGTTTAACATAAATACACAGAAGACGCAAATGTCAATGAAACGAAGATTTTCATATTTTTTCTCCGACAATGTGGTGATTAAAATGTATCTCTTTTTTTTTTTTTTTTTTTTTTTTTTTTTTTTTTGTCCGATTGTACTCTCTAAACAAATTTTTCTGAAGAATATCCAACCACAATGAAATTTTGAATTGCAGATAACTTGAAAATTAGTTATTTACACTAACAGACATATTGCGATTTTGATAAAACGATTCACATAAAAATGCTTTTAAGTTGTTTAACATGCAATTAATTGTAAGCGGTTTCGTCAAAGATTTAGGTAGATGTAACACTTCCTTATGTAACTTAAAAACTAATCTGTTTTTTAACACTGTGTCTCTAATTTTGTTATATTAAAATATAGCATGTTTTTATAAATTTATTATCCCTCATACATTTTTTAATATAAAAAAGAATTCCATTTTGAATATTCAACACGTTATATTTTAGACTCGCAGAAAATAATAACACAAAAGTGCACGACGTTGCCACATTAATAAGAGATCCCATATTTCATATCAGTTTCTTTTCTTGTTCTTTTCTTTTCTGAAACGTATCTAATAAATGTAGCTATATTTGAACTGAAACCCTGACATTCTCTATCCCTCGCTTGATCTTACTTTGATGCTTTGATCTCAAATATACGTGAGAAAAACGTGCATGGATTTTGATTTATTGAATGTTTAAATACAGAGACGTCTCTTCTTGCAATATTACTTTTAAATATTAATTTTAAGACATACTATGCATATATTTTGAATGCTAAATGTGCTTTTCAAGAAACGCACATACACATGATGAAATAGATTTTTAAAATATTTAAATCTCTTTGAAATATATAATAATATAGATTTCAAAAATGTATTCGTATAATTTCTGTAAAGGTCTTATTCCTATAAAAAATAATCACTGGTTATTTTTTTTTTCTAAAAATATTTACCACTTTCATAGTATTTTCAAAATTGGTGTAAGAAAATTTTAAGTGAAATACTATTAGAATTTGTACGGAAATCAAAAACCCGCTTTCAAAGACAATTATCTTATATGAGTTTCTATTTTAAAATTTATTGTATAATACATAATCTTTTGTTTATATTTAGTTTGTTTATATAAATATTTTAATATGGAGTTTTTTATAAATATTTTCTAATCCTTAGAGGAAAAGATTCGATGCATCATATTTTTTATTGTTTTTGCTTTTTTCGAAATGAGCAGTGCTAGGTCTGAATTGTTATTTATTCACGTTTTAAATATTTTATTAGAATGTATTTGAAAACGTTTGTTTTTTGATAATTATCCTACCAAATAAAAAATCCAAATACTATCAAATAATTCAATAATATGTATTACAATATATTAAAAAAATATTTGTTTTGTTATCAACTGGACGCAAAATACCTAAATATATATTTTACTATTATAATAAAAAGAAGAAGAAGAAAACGATTTTAAATTCTTTCTTTGTAAAACTCTTCAACGGTCAAGTATGCTTGCCCCTTGTGGTTACTTTTTCAAAATCGTCATCAATGGAAAAGGAAGAGTATTACGCGAGTATATTTACGCTAGTAGGGGCCCGGGTAGGCAAACGGTTAGACAAACCGAATTCATAAGCGCTTTTTGACTATTATGGAAAGAGTTAAAAATGCATCAAATAAAAAATTGAATAATGAGACATTTCAGCTCAACAGTTAAGATGAACGTTTGTTAAAGGTAATGGAAGCGGTAGACATTTTCAACAAAAAAATCTTTAAATACCTTTTTCTCCATCATTTTCACTCAATTCTGCTTTCGCATAAAAATAAATCTTACTAACAGGTCTTTTTTTTTCTTTTGGCCTGTCTTCCTGCTTGACGGCTGTCAATAAACTATCGGTAACATGTCTATTAGCAGCACTGAATATTCTAAATGAAAGAGTTTTAAAAAGACGTAATCGGCTTAAACACTGATTTTTAGTGTGTTTCACTGATTCTTGTAGAGATATCGGATTTCACCCCCCTGAATTTCGTTTTCGGATGAGATTCGATCCTAATCGAAACTAAGTATCTCAGGCGAAATATTCCGTCATCGGCTGTCACATTTTTATATTTAATTGTGTCACTTTCACTAGTGATTAAAATGCACTAATAACTTAGACCTACTGTATGCAGATTTCTATATAAAAAAATTTCTAAAATATCTGTTAATAAAATGTTATATTTGTTTCATTTATTAATTTTTGAGAAAATAAATAGCTTAATTTGTTTAGAGGAAATTATCGCAAAAACTAAATTTCATGCTTCGAAAGTGAAACCGATTTTATACTGTGATTTCATTTGAAAATTAAATCTGCAATGAGGCACGGAAACAAATCACTCCATTTTTAGCACTCCCCAACATAGCTGAAAAGCGTTTATGAATTGGGTTTGTCTGTCCATCTGGCTGTCTGTCCATCCTCTAACTGGCGTAAATATAGTCCAATTGACATGAAATTGATAAATATTATTGGGTATCACTGTGTCATGTTCGGTACAAAAGATAAAGTTTATGGCACGTACGGTTCATTTACAGAGACACTCAAAAAAAATTTTGTTACATTAAGGTCTATGGAGAAAAATCGATTACGGTGTATTTTAACAATATTATAGTATTTTAAATATGCTGAAATTTTTATACATCAATTAGATGAACTACACGGAGTTCACTATAGAATACGGTGTGCACATAATATATTATTAATTTACAGAGACACACAAAAGAATTTGTCTACAGAAGAAATTGAACTATTGAAGTCTATGAACAATAATTGCTGGAAGTGCGTTTTTAAATTGAACTGTTTTTAAACTATCCCTTAATGTGAATTCTATAGATCATATACAGGGCTGCACAAAATTTCTCAAGTACATTTCCGTTTATTGAAGGAAATTGCTGAATGGAAATTTTCAACTGTGCTATTCGTTTAAATGAACTCCCTTGCATCATACTATGTAATATACATAAAAATCCATAGATCATATATAGGTCAACACAAAAAAAAAACTGATATTTTCCCGACTGTTGATTCTAATAACAAAAATGGGTTTTTCAAATGGGTTATGTGATTATCATATTGTTTATTTATGCATCATATTTCACCTTGATGAACTTTGAAGTTTTGTTGCAGTATTCTGAATTCGTTGGAAAGTGTTACTGCAACATATTCGATGCTGGACGCATTATTTTTCGTTCTTGTTTATTTATATGAAGTTTAGTAATTTAATTGCATTTCTGAATCTGATCCGCACTTGCCACAACAAAAAATAAATAACAAAGTGAAACATGCTGCATATGACTTTCTAATGAAATTAAAAACAAAACCAGTGGCATATTGAAATGAAATTTCTCTAGAAAATTGCATATAGATTTTAAAATCTTATTCTTTACCATGATTTCTATCTAAATCTATAAAATACGATTTCTTCAGTATTTATCACATACCGGCACATTATTACGTAATTTTCTCTTCATTAAAAAGAAATAGAAGTATTTCTTGATTGCATTAAGATTAGCGTCTATAAATGCATCAAATTATTCTACAAATAATGAATGTGTTTTCAAAGGTCTTTGGATTCGAACGAATTGGATAGTTTTTACGGTTGTATTTGACAAAGAAAATGAAAAAAAAATCACATTAACTCTATACAATATATTGCATCAGTTAAAAACTTAAAACAAAAAAATATGAAATCATTTTAATATGATAAAATAGCAATTAAAGCCTTTGTGTAGGAATATTCAAAAGCAGAAAATCAACGTTTAAAAATGCACAAATAATACGTGAAAAGCAGCAAAAGCTGTTTCGAATCTACTAGCGAGATTCTTCTTCAGTGGAGGATAGAGCAAGACACAGCGTGCTAGAAAAAGCAAGTCTAAGCCAAACTTGCTCAGCCTTTCTTGACCTAAGTAAGCTGCCCGTTTTTAATTAATAAATTTAAAAATATCCAAATTTTAAATCCTAGATCTAAGTAATCTCTCTGTTTCATGGACATTCTATGAAAAAAGGAAAAAATGTCTTTGCCTGGCACTTACAAAAATACCTATATCTATTAACTTATAAGTTGCAAAAATATAAACTATAGATTAAAAATAATAAAAACTGTACGTTTTCATATTAGTTTAGGTGTTTTAATTTGAGAATATAATAACATTGTTAAAACAGCATTAATATTTGGAAAGTTGCTTTACACGTAACATGGAATGGCCCATTAATCAAAAATCAAAAATGATATTGAGAGAATTCAATGAGTGTTAATCTTCGATAATCAGGCTGCCCGCTATTTGGCGTAGTTTAACAAATGTGACTTATATCTTTTATGGAATCTATTACTTACAAAAGTATAACACCATTTATGTTTTTAGAGAATTCTTGACACGTAACTCGATTGCCGGCAATTTGAAATCACATACTAACCATCGTCAAAAAAGCTTTCTAATTAGTATATTTTATACATGAGAAAATCTGAAAAGAACCTTCACATCCATATGTCTAATTTTGCAAAATACTTGGCAGTGCAGGAAAGAATCATCAATGATTATCTGCGCAATTTATTGTTGTGTAATTAAACATTTTTGTAAATTCTATAAGTTGTTAGTGACTCTGTTCGATATATGCATTAAACTGCATACATTTCAATTCAATTCATGCAGATGTTTGTGTAAGGCTTTCATCAACTTTTCAAACAAATTACGGCTGTTTTTGAGCAGTTAAATTAAATTATTTTCATATGAAAAAACTTCTTGCTATTTTGTGGTATTATGTAAATGACATTCAAATAATGTCAAGTTGAATTCACAACGTAAACAACGTCAAAAGCTTACTAAGTAGAGTCTAAACTACTGCAGTACCAAACTACGCGAAATGTATGCAAAAGGATAATATGACACATAGAAGCCATTTACACAAATTTTATTTACGATTTTGAGCATGGCACAAAATAATAAGTCACATTACTGAAATAAAGACATTTTATTGCATTATATAGGTCCAGTGAATTTGATATGTTTAACTGTGTATTTTAAAGTTAAAAGTCTTATTTGGATGTGTAAATATACTTTTTAAAATAAACCAAAAATGAGTTAAATTCAATATTAAAACAAACTTATTAAAGTCACATCAAACCGTCACTTTAAATTAGATATATATTTTTTAAACCTATATTATGATTTTATGAGAAATGCAAATTTAAAGCATCTACGAATACGCTTTATATACCTTTTCATTGTTAAAATAATACTTCCACCTGCGAATATAAATAGAACAAAAAAGGAAATGAAGGTATATATAAATATATTAATTTATAGCACAGCGTCACTCAAAATTTAATTTCAATATTTTAAAGACCTATATTTAAAATTCTTAGAGCCATGAGGTAAAGAACGTCCTGCGTCAGAGCCTTTTAAGCCCTTCAAGGGTGGTGGTTCATTTTTGGACCACTTAATTTTAATTCCTAAATAATGCATTGACACCAAAATATTGGAATGAAAATTTTCCTTTTTATTAAGTACGTGAACAAAAACTTTTCCTTATTTTGAAATGAATTAGTTTGTAAATTCTGGTGTCATTTCCGCATTTTACGAATATAAGTACTTTGCTCCTGAAAGGGTTAACCCGTTAAGGTTGGTTGGTTGTATGGGGTTTAATGGCGGCAAATCCCTTTTGGAACATGCTGCGCCAACTTAACCCGTTAAGGAATTTTGTGCTCATAATGTTTTGTGGCCAATTATGAAAAAATTAAAATTTAAGGACCACTTCAATGAATTCATTGTTATGATTTCACTTTACCTATAAAATCATATCCCTATCCAACCAAAAAATATGTTATCTTATACTTTAATTTTAAAGTACCGTTTTAACAGAATTTTTTTTTAAATAAAACTTTTTAATAAGACATTGAAATAATGTACAAAAGGAATATTTTAAAAGTGTTTTTTGTTGTTTCACAGATATAAAAAATTGTTACATTTTAATAAGCAAAATGTTTTGTTTCATAGGAAAAAATAGCAAGAAATATTGCTCTTTAAATTTTTTTATTTAAGAAAAAAAATAATCTGCAACATCCATTGCTCACTGAAAAAATTAAATAAATAATCATCTACATTAGCCCCTCCAAGTAACATGATAAATTTACATTCCCTCCTGCTTTGCCTTCCCATGAAAAGAAGTTTAATATCTTAATTTTTATATAAAAAAACCGCTGCCTTATTTAATGGTCTCTAGTGACAATAAAAAAATATTATCCTGCATCTCCTCTAAAAAACTTCGCTTCCCCTTTTACCCCACTCCCTCCACTATACAGAGATTCAAAATCTTCAAACTATTTATTTTTGAAAATATAATCTGCAACATTTGTTGCTCACAACAAATGTTTAATTTTACTCCCCCCCCCCACACACACACAAACAGGCTACGGTCCCCCTTTTTTACCCACAACTCCAGCATACAAATATTAAAATATTTAAAATGCTTTATTTAGTTCTACCAAGAGATCCCTGCTTCGAATCCTGAACCGGACATTTTTCGCCCAGTTGGAAAATTACAACTCATATGATTTATTTACCAATTAGATTAATAGTACGTGTTGTAAATTTCCTACTGGGAGAAAAATGATCGGTCCAAAATTCGAACCAGTTATCTCTTGACTGAATTTGCCAGTGTTCTGCCAACTAAGCTATCCCGGACGCAAATTCACAAACACTCAAAGCCCCAGCGCTTTTGAACGCCAAGCTCTGTAGTCAAGCGTTTTGGCGAGAAAACGAACTGCGCGCATGCTCGTATGCAGCATTCTGTTCTCGTTAGTTTCACGGTAGTTGTTTATGTTTCGTCGAATGTTTTTATGTTAAGGATACCCTCACAGAATTTAAGGAGGTTTTTTCCCCCCATATTAAGTCAACGTATCCAAATAGTATTATTGATTTTTCCATTTTCATTCTATAGTTGTGGTAATATATACAGGGTGTTTCAGTTAACCGTTTCAGAACTTCTAAGAGGAGTAGGGTACATCCTGACAACTCGAAATCCTGTAGCAATATGGGGTCGGAAATGCTTTCCGGAAGCGGTGTTGTACACAGAAGCACCATAAAGAAAAGAGACTGTAAGTGAGTAATCGTTTTAATAATACATGAAAAGAAGCAAAAGGTACATGGATTAAAGTAAGTGTTCGAAGTTGCTTCCACGGGCTACAATGCACGCCTCACATCTCCGACACATGGACATCCGAACATTCTGGAATACTCCAGGCGAATTTCGAACTTCTCCGGCAGCTACTGTGATTCTTGTAACCAGCTCCTCAGCATTGTCAACAGGGGTGTCATAAACTAGCGATTTCATATGACCCCAGAAATAAAAATCAAGACATGATAGGTGTGGTGACCGAGCAGGCCAATGCACAGGACCACCACGTCCGATCCACTGTTGACCAAATGTGGCATCCAGGTAGTTACGAACAGCTCCACTATAATGGGCAGGGGCTCCATCGTGTTGGAACCACATTGTCTGTTGCGTCGATGCAGAAATCTGTTCATCTCTCAAAAGTTGTGGCAATACTTGCTGCAGAAAGAGCAAGTAGTTATCTCCCGTTAGACGACAAGGTAACAGGTAAGGTCCGATGAGATGATCTCCTATAATACCGGCCCATACATTGACCGAAAATCGAATCTGTGCTGCACGATGTCGTATTGCATGCGGGTTCTCGACCGCCCAGATATGGTCGTTATGCGAGTTGAAAATTCCTTCCCTTGTGAAGGATGCCTCATCGGAAAACAACACTTCAGCAGGAAAAGTGGGATTTGTAGCACATTTTCCAAGGTACCACTGTGCGAAAGCAATACGAGGTGCATAATCCTCCGGTTGCTGTGCCTGGACACGCTGCACGTGAAACGGATGCATGTCTTGTTCTCGGAGAATCCTCCAGACGCTGCAAGGGGAAACCCCGACTACGTTTGCTAGACTTCGTGTACTCGTTCTTGGATTCCTCTGTACATGCTGCAGCACATTCTATTCGACGGCTGGCGTCCGTGCTGTTCTTACCATGACCCGGTCAGCTCTTTCAAATAAACCTGTCTCAGCTAACCTCTGGTGCAGTCTTGCAAATAAATTATGACTGGGAATACGCCTCGTCGGATATCGTTCCGCGTACAAACGCTGTGCGGCTGTCCCACTACAATTTGCAGCCCCGTACACCAAATGCATATCGGGTAATTCTGCGTTCGTGTAATCATCCATCCTACTAACTTGGCGTTCTTGTGCGAAATGAAGATTCCCTGCACGAAAGCTCGGAACTTTCGCACAATGCCATCTACCGCGTCAGGAAAGCATTTCTGACTGCCCATTAGTATATGATTTTGGTTCGTCAGAATGTACCCTACCCCTCTTAGAAGTTCTGAAACGTTTAACTGAAACACCCTGTATATATATATATAATGGTTATCCTTAAAAAACCACTGGTGTATTTTGATTTAGTTATTTGCATAGCATGAGAATACAAATGTTGTCCACAAAATAGTTTTTAAATTTACAGAAAATCTTAGAAAATTGAATAAAATAATTTTTTCTTTTTATTTATTCATATTATTGCTGAGGTATTGAGAATTAAGACAGCCTCCAACCTTACAATTTTTTTAGAATAAAAAAACATATACCATACATGGCACCAAAAATTTAATAAAATTGTTTAATGATTATGGCTTTTTTATTATTTAATAATATATCACTCCCCCCCCCCCCCTCTCTTCATGTGGTACTTATTTGATTTAATTTCTTCAGAAAAAAATCGTGGTATAAAGTGTGTTTGACATTTGAAAACTGCCCGTAAGGCATGGTGACGTCACGGCGACGTCGTTGTGAAGTCACACTGTGATTTTGGGACCGTCGATGTGACGTCACGTGACGTCGATGTGACGTCACAGTGACTACAATGCGAAGTCGTTATGGCCGTTTTAGAGGTCGTTTGTGACGTCACATTGTGACCACTCTGTGAAGTCACGGTGTGACTAATTTGTGAAAAGTGTGTCATTTGTGACTATTTTGGCATTAGCTTTGTGACGAACATGTGACGAAAGCGACAATGCTTTGAAGTCACATTGTGACCAATTTGTGAAATATGTGTCATTTGTTACGAACTTGTCATAAACAATGTGATGATTTTAAATGAAAAACAGATTTCAAATTAATTGCTTAAAAGGCGCTAAGGCCAACATAGTGAAAAAGATTCCGTGCAGGGACTCGAACCCGGGCCATCAATATAGCACACTGACATTCTACCGACTAAACCACATGGAACGATACCCAGCCGGGAAAATTTCTCACTATTACATGTTGGCAAGTCTACAAACGCAGCACAAGATGGAATATTTATCGTGAGCCACCGACATTGAGCAAATACGAAACTTAATTAAATCCAGCATCGATTGAAACTATATTAATACTTGGAAATTTTTCCAAAGAGAACCATTCGCCTTGCATACAATATTTCGAATGAAAATCAAATTTCAAATTACATGCTTAAAAGGTAATTTTAATTTTAAATTTGATTTTTATTTGAAATATTGTATGCAAGGCGAATGTTTCTCTCTGGAAAAATTTCTAAGTATTAATATAGTTTCAACCGATGCTGGATTTAATTAAGTTTCGTGTTTGCCCCATGTCGGTGGCTCACGATAAATATCCCATCTTGTGCTGCTTTTGTAGCCTTGCCAACATGTAATAGCAAGAAATTTTCCAGGCTGGGTATCGTTCCAAGTGGTTTAGTCGGTAGAATGTCCGTGCGCTATACTGATGGCAGGGGTTCGATTCCCGGCATTGAATCTTTTTTACTAAGTTGGCCTTTGCGCCTTTTAAGCAAATAATTTGAAATTTGATTTTCATTTGAAATATTGTATGCAAGCCGAATGTTTCTCTCTGGAAAAAATTCTGAGTATTAATACTGTGATGGTTCTTGCCATAAACACTGTGATTGTGATGAATTTTAAAATGCACAATTTTAAAATAAAGTTTTGTTTGAAATATAAATTCTTATCTTTTTACCGTACTTTTTAGCAAAATATTGCTATTTTGGAGTCCTATTCTTCTAAAACATTTTAAATTTTTCCACTTAAAAAACAATGCTTATCAACTGACATCTTTTTTTATTAAGTTTTAAGCTTTATCTTGAGTTCAAGCTTGATATTAAGAATGTGTAAAATTTTAATGTGTTGTGATTAGTCATTGCTTTATTAAACATGACATGATAAGCCATATTTATTTAAATTTTTTATTCCCGTGTATATTGTATTTTGTGAATATGAGCTAAATAGATTTGGTATGTTTTATAGAAAAAGACTGATCTGCGAAATAGAAAAAAACAATTAAGAAAAATCATGCGTTAAGCATAGATTATAAAACACTTTCCAACGCTTCCTGAATGCTTTAACAAGACATCGTAATTTAGGGAAATAACGTAAATAAGATAACTAAGTAAATATTTTAGAAAACACATAAAACATTTGAAAAACTGATTTCAGCATTTACCGTCCATAGCCAAATATGTTTTCTAATTCTTTTGAACAGCCCTGCATTTGATCTGTAAGTTGATATACATATTATATAATGGGAAAATTTATTTTTGCAAGAAAACGCATAACAGGTTGAAATTCTCTTTCAGCAATTTATACTAATATATGGAAACATACTTGAATACTTTTGTATAATCTTGTAGTTTACCTAGAACGTTTATTACGCGCTACTGCTTAGTTAAAATTTAATTCAAACACTCTTAAAACTGCTGAAATCACATTTCCAGAAATTATAATTTATAGATGGCCATGTATTCAATTCTTTACGTGACCCTGTATATCATTTTATCTATATTCTACAAAAATTTCTAAGTAAATTAAATGCAGTTCAACGTAAAAATCCATAACTCATTTAAAAACTACCTTTAATCAATTTGCGCATATACTCAGTAACCCTTACGAATACTTTTATGTAGTCCTGTATATGAATTATAGCATTTATATATACCATACTCTATGCATAAATATAGTGAATCATAAAAGCGCATATCATAATTAAAAATGCATTTCCAGCAATCATCCCTAATGAACTTCGGATACAATATTGTATCGGAAATATTTTGTGTGTCCTGTAAATGCTATATACATTTCGTATTATCATGAAATAATGTATAGTGTGTAAACCTCAGCGACTTATATCAATTTTCATTATATATGAAATAGATTAACATAATTAAAGTACGCCGCAAATAATTCCCTCCATCCCTGTGTAATAATGTATTGGAATCCCTTTTTTAGCCCTGTAAATGAACAATAACTATTCGTTGCACCACATACTCTTCAGAATGCATATTTTAGTGCGTTTCATAAATTCATATCAATTTTATTCTGTTTGAAAGCGTGTAAAATCGTTAAAAATCATTTGAAACGATTTTTTCCCGTAGGCCGTAGTGTAACGAAATACTCTTGACTGTTCCTGTAGATGAATTAAACACGCTACAAACTTCATTACAAATAGGGGCTGTGCTATGGTAAACGTCAATAACATCCAAAAATTTCAAGGCAATCCGAGTATATTTGCGAGAGTTAAACCGCGGACAGACGGCCAGACAAACCGAAGTCATAAACACTTTTCAACTTTGTTGAAAAGTATTAAAAAGAATATATAAACGTAAAATAAATGATTGCATATTAACTATTTTTATTGTTTAAAAAACATTTTAATGTAGAAAGTAGTTATTAATCGCTTTAAAAAAATATTCAGTCCTATATTACGAAAGTACATACCAACTTTTTAAAAAATATACTAAAGCAGTTTAAGCTATAAACTTGTTATCACAGGCATGAAAAACACTTTATTTCAATGCTTAAATATATTTAATTTTTTTATTCCAGTGATTACATAGGGGAGACTGGGGGAATGGCGACACCTTAAGGGAATTTAAATTTTTTCACCTCGAAAAAATGTTTATTTTTTAATAGTAAAAATTCTAAAGCTGAATCATGATCTTTAGTATCTGTATAAATTTAACCATAATCATAACTGTAAAGTAAGCATACATAAAAAAATATTTTTTAAACCTGTGCACTGTGGCGGGATTACCCAGGACACTGGGGCAATTCCGCCACTGTACCGGGGTAATGCCGCCACTCTTTAATGACCTAGTACATGCATCAAATGGATACTAGGAAACACACAACCTACTATAAATAGTTAGAAAGCAATGTAATTGAGCAGAATAATGGTTAAGCTTACAATTTACTTCATATTGCAAAAGTCACTTTGCTGAATCGGCTCCACTACATTAAAATGAGGCCATTTCTCAACCGATTTGCATGGCGGCGGCATTACCCCAAGAGGACAATATGGGGGAAATCCCCAAGCAAAGCCGAAAGAAGAACCGAACTTGTTCAACACATTGCATCAAAATGTCGGCGAATGCATGTAGATTACGGGTCATATTGTCTTAAATACCTAATGTTACAATAAAAGGTGCTTATCTCTACTCATTTAAAGCTCCAAAATAATAAGCAACTTGATGAAAACTACATTTTTCACTAGAACAAACGAACTACGTACAGCTAAGTCACTCTCACTTTAATCACTGTTTATATTGTTGGCCGCTATAGTGCAGGCACATTCACTATCTCAAACTGCCCTTAGTTTTTAAACTAGGTGGGGTGGCGGCATAACCCGGGTTGGCGGCATTCCCCCGGTCTCCCCTATATCGAAAACGTAGAAAATGAATTTACAATCGAAGAAAATTTAATAACTGATTCTGAGTGTCTCCAATTAAATGTTTGATTAAAATCACAAACAGAAAAAAAAAAATGCTTACAAAATGTTAATTTCTAATCTGAAACAATTTCTAATTTCATATTTAACTCCAAAATAATAATGATGCTATAAGTGTTAGTAACTAGAAAACATTAAAAAGCCGAAAAAAATTCCACACCACTGTTTCAACACATTTTCAATCTCAAGAGACTAAAAATTAATATTTACACTACTATGAATGTAGGCACGAATCAGTCTCTACGCCAGCTTTTTTTTTTTTTTTTTTTTTTTTTTTTCTTTTTCGAGCGATGGCAGATTAAGATACAACGGAATCGAATAAAAATATCCTTCTGAAAACAATACAGACCAGTCTCTTTCTATATGTGTAACATAAAACTACTTAACTCATCATTATAATATATACAAAACAGGAACAAAATATTTAAATTAAATAAGACTTACATATATGCTTCATCAATAATATCCGTATATTTTTAATATCCTAAAATGGCAGATGTCTTTCTTTTATATTAAAAGAAGTGCTGTAGGGGTGCTGGTGTTCTAAACAGTAGAGTGAAGTCACTTCCCGCGTATTCTCTTGTTTATTCTATGGTAATATGGCGAAGCAGACGATTTGAGGAGGTGTGTTTTTATCATTTATTTGTTTTTGTAAACAACTGATTTGAATCTGAAATGCGCAATAATTATATGAGAGTGTAACAATCAGTGGAGGATTATTATATTAAATTGCAATGCTAGATAAAATTGAAATCATGAAAAAAGAATACTTTTACTGTCTTAGATATCAAATTGATAAAATATAGCATGAAAATTTAGTTTATTAATGCTTGTATCGTGCAATTTATTTATTATGCCCCCCCTCCCCCCCCGCCTTTCGTGATAGAATTTACTATTTCCTATCCACTAATATATTTTCATTCCTTATGCCGCTGTAACTCAGGTCTGTTTAAAATATTGTTTAACCCTTAACTGATGAGACAAAAATTGCCGCATAACTACTGCGAGCGGTCTGTGAGACCACTTAATCTATCAAATGGATAAAATATAGCATGAAAATTTATTAATGCTTGTATCGTGCACTTTATTTATTATGTCCCCTCCCTCCCCCCCCCCCCTACCTTTCGTGACAAAATTTACTATTTGCTATTCACTAATATATTTTCATTCCTTATGCCGCTGTAACTCGGGATTGTTTAAAATACTGTTTAACCCTTAACTGATGTGACAAAAATTGCCGCATAACTATTGTGAGCGGTCTGTGAGACCGCTTAATTCATCAAATTGATAAAATATAACATGAAAATTTAGTTTATTAATGCTTGTATCGTGTATTTTATTTATTATGCCCCTTCCCCCTTTCGTGACAGAATTTACTAGTTGCTATCCACTAATATATTTTCATTCCTTATGTCGCTGTAACTCGGGACTGTTAAAATATTTCTCTTCATTTTCAAAGATTTTTCAAGTTCATATTTTTGTCACACTGTGACTTACAATATGGTGGTTTTTTTTATCACATATGTGACGTGACATACGTTACATGCAGTGACATAATAGTGTCGTCACAATTTTCTTTTAATTGCCAGAAAAATATAATTTTACAGTAAATAACATGTTTTAAAGAATTTTTGCAATTTTTTAAAGTTTTCTAAGAAGTTCACATCTCAGTCACAATGTGACATCACTGAGTGGTGGCATTTTGGTCACAGATGTGACGTGACCACAGTGACTTACAGTGACGTCACAACGACGTCACCGTGACCATGCATGCTATGAGGGTGGAAGGATGGCAGATATGGATTAATAATTTTTAAGTCCATTTTCAAATCCACTGGAACTAATTTCTGACACATTTTGAAATTCTCTTTTGTTCAGAAGCACATGAAATTGGCAGAAAATACTGTTAAAGTCTGCATTTTAAATGAACTTCTGGATGCGACAGCGTAGGAAAGGAGAAAAACCTGTCATCCCATGACAAAAACCACTTGTAAATCAAGTAATTTAGTTAAAAAATGAAAAATACTATTCGATTCTAAATTTCTATTTTTAATATTTATTTATGAATCTATTTTTTATCGACTTTTTCTGTTTTAAAGAATTTAATTACTATTTCTGATACCTTGCTTTAATAAGTAGCAAGTAAATAGTAATTGGGCCTACCAGTTATATTTTTTAGGTTAAAAGCCTGACAAGAAGTTTTGTTTTTGTTGAGCAGGGAATTTAAGAAGAGCTTTAAGGCTGTTCTCAAATCCGAAAGGACAACTTTATGACATAAGTTTTAATTTATTTTTGTTCGTAAATGCATGAAACTAGCAGGTGCCAAAACATATAACTGTTGTTCAGAAACTATGTAATCGAACTGTTTTTTCGCAAATACGATAGATCTTTCAGAAAATATTGTCAAAGTTGACGTTTTGAACCGAAGTTCACTTAGAAAGCAGAAAAACCAGTCGCCGAAGGGAGAAAAATGTCTTTGTCACGTGATCAAAATCGCTTATGATTCAGAAGGTAATTTATTTATCAAAAAATGGAAAACACAGTTTGATTCCAAATCGTTGCCATAGTCAGGCCTTCCAATTTTATATCTTTCCGTTAAAAAATTAATTTGTAAATGTGTCAAAACTTTTTGCACTTGTTGAGCAGAGCAGTTGAGCAGCCTTAAGCTAAGTATAGAAATTTTTCTTAATAAGATGATATAGAGTTTTTCTAAATCTCAATGAATAACTGGTAAACAAAATTACTTTCTTCTGTCAGTGGGTTAAACAAATATTTTATAAATTCATTAAAGTATGAAAATCATATTCTAAAAGTAGGGAGTACCCCCTCCTAACTGTTCTTAAAATGAAAAATCATTAATCGGATAGAAAAATGAAGGAGGGGGGAGGGGGAGAGGAAGATTGAAAAATAGTGGGCCCATCTAAATGTTACAAACTATAGCCGCTTGTGATTTTTTATTGACTTTTTTCTGTTTTAAAATAATTAATAACTATTTCTGATACCTGTATTAGCAGGGCTCAATAAATCAAGGTCGTGGGAAAGAGGGTAGGTCCTATTTTTTTATGAACCAAAAACTTTAAGGCGTGTGTGAGCATTTTTGGATATTTTTGACCTGTTATCAATCATCAACAAATCGCTTATCTTAGCATACTCTCAACTAGTAACTAAGATAATTATAGTGAATTTTTATTTATTTAGGCTTATCATTTAAAGAAAGACCAAAGTTACAGAGTGCGTCTATAAAAAGATTAAGAATTTCACTTGTTCACAATATAATATGCATGCATATATTTCAAAAATGCAGTACTCAGAAGATGATTGTTTTGTATTTAGTATTCTGGCACTAGATGGCAGCACACGGCACTTATAAAACTCCATAAATAAATAGTTTAGGAAGAAGAAAGATCATACTTATAGAACATATATCTATATATCTATAAGATTAAATACTTCCCTTGTTTATAATGCATATATAATTATTCAGACGATGAAATAAGCATTTATTATTTCGCCTGGTATTCTTGCAAGTATTCCATAAACAAAACATACGCGGTCAAATGTATGAAATATCAAAGATCGAAATTAGCTTTAGACTAGCATGCGCGTCGAAGACGCGCGTCAAAGTTCATTTACTCGCCAAAGTCCTTGGCTACAGAGCTTGGCATCAAAAACGCTGGAACGTTGAGTGTTTGTGAATTTGCATCCCGGACGAATCTGGAAGTCCTAATTCAGGCAGGTAACCTTATTGATAATAGCATCTCGACTGATGTATAAATCAGTTCAACAGAATAAATCGCAGGTAATCGAACTCCAGTAATCTCTGGATACGTAATTACACTAGATTAATTTTAACACAAATATTCTAGTTCGTAATAATATAAGATACAAATTTCCACCCGTTGGATGAGGAAAGGCTGGGCTTAGATACAAACCAGAGATCTCTTTGATGAAGCTGCCAACTGACCTACCACGGACGAATCTGAAGGACTTAATTCACCCAGCTACACTTATTGATCATAGCATCTGCCTGATACATGAATCAGCTCAACAGAATATATCGCAGGTAATGGAACTCCATGATTTCTATAACAGGCCAAATGCTATGATCAATAAGTTTATCTGGATGAATTATGTCCTCCAGATTTGTCAAGGATTGCTCTGTCGGCAGAGCATTCTCAGCTTCAGTCAAGAAATTTCTGGTTCGAATCCGGGCCCGGTCATTTTTCGCCCAGTTAGAAAATTACAACTCATGTGATTTATTTGCCGATTAGAGTAATTGTGTTAAATTAATCTAATGCAATTACCTATTCAGCGTTTACTGCAGTTCAATTACCTGCATTTTATTCTGTTGAGCTGATTCTTTATACAACAAGGATCTATGATCAATATGATGGCTGGATGAATTATATCCTCCAGATTCTACGGCATAGCTCAGTTGGCAGCGCATTTTCAGCTTCAGCAAGAGATCCCAGAGTCGAATTCTGGCCCGGGCATTTTTCGCCTACTTGCAAATTTACTACTCATATGATTTATTTACCAATTAGAATAATTGTGTTAAAATTAATCTAATGACATTACCATGTTAACTGACGAGGCAGAGTTTGCGTACCAGAAATTATGGTATCATATCACTATTTACAAGTATAATGGCATCTAATATTGCACGGATACAGCCTTCACTATTTGATTTGAAATATCAAATGTGCTTAAATATTATCTTATATTTGAAAATAAAAGGAAATGTCTCAGATGGAGAAATATTTAATTAACATTGGAAAGATTTGTAATAAGTATTTTAAAATGTTGGTTTATTTTGTATATAACATGACATAAATCATGCATTGTACTGACAGATTGTAACCATCCCAATATTCCAGAAATATGTCGAGTCATTATTGAAGGCACTGAAAAGATATCGCCCTGATAAAGCTGATATTGGTCAAGATATAGTAATATGATTATTATTGCTGCAGTATTGAAATAAAGATAAATGGAAATGCTACATGTAGCATTGTTGTATGTTACTGCGTAAAAAATATTAATGTTCGTTATATAGAAGTATTTTATATACCACTTCGATGTATTTCAATATTTCCTTATACAAATATTTACGATAGGACGCATGCATATATAATTGCTTTCTCTATTTTGTGCATCTATGAAATCGTAAATTAACTAACAATTTATAAAAATCAGATAAAAGTACGCATTTATAAGCAGCTCATCATTATGTACAGTTTAGAGGTACCCCTTTATTACTACTCATATTTTTGTGCTTATTATGCTAATTTTATAATACATATAATTTTTATTAAAATAGCTACTAAAATTAATACAATGTTATTTATCTGGCAAATTTTATCCACATAAATTTTCAATGCGATATAATTTGTTTATGCTCTTTTTTCAGAACTATACATTTATTTACGGATGTTTCGTCTGCAAATTCTGATATTTTTTGTCTAAATAACAAATCAAAATTATGGTGTTTGTAATGGAAAAATTTTAATTTACGTTACTGTTTTCGTAAAAATAAATTTAATTTGTAGATGCATTTGTTTATTTTTTCCATATTCGTATCAGTAACAAAAATGCATTGAAAGTTTCGCATTTTATAGTTAGTCGATTTAAAAGAAAAAATGCGAATGTTTGAATTTTATAAATATCAAAAAGTTAAAACAATTCTAATAGAATATACCATTAGATATATTAGAAATGTCTAACGCAATGCCATTAGAAATTTGTAATTTCACATTTTGCTGAAAAATTAAATAACCGCCATTTTCTAATTTTGATAATCTTTATTTCTTTCGTTTCCATAAAATTTTTATCATTGAATAATTAATTTATTTGGAAGAAAAAATCTAAGAAATTAAATTCTAAAGAAATGATAAATATATCAATGGATAGCATAGTTAAATATGGAAAGCTACAAAATTTCTATTAAAACAAATACAATCAGAAAACAATTCTGATACCGCAAAATGGAAACTTAGCACACAAAAAAATATTTACATTTCACGTCACGTGCCATCAGTTTTGAATAGATCCTGAACGTGATGTAATCAGATTCGTTCATCTCATTCCCGTTATTGTATTCACATGGCACCCTGAAAATTGAAAGCCTATGAGAAAACTTGCAATAAAAAGACTAAAATGCAGGAACATCTTCTGTTCTCCTTTTTTTTTTCTTTTAACTCTTCTTTTTAGATAAGACAGAAAGATGAATAACATTATTCTTTTCGAATTGAATAACAATTTTTTGGGTACCCCCATTTTAGGCCAAGCATAGAAATTTTATAAAATGCGGCATTATTTTCATTGAAATATGCTTAAGTTATATTCATTAAGGCAAAAAAAAGTTTCGTGCATGAAAAATATTATTTTACTTGAGAAATAAAATGCATTCAGTCAATGGTGCGCTAACGCATGATTAAATTTGAAAATAATATTTTTTTTAAATTTTTTATGACATTTGTTTTATTATTATTTTATTTACAGAACGTGCAACTTTAATCTATTATAAAAACATATGATTAATCTCAAGTGGAATAATTATACATTTTCAAAAAGTCGAATTTGTAAATAACCGTTTCAATTTTTTAAAAACTAGCGTATTTTGAAATTTTCTCAACAGAATGTGTTTAGTCCAACTGGATTAGTGATATTTTATAGATATCTCTAGAACCCTAAAATATAGCAGAAAAATAAAATTAGTGAGAAATATTCGTCACAGTAATAAAAAACTATTTATTGAAATGGTGCGTTTACGTACTTTTGGCAGAAAATGAATTGATATTCCTCAGATATTTACAAATAAGAGTAATTCAGAAGCCTATTTTTAATTATTTACTTTATAATAATGTATGTATTAAATTTACATTAATTTTATATAGAGAAAACGATAATGTATAGATCTGAGAAGTTAAAAATATTTCCAAAGTAGCAATCTTTTACTTTAATAAATAAGCGAAAACTTTTGTAAAAATATCGGGCAACGGCCACAACTCATTCACTATGCTTTTCTCCATTACTCAAGATAAAATTTTTCGAAATGCTCTAAACAACTATGAGGCGTGTATAAAACGCCTATGTATATGGTAAGCATGCAGAATAACCCATCTGGTTAAGAACTTGGGAGTACAGGGACTGTTTCTGCATAAAATCTATTTTTCGTTTCACAAGTGCTTCTGAGACTAGGAAAGTAAAACCTCCTCCAAGTTATTTTAACAGTTAATTTCATGATTGCATTTGACGTTTGTATAAAGAAATCGATGCCGTGTTCAGGCAGTAGAGCAAAGTCCGCCTGAACTATAGGTGATTGTGGCTTTGATCGTCTTTCGATATGACCAATGACCTAACATTGTCCTTCGATTGAAATCAAGTATTCCATCGATTAAGGTCCAATTTTCACTGTCAATTTTATTTATTTATTTATTTATTTATTTATTTTTGCATATAATTAAAAATCGTTTGGATGTATTTTTGATATCTGACATTTTTGTATGTTACCGAAAGTATTAGGAACTGTTTATGTTTGTAAGGTTAGCATCCATGAAAATTTTTCAGGATGCTTCAAACTGTCTTTTGTTTTATAGCAATCTCGTACAGGACTTTGAGTTTCGAAACATTGGGTATTCGTTGAATTTTCTTTACGGTCAATTTGCGTTTTCACAAAATTCAAACTATTCACTTTTAATCTGGGTTGCCCTGATTCTAGTTAAACCGTGAGAATCGTTTCTCGAATCGTCGTTAATCACATTTTTTCTTGAAACATGTTTTTGATATTTTTAGTGTTCCGTACTTAAAAATTAAAAACGGAACTATTATAAGATCACTCCTGTGTCCGTTTATCCGTCTGTCACAGCCACTTTACTGGTAAACTATGGAACGCGGAAAGTTCAAATTGGGGGAAATAATAAACACTACTGACCCATTTATTTACAGATTAATAAATATTCACAAGTATATTTTGGAAAAATGTAGAGGGGCTAATAAGTTACTTAAAAAGAATCTCTTCTTTGTATATCATGTAAAAGCTTTCGTAATGCTTAACTCAAAAATACATTTATTTTAATTTTCGATCTTATATGTTCAGAGATATCGTCGAAAATGTAGCGCAAAAATATGTCCCCCCCCCCATCTATTTCCGAATCTACTGATACTAAAATTATAAAAAAAAATAGAGGCAGTAGATGTCAATTAAAACCTTGCAGGAAAATTATAGCGATTACCCTAGATATCATAGTTTTTGAGAAAAGCGCATTTTTCCGTTACACACAAATTTTGATTTGCAGGCATTTAGCAAAGGTGTTAGGGAGCGCTTGAGGTACCTAACTTAGCAGAAGTATAAAAGCATTGCTGATAATGATTTTCGAAAAACATCGTCGGTAATTAGCTGAGATATTAACCTTTAAAGACATGGACGATTTGGACATACATAATGACAGGAGCCGCGTACTCTTTGTACCATCGGTTTTTAAAGCCGAGATAACAACTGTTAATAATATATTTATGTACTACAATGCCCAGTAACAGTATGAAATGAATAAACGTCAAATTGCTAAAAACAGAGTAATTTAATTAGAATTAATCGTATAAATACTATGGGATTTGAGACTAGTTTGCGTTGAGTGAATCTCTCAACAGACTTCCCGTGTCTTTAAAAGTTAATTAAAAACCTATCTGGAAAAACGCAGCACGGACCAAACCGACGTTTCAAAATTGTGACCTCCTTTAGAATAATGACATACATCCGCTAACAGCGCCAGAGCGCAAGGGTTTAAATATGAACTACTTTTATTCCCAGTACCGAATTAATTTCATCATAAACAGATTAGGATAAGATAAAAAAAAGAGTTACGCATAATAGGAGTATTTGATATTATTTAGGCTGTATATGTCTTTGAACTATACGCAATGTACAACATTACAGTTATACCTAAACCTACATTGTATAGTTTTTTTACAAAGTCTTATTATTCTTTTAGCACAGTTTTTTTAATGATACAGTTAATAATTCATATATTTATTGTACGCAACCCTCGTAGCGCTCCCACTTGACCATTTATTTCTTGGAAAAAATGTATGATGAACCGTACGAACACTCATTTCTCATGTCTGCCTAACGTAACTCATGAATTTGGCTTTTAGAGAGATCATTATTACAAAGTATAACCAACATATATCAGAGAGTAATATGCTTTATTTCTCCTGAAAAGATAATACAATTTTAGTTATATAGTTTCGGGGGTTTTTTAAATTAAAAAAATTGATGTTTGCCCAGTCATGTCACGATGTCGATTCAAAGATACATTTTTTTCTTTCAAATATGACTTAATTTCTATGTAGCTCCATATAGCAATATTTTTTATTAAAAGTTATTAAATTAAGTTTCTTGGTCTAGAAAGGAAGTATGAATGTCAGATAAACGCTTTCTAGTCACCCATGATTCCGAATAGTGTTCTTTTACCTCCAAACACCTCAGAAACCAATAGATATCCAAATGTAAATAAATAATTTTAACCCATTTGTGCGTGGCGTCCTAATTTTGGGACACTTTCTTAAAAAAATTCCCATTACAAATTGAATTATCATATCCTTTCAAAACTTATTAAAATATATCCTTAGTATTTGTTTTCAATATTTATCCATAAATGACAGTGCATTTTTAAGAATAAAAATGTGAAATAAATGTTTGTTGTAGCGCAAAGTTGGATTTTCTTGGAATAAAATGGCGCGTAAGAAAAGGTAAGATATTTCCTTTATTTTTTTTTATCAATCATTTTATAAGTGGTATTATTTATAAGAGGAAACATTATTTTAGAATACGTATTTTTGCATTTTTTTTAGATTTCTATTTTTTTGCTCGCATTTGAAACTTTATATATTGTCCCAATTTTGGGACGCTAGGCACGAATGGGTAGGGGTTTTCTCCGTTGCTGTCTATGCATTAAATGTGTGTTTTATGCCATTTATTTTGTTACAAAATGGTTACATACCACTTGGATTATTATTTGGTTATAAAATTATTATTCGAATTATTATTTGGCTATTCTTTGTTATTACTATAGGGGGAACAGGGGCTTGGCTCTGTTCAAGAACAAGACACCCACCCCTTCCTACCCTTAGCTATTGGCTTAGTAAAAATTTATATCATACCGTTATGTTTTGTACTTAGTTTAGTATTTGACATCCTGAGTTTACTAAACCTCGATTGTCCGACGTAATTTGGTCCGAACCGATAGCGGATAATCAAATTTCCAGATAATCGAGAATTTATCAATAATCATCTAGTTTAATATGCAACATCGTCATCGAACTGCTATTAGGACTATTTAAACTGCTTAGTAAGCATCTAAATTTAAATTATACATGAAAATAATTTTATTTGTTTAGAACAAGGAGTGTACACGGGGGGGGGGGGGGGTATAATCTTCACGGCATCGGATCTTGCGGGAGCTCAAGCTAATTTCAATGGAATTCGAAGAAAGGGGAACCAAAATGCTTATGGCTCGTGGTTTGGAAGGGAACACTTGGATACACAAGGAATGTGAAAGTAAAAAAAAAAGGTTGGAAAAAATTCAGGATATCGACATCGGTTTACAGAGAGTTCCGGTTACACGAGGGTCGAAGTTTGATAATCGATGTTCTACTGTACCATATATACCCGTGTGTAAAACGAAGAATTTTTGACAATTTTCTGCAAGTAAATTGGGGGGTAAACTTATACGCGAGTCAATTACATAAGCCAAAAAAAAAAAAAAAAAAAAAAAAAAAAAAACTTCGAATATTGCAAAAGTCTGATTTTTTATATATATAAATAATAAAATAATATATAAAAGATACAAATAATAATAATTTATTATTAAAAAAATTTCAATGATTTGTTTTTGTTTACTTACTAATTTTTCGCATTAAGTAAGTGAAATCTTAGGTTTGATTTTGTGCGAAATTGAAGTAAAAAGTTAGGGGGTCGACATACGCAAATTTTTGCATTCAAAAGTTAATGGGTCGGCGTATATGCGGGTATATACGGTATATATACTCTATTAGTAATTATTGATTATTATAAATTTTTAGTATATAAATTTTTACTATGTCAATGGCTAATAGTGAGGAGGAAGGGGGTCTTGTTCTTGAGCCGACCCCAATCCTCCCCCTACCCCTTATAGTAATAATAAAGAAAATTTTATAGTCAAATAATAACCCGAATGATATATAACCTTTTTGAAACATATTAAATGGCATAAAACATAGATAAAATGCTTAGACAGTAACGGAGAAAACCCCTACCCTTTCGTGCCTAGTGTCCCAAAATTGGCAAGTTTAGATTTTTATATGTTAAATAAATATTTTTTCAAAGAGAATTTTTTTTTTTTTTTTTACGTTCATTTTACACCATTTACTATAATTAAGCACAATATTGAGTTGAAAAAAAAATTCAGGCACTAATGGGTTAAACAAGTTTTATTTCTGTCCATAATATTAGGAAACGTTTTCGAGTCTGTCTACAGCCTGTCAGCGAGTTTTCTTTTAACGGCATGAACACGAAATAGCGATCTAAAATACTTAAATATCATAAGATACATACTCAAAGTTTTTGAAATGGGACATGAAGCTCATTTTGTTTAGATAAATTCATTTTGTATCAATTTGTATAAAGTATTACTTCACCACCGTTCGTATGAGAATAGTCAGACATCGCAATGCAACGATGATAATCTGATCAATTCAATTAATGAAAAATGGTACTTTTAGGAGTTAATTTCAAACATCTACAAAAGAAGCATTTTACGAGTATAAAGAGATAATACTCAAATAAAATTAATTTTTGCAGCATTTTCAAGCGCTTTTAACCTATTTTTTATTACCTGACACACAACTTTTTTTTAATTTGAATAACTCTCTGGTTAGTTAAAGCAATAAAAAACATAAATTAAAAACGAAATAGTTGCTCAATGAAAGATGTAGATGTATTTTAACGCAACAGTGTATTTTCACTTTTAAAATGTGAAAATTAATGGGCAATTTTATGCAGAATATCTCTATTTATTACAGACAATTTTTTCTGCATATTCTATGATCATGAATGTGATTTCAACATTGTGCAATTTGAAATAAGAAGAGACATTATTATTTATGAATCAATAATTGTATTCCTTCAGTAGAGAAATTTGAGATAAAAGTCTACGACAGGTGACGCAAACCACAAGCCCTGAGAGATCCTACGCCCATGAACCATTTTTATGTTTATGTAGAAATATATATTTTTATGCACTCATGGATAGTACATACTGGGTTTGATCAAAAGAAAAAATACATCAGTTTTTACTTAGTTCGTTTTCAAAACTTTTTTTTTGTGAAAAAATACTGAAAGACTTATTTTCATTAAGATATTTTTTTTTAACATTTGGCATTGTTCCTTTTTTCTACCTGATGACTATGAAGAATATTTTAATTTTTTAATCAGGAAAGTTTTCAAAAGTATATAAGCAAAATGTGTACATATGATATTGTGTACGTTTTTTCTATAATCACCCGATATATACGCTTATGAATAAATAAATACCTTTGTCTCTGTGTTTTTGAGAGAGACTTCAAAGAGAATTTCAAAATTCAGAAGTGTCCGTAATGCAAAAACATTGGTAAACAGTAGTCGCATCCGAAAAAAAGATAAACGTTTTTTGATCTAGCAAGAATGTATAAACATATTAGAGTTACCAAAGATTCCGAATAACGTTCTTCTTTCTTTATAAACCACAGAGACCATTAGATTTCCCAGATTTAAAAACTTATTTCGAAACAAAAATTCGTTTAATGTTTATAATATTGGGAAACGTTTCTGAGTTGTTTTCCAGTGTTAATCAATTTCCTTTCCATGGTATTCAACACGAAATATTGCTGTCTTGAACGCTATGAATTCCCAAGTAAATAACGATGTTAAGCAGTATAAAATATTTTTCTGAGATAGTAATTTACTCTCAAATTTAAAAGTTTCAGAGGAAAATTGGAACTCATTAAGTGCAACAGATGTTACTGAAATACGCTAGTAATTTTCCTGTCTAATTATTTATAAATGTTCGTGAACGAAACAAAAAAAAATTCTTTCAATTATTTACGTTTTGTGTTTTTGTGTCTATCCGTGTGATGTCTAAACAAAAATAAATGTTCAGATGCATACTGAATGGGTTAGCGATTTTATGATACGCGTGCTGATATAGGTGCATTGTCCTAGAAAGAACTGGCAGTTTTAATCTTATGTTTCTACATATCTTTCAATTACGATATATATTTTTCACTATTACACGATTGTGTTACAGTACTTTTACATTATATTTTAAACTTCAAAGGCCAAGAATAATGATAGAGATGGCGCCTTACAAGCGGACGTAAAAGAGTGGTATGTATAAACTGGAGTGCTGATTAGTCGGTGAGAGTTAATGATCTAGGAAATCCATCTAGTTTGCGGTAAAGATTAAAACTATCGGAAAGTTTTAGACCAAAAGTTAATATTCTTTCCTTGTAGCGAATGTAGTGGAAACTACATCATTTCCTTATGTGTTCGAAAATAGTCAGACAGTTCAGTTGTCAAGGAAGCATAAGACTACAAATATAGGCATTAGCAAGTTATTCGTGTACAAGATGTTATGATGTTGTGTTTGTTACTCTGCATCGGAAAATTCATACATTTTTATAATTTCTTGTTTCTTTCCAAGGACAATCACTTTATGTTATACGTCTGCATAACATCTTTATGACGTCAGTAGTGTTGAAAGAGAATCCCATTCCAGAAGTCCGAAGTTGTGGAGTTTCTCCGGTTCTTTAATCTCCCATTAGATCGTGCTATGCATTTTATCATGTGCTGCCTGCCCTAAAGACTAACTGTTAAGCAACAACGAGTATTATATAGTTTAATAAAATATTTTATGTACATGAATCAAGACAGAACAATCTAACAAAAACGAAAACCCATACTTCATCATCAATTTATAACTTCTAACAAGTCATGAAACCATATAACACCATTTATATTGAAAAAATATATTTCATTCGTATAAAATACATTTATAAGTATGTTGAGTATGGATCTTCTATTGAAGCTTTTTCTATAAAACGTGCCTCAATATACAGGGTGATTAAAAAAAGATGGAAAACATTCAAAGAGGTGATAGTACACACCCAAACAAAACAAACATTTTGTATCAAAGAATGCATGGTCGAAAACTAAACGTAAAAAAGTTAGAGGGCGCCAAAAATTATGTTCTTATACGAGGCAAAAACACACAATGAATGATTAAGTTAAGTTACGAAAACAAATTTAATGGCATTTGATTACAATAAGTGCTCAAAACATTGACCGGTAGCTGTTATGCACGCAGTACAACGGCGAAGAACAGATTGGCGAATTTTCGGAAACACACCAGGCATATCGCAAAATTCCCCTACAGCAGCCGAAAGCTTGGCGACAAGTTCTTCTGCGGATTCAATGGGAGTCTCATACACAAGAGCCTTTAGCTGTCCTCACAAAAAAATTGAGACATGAATGATCTGGCGAGCGCGGTGGCCAAGCTACAGGACCACCTCGCCCAATCCATTTGTTTGGAAAGGTTACGTCCAGATAGATTCGCACTGCTCGTGTGTAATGAGCTGGTGCTCCATCTTGTTGAAACCACATTACCTGCCGGATGTGTGGACGAACTTCGTTCAACATGTCTGGTAGCACCTGTTGCAGAAACACGAGGTAGTCATTCCCATCAAGGTGTTTTGGCAGAAGATAAGGGCCGAGTAAGTGGTCGCCGATTATTCCTGCCCAAAAACTGATAGAAAAACGTTGCTGATGCGAATGTGGATAAGTGGCATGCGGATTTACTTCTGCCCATACATGCTGATTGTGGGTGTTAAATGCACCATCACGCGTGAAGGTACATTCATCCGTGAAAAGAACTGTTGAAATAAAATTTGGATTTACAGCATTCTGCTGCAGAAACCAGTGGGCAAACTCCACATGACGAGGATAATCGGTTTGCCTCAGCGCCTGGACTCGTTGAACATGATAAGGATGCAAACGTTCATCATGGAGTACTCGCCATGAGCTGGATTGCGATATCTGTAATCCTCTACTCACTGCTCGTGTACTTGTACTTGGCTCATCAGCCACCATATACAAAATGGCTTCTTCCATCATAACATCCCTCTTTGGACGACCTGCATCCAACCGCGATGCAAGAAAGGAACCCATCTCGCACAACTGTCGATGCAAGCGTTCAAATGTTTTCGGATTGGGCAATCGGCAGTTGGGAAATCGCTCTCCGTACAACCGTTGAGCTTCTACGCTACTTCCATTTGGAGCTCCATAAACAAAATGCATATCGGCTTTTCCCTTATTAGATAAGGGCAACATCTTCAGATGCGTTACTACAGAGATTGACAATTGCACTCTCGTATCAGTGGCTTTTATCTATGAAATGTAACGAAACATTGAATACCAAGTCTTCTTCTTCCCATAACATGCAATTATTACTCGCAACACGGTAACTCGCAACAGGAATGCAGCTTTCTGTTTTGAGCACTTATTGTAATCAAATGCCATTAAATTTGTTTTCGTAACTTAACATAATCGTTCATTGTGTGTTTTTGCCTCGTATAAGAACATAACTTTTGGCGCCCTCTAACTTTTTTACGTTTAGTTTTCGCCCATTCATTCTTTGATACAAAATGTTTGTTTGGGTGTGTACTATCACCTCTTAAAAATTTTCCCATCTTTTTTTAGTCACCCTGTATATATATACCTAAATATATATACAATTTTTTCACACGATGATCTTTAGAATGAGTAATTTTATTTTGAACAAAATAGGGCACATTCGCGCTACCATAGAAATGTAAAAGCCTATGTTGATGAGAGTCTCACAAACATACGTTCAGTTCAAGATCTTTCGTATTTTCTAGATCTCGCGCCTATTGATTCTTGTGTGAAAAGCCCTGAAAGTCGAAGTTTATTGTTTAAAACCGGAAACTATCTATGAACTGAAAGCAATCATTGATAGAGAATGTGCGCAAATAACGAATGAAATTATTCTCGATGTATGGTATTCCGTTGCTTCACATTATTAGTAGCATCTATACCAGACGGCCATCAGGCGTAATACAGGTGTTAATTTTTATTAAAATAATTATTTATATACTTAAATTTATTAACTCGAAATGAAGTGTATCTTAATTAAAAAAAAAATACGTTAATCATTTAAATTGTGCATACATTTTTGGGACACTCCGTATTTACAGACAAACTAATGTCTATGTAAGCACTTATTTCTACATACAGCAGCTAAGTTAAAATGTTTTAAAATGCACGATGTGAAATATGTATAATATCAAGGCGTGAAAAAAAAGTTTCATGTTTTCTTTGAAACACTTATATACAAGCATCGCTGTATCTTATTTAGTCTCAGAAAAAATCACTTTGAAAACATTATTGCAAAGCAGGACAAAATATCAGACATCTTTTTAATCCTTTTATATTTTTTCATTGCGTTAGACGAAAAAACATGCAAAAAACTGTTCCCAAATATTATGTTTTCTAATTCAGAAAAATTATTTTTCAGCTAAAGAAGAGAAAATAACGTACAAGGAAAAAAGCAAAAATAAATGTTCCAAAATAAATAAAACCTGTTCTCCGATGAAGAAAATCTGACTTTTACGGGTGAATTAGTTTATTTATACGACGAGATGTCCAGTCAGTATAAAAGTTGATCTATACTTTTTCTAAGGAAGAAAATATACGTTTTTATGTTAGGACAAAATTTATTTTTTATCTTGAAAATTTCATGCAGGCTGATTATGAATAAAAGTTTTATGTTTTATAAGAAATTTTATTTACACAGAAGAAGAAAATAATAATATAGGAATATGAGATCATTGATATTATATCATTGATACCATTGATATGATTGATATATAATTCATGATCATTGATATGATTGATATATCATTCATGATCATTGATATCATGTATTCATTGATAAATACGCGGGAAAATATGAAGTAAGCTAAGGTTTCTCTTTGAACTTTTGAGAAAAGTATAAGTATTCTAATGAAAACTGGAAGATATGACCTACTTTTGTGTTAAAAATCCACATTATCCGCGCACAAATAGATGGAATTCGATGCGTCATATTTTCCAATGCAGTTGTCAGTGCATATGATAACACTGATTGTATTACGAGGGTGAATCAAATATGAACTGAAATTTCTGCTGGGAGGGCTGCAGGTCATTGCGAAGGCGGTCAATCCTCTGCGCATGCCAGGTAGGGATATCATAGGATTGTTTATGTGGCTTTATGTGCTACTCTCTCCGTTCCTCAGTCGGCAACACGATGAGTGAGAAAGAGGTTCACCCCAATGTTGCGTAACGAATTATCATTAAATTTCTCACAAATGAAGGCGTAAGACGGGCTGAAATCTTACGAAGACATCAAGCACAGTTTTGGGAGACATGCCTGATAAAAACTCAAGTGTATGACTAGTACAGAAAGTTTGTGGAAGGACGAGCAATAGTTGAAAACGAACCCCACAAACGCCGCCCTCAAACAAGTTTGGCTGAGAAAAACATTGCCGTCGTTCGGGACATTTTCGAGGCTGACTGCTGTTCAATGGTTTTATTGCCTAAGAGGGACTGTTCAGACAAGAAAACCTAGTCTGTAGAGCATAGTGTCCCTCCCGGACGCTTTTATTAATGTTTAAAAAGGGAAAAGGAAAAAAATACAGTATTCAGCTGCAGCTGAAGCCGCCAAAATCACGAGAATGGGCGGTATATCCATAAATTCAGTGGTTTATGAAAATGCATCTCAGGTAGGGATAAGCTACAGGAGTGCTGCATTAATCATTACAAATGAGTTGGGGGTTTTAAAATCACCACCAGATGGGTTCAGATGGGATTTGCTAACTGATCAGCAAAAGCGACATCATCTGAACACCCTCACTATAATCCTGACTTATCACCCTGTGATTATCACCTGTTTGCGCCTTTGAAAGAAGCATTATGAGGTCAACGATTCGGCGATGATGCTGCTGTTTAAGCCTTCATACGCAATTGGTTGGAGACACTCCCTTCTTCTTTCTATGATGGCGGCATGAAAAAATGTCCAATTCGTTGGGGAAAATGTGTTTTCAAATCAGGGGATTATATATTATATCTGTTTAATATTTTGTACCAAAAAATTAAAAAACAAGAATTCCGGTTTAACAATAGAAATGTAGGGCCGGTTAAATCAGTTTATTTAGTTAGCATGGCGGAATTTCAACTACATTTACAACCCCCCCCCCTAAATTCTAAACACTTCATATTTATTCTGACATACTTGGTTTATAGTGAAATACATAAATACAATAAATCGATACAATATAATTATATATCACTCACCCTCAAGGAAAGTGACACACCTCAACAAAAGTAAATTTTATAGGAGAGGCAAATGGAAAATTTCTATGATTTTGCTGTAACATGAAATTATAACACTTAGCCCTGCATGCAGGAATGAAAATGTGCATAAAAGAATAAAACCTATAAAAATGACGACGTAGGATGAGGTTTGGACGGTAGGGTCACTTTACCTCTCCACACAATCCACACCTCTTCTGTCGTCACAAATGGACATATAGCGTAATAAAGTTATTTTCCCCATAGCTACACTAATGAAACTGGTTGTACAGCAAGACGAATCTATGACACACCTATTAGTAGAATAAAACAGAAAATGAATTTTTGCGAGATGTGTCGCCTTTCTTGCGGGTGAGCGATCTGTAGTATTCACAATTTCGGGACTGTGGCATATTATAAAGGCTTTATTTGTTAAATATCGTACGCGCATATAATTAATTGTTCATACGAGTGCTGCATATGCAAGCTTGAGCTTGTCTTCAGTGCGAATCATGTGTATACAGCGCGGTTCATTAGAGAAAAAATATCAACTCAGACCGAGCGGTGTCCGCGTGATACGCACTTAATCAATTTATTTAGCTGCATAAAATAGTTAAAACATTATGAACGGTTATTATTTGATGCCACTTTCAGATAATTGTAAAAAAAAAAAGAAGCTGAATAGACATACACACAGTATGCCCACTAAAGTCCATTGCCACCCTTTTAATTTCGGATTGGGTGCTACAATATTCATAAAACTAGTGTCTAGGACTAGTAAAGCAACCATGCGCTACTGAATGAAAGTGCCTATGGCGCCACCTAGTGCAAAACTGCGGAGTTGGCATTCTTATCTCGAAAATGGACTTACAAAGTTGTAGAGCATCATCTGTTTAATATGGAAATACACCCTGTGGGCATTAATGCGAAGAATAGAAAGGTAAAAGCGCGCATTTGTTTTTTTTTTCGTGATTTCGTAAACTGTGAAGTCACGAAACTAGAAAGGAAAAAGAAATTTTTATCTTTCGGACAAATATACATCCAAATGTGCATTGCAGTTCACGAGGAAAAGTTTGAACATCTCGAATAATGGTATATTGTTATAATCTGTATGTTCTAACGGTTAGTTGATTTTTAACCATTTGGAAAAATGGTTATTTTCCTCGTCAGGTTAGGAAATCAAAATCATATCTGAAGGTTTTTATTGGTTTAATCATCATTTTATTCGTTTTCTGATTGGTCTATACAGTAATCTGTATTTCCCTTTACTTTCAACAGAGATGGACAACAGAGTGTTGCCACTATGACAAAAAAGTAATAAAAACTACAAAAAAAATAATAACTCAGAAACAAATTATAAAAACAGATACAGCTTTCAAACAAATTGCAATTAAAAGTACATTTTTTTTTCTCTATACGACAATATAAAAAGTAATATTGTGGGATGCTTAGAAGTTTAAGAAATAAATTTCATTTAAAATTGGCCGTCAGATTTCTTGGAAATCTGACGATGGAAAAGCCTTTTCCCGAACAACCAATGAAATGCTTGGATTCAGGTAGTAAGGTATTAAGGTTCAGGTTGGATTCGTAAGTTTCAGGTGGATAATAGTGTTATTACACGTAAAAATTTCAAGCGACAAAAATCGCCTTCGACTCGTCAGATTTCCTGAAACTTAGGTATTCTCTACCTGAAACTTACGTATTATCGAAGCATTTCATTGGCTGTTATTGGTGACTCGCTCCGTTTCAGGTGTCAAAGACACTCCGACAGAAAAAAAAAAGTTGCTTGCTTTCGAAGCGACTCCTGTGGAGCCATAGGAATAACATGGAGACGCCTGGAATTTCAAGCGACTTTGACTCCTCGTGTAATAACACTATAATACGTACGAGTCGCAAGCGATTTCTGTCGCTTGCAATTTTTACGTGTAATAACATTATTAATGTTTAATTCATGGCGTACGTAATGTATGATAAACTCCATGCTATTTTTTATGTCTTAAATTTTAGTCTTTGAAAAAATCATTTTCCAAATGGTCGTTGTAATTTGTTAAATTGCATATTTTTTTTTCTAAAATAGTTTCGTCACGTCACAGCGTAGGCAATCATTAAAAACAAATGCTCGTTTTAACCATTCTATTTTTCGCATTAATGCCCACAAAGTGTTTTTTCGTACAAAACCTATGGTGCTCTGCAACTTTGTAAGTCCCTTTTATCCACATCTCTTTCCGTTTTCGAGATAGGAATGCCAATTCCAAAGTTTCCCACTAGGTGGCACCATAGGCGGTTTCATTCAGCAGCGCATTACTACTTTACTATACCTAGACACCACTTTTATGAATATAGCAGCAGTGGTTCCGAAGTATATAAGGTGGTGGTAAATGTAGAGTATATTTTTATTTATATTTATTTATATAATTATTTATTTATACCAATTGTACAAATAGTTGCAAAAACAAATTAAACGCGGGTACTTTACAAAGCATAACTCAAAAACTACTTAATAGAATGGATGGAATACTTTTAGATATAGATTTCCTTTAAAAATCTTGCAAGAAACAATTATTTTTTTATTGAAAATTTAAAAATATATAGTTTTAAAAAATGTCAACTTTTCAGATTTGTTAAGTAAGTTTTGAAAAGCAATAGCGAATGAAGGTTTTTAAAAGTACTTTTAGAACAGTACTTCTAACTTCCAGGGTAAAAAAGTAAGCGCAAACCCGTAAATTTTTTGAGCTTGAAATTTCTTTAAAAATCTTATGCTCTTCAACATTGAAAGATTTTCTGATTCTAATGATGCTAAAGGTGCTTGTAACTTTTTAGTCTTCACAGTATTTTTAAAGATCGGTACACGATTGGATTTAGAATTTTTTTTTTTTTTATATTTATGTATGTAATATTTCGTTACAGAGCTCAAACATCTCAACTTTCGAAATTTCATAATACAGGATTTTTAAGTTTCTTTTAAAGACTGCTTGAACACTAACTAATATTTTTTTTTAGTCAAAAATAATTAAAAAATTAAACGATCTTTATTAAATTAATTGGATTTAATGCGGACAACTAAATTGGACCAATTCATAATAGCAATACAAATATAACTTGTTATGATAACAAAAAACTTTTCCACAAGTGTCAGTGAAGTCTAGACTAGATTAAGAAAGGAATAAAAAATGTTTTTTTCCTATATTTCCTAAAGGATACGAACAAAATAGTAGAAAAGAGACAAAAAAGTAAACAAAAGATTTCATTTCCCAAACTTCATTCAGCAGCAAATTTTCTTTTTCACTTGGAAAGAAAGTGCTACTTTTTTTTATTGTTAACAATTACTAATGATATATTTCATGTTGACGTAGATTGATGATCAGATAAATTTAGTAAATAAAATGGAAATTCAATCCGAAATGTGGAAATTTATATATTTATTTTTATGCCTATTTAATTCTATTTTTCTTTTCTTTTGTAAAATTTATATACATAAATAGTGATATACCGCTCAATAACTGTTATAATTTTGAAATTTTGGTAAATGTTTATGTGAAAATAAAACGTAAAAAAAATATTAACAAAGCGAAAAAGAAAAAACAATAAAAAAAATGCAATTTAACAAATTACAACGACCATTTGGAAAATGATTTTTTTCAAAGACTAAAATTTAAGGCATAAAAAATCGCACGGAGTTGATCATACATTACGTACGCCATGAATTACATTTTTCGGTACTGTAAATTTTTAAACTTCTGCGGAGCCCGTCATACATTACGTACGCCATGGATTAAACATTAATATTCCTGGACCGATTTTTAATGAAATTTCATTCTTAAACTTCTAAACACCCACAATATTACTTTTTACACCGTCGTATAGTGAAAAAAATGTACTTTTAAATGCAGTTTGTTTGAAAGCTGTATCTCAAATTGTTTCTCAGTTATTATTTTTTTTTTTTTTTAGTTTTTGTTACTTTTTGTCATAGTGGCAACAGAAGTATCCATCTCTGTTGAAAGTAAAGGGAAAATACAAATTACCGTATAGACAAATCAGAAAACAGATACAATGCGGATTCAACTAATAAAACGCTTCAGATATGTTTTCGATTTCCTACCTTGACCAAGGACAATAACCATTTTTCCAAATGGTTAAACACGCGACTTTGGCTATAACTGTAGCACAACAAGTGTAGAATACACATAACTACAAACGTTTTTCCATTTTCTTTTTCAAACAAACAAGTAAAATGAACATACTTTAGACAGAAAACATTTTTAATTTTGTGTATCTTGTTTCTATGTAGTTGAAACTTAATTTATTCGATAAAATTTTAATGTTTTTGATTTGAAAAATCAAACTGGAAGGACTTCTTCGATACATATGCCGCTTGTACTTTTTGAACATCCTTGTAAATTTTCTTTTT
Organism: Maratus speciosus; assembly: GCA_963932465.1. Classification (NCBI taxonomy): domain Eukaryota; kingdom Metazoa; phylum Arthropoda; class Arachnida; order Araneae; family Salticidae; genus Maratus; species Maratus speciosus. The sequence continues at coordinate 324,460,656 of OZ010791.1, read as the reverse complement.
AAATACTTGTCGACCTTTTAAAAAAATCTTCCTTTTCTAAACTCAATATGTATATAATTATTTATTTAAGAAACTTGCTGCTTACAGGATGTCCCAGAACTTCGTATGCAAACTTGGTGGGGAGGTAGTGAACATAGTAAGGAACCATAATTACATAGTAACGCATGGACGTAAGTCGATAGGTGGCGCTGTATGCGAGCTCTCAAGGCCAGCACGTGTGGCTTCCTGATTATAGTAGCCGGCTGCAGGCGATCAACATGAATCTCACGAACAACTACCCACATGGAACCCGACCATTAGCCACACGACAACGATTCACTATTAATGTGCGGGTGGGCATCGTGGAGAACAGTTTGGGTATAGCGCCTAGAATATATAGTGTTGAAATCGACTATCCCTGTAATGCTTAAAAAGGCGCTAAAATATTGTATCCCTTAAATGTACAATGATACTGCTGCAATATGCATATCGCAGCGACATCTGCAGGATATTTTCTAAAACTGCAAGAAATTACTAGTCCATACAATGTAATACTAGAAATACGAAAATCCCGCAGATGTCGCTGAGATCGACACTTGAAATTTTAACAGTATCGTCGCACATTTAAGGGATACAAATTTTTAGCAATGTTTGAATAGCATATTTCCACACTAGATATTCTAGGCGCTGTAGTTTAAGTGATACACCTTACATATTGGGGTTGATACACTTTTCTACCTTGACTGGATTTCCCAAGTATCTCGTTTTTATTCTGGAGGTTATTCTAAATAGGCTTAACGATGTCCCCGCCCATGTTTACGCGGAATGTGGTTTGAATATAATGGAACGCCATCTCATTACGCAAAGGGGCGTAAGTAACCATCCATTTAAGTAACCGGTCAGTTTAAAAACAATTGGATTGAGCGTGGCGGGCCCATCGAATGCCCCACCCATTTACCTGATATCTTCTTGATTATTTTCTTTGGCGTGCCATGAAGAGCATTTTGTACGACACGCCTGTATATTCTTAAATGGACCTGGAGACTCGAATCTCCATCGCTACGGCTATCATCAACACTACAACCGGAATCTTTGAAAACATTCGCCAATCCATGTAGCATAGGTGTCATGCATGCATCCATGCCAATAGGCGCAATTTCCTCCGGTGTTGCTTGTAAGTCATGCATTGTACTCTTTTCTGTATTATTATACAAGCTTTATATTAAGCTATATATTATTATAATAAGCGTTTTACACTTCTTTCTGCATTGTGACCTTACTGTGTCTTTGTGTCTCTTTATCACTTGAGGGCGACGTTTCCGCTCATGCTTTCCTATGTAATTATGGTTCATAACGATGTTCTCTACCTCCCCCCCATATTTCTAACCTAAGTTTTCGGCCAACCTGTAGATGAACATTTATGAATCCGCTGATTAACGCAATAAAAACTAGAGCAACAAGTGAAAGATGAGGAAATTTAATCTCGAGAAAATTAAATTGTAATGCTTTTTGCTGTATTTTTTTATTTCCTTCTTTGGGGCTTGCTGAAACTATTAATACAGATGATATGGAACTCTCTGAGAAAACCTTATTAGTATCGATATATTTGGTAGGGGTTTTTTTTTTGTTTGTTTTTTATTCATAACTATAAACATTTTTTATTAAATAACTTATTAAGATGATTCTGAGAAAAAAATTTTCCCGTTCATTAACAAGAAATTTTTTGACTTATTTTCTGGCGCAAATTTAAAACTGTAAGGTTTATAGTACTTAAAGTTTTTTTTCTCATTTTTTGTTAAAAAGTATTACATCGTGAGTTATGAAGAATTCTTGACTCGCGAAAGCAATTTTCTTTCATCTGTTGCTCTATCATGTCTTAAATAAAATTGAAAATGTCAACTATCAAGCATTTTCTAAAAGATCTGAGCCTTTAACAATTGAAAAAAAAAATTCGAGTACCATGTCCCCAATTGAACATTTGTGGGTTTTCGTTGATCGGCATCTCGCAAGTGATCCTCGTCCTATAGCTTCTATAGATGAACTTCGGGTACGCATACAAAGAATATGGAACGCTCCTCCCCAAGCAGACATTCAAAATCTCGCTGACTTCATGCCATGTCGTATAGCAGCAACTATTGCAGCGTGTGGCTGCTACACCAAATATTCACTTAGGACACTTAATATAGTTTTTTTGCTTTGAAAGTATAATCATTTGTTTTTACCAATATCAGTCGTTTGTGCATTAAATTTATTTGAATTCTGATTATTCCTTTATGGTGTTGCAATTTTCACAATCACGAGTGCATAAGAACAGGGTGGCTACGGATAAAAAAAAAAAAAAAAAAAAAAAAAAAAAAAAAAAAAACAGTCAAAAAAAGAGCAACACTCCAGTATCTTCTTATTGAAAAAAATCGGCTTATTTTATCATATTATAAATTGAATTTTACTATAAGAAATTGCTGGTGAAAAAATAATTTTTGACTAATGTTTTTCCCTGATCTATAGCCACTCTGAAGAAGTCTTTCTGGTCTGTGCCATCTTGTAAAATTTTTAATCAATTTCTAATTCTATTAACAAACTATTTATTTATATTTCATTTTATTTAACGTTGCAGACTTATTTAATCTTCCATAGATTACATTTTAAACACAAAAGGATTGTATGCAACAACATAAAATTATCCGCTAAAATTTACTACTTAAACAAAAGGATCACTTTTATGTAAATTACTTACACTTCTTCTCTATTAGTTCTGATCTAATCTTAAAATAATTTCCTTAATAGCTCAGTACATAAAAATAAATTATAAGAAAATGAAAGCACGTAGAAGAAAAACAAACTAAATTAAATAAAAATACCATTTCCTTTTCATATTTACAACTATGTTTAAATATGTAATATTATTCTATATATAATATTAATTTATTATCAATTGCAATATTATTTATGCCAGCAGAGAGTATAAAATTTAATTTTTAAAATATCTTATTGATCACTATCAAATTTCACATATAGCACATTTCAGGATGAGTTTGTAGTTCTAAAATTCATGAAATATCTCAGAACTTGAAATCAGAATATTTTCAATTCGTTCTTGTTCGTTTTACTAGTATCTATATATACATTATCGCACATACATTGAAGCCAACTCCTTACTTTTTCCAAAGTATCACTTCATATTCTAACAAAAGTCTCGAAATTGGATTCAGGATTTTCTTTTCCACTTTCGTAATCTTTTAAATTAGTTTCTTTTGAGTTCTAAAAATTGTCAATAGAACGAAGAAAAATTTCTTTGCTTCTCAAACATTGCATTTGTCACTTTATAATATTTATTTGTTTTGAGTGACAAAAATATGGGTTTTAAATTTTTAATTTGTAACTTAAGATGGAATAGAAATTCTAATCATTAAAAAAAGGCGCATAAAAATGTATTTGTGTATAAAAAAATAGTTTATATATGTACACTGTTAAAATTTTTGCAGCATTCTGGCAGGTCATTCGACCGTTTTTTGAAAAGACGGTTTCATAACTATAATTTAATTATATTCTGACCATAAAATGGCCAATAATATGGTCAGAATAGTTTTAAATTACGGTTGTTTTTACCGTTTTCGGAAAAACGGTCAAATGACCTGCCAGAATGCTGCAAATTTTTAATAGTGTATGTACTAACTATACATTATTAAAAAATTTATTGGAAAATACCATATTTACTGTTCTATAATGCGCACACATGTATAATGTTTATCCGCTGTTCTCATGAAGAAAAACGAAAAAATTATGTGTCATGTATAGTGCGCAGACGAACATGTATTGTATAAACTACACAGTTAAAAATCTTGCAGCATTCTGGCAGGTCATTCGACCGTTTTTTGAAAAAAACGGTTTCATAACCATAATTTACTGCATTCTGACCCTAAAATGGCCAATAATATGGTCAGAATAGTGTTAAATTACGGTTGTGTAACCGTTTTCGGAAAAAACGGTCAAATGACCTGCCAGAATGCTGCAAATTTTTAACAGTGTACAAGAGAAATGTAATATTAAACCGAAATTCCCATGTTTACACTTGTATACTTTGCCCCTCTTTCTCAAAATACCATAAAATTGAGGTTGAAGATATCCTTTTTTCACATTAGGAAGTTTGTTTTAAAATATTTAATGATACCGGAAATATGCTAGTACTAAAAGACAGTATTTTTTAAAAACAGGATTGAAGGCTCTATATTGGACATATGCGTTTATCCCGTTGTCAGGGAATCTACTTCTACGATGATCAAAAGAATAAGTTTCACCGTGGCCTTAAAACTACAAATTTTACAGTATGGTAAAGCAAACATCAGCACACTTACCGCGTGAAATTCAATGCTGGCGAGTTTTTCATACGGTAAAGATGGAAGAAAAGTGAAAACTGAATGAAATTCCATCCCAGAAACGGTGATTTAGTAACTTACCGAAAGGATTATGGTTTCTCATAGTTGCCAAAAAATTTCCTTGTATAGTCACCTCTTTTTTAGCCCCAGAATTTTGGGAAAAATGAGCTCATTATGCACGAGTAAATGACGGTAACTGTATTTTGAAAAAATTTAGGGAAATTATAATACTAAAGATTTTGTTATTTTTCTTATAAAATTTATGAGAAAAAAAATGTATTTAACTTCTTCACTGCCATCTACGAGAATATTCGTAATTGGCAAACTGAGTACCATAGAAAATATGTTCAGTCTTTAGGTGTTACCACACAGGAAGAGACTCAGTAATAAATGTGGCGTACTGAAGTGGATCATTTACTCCTCAAAACTTAGATACAATACTAATTAAATATTTCCAACTGATCTAAAAAATGCCCGCCTCGACTCGAACCCAGATTTTTGGCTTACATTGCCAATGCTCTAACGTTTAAGGTACCTGGGCTGACAACCGGCAAGTATATATCACTCAGAATATGCTCGCCGGTTTTTTCCCACAGTTGGAAATATTTAATTCGTATGATAATTTTACCAAACAATATAATTGTGTTAAAAATATTGTTTATCTACGCACACATCGTTTATATGGAGTTCCTTTGCCTGCGGCTTATTCTTTTGAGCTATCAACATGGCAGAACACATTTTATTACCAATAAGGTTATCTGAGCGAAATAGGCTCGCCGGTTGACACCCCAGGTAGCTTAAACGGTTGAGCATTGACAATGTAAGCCAAGAGTATGGGTTCGAGTCCTCACTCGGGCATTTTTTCGCTCAGTTGGAAATATTTAATCCGTATTATAACTTTAACAAACATTATGATAGTGTTAAAAATAATAGTATATCTACGTACACATCGTTTATATGGAGTTCCTTTACCTGCGATTTATTCTTTTGAGCTATCAACATGGCAGAACACATTTTATTACCAATAAGGTTATCTGAGCGAAATAGGCTCGCCGGTTGACACCCCAGGTAGCTTAAACGGTTGAGCATTGACAATGTAAGCCAAGAGTCTGGATTCGAGTCCCCGCTCGGGCATTTTTTTCGCTCAGTTGGAAATATTTAATTCGTATTATAACTTTAACAAACATTATGATTGTGTTAAAAATAATAGTATATCTACGAACACATCGTTTATATGGAGTTCCTTTACCTGCGGTTTATTCTTTTGAGCTATCAACATGGCAGAACACATGCTATTACCAATAAGGTTATCTGAGCGAAATAGGCTCGCCGGTTGACACCCCAGGTAGCTTAAGGCGAAGGTGGACTCTCAAAAAAAAATTTTTTTTTTCCAACCGATTTCTTTGAAAATGAAATATGTGATTGAATTTATAGTTACATAAAAATATCAGAAATTTTACAAAAAAATATTAATTATTTTAGTAATTATTAATTATTAATAATTGAAATAATTAATTAATTAAAAATGCTCCAGGCGCATTTCTTTCGCATATAATATGGTCATTTTTATTTATGAGATACCTTTCAGACCCAAGAGTAAAACTTAGTTGGAATTGAAAGTATAAAAAGAAAATAAAAATTAATAATAATAATAAAAGTGTAAAAACCAATTTTTATCGTACAAAAACACTGTAAATTATTCTTTCGATAAAAAATTTATAGCCTACGAGTTCTGGAGTACTATTTATTTAGCTAATATTCATTTTATACACCATAAGGTAAATACACAACAAATGTTGAAGAACTTGGAGAATTAGGGATGCGCATGGAACATTTTGAAAATTGACATTATTCGGAAATTTTCATTTTGAGAAAATCAACTTTTAAGTTAGAAATTTTAGTATTTCAATAATAAAGAATATTAAATACTATATAATGGATGAATATTACTTATAACACATATATATAAGCATACAATAACATTTAAATAATAAACATGTTAAAAAACCCCATATTTTTACTAAAAAAGTATTCATCGTTTTACGAGATGGTTTCGCAGCAACGCATCGTTTTGGTTAACCAAAAAGAAAAAATGTTCCATGCGCATTTCTTTTGCATATAATCAGGTGATTTTTATCCATGAGTTACCTTTCAGACTTACGAGTAAAACTTGGTTGGAATTGTAAGCCTGAATAGAAAATAAAAATTAATAAAAATAATAATAAGTGGAAAAAACAATTTTTATCGTGCAAAAACTCTGTAAATCATTCTTTCGCTAAAGAATTTACAGCCTATGAGTTCTGAAGTACTATTTATTTAGCTAATATTCATTTTATACACCATAAGGTAAATACACAACAAATGTTGAAGAACTTGGAGAATTAGGGATGCGCATGAAACATTTTGAAAATTGACGTTATTCGGAAATTTTCATTTTGAGAAAATCAACTTTTAAGTTAGAAATTTCAGTATTTCAATAATAAACAACATTAAATGCCATATACTGAATGAATATTACTTACAATACATATATATACGCATACAATAACATTTGAATGATAAATATGTAAAAAAACCATATTTTTACTAAAAAAGTATTCATCGTTACGAGAAGCTTTCGCGGTAACGCATCGTTTTTGTTAACCAAAAATGCTCCATGCGCATTTCTTTTGCATATAATCAGGTGATTTTTACCCATGAGTTACCTTTCAGACCTATGAGTAAAACTTAGTTGGAATTGTAAGCCTGAATAGAAAATAAAAATTAATAAAAATAATAATAAGTGGAAAAAACAATTTTTATCGTGCAAAAACTCTGTAAATCATTCTTTCGCTAAAGAATTTACAGCCTATGAGTTCTGAAGTACTATTTATTTAGCTAATATTTATTTTATACACCATAAGGTAAATACACAACAAATTTTGAAGAACTTGGAGAATTAGGGATGCGCATGGAACATTTTGAAAATTGACGTTATTCGGAAATTTTCATTTTGAGAAAATCAACTTTTAAGTTAGAAATTTCAGTATTTCAATAATAAACAACATTAAATACCATGTACTGAATGAATATTACTTACAATACATATATATAAGCATACAATAACATTTGAATGATAAATATGTAAAAAAACCATATTTTTACTAAAAAAGTATTCATCGTTACGAGAAGCTTTCGCGATAACGCATCGTTTTGGTTAACCAAAAATGCTCCATGCACATTTCTTTTGCATATAATCAGGTGATTTTTATCCATGAGTTACCTTTCAGACCTATGAGTAAAACTTAGTTGGAATTGTAAGCCTGAATAGAAAATAAAAATTAATAAAAATAATAATAAGTGGAAAAAACAATTTTTATCGTGCAAAAACTCTGTAAATCATTCTTTCACTAAAGAATTTACAGCCTATGAGTTCTGAAGTACTATTTATTTAGCTAATATTCATTTTATACACCATAAGGTAAATACACAACAAATTTTGAAGAACTTGGAGAATTAGGGATGCGCATGGAACATTTTGAAAATTGACGTTATTCGGAAATTTTCATTTTGAGAAAATCAACTTTTAAGTTAGAAATTTCAGTATTTCAATAATAAACAACATTAAATACCATGTACTGAATGAATATTACTTACAATACATATATATAAGCATACAATAACATTTGAATGATAAATATGTAAAAAAACCATATTTTTGCTAAAAAAGTATTCATCGTTACGAGAAGCTTTCGCGGTAACGCATCGTTTTGGTTAACCAAAAATGCTCCATGCGCATTTCTTTTGCATATAATCAGGTGATTTTTATCCATGAGTTACCTTTCAGACCTATGAGTAAAACTTAGTTGGAATTGTAAGCCTGAATAGAAAATAAATATTAATAAAAATAATAATAAGTGGAAAAAACAATTTTTATCGTGCAAAAACTCTGTAAATCATTCTTTCGCTAAAGAATTTACAGCCTATGAGTTCTGAAGTACTATTTATTTAGCTAATATTCATTTTATACACCATAAGGTAAATACACAACAAATTTTGAAGAACTTGGAGAATTAGGGATGCGCATGGAACATTTTGAAAATTGACGTTATTCGGAAATTTTCATTTTGAGAAAATCAACTTTTAAGTTAGAAATTTCAGTATTTCAATAATAAACAACATTAAATACCATGTACTGAATGAATATTACTTACAATACATATATATAAGCATACAATAACATTTGAATGATAAATATGTAAAAAAAACATTTTTCCTAAAAACTTATTTGTTGTTTTATGAGGTACTTACGCAGTAATGGTGTTTTAGTTGATCATAAAGCATAAATGATCAATGCCCCTTTTTTTCAAAAAGAAAAAGGTGACTTTTGTTTGAAGATACCTGTCAGACCATGGGATAAAACTTAGTTGCAACTGTAGTACACATAAATTGAAAATATAGATAATGATAAACATAAAAACAAATTTTTCACATGCAAAAACACTATAAATCATAACTAAAACATTCCGGCACCATAGGTGATGCCTTCCTTCTTTTCATTTTTAGCGTTTAGAGCTAATTTTTTCATTTTTTTTTGCATCACAGGTTTTTTATTAGATTCTAATGATCGTCGCTCTTTTTGTTTCGATCTGCGAACATCTCGCTTTTTTGCTATGGTCATCGATTCATTACATATTTCTGTATCTTTGCACATTACTTTCAATGACTCCATGCACCCAAAATTAAACTCACTCACAGCTGTTGTTACTGCAATTTCCAACCGTTTTTTTGACACAAATACTTCTTTTGGGCACTTCTGCCAAATGCAGCTGTGCAAAGTTTCATTAGAATTTTGAGTCTTTGCAGAAGCACAGCGTTGAAGGATTTCATCCGAGGCCAATCTTTGGTACACAGGTAATATATGTGCTACAACGTTTTCAGACAAGCGAGTTTTCATCGATTCATGGCTTTTAGGTTTCTCATTACAAGCTATCGCCCGCTGATAGAAACACCATGAGTTGGCTCCAACTGGACATTTATTATGTACTGGCTTTTTGTCTGATGACATACAATGATACAATGTAGCAAAAATAGCTGATTTCATCTTTTCAATGCCTGGAGCATTGTCCTTTATCGCCTTTCTATAGAAATTTTGCAATTTTAAAATAGTTTCTTCCTTTAAATTACCATGTCTGCGTCCACCAATTGTAATCCCCTTTATCCTCAGCTCTTTTACTTTATTTCTTAAAGCCGTTCCTAACCTTTTTGAAACGTGATTTACACATTCTTCTTTTCTTATTGGAACGTTTGTGCCATAAACACAATTTTCATTAAGATGCTGATGTGTTTTAGCATCACCATCTGATAACATTGTAGTGTAGCGCATTTTATTATTTTCAATTGATCGCTTCCAAATCTTCAATGCTGCGCTCATCTCCATGCTGCCTGATGAACCTTCAAAATTTTTTTGGCAGTAGGATTTGTGTCCTTCCTTCCAAATAGCAAATTCCGCACTGTTTTCTCCCAGATCTTTTGCATCGGAGGCACATTCAGGGCAGTACTTTGATAATATCTCAAAGTCTAGAACGAGCCCCGTGATTATATCGATGACAGTACCAATACCATACAAAGACGTATGGCCTCTTTTCTGCCAAGTTCCATCATATGAGACGGCTATATCTAAAATAGAATCATCACTGTTATCCAGTGAATTTTGTTCAATATATGTGCTTCGCACCACATCTCGAGACAATTTCAAAATTTGTTTTTTCATAGAGTCATTTTTGAAAGCCAAGTCTTCTAAACACTTAGAAAATGTTTTCTTATCCATACATGGCATGTTTAAAATCATGGCAAAAGTTTCGACTGCTGAATGACCTTTACCCATGCTTAAAAAGGCCTGTACAATTTTTTGGTTTATTACGAATTTCCTTGAGCATTCTTCTCGTGCACTTGAAAATGTTTTTCCAAAGGAATGGCCACATTCAGAACAAATGAGTTCTAAATTTTTTGAAAACCCATACGCTTGTCCCACAACAACTCTCAAACAGTTCACAGACGTACACAAATCGCATGAAACTTTGCTGAGTAATGATGTCCATGCATTTTCATCAACAACTGTATAATTTACACTTTCAAAAGCAGTCTGTTCAGTTACTTTAGCTCCAATTTTAGAACATTTACGCTTCGAAGCATTTTCAACAGCAGCCTTCCTTCGTTTGTTCGGGCGTCCTTTAGGCTTACGCCAGCGGGAGCTAATTGTATCCATAGCGAATAAAAAAAGTTAGTTTGTATTACGTACAATTGCTTACTGTTACTTATAACTAATCAGCGAAAGCTTTTTATCAGATTTTGAACGAAAATTTACTTCAAAGAGTGAAAAAACAGCCTATAATTAAGATACAACGATCATAAACAAAACTCAGAATCAATAAATCAAACTGTTGCCAATTAGCGTTCATAAATAAAAACTTACAGTTAATTAGGGCAAAAAAATTCGGCTGAAAAAATTTGTAAACAAAGTACAAACACAATGTAAACAAAGATCAGCTGATCAGCGCGGCCCTTTAAATTTTCTTAAAATATTAATAAAATCCATAAAAATCATGCGATTGCAAAAATTCGACCTGAATACGGTAGCTTGCGAAGCGCTTCATATTTTGGGGACAAAAAATAATTTTCGAAATTTTGGATGGTTTTGGTCGATTTGAAGGTCCACCTTCGCCTTAAACGGTCGAGCATTGACAATGTAAGCCAAGAGTCTGGGTTCGAGTCCTCACTCGGGCATTTTTTCGCTCAGTTGGAAATATTTAATCCGTATTATAACTTTAACAAACATTATGATTGTGTTAAAAATAATAGTATATCTACGTACACATCGTTTATATGGAGTTCCTTTGCCTGCGGTTTATTCTTTTGAACTATCAACATGGCAGAACACATGCTATTACCAATAAGGTTATCTGAGCGAAATAGGCTCGCCGGTTGACACCCCAGGTAGCTTAAACGGTCGAGAATTGACAATGTAAGCCAAGAGTCTGGGTTCGAGTCCTCTCTCGGGCATTTTTTCGCTCAGTTGGAAATATTTAATCCGTATTATAACTTTAACAAACATTATGATTGTGTTAAAAATAATAGTATATCTACGCACACATCGCTTATATGGAGTTCCTTTACCTGCGGTTTATTCTTTTGAGCTATGTTAAAGATTCACGATATGTTAAAGAATACAACAAATAAATTACTTTTTTTATTCTGTTGAAATTCTCACAAGTGTATTAAAACAAAATTATGTATAAGTTTTAAAACAATTTTCTGCGCAAAATGCGGGTTTTCGTTCACGCACCGGTCAAAAATATATTGTTTCTATTTAAGAGTTATATCGTAGTTGGCACAGGAAGCAAAAATATTACTTTATATACCAATATCGAGTATACTCGTGTTAATTTGTGTTTTCTAAAAGTAATCTGTTATGCATATATATTTAAATAATAGAATATAGAATAGTTTAAAAGCATAAAAATGCATATATGATCTTTAAGCGTGTGAACAGATGCACTATCTTAGCTTTGGTAACGAACGTGTTAAGATTTAAAATTTTAGATTTTCAAAATATGAGGACATATAATTTCAATAAACATGTCATTGCTAGCCAATTAAATTTAACTCATATCAGTTTGATAGTAGGTTTGTTTTATAAATTCCGTTTGTTAGACAAGACTTTTATCATTTTACATTTCTTTAGAAATCTTAGTAATAAAATATATTTTAACATTTATAATTTCTTAAAATACTAAATATTTTATGTAACGAAAAAATTTAAGCAGGATAGGAGAGTCATATATACAACAATAAAAATGATATATATATATTTGTACAAAAATAACTCTGGAAATTTATTTTTATTGCTGAATGCCTTTCGATTTGTTGTTTTTTTTTCCCCAAAATCTTTAACCATCAATAACTTGTCACAATGAAAATCCCAATAGTAAATTAAGAAACATTTAGATGTGGTATCCATTTGAACACATAATATATCACTGAGAATAAAATCACAGATTTCGAAAGATAATTTCTGTTAAAGCTGATGGTTTTGTTAGCCAGATAGCATTTAAAAAAACCTAATTTCTTTTTAGATAATTTAAAGAATTTAAATATATATATAAACAAGGCATTTTTGTGTTTTCTTCAATTAAAAATAAAACAGATTAATTCGAATAAATATAATATAACAAGATTTTTATAAAATATCTATTATTTGTGTTGATAAAGGTTTTAACAGTGTTTAAATATTAATATTGAGAAAATAATATAACCAGTGCTTTAAAATGCTTACTTCCTGTTAATAAATTAACTATTCTAAATTCAAAACGTTGAAAATTTTTGAAGAAAATCTTCTTTAATTAAATATTTGTGTTTTTTCTTTTAAAAATGAAAAAAAAAGGAAAACATTCTGTAAAAAATGAAAAAATTCTATAAGAAATGATGCACAACCCGTTTAGTCATCTTGAGAGAAAAGGAAATCCGACGAACACGCGTGACTGCAACTCACTCGGTGAAAAAAATTCAAGCATGTGCATTAAGCTGCCTCTTTCCAATGTGCATAGCAATGTGTCTGCAGCAGCAGTGTGCACAGGCTTTAGAATCACTATTGCGTTCGGAAAAAATAAAGGTCTGATACTTATTAGACAGACCTCGTGTTGCTTCTTTGTTTTATATTTATGCACAACAGAAACCATGTATATAAATGAACTGCTAGGGAAAATGCATAGGTGCTGTTTTAGTGTGAATATTTAAAAAAAAAAACTATTTCGTATATTTGTACGCTTATTTTGAAGGTTCAATGCACCTTATAATCCAAACTGTCATCGATCGGGCCAAACCACATAATCCTGTTTGAAAATTAGAACCAATATCTTTTTTTAAAGAAGTGAATGAGAATCTCTAAGCGACATTCCTTAAACAGTTATGATTATCCTAGTTTCCTATTAAAATATATTTGTCTTGAATATTAAATACGTGAATAATCACATTGCTAACAAATCGTAAACCAACTTAGTGAAAAATGTCCAAGCCGAGAATCGAACCCGGGCCTCTGGAATAGATCTCCAGTGCTCTACCACTAAGCCACAAGGACAATGCCCAGCTTGGCATCTCTCACTTATATAAGTCGGTAAGGCTGCAACCACAGCACTAGATGGAAAAATCTTCATGAGCACACAATCACGTGGCGAAACATGAGACGCAGATGAACGCAGCATTGGTGAACATACAATATTTAATTAATTTTTTCAAGTACTTTTCAGCAGTGAAATTACGCTTGAAATTATTGAATATTAAATACGTGAATAATCACATTGCTAACAAGTCGTAAGCCAACTTAGTGAAAAATGTCCAAGCCGGGAATCGAACCCGGGCCTCTGGAATAGATCTCCAGTGCTCTACCACTAAGCCACAAGGACAATGCCCAGCTTGGCATCTCTCACTTATATAAGTCGGTAAGGCTGCAACCGCAGCACTAGATGGAAAAATCTTCATGAGCACACAATCACGTGGCGAAACATGAGACGCAGATATAAGTCGTGATTGTGCGCTCATGAAGACACTTCCATCTAGTGCTGCGGTTGCATCCTTTCCGACTTATATAAGTGAGAGATTCCAATCTGGGTATCGTCCTTGTGGCTTAGTGGTAGAGCACTGAAGTTCTATTCCAGAGGCCCGGGTTCGATTCAAGGCTTGGACATTTTTCACTAAGTTGGTTTACGACTTGTTAGCAATGTATTCACGTATTTAATATTCAATAATTCCAAGCGTAATTTCACTGCTGAAAAGTAGTTGAAAATTAATTAAATATTGTATATTTGTCTTATTTTGCAATATAACCTTCACCAGTTCGTTGTCATACTAACTGAATAACCTCTATGTATTTCTCTTTATTAATTTATTTCTCTCTTTATGTATCTATCTATCTATCTATCTATATATCTATATATATATATATATATATATATATATATATATATATATATATACCTATCTAACCATATATCTATATTTATTTATCCTTTCATGTATCTCTCTCTATACTAAAAAAAAAAACGTAACCTAACTCTGTCGCTTCCGTAAATCAATTTTTTGTGGCGGAGATCTTTCTCGCCTAATATTAAAAAAACTATTGCACATAAAAATTTGAATGTTGGTAGATTTGGAGAGAAATTTTGGATTATGACGCTGAAGCAGAGAGTTTTGTAATCGAAGAATTATTTTCAGAGCTATTAAATGTTAAAATAATTCTGTTAAAAAAGGTGTATAGGAACCACAACTATGCATAGCAGTGTAATCATCTTGTGCAGGGACATCATACTTGACAAGCTTGCAGTGTCGAGAGTAGAAACTTTTTTTTAATTTGATTAATTTTTTCAGGATTTCTTTTAATTTTTTTATTTTTTACTACAAAATTTCCTGAATTCAACCGAGATTTATTTCATATTCTGTAAAGGTCACTTATATTGTTGCCAAAACATAAAACAGGGGAAGTAATACTATTTTCGTTGAATTAATAATGTATTTAAAAGTGGCTATTAAAAACAGAAAAAAACTTCAAAACTATAATTAAATTATAAAACGCGTCAAAAGCAGTAAATGGGGAGAAATTGCGTCATATTCAAAATGCGCAAATAGCAATATTGCCAAACATTTTCAATTAAAATATATATTTACACGAGAGATTCATTTACTATTTCGAATTACATATTGTTACTAATTTTAATACAGTGAAAATAATATTATTTACTTAGAATTGAAAAAATTATTTTACGTGAATATCAAAAATAGATAAAAAAACTTTGAGAAAAATTACGTCATATTTAAAACGATAGTTTTAAGATATCTTATTTAAATATATATACATATATATATACAACCTCGTTATAAAATTCCGGTAGGCTGCGACATTATTTACATGGACATTTTATAGAAGATTATTTTCAAATGTTTAATTAATCTTGTGTAATCTATCACAACAACAGCCGTTAGCTGTCACGACAGCACTTGATTCAGCCTTAAAAATTCCATTTTCAAGGAAATGAATAGAAATCCAATTAAAGAATATTTCCGTACTGTCCGATTAATTATAATTCAATCTTCCGTAATTTTTGAAAACAAGGAAAATCACCTGTTTCCAGATCCAGTGGTGTCGGAAAGGTGGTTGACAAGCTTAGCTCGTAGGGGCTAGAGCCCTCTAGTCCATATACCTATATATATATATATATTTATTTATTTATTTATTTATTTACCTATCTCTATCTAATATATCTATATATTTCTTCGAAATAGCACAGATATTTTTCTATATTTCAGTAACGTTGCATACACAATATATGTATTTTATATTTTTAGATAAATATGTTTATTTTATAGACTTGTTATTCTCTCGTATTACACAATCGCGTTAAAAAAAACGCAAACATTTTCATCATCATTTTCAATTGTTAGAAGGAATAAAAATACTGTAAACTTGCCAATTTTTCAAAAATGTAAAACATTTCTTTAGAAAACTTCAAATTTCAACATGAAAAATAAAATTTATATAAAAGGATTTTATTTGTTTTCTTTTTAATATTTTGGCAATGTAGAAATTTTCTTAAAATTTAATGCATTCTACAGAAACATAAAAACAAAATTTAAGGCTTTTCCTTATTGTATGTAAAAATCTCGCATCAAATAATGTTTACTTGAAAAAAGAACCTTCTGATATAATAAAGAAATGCACTGTAAAAAAAAAATGGTAACTTTCCATGTAAAATCCAGGAACGTTTCGCCTTTTCTCAGGTTTTCAGAATAATTTAGCTCTTTCCTGTGAAATTCTTGTTTTCTTATCTGAAACGTTCCTGAACAAAAGTTGGAAACAGCAAAACGCTGCGGCCGCCATTTATTATTTTTTTGCTATAATCCGTTGCTCGCGCGCGAGTGTCGAAAAAGAATTCCTTAAATGAATGTAAAAAAAATCAATATGGAATGCAAATAAATCAATAGACGACATAATCCTTTACGTCTCTATTGTCAAGACAATTCAGATGAAAATACAATACCTCCGTGACATCGCTAAGAGATTATCTCTCGTACTTGTCTGTGAAATGTTTAAGGAGCAGACCGTGTAAAAAAAATACACCTATTATTTGGATCTCCATTAACCAGGGGACCATCAAACATGATTCTCACCGATTTTGATTAATTTAAAGTATGTTTTAGAGTTCTTATCTCTAATTATTCTTGTGAAAGGATTTCTTCAAATGGGCATTAGATTTTCAGAAATTAGATGCCGAGGTTTAGCATACGTTTCAAATACCCATTAGTTTGCAGCTCTCAACGTGTCTTTCGTGGTGTGGACGCAGAAAGCTCGCACGCCACCCGTACGGCCCGAGTTCGATGCTACCTCTGGACTTTTTTTTTCTTTTTTAATTAATTTTATATTTTAACACTTTATTACAATTTGATTTAAATTTGATATATATTTAACACTTTGAATTGCTGCAAATTTGAATTTTTTTTTTTTTTCGGAAAAAATATACAATTACGTTTAGGTTTTTTTTCATGAAAATTTATATGTATTTTATCTAACTTGTAAACTAACATAATTACTAACGAAAATCCAAAATATTTTATGTCTAGATTTTTTTTCTAATTATTATTTACATTTATATATTTTTATATTTTAAGCAAAGTTCAAAAACAATATATCATATATATATTTACTTTATTGAATTTTAACTGAAAATTTATTTTTTCGTGTAAATTATAAATAATAATTTTGATGTCAATTTCAAAATATTTTTTCATTCTAACGAATAATGATAATAAAGCGAAAATTGTCAAATGGAAAGGTAAAAATCGTCTGCGGATCCCGCATGCTGTGAAATGTCAGTAATGTTTTGCTGTCAACAGAAATATTCCTATATTAATACATGGAAATTATAATATATAATAATGCAAATTATAGATGGAAATTATAATAAATAAATATTACATCTTGTGCTGCGTTTGTAGCCTTGCCAACCTACAATAGTGAGAAATTTTCCGAGCTGTGTATCGTTTCAAGTGGTTCAGTCGATAGAACGTCAGTCCGCTATACTGATGGCCCGGGTTCGAGTCCCGGCTTGGAATCTTTTTCACTATGTTGGCCTTTGCGCCTTTTAAGCAATTACTTCGAAATTTGATTTTCATTTGAAAAGAAATATTCCTGGTATTTCGCAGGAAACTTACTGGCATTTCTGTAGAACGTTTTTAACATATACAGTAAAGTTCCATTCATTTTCAAGAAATGTTTCTTGGAAATAATGGGCAACTCAGCTGCCCATTTTTTCCCAGGAACGTTGCGGAATTTTTTTTACAGAGTGAAACAAATTTAGGAGTTTTTAACATTTTAACACTTTTCAACGTAGTTAAAAACTGTTTATAAATTCGGTTTGTCTCTCAGTCTTTCTGTGTCTGTCCTTGTTCTAACTCGCATAAATACACCCAGATTGTCATGTAATTCATATATTTTACACGATTTACAATGACATGTTCGGTATCGAAAATCAAGTGCGTAGCATTTACATCGTTAGTTTACATCAATTCGTATACAGGGATTCTCAAAAGCATACCTATACATAACACTCTAGGGGGAAAAATTGTTTGCAATATTTTTTATAGTATTTGGGTAAATCCGGGATTTATGCCGCACATTTTTTTGAATTTGAGTATAAAGTCCTATGGTGGACATAAATTAAAAAAATCATGCTGTGCTATTTAATGTTGAATATACAACATGTGTTCTGCGGCAAAAAAATCCAAAATAAATTATTAATATTTTTTTAACAATTTTTTCTAAAACATTACACTGCGGCGCGTCACCCGTACATTCAGGCTGAGACGCCGCACTTGTTCGGTAGTTATGCCGCGCTTGTAATAAGAAGAGAATAAAATTATAAATAAAAATATAAAAAAATATTCATATCTGGACTATAATTAACGATGTAATAACAAAATGAAACTAAATGAGTACAATGAAACGTATTAGTAGATACAAATTAATAATTGTTGTCTACTTTCACTATTAAAATTATCGACTTATTATTTTTTTTTTTACATTAAATTTTAATTGGTATTACAGCAACAACGTAACATCATTGTATTAGAAAAGGAAAAGAAAAAAAGTAAAATTGTGTTTACATAATTTATTTGTTAACCCTTTCGGGACCGGTGGCTTTTACACAAATTTTATTCGGTTTGAACCACTTTTTGAAAAGAAGTTACCTTTACTTAAACAATCATGAAAGTGCTCTAATTAAAGAAAGCAAATATTACTTTTCTTTTTTACTGGTGCCAGAAACAAATTTTGTAAGTTCTTTATGGAGGTGTTTATATGCACCTATGGCCCCGAATGAGTTAAGAGACCTGTTTTTTCAACTACAATCTACAGAAAAAGTGTCGAAAAAGTACAATCTTTATGTAACTACATTTAAACACATGATGCAACGAAGCCAATTACACTTCATCTTTTTTGGAGTAGTTTCAAAGAACGTCTGCGTTATGTGTAATCAAATTTTTCATTATTATCATCTTGACTTGTATCTTTCTTGCCCTCCTTACTTTTTATTTCCCCCCTTTTCTCCTTTGGTTTTAGTAAACTTGATAACATGCCTAACATGGTTAGTCTGTGCAAAAAGAAAAGAAAAAGTTAATAACATTTAATCGTTCCGTGCAAAAGAAACTGCGGCCTGTACCCATTTTGCATGGTGCAGACGATGCATGGTGTTCCAGAGATTACCTCCTACAAATAAACAAACAAACTTTGTTTTTTTATAATATTAGTATAGATAGATTTAATCAGTGATGATTAACTATTAATCTTTCAGTATCATTCAAATCAGAGATTCTGCACTATTTTATGAGCCCCTTAATTGTCCCGGAATCATATATACGGCTGTAGGAAATACATGCATCTATTAAATGCATCTATTCTATGGCTAATTCCAATTATAGCGTGGCACTTTTCAACACTCGGGACATTATATATAACAGTGTAACATGTGCATTTTCTTACTGTTTTTTTTTTTCAGAAAACTAATGTACAACTTCTTTAATTGCATAAATATTTGATTTAACTAAGGCATTGAGATCGGGTAAGATTTCGTTTGCAGTAAAGGGATTAAATCCCACAAGTGATATATCACATATATTTATGCTAAAATTTCCTAGTATTTAACTAAGCATATGAGTAAAGACGTTTCAAACTAAATTGAGACCGTATTGTTAATTAACGTTTTTTTATTTTTAAATGAGTGATCATTTTGGTAGATATTTTTATTTGAAATTATATATGTGCTTGTAGTTTCAATATTCAGTCTGTGTTTCCCATTGTATCATTGCATCAGATATTGCATCCGTTGGATGCAGTGCTCAGATTTAAATATCATTCAATAACCTTACTTCATACTAAATGTTAAATTGAAATTTAATACCATTTATTATAAATTGGCGAATCATTAACATTTTAAATCAATTATAGCACATCATTATTCGTTGTTACTTCTTCATTGTAGCTAAATATATTAAACCAAACGAGCCTTAAATTAAAGGAAAATTCTCGCAGTACAAAATTTATTATATTAGGCTAAAAATTTTAATCCGATTTTTTTACATTCATTATCAATCATTCATTATCAACAATCAGTTCATTCATTTAAAAAAATGCCCAAAAAAGCGTAAAACTAAAATTGCATTGAAAATTTCGGGAAAAATTCAACATTCGCTCTACGAATTTCAAATAAACTGTATTTAAAAGATTTACTAAATTTTCTATATTGGGCAAAAAGATTAAGCTCAGATTTTTTTTTTTTTTTTTTTTTTTTTTACTAATATGAAGAAATTGCCCCGAAATGTGATAATGACATTAAAAGTCATATAATGAACAATATGTAAAAAAATCTAATAATCTAATTTGAAAAACCAAAAAGGCTGTCATTAAACATATATGTAACTTCCAGCTAAATCTTGTAGTTTTGCGTGAAATGGTCTCTGCAGAATACAACACACAGACTTATATCTTTATTATTGTACATACATAATAGATCTTATAAACAAGCTTCATGAAAAAAAATTGCTAAAGAACATTTAAAAATTAGAAGATGAGTGAAAAATACACGTATGTTTATGACATTAAAGATATAATAAAAATATAAAAAATTGAAACGGTTTATTTATTTTTAAAATATCTATGGAAACTATATACGAACGTGTATTAATGAATATTCGCAGGGAACAAAATAATTTTATTCCGTCCTCCTTTCTCTCATTTTTGTAATACCTTAGTAACCTGATGTCTAAAAATTAAGTAATGTGGATGAAATCGTAAGAAAATTTTATATTACAAAAATAAGGTATTTTTTTATAGAACAAGCATAATAATTTATCGTCTTCATCAATTTATGTCAAAACATATTGAGTCAACTTCCTGTTATAGATGAAATCAGCAATTATAAAAATGTAGTTCAGACATTCTTTGAAAACACATGAATTTATGCATTTCTTATTTCCCATATATGATACTTTAAATTTGCAATATATCATTATAGTTTTAGTCTTAGATCAATCTTATTTATTTTATACCGATATAAATACCTTATGCTAAATCAAATACTATTCAATTATTAATAAATTAAATCCAATATACTAAATAGTAAATTATGTTCCATTACATATGTAAAGTAGTGAGATTCTAGTAGTTTTCAGAAGCTAAAATATTTTCAGTGAAGTTAGTGCAATACCGCATTAGTATCCTACTTTGTAAATCTGTCACTCATTGTAAATCCACTTCAAAATCAAAAGCCCTTTCTCAATTAACAAATATTTTCTTCAGAAAATACTTAACAATGAGTTCTATTTATATAATTTTAAATCTGATTTAGAAGAAAATAGATGCATATCAAATAGTTAATGCTTTTTTAATTTGCTTCACAGGAAATTTTCTTTTTATTGATAATATCGATTAGATGATAATTAAAATTGTTGCATTCGAAAAGAAATAGGAGCCTTCGACGATTTAAAATACCTGTTCAATATTTACAACACCACATACTCATCCATATATAAAATATACAATTCAATCCATTGGGTGTTCTCTGAAAATTATCACATCCGTATCAGTAACATCCATTTTATAAGTAAACTTTAGTCAAGCACAAAATGTATTTTGACGCAACTAATAAAAAAATAGAAAATGGAAAAATAGGTGACGTCATACATATAATTATAACACATAAGTGTTGATATCAACACTTTAAATTCTATTTTATGTAATGTTATAAGGGATGTATTTTTCTAAAGAATACATATATTTCTTCTTTGGTTTGTTCAATGCACAAGTAATTCATAAGCGATCAAGTGCGAGTATTACTCACGCACAGTGGGTTCCGTACAATAAATATATGAATTAGTAACTGGGCATTGCATTTGACAAATATATCATTAAAAGTTGTTATCTAGGCTTTAAAAGCCGATGACGCATAGAGTACGCCGCCCGTGTGCTTAGGTATGTCCATTCGGTCCATGCCTTTAAGAGTTAATATCTCGGCTAATTACCGACAATTTCTTTCTAAAATCCTTATCATTAATCCTTTTATACTTCTGCGATAATAGGTACCTCCAGCGCTCCTCAACTCCTTTGCTGAACGCCCGCATATTGAAATTTATGTGGAACGGGAAAATGCGATTTTCTCAAAACCTGTGCGACCTAGGGTTTTCTTGAAAGGTTTAAATTAATTTCTACTACCCCTAATTGTTTCCTAATTTCAGTTTCAATAGATTCGGAAATAGAGGGAGGAAGAACATATTTTTACATTACATTTTCGACGATATCTCTGAAAATATAATACCTAAAATTAAAATATACACAGTTTTGAGTTCGATGTTACAAAAGCTTTCACACGACAGTCCACACGATATACAAAGAAAAGACTTTTTTCAAGTAATTTAATTAGACCCTCTACATTTTCCTAAATATATTTGTGAACGTGTAATAATCTATAATTATATGGGTTTATAGCCTTTATTACTTCAGCCAATTTGAATTTCCTACGTTCCATAGTTTACGAGTAAAATAGCTGTGAAAGACAGGCAGACAGACACAGGAGTAATCCTATAATGTTTAAGTTTTTACTTCTTAAATACGGAAACCTAAAAGATATACTTAATTTATTTTAATATTTTGCAAAAACTTACCTAAAGTAGTCAGGAAGTAGGCAGCTTTTCTCAAGTTTAAGCCTTAAATGCCTGATTCTTCAAAAATCATTGTAATATTGTTTATCGGCTTTCATTTTTTAAATAAATCATGGGAAAAATACTTTTAAAAAATCGTATTTTCTTTTAAGTATGGTTTACGGCTAAAAAACAGTTTATTACTAATCGGCAATACTGGTCTTTAATCGAAAAAATAATTTTCCTTGATAAAATGCTATAATATTAAACACACAAGAATTTTAAGAACTATAATAAGAAATAAATTTTACTTACTCACTGCAGAACAAAATAGGGTATTTCGCAAGCTTCGAAACAAAACAAAAAGAACAAGTAGCAATAATTGAGAAAGTAAATCTATCTTTATTCTTAAATAGCACAAGTGTTGCAATCTATCATTTTTATTATTTTTTAATTAATAATATTTTCAGAATGCATTTTTTTTTCTTTGCAACATTAGGCATTATAGCTTCAATATTATGCTAACAGTATTTTAGAGCCATTATTGGGTATGTTGCCGAAAAGCAACACCCGGCATTTAAGAGTTAAAATACTGCAATGAAGCAGACGCTGTACACTGTACAGTATTTTGAAATTTTTCTAACATTCAGATCAGAGTCGATTGAAGATCAACATTTTATTCCAGATTAAGAAGTCTTTTCTCAAAGAAAATACCTTACAATTATTTTTATTTATACAATTTTTACTCTATATCCTAGAAAAACTTTCAAATGAAAAATTATTATAATATTTTGCATTTCACATTCTGTTTTATCCGAAAATATGTTTAAGATGCCGAAATCAATTTATTGAATCACAAAAAAATGGTGACTTTCGAATGAACTGTAATATGTGTACTTAAGATAACACTTAATTTGGGATACCGTTGAGAAAACTTCAAAGAATCAATTTGTTTAGCCTAAAAATTCTATTTTCGTTCCTTTCTCAACGCCTCCGGGCAGAACGCACGATAACAAACACTTTCTTATACGGGATTTTGATTGTGTTGTCAGACAGATCGTCAGCCTTTCTTTGAAAACTTTTAAATACGCTTTCTCAAAATATTACTTTTGGAACTGTTGGACTGTAAAAAATTTAGTAAGTGAACAATTAATTTCAAATAGGTAGTAAAACCATTGTTATCCACTTTTACTTTTGTTAAATGTAGAGATCTAATAAATTAAATGAAAACTTATCTAAAATAACTATTTTAATCATTATCTGAATTATATATGTATTTTTTATTCAACACTGTTTGAGAAAATTAAGAATATAGGCTACTTGATTAGACATTCAATAGGTTTTAATTAAAAATAGACGTACATACAACACAGAATAAAAGCTATCTAATTAAAAATTTATTATATTGGTCTCTACATCCATGTTACAGAAGAATATTTGTTTAAAAAATAACACGAATAACAGGCTTTAAAACAAGAAAGCATTGAAAAAATAAAACAAACACGCGAAAAAAAATCTGATATTTTTTTCTCGAAAATGTAAAAAAAATCCTTTTAATTTGACAACTCTGTAAGCTTCGTTTATTCTTAAAAATACTTTAACATCTATTTTTCTCGGCATTTGTTTTACCGCTTGTTAGATATTGTGATTAGAGCTGATCTTCCATGTTCTAATTTAAATAAAAACAACTACACTTAATTTACATTTCAAAACAGATAGCTTTTTTCCTTTTTCAATTTTTTTTTTTTTTTGCTTTTTTTTTCTTACAATGTTCGAATAAAAGAAGTAAAACGTTTTTAGAAGGGAAACAAGCAACTTTAATGTTCAGAACACGTACTGCAGACTATAAAGAATTATAGTTTGTTATTAAAATTCAACATATTTTTCCTCTTTCCAGGTTGAAGAATCTCCCCTGAATATGATTTTTTTAAGGCAGAAAACAAACCCGATTTTTTTTTTCTTTTTTTTTTGTCTGGTACGATATTATTTTCGCTGTCAGATTGCAAGATAGATCATTTAAGAAGGTTTTGATAGGATTTTGTTAAGTTACTTTTGAGTTTTGGTAATGTTGTAAAAAATATTTTTGTGTTTTAAATCCAAGGTGGTCTCGAAGCGATGCGTATATAGAAAAATGTATGGCAGAAATTACACTACAAATGGCTAAGACAGGACGAGAATTCAAACATGTACTTTTTTATAGTCAAAATGTAATATGAAATTCGGAAACTCATTAAATTTTTACATACTTCTGTAAAATTGAATACAATGCTTAAAACTAGTTTTAAAAGTTCTTTTTAAAATGATATGCGTTAAAATGATTAATACTTGATAAGATGGTGATTTCTCAGTCAAACTTTAATAATTGTATTTGTACATGACAAATAACATTGTGTTTTTTTTTATTATCATTAACAATAAATTTTAAAGTATAGATGATTGATAGATCTTAAAGAATAAACTGACTTATGACATGAATATTAATATTTAACTGCATCATTTTTTTTATGTTTCCTGGCTTTGCACGAATAATTATTTTTTAGTGAGATATGGGAAAAGAACAACTACAACAATTGATTTATTTATTTTTTAAAAAGTACATTTTGAGTAGGTTAAAAATACAAAACAAAATATAGTTTTATGCATAGTTTTATATACAGTTTTATATAGTTTAAAATAACACAATACAGTTTTGAAGTTTTTTGAGAAAACAATGTCATGGCATTTAATTGAATTTAAAAAGATTTTTTTTAAATACAATATTAATATTTTTGTTATCAGTATTTAACAAGTAGATTAACGTTATTTTAAAAAGAAAGAAAAACCATTTCTTCATGCCTAGGTTATGGAACACCTTTCTACGCTGAGAAAAATTGCATGAAATCTTTATTTCTGGTACTGTGAATAGAGATTTTTCAATAAACCAGTTATATTCTGCTCAAAGAATTAACTTCATTCGAGGATTATTCAACAAATGCCTCATTTTACTCACATTTTTTATCATAAACTTCTTAATAGAAGCGTAATCTCAAAAAATTATAAAACAATAAATTACAAAAGGTGAAAGTTCTAAACTTAACTTTCAAAGAAGCAGTTATCAACCAAAAACTTCGATATTGCAAAATATGTAAATTAACTCTGAAGTAGTCTCTGAAAAGATAACGTACAAATAACTTGCCGCTTCATACCTTCATATAATATAAAAAATTTTAGTTATACCCTTAATAAAAAGAAAATCTTTTTAGCTATTGCAGCTGTTCTGTTATGCTCTTAATTATTTGGCCCTTATTGGTCATAGGTGTTTGTTTTTTGGAATGTTAAAAATAAGTGTATGATAATAAATTTGGTCGCCAAACAATCTACTTTACGTATAATATGGATGTCGACCAACATGCTGGCCTAATTCATTACGACTATCATAAAAATAGTAAAAATACTTCCACAGAGAAATTGGTGTTGGTATGATAAATCCATTTCTATTTCTCTCAAGCGTAAAATAGTAGAACGTAAATGAATAACAGAATTGACGCGGTTTTATTCAAATTAATTGCGAGTGGCGCATAAAGGAATTGTATAGGATATACACATCGTATAATAAATTGAAATTTACATTAGTTGGAAAACGTACTTTACAGATAATCAGACAGTTCAAGGGCGATTATGTTTTCGAATTGTTTTGTGAGTGCTTGTACAAGGATTACGTAGAATAGTTTAAATGGAAAGATGTTTTAATATACTACGGTAGCACACATACTAAATAGCCATAAAACTGCATACCTTCATTAAAATTTCCATTCATTTATTACCACCATTAAACAATAATGTTTTCTAGTTCTTTTTACGCATTTCACCATAAAATAATGTGTTTTACAGCACGAAATTCTCCATAAAAACCACTGTAAGAAAACGTAATAATACCTATAAATTAACATTTTTTGTGCAAACGCAAATCAATCAACTCCACTACATGCATTATAAGACAGTTGAATTATTTTATTCTATCTTGCAAAAGAATTGTACAGCATACACACAATATCTTAAAACACATGAATATGTATGAATTTCATTTTCTTTGACATATCATGGCGAATAGTGTGTATATGTTGAAGTTCAGGAAATAATAAAATAACGACAAATTCTTAAACTCATCTGACTGAATGTTGTATTGACTGGACGAAAAGTTTGTTTTTTCAGCCTATAATTAAAGGTAATTTAGTGTGATCAAGGTGCACTGTTAAAAATATCGTGAAAAATCACCTCTGCTTTTAAAGGCTATCTATTTTCTGACCAATGAAAAAGCTACATAAACACCTATGAAGCGTTCTCATTTGTCAGAAAATAGATAGCCTTTAAAAGCAGAGGTAATTTTTCACGATATTTTTAACAGTGTGGTATCCAAGTACGGACGTGTTTCCTTTGTTTCCAGTCTGGTGAAATAAAAGTCCTTCAAAAAAATTAAATCCTTTATACTCTCTCTATATAAAAAGGAATAAAATCGACATAAATTATTAAATGTTTTTCTGCATTTTTAACTATTTATGCAGCATGTCTGTGATATAATTTAGAGGGTTCATACGCTTGAAGGGATTCAGGAGATTTTAGGTGTTTTAGTACCAGAATTTTTTTAAAGTACTGTTCGCTATATCTGAAGATAGAATTTATTTTCATTAAATAAGGCAAATATTACTTTTAAAAAATGCTGATAAAATGTGCTTGAAAGTCCTTGAAACGTACGAAACCTGATTTAAACTGGTAAATCTTAATTGCGTTTTAAATTCAGAAATGCGTTAAAAGAAAATATTGATTTAAAGCCCTATTAAATATACATACGTAATTCCTCGTGTTTAATAGCCAATGTAACACTTTTAAATTTTTATGTATATATTTTTTAATTTAATGTCGCAAAAATATTTTTTATTGCAATGACACTTTCATGTATTTATGTACAAATATATAAACTCCCCCACAATAAACTTTTAAAATCACAATCCGCGTTTTGAAAAATATAAGTACGCGTTTTTAAAGAATTCTTTACATTGAATCTGATATTTTCTTTCTTTTTTTATTATTAATACATGAGTTGCACTTTTAAATTGAAAAACTTACGAAATGTCAGAAAAACGAAGAAAACTTAAAAATATGTTTGCTTTACAAACTTTACATCTCTTATTTTGTGTCATGTGTCCTTGAAAGTTGAAAAAGAATTTGGATACATGGAATGCGTGTAGCCGGTGTACTTATTTTAAAATGTATATAGATATTGTAGGTAAAATGAAAACCATTCTTCAAAATGTAAAAGCATAAGAATCAAATTTGTTTAATATTTAATAGAACTAGGTCTACAACGATTGAATTTCAAGATACATTTGAATATTTAACCCGTACAGCACCGGCATCTTTTACACGAATTTTATTCGTTTTGCACCACTTTTTGTTAATTATTGATTTAACTATATAAATCACGAAAATGTCGTAATTAAATAAAATCAATTTTACTTTTTTTTTTTTTTTTACTGGTATCAAACTCAAGCATTTTAAGTACTTTTTGAGGGTACATATATGCACAAATGGTCCCGAACGGGTTAATTCTTATAAAATAATTCATTAAGCATATTTTGAAGGCAGAATAAACATTAATATTTTGCAGGAAAAATAAAAAAAATTCGCAAAATTTAACATATACCATATTGTTTATACGATTTCATAATTGTAAATGTATAGAAATATATTTTTGCATTAATGTTTTGTCTTATCATTTAAACTTTGTCATTAATTAATTAAACTGTATATTTAAATATCTTAATAAACACGTAAACAAATATAAGTATTTATGTTTTCATAAAAATTAGAACATGCTTCGCCTACGAAGAATATTGCTAATTTAAATCAGAATTAAATTAATTATCTAATCCTTAAAAATAAAAATTGAAAATCATAAAGAATTATTCTTAAATGCACATAAAATAAATTAATTCCGCAATAATAAAGACTTCTACCTGTATATTCATTAACCTGATTAAGGCGACCGAAAATGATCTTTCTTCGCAAATACGTTAGTGAAAATTTTGGCAATTTAAATAAAATTTGCAGTCCTGATTTTTTCTGATTCCCTTTACCTGAAACAAGTTGCATAAAATTCATAGACAAATTTGCTATTGTTCTATCGAAAAACATTATACGCTTTTATTGTCATTGCAATTTATATTATTTTATTATCTAATGCATTGCTTGATTATCTACATTCATTATCTGCGTTCATTGTTTCATTATTTGCATGATATATTCCATATGATCTACATGCAAATTTACTTTTAATGACTACTAAGAAAATAAGAAATATCTTATTTTTCCTGTAAAAAAATAAATAAAATAAAAATAAATAAATAAATAAATAAATTAATTTATGAACTATCTGATTATTGGTTAAGAAACCTTTTTTAAATTTTTACACGAAGAAAAAATATATTTTTTGCTATTCTTGTATTTATTATAATTATTACACATTGTGTTCCATATAAAATTATATACAGGTGCAATATGTTATCTATCGCCGACCCTTAATTTCTCAACCGTTTGTTGCAGACATATAGTTCCAATTACAAAAATGTTTCAAATGAGGTAAATATTTATGTTGTGGTATTATTTAAAGTAAAAAATCAACTTTACAAAAATTACAAAATCTAACTTTTTATACGGTCCCATAGTCCCTATAGTTAGATTTAGTAAAAGTTTACACATATCATAACAGATATAACAGAAAAAGTTTGACATCTGCACTACGAAAACTGAGAGAGTTATTAAATTTCAAAGTTTGAGATTTTTTCCGCATGATTTTGACTTTCATTGAGGGATCAGTTAAAAGATTAATTAAAGTAATTCGAGATCAAAATCAGGGTGCAATGTCCTTTTTACGGCGAAACCACCTTTAGCCGGTATTGCCAAATTAGGGTATCACCAAAGGGGGGTCTTTCGTTAAAAAAATTTAACTGACATTTAGGGGTCGTATACAAAGCGAAGAATTAAATATTGAAATTGAACTGAAAAATAAATATCAATTTATTATAATATTAGAAAACGGTCTACCATAAAAAATGAATTTATGAAATGACGGAATCTACTAGAGATACTGCTCATAGTGTTCTCCATTGGTGGCAATGCACAATTGAATGCGTGACAGTACTGAGTCCTGGACACAGCTCAGCAGGTGTGTAAACTGTGCGACAATCAAGGATGATGCGCTGCTTCAGATAAACCAGAGAAGTGGTCTCAGTCACATAGATACATCCCTTGATGTAACACTAAATGTACAAATCCATGGGTGTCAAGTCTGATGAAAGTGGCGGCCACTCTACCGGACCACCATATCCAAGGATCTGTTGACGGATTTCGGTGGCCAGATACGCCCGGACGTTTGAGGTTTTGTGTGGAGAGGGCTCCATCATGTCGAAACCACACTCGGCATGCCGGAGCCACACTCGGCATATCGGAGGGGCAGATCTTCATACCTATCACGTACCGTGTTTGTAGCAGATGCAGGAGACGATCGCCCGTTAAGGTCCTATCGTAGAAGATGGGTCCAACAATCTGGGTTCCCCATATACCGCACCACAAGTGTCGTACTGCGCGGGCGATGTGGGGGTTTTCCAGAGACCAGTAATCCACATTGTGCACGTTCACAATGCGACCCGTATAAACAATGGCTAATCTGTCACACAGAATGTCACAAAGGAATGACGGATTTTCCTCTAAGGTGTTGAGCATGAAATTACAATAAAAAAATCGTGGTGTGTGGTCACCCAGCATCAATGATTGCACCAGTGTCGGATATGGTATGAATTCTCATCAAGTGCATGTAACAAATGCCAGACATGCTGACCACATGCCTCGCTTATTTCCGCAGAGCTCAATTGTGGAATTAAAAGGGCGAATCCCAGCACCTCCTCCGGTGTCACTCGAACATTACACCTTGCCTGTCTACTTGTTCTGGGTCATGGTGAAACAGAGCCGGTCTCTCTATTATGGTGCAATGCATTAGTTATAGTTTAACGCATTGGATGTAGATCCTTAGGGAAACGTTCTGAATAAACACTCGCAGCCTCTCTGGCATTCCTTTGACATTCACCATAAATAAGTATCATTTCGGCACATTGCATGCATGCGTAGCTTGCCATCACGATCTCAGCGCTGACTAGCATTTCCACAGCTAGATGGCTCGTGTTTTATCCCGAACGTTTGGCGCTGAGGTACTATTGTAATTTGCATGATCCCAATTTTCATGCTCGCTATAGCCCGACTGGTCGTTTTTATTCCGCTGCCAATTATCTAGTTCTTAGTGAGTATGTTTTATTTTCCGGTTGTCGATTCTACTTACTTTGACGTTTGAAGGTTGTTCAACCCATAAAAGAGTTAAACAACACTTTGAGCAGTATCTCTAGTAGATTACGTCATTTGACATATTCATTCTTTATGGTAGTCCGTTTTCTGATATTATAATAAATTGATATTTATTTTTCAGTTTAATTTCAATATTTCATTCTTCGCTTTGTATACGACCCCTCAAAGTCAGCTAAAATATTTTAATGAAATAACCCTCTTTGGTGATACCCTAATTTGGCGATACCATGGTGAAACAGTGGCGGTACCTTGGTGGATAAAGGTGGTTTCGCCGTAAACCGGACATTGCACCCTGATTTTGATCTCTAATTACTTCAATTAATCTTTTAACTGATCCTTCATTGAAAGACAAAATCATGCGAAAAAATCTCAAACTTTGAAATTTAATAACTCTGTCAGTTTTTGTAGTACAGATGTCAAACTTTTCGTGTTATATCTGTTATGATATGTGTAAACTTTTACTAAATATAACTATAGGGACTGGAGGACCGTATAAAAAGTTAGATTTCGTAATTTATCTAAAATTGATTTTTTACTTAAAATAATGCCATAACATGAATATTTACCTCATTTGAAACGTTTTTGTAATTGGAACTATATGTCTACGACCAAAGGTTGAGAAATTAAAGGTCGGCGATAGATAACATATTGCTCTGCCCCTTGCAAGCTATGCTCACCCACCCCCGTTCAGACACCGCAGAATTTCTTTGGAAAGAATTATTGGTACTTTTATGTTAGCAGGGTGCAAATCTCGCCCATAGCTTTTTTATTTTTATTTTTTAACTCGCCAGTTATATATATATATATTTTTTTTTTTTGAGTGGTAAATTAAAACGGTACTACTTGGTTATCCCATCGACCAAAAATCTATCGCCAGATTATAAGATTAAATGCCAATAATGGTTGATCGTAAATGTCACATTCACTTGACTCTAAGGAAGTTACACGTGTTTACGCCCATCAAGTGATTTTTATTTCTACGTTTTATTTATATTTTTATTATATTTTTATTAATGTTATACTAATTTATTTGTTCTTTCGTTATTTAAAATAAAAATTACGTCTATTTGTATAATTTGGTGAGTGGTTTGGCGATTTATATAATTTGGGGGAAATTAGTCGACGGGATAACTAAGTAGTACCATTGGAACATTGCTTTGAATTTGAAATTAAATGCCATGATTTGTTGCATTATTTAATCGGCTATTGTTTTTAAAATGAAATAACAATAAATAAAAAAAAATTAATAACTATAGAACAAAACAATTTATAACATTTAAAAAAAAAATATACAAAAAAAATAAATATAAATAAACATTTATTAATAAATAAGAAACAATAGCCGGGTTACCATGTCAGGCAAAATAACGCCATTTTAGCGCCAAATAGGTATATTTTATCTGCTTCTAATATTGTTCGTTTCGTTCCGTATTAAAAAAAAAAAGAGAGAGAGAAGAAGAAGTGAAAGCCATTAATTTTAAATGTTTCAGTTTAAAATGAAAGTTTTGCATTAGATAAAATAATAATGAAATACAAAAAAAAAAAAAAAAGGCATTGTTCTTAGCATACATTTAATGGAAGGCAAACTGGCCGTCATATTAGTTTAACATAACAACCTTTTCTAAAATATGAAAAAAAAATATCTATTATGATTGAAATTTGAGTTGCAATCATTAGAGAAATGTATTTAAAATTAGTAAAAGGTTAATATTTCGAAAACTAATTCGAATTTAAAAATTATAATACCAGTTTTGAGATCTGCGGATCAATACGAACTTTTGGTATTAATTTCATCGCAAAGTTATGAGACAAGACTGCTGTTCTTGTATGCTGTGGTCCCGGATTCGATTCCTGGCTCTGGCTAATTTTTCACTCCTGTTGGGTTTATTGCATTTATTGTTTGTATGTGTGTATAATATTTATATATACCTTTAACTGTTGAATGCAGGCGTTATTTATGTGTGTATGTGTGTTTTAATATATATTGTAGTATGAGTGTTTTATTATAAGTATCGTAGATCGATGTAATAGTAAAATCTATTCATCGTTGTCCGGTCATCCAAGGCTGTCGTATAGATGGCTGGTGACTTCCCCAACATGGTTTATTAGTGAGAAATTGCAGACTCAGGCGTCGGCCGGAGTAGCTGAGTGGTTAGAGCAGCAGTCTTGTATACTGTGGTCCCGGGTTCGATTCCTGGCTCTGGCTAATTTTTCACTCCAGTTGGGTTTATTGTATTTATTGTTTGTATGTCTGTATAATATTTATATATACCTTTAACTGTTGTATGCAGGCGTTATTTATGTGTGTATGTGTGTTTTAATATATATATTGTAGTATGAGTGTTTTGTTCATATTAGTCTGTTTTTTTATATTTTACTCTTTTTTTTATTTCAGGTGTTCCCATATTTAATTATATGGGGTTTTTTGTCCCCCTCAATTTTTGCCCCTCCTACTCTGTGTTCTGTTGTTTTGATTATACTCTTCTGTGATCGGCTGTTGTCTTCTACTTTCCTATTGGCTGTTGATTTCTAATTTCCTGTTGGCTGTTTCTTCAGCTTGTTTCCTTTCCCTTATCTCTCATTTCAGTCTTCCTGCTGCTTTCATAGTAGAAGGACGTCTTCTTTGAGCCTGACGAAGAAAGACTCGGATCTTTCGAAAGGCCTAGCACATTTAAAATTTTTTGATGGTGTTTTAAGAAGATTTTTTGTTCTGATTCATTCACACCAGTTTTAACTTATTTTCTTTTACCTTTTGATAAATAAATTCAATATCCGTATTTAAAAAACGACACGCTTTGTAAGTTATTTATATTTAAAACATTAAATGAAGAGACATTAAATTTTTGTATGAATAAATGTTATAAGAATTTTATGTTATAAGAAATATCTGTCAGAAATATTTAATAAATTATTTATAAACATTATTGCTTAAATTAAACATTGTTTCTATTCATACATTTTTGAAATGGTTACAAAATGCATCTACAGAAAATAAATCGATTATTGGTTCATCATGCCTTTATTTACACCAGAAAGACTGAATTATATATATTTAGATATAATCAATAGGTACCATACTAGAATCTTCGAATTCAGATATATTCAGAGAATTTCCAAATGGAATAGTTATGTATAAGTGAAAGTTTCGAGTAAAATTAGATAAGTTTTGAAAATAATAGGAAATAGGCTGCTGAAAAGAGCATTGTTGTTATTTTAACAATAAATACATGATATTTATTTAAAAATGAAAAAATTAAAAAACTATTGATACGTAAATAACTAATTTGATAATTTAATTCAACGCATATAGTTTTATTGATACATAATAAAGTAAAAATTGTTATAGATTCTTAGAATGGTATTAATCGTGTAGAGTTAGAAAAATATTATTTTGTATGTATTTAGTGACAAAAATAAATGCATATTCAGAGTAATTTTTTAAATATTTTCTGTATATCAAAAGCCCCTGTTATTCATAAAAAATGAAAATTATAGCTATAAAATATTGTGAAACTAAATGAAAGAAATTGTGTTTCACTAATACAAAATACTTTTACCGTAAATTTGGCAGTTTTATGTACCCACTAATACAAACTTAATTAATAGGTAATCATGATGGTAAATATGTAATTTATAAAAATTAATATGATAAAATCTATTTTAATTTTTGAAAGCTAAGCATTTTTTGCATCAATCTGTTCATAACTTTACAGTAAACTAATTCGCTATCCCGTAGAAATTAAGAATTAAAGGCCTTTTGTTATATACACAGTAGTAGGTGTTTTATAGCTAATTTTCTTTTAGTTGGGGAACGAGGGCGAATCAAATATAAACCGGAATTTCTGTTTTTTAATTTATTGATACAAGATACAAATCAGAAAGTTACATATTATTTCTCTGTATAAACTCCTGATTTCGAAACACATTTTTACCAAAGGATTGGAAGTTTTTTGATGCCGTAATCATAGAAAGAAAAAGGGCGTGACTCCAGCCAATTGCGCACGGAGGTTTCAACAGCAGTGTCATCGCCGAATCATTCACCCAGTAATGATTCTTTCAAAGATCCAAACAGGTAATAATCACAGGGGGATAAGTCAGAACCATTGTGTGTGTGTCCCAGTGTTGTCCAGTGCATTTCCTCCAACTTTATTGTGCTGATCAGTTGGTAAACGGGAACCCACCTGCCGGAGATTTTTCGGAACACCAACTCATCTTTAATGATAGATTCAGCACTCTCGTAGCTTATCCCTACCTGAAATGCAATTTGAGAAAAGTTTGAACGACGGTCACCCTCGAGAATGTCTCGAACTTGTCAACTTGTTTGAGGACGGCGGGCGTGGGGTTCGTTTTCAACTATTGCTCGTCCTTCCACAAACTTTCTATGCCAGTCATAAACTTGGGATTTTCTTCAGGCATGTCTCCCCAAACTGTGCTTGGAGTCTTCGCAACATTTCAGCCGGTCTTACGCCTTCATTTGTGAGAAATTTAATGATAATGCATTGCGCAACGTTGGGTGAACCTCTCGCTCACTCATGCTGATGACAACTGAGAAACTGACAGAGTTGCACATACCGGCGCATAGATAATCATGTGACATCCCCGTTTACCATTTGCAGACATTTGAGCGCCCTCGCGATGACCTTCAGACTCCAAGCAGAAATTCCGATTCATATTTGATCCACATACAAAATTTCAACAGATCTCTTAAACTAGGGGTGCGCAACCTCTTTAAGAGAAGGGCCACTTACAAAAATTTCCGGGTTGTCGAGGGCCACATCTGTAACACGGAGAGAATTCTACTTCGTGGAGGTGATCTGTGGTCTATAATCAGATTAAAAAACTGTTTTAGAGGGGCAGGTGAGTTTTAACCCTCTAGGCTACGCTACCCACACCAATTCAGTTGGCAAGTATATATCAACAGTTTACGTCTCTATAAATAACAGAGCAATAGCAAGGAATATTTTAAAGGAGCAATAATATTGCTTGACTTTATTCGGGAAGTAAATTTTGTTTTATTAAAAGTATATAAAAACATCCATAAGCATGAAAGTGGCTAGTGGCGGAAAAACGTGAACTTTATGAGCGAAGGTGGGAGGAAGTGACAATGAATGAAATTTCTGATTTTTCCATGCCTGATAGACAAAATTCGCGATTTTTCCACACTCGATCCACGGAATTCGCTATTTTTCTGAACCCAATCAACAAAATTTGAGATTTTTTCGTGACTGACTGACAAAATTCGCAATTTTGCGCGCCTGATTAACAAAATTCGCGATTTTTCCAAGCTCGATTGACAAAACTCACTACTATCTTCCCGTGCCAATCGACAAAATGTTCGATTTTTCCGCACCTGATCGACTAAATTCGTGATTCTTAACTGATTCTGACGAAATTTACAATTTTTTGCCCGCAGCCGATCAACGAAATTTGATATATTTCCGCTTCTGCTCGACAAAATTCGCGTTTTTTCCTGCATCCGATCAACGAAATTTGCGATTTTTCCGCGTCCGATAAACGAAATTCGAATTCATAACTCGCTGACAAATTTTGAAATTTTTTCCCTTGACAAATTGATGAAATTCGCGATTTTGCCTCGCGATAATTTTTTTTTCCGCAGCCGATCAACGAAACTCGCGATTTTTCCTCAGCCGATCAGCGAAACTCGCGATTTTTCTGCAGTAGATCAACAAAATTTGCCAATTTTCCGCGCATCATCGACAAAATTCGCGATTTTTTCGTGCCTGACCAACGAAATTCGTGATCTTTTCGAGTCCGATCGACAAACCTCGCGATTTTTCCGTGACCGATTGACGAAATTTGCGATTTTTCTGCCCTGATCCACGAAATTCGCGATTGATAAACGACCCCGATCAACGAAATTCGAGATTTTTAACTGGACGAAAACCGACTGCAAATTCACAATATTCGCGATTTTTCCTCTTGATAAACTAACGAAATTCTTAATTCGCGACTTTTCGGAGTTTCATTGACAAAATTCGCAAATTTTTCTACACTTGATTAATGAAATTCGCAATGATTAACGATTTCCGCGCCTGATTAACGAAATCCACGATTCTTAAATGGCTGACAAAATTTGCAACGTTTTTCCGCGGAAAACTGGCGAAATAGTGCGCGATCGTGATAAAAAGATAAAACTCACGATTTTTCTGTAGCCTATTAACAAAATTTCCAATTTTCCCACGTATCAACAACAAAATTCTTAATTTTTCCGTTCCTGATCAACCAAATTTGCGATTTTTTTGCGCCTGATTGACAAAACTCCCGATCTTTCCATGACCGATCGGCAAAATTCGCGATTTTACCATACCTGAGTAACGAAATCTGCTATTTTTCTCAACCTGATCGACAAAATTCATAATTTCTTCGTGTTTCATTAACAAAATTCGTGATTTTTTCGATCCCGATCAATAAAATTCTCGATTTTTCCTTGCCTGATCAACAAAATTCGCGATTTTTCTTTGTCCGATCGATGAAACTTTGAATGTTTTTCGACTAGAGACTGACGAAATTCGGAACATGGGAATTGCCTATTTTGATGCCTATTGTATCGGCCGGCCAATTAACAAAATTCGCGATTTTTTACTGACTGAAGAAATTTGCAATTTTTTCCCGCGACAAATTGACGAAATTGTGATTTTTCCACTTATAAATTGACTAAATTCGCGGGCCACAGGTTATGCATCCAATCGGAATGTTCAGATTGGTTGAATAGTTAATGGTCATCATTATCTAAATTGCACTGGAAATCATCATCAGCAGTATTCTTTTAATCCGAATCAGTCCTGTCTTTAAAAAGTAAAACAGGGTCAAAATTAGTGTAATATGTTGAACAATTGGTAAAGCTGAGGAAGATATAATTTTGGCTGCCTTGATTTTAGCCTTATAGCTAATAACGTCACATATGTAAAAAAGCAGCCATCAGTATGCTATTTATACCCTCCATACCAATGGAATACAAATTCTGAATGTTTAGTGTTACCTTTGAATAACATTATTGAATGCTATACACGAACATAACAAAAAATGTGCGATACACATAGTATATTCTAATCCTCAATTTCAGTTCAAAATAATTGAAATATAAATTAGTAATGAAATGTTTAACACTACACACATTCCATTTTTTGGCATAACAAAATATTTTGCTTTTTTTATTCAATTTAAAATATATATTGTTATTGCAATAAGAAAATAGGACCACTGTCATAATTGTCACGTTTGTGAAAAATGAACTTTTTATTCTATTTTGATTTCGATTTACAAATTTAGTACTAATATTACATTAACACACAATATTATGTAAAAAGTTTTTTTTTTTATGGTATATTTGTGCCCATTTAGCATTATTTACTATTTGAATGTTTTATTAGAATTTTCAGCAGCATTTAAGTTATGTATTAGGTAGGGCCCAACAATCAAGGAATATAAACATTATTTACTTGATTAAGCGTAAAGAATACTTTTAGTAAACATTTTTTATAAACTAAATAACTATAATTCTTTTGGTAAAATTATATAAAAAATAAATACAATGTTAGCTCACTCGGGTTTTGATGCAAGGATCCAGATATCTTGACAATTTTCACTATAGTAATTGATTTTTTGCTGTGTTTTTAATTCGTTTTCAATAAAGTATTACAAGCATGTGTGATACGCAAATAAGTATCATGTAATTTTTTAATTCTTTTAATAAAGGAAGCATACATTCTAATGATTCAAAGCAAATATTTTATGTCACTTACATATTAAAAATGTGAAATATTTTATTCTTCAGGTAGAAAAATTCATTTTAAAACATTGACTACTTTTCAAGAAATGGGAAAGCAATTTTTGCAGGATTAAATCTGTTTAATTATCTAATGTAAGGAAAATAAAGTATTGCAAATGTAAAACTGTGACATAATAACGCCAGATGATCTTAAGTACAGTCATGTACAAAATACCTGGTATTCCCTCTTATATTCAATACTTAATGAAACAAGTAAAGTATTTCCGTCAAGACACTTATAAAAAAAAAATAAAAGATTTTTTTTTTTTTATATTCAGTTGCATTTCTGTAAGAATAGAAAAAACTGTCGATTGCCGAATATCCTTTCAAAAATTAAATTAAAAAATTGCTGCTTGAGATTTTTAATTATTTGTATCACCGATTTTCATATCTGCAACATACCCAAAAGCCAATATTACTCATACAGTGGGCATTAAAAAACGATTTCATTTGTTGCTGCTATCTGCCAACAAAACATTTAATGTAAATGTTTCGTAGAATTCTCAACAAAGGGCAATATTGAGTGCATTTTTCATGACGAAGTTTTATTTTTCATTTCATCAGTTTTACATTATTATTGTTCAAATGAACTTCGTGAATTTTGTCAAGTTAAAAAGCCTGGAGGCATCCAAAATTAATTTTCTTACGTTGGTAAATTCTTATACTTTACAATTTTATATCAGAAAATTGACAAAATTTTTCATAAATTTGTAATTTTCTGTCAAATTTTTTTTTTAAAGTACTTTTTAGTCAATAATTTGTAATTTTTATGTTATAAACTATTTAAATTGTTTTGTACATGCTTTAAATGATGTATTCTAACTACTGAGAGTATATTTTTAATATAAAAGTTAAAAACATGCATGTAATTACTTAAAAGGTGCTAAAAAACTTATAAAGATGCTAGTATACCCCGAGATCTTTCGATCACACACTCATTAATTTTCAAACAGAAAAGGTGGCTGACTGTAAAATAAGAAAACAAACGTAAAACAAGATAAAATACTACACATGTGCAAGGGAAGTTCAGTCCACCGCTCCAGAAAGAATGCTTGAGAGTGTTAAAAAATTAAACCCCCATCTTTCTAGAGCGGTGGACTGAACGTCGCTTGCACATGCGTAGTATTTTATCTTGTTTTACGTATGTTTTCTTATTTTACAGTCAGTCACCTTTTCCCTTTGAAAAATAACGAGTGTGCGATTGAAAGAAATCGGGGTATACTAATATCTTTACAAGTGTTTTAGCACCTTTTAAATAATTATATGCATGTGTTTAACTTTGGTATTAATAATAACCAGGTGAAAATTCTTTCATGGCCGTAGTTTTAATGCAGTGTTTTGATTTTAATTCATATTTTTACTTTCTTCTATCTTCAATAGAAGAAAGTATTGTAATCGAAATTTTTTTCGACTTCCGGTTTTCGACGGATTTACACGTTTTAGGGGTCAGAGATCCCCAAAACATGTTTATAGAAAATGTCCGTGTGTCCGTGTGTCCGTCTGTCTGTCGCCATTGTACCATCAAAAAGTGTATGAAGTTATGCATATAATTGAACCAAATTTTTATTTTAAGTTTTTGACTATGGCAAGCAGATCCTCCCTGAATTTGGAAAAAATTCGCCGGTAAGGGGCGCTGTAATAGTGATTTTTGTGCGATTTTGAATATTGTACCATCCAAAAGTGTATGAAGTTACGTATAGAATTGAGCCAAATTTTTATTTTAAGTTTTTGGATATGGCAAGTAGATTCTCCCTGAATTTGGAAAATATTCGCCGGTAGGGGGCGCTGTAATAGCGATTTTTGTGCGATTTTGAATATTGTACCATCCAAAAGTGTATGAAGTTATGCATAGAATTGAACCAAATTTTTATTTTATGTTTTTGGCTATGTCAAGCAGATCCTCTCTGAATGTGGGAAAAATTGCCGGTAGGGGGCGCTGTAACAGTGATTTTTGTGCGATTTTGAATATTGCACCATCCAAAAGTGTATGAAGTTATGCATAGAATGAAACCAAATTTTTATTTTAAGTTTTTAGCTATGGGAAGAAGATCCTCCCTGAATTTGGAAAAAACTCGCCGGTAGGGGGCGCTGTAACAGCGCTTTTGATTATTGTACATCCAAAATTGTATGAAGTTATGCATGGAATTGAACCAAATTTTTGTTTTAAGTTTTTGGCTATGGCAAGCAGATCCTCCCTGAATTTGGAAAAA
Organism: Maratus speciosus; assembly: GCA_963932465.1. Classification (NCBI taxonomy): domain Eukaryota; kingdom Metazoa; phylum Arthropoda; class Arachnida; order Araneae; family Salticidae; genus Maratus; species Maratus speciosus. The sequence continues at coordinate 324,419,698 of OZ010791.1, read as the reverse complement.
AATCACCGGTAGGGTACGATGTAATAGCGATTTTTGTGCGAATTTGAATATTGTACCATCCAAAAGTGTATGAAGTTATGCATAGAATTGAACCAAATTTTTATTTGAAGTTTCTGACTATGACAAGCAGGTCCCTCCTGATTTTGGAAAAAAATCGCCGTTAGGGGGCGCTGTTATAGCGATTTTTGTGCGATTTTGAATATTGTACCATCGAAAAGTGTATGAAGTTATACACAGAATTGAGTCAAATATTTTGTTTGTTTTGGTCATGGCACAAAGGTCTTCCTTGAATTTGGAAAAATTCCGCCGGAAGGGGGCGCTATAATTGCGATGGCTGTACCATTTTCATTATTGTACCGTGGGGCGTGTATTGTATTGTGGGGCGTTGTAATAGCGATGTTTGTGCCATTTTCTTTATTGTACTATGGAAAAGTGTATAAAATTATGCATACAACTGAACCAAATATTTTCGTGCATGTTTTTGGGTTTGGCCAACAGGTCCTCCTTGAATTTGGAAATATTGCCCAGTAAAGGGGCTCTGTGATAGCGATTTTTGTATGTTTTTCTTGATTTTTTTTTTAGTTTTGTTGTCCATCGGCGGCTCGTGCAGAGGTGGGAACTGGCTTTTTGCTAAGCCGGCTATTCGAAAACATCTGATAACAACAGAATAAGGAAAACTGTCAATTTTAACAAATATGATGATATTGATTAACTCGTTTTTTAGTCTGTTTAAATGACTGAAGCAGAAATTTAAGATGAAAATCAATGTTGGTATAGTATTGAACTAAAAATATTGAAGTACAGTCAATCAGGGTAACTTTGAACCACGGGGTGTAACTTTGCACCACCTCCTATTTTTCAATATTTTTGACTCTAAAAAACTAAATAAACTGCAAAACTGTGCTCTGTTGGCAATGTTCGAAACTGGGATTTCTACTCTTTATTTTAGAAAATAAATTAGCAACATTATGCGCAATTAATTGCATCATCCAACTATTTTTGTGAAGTACTGTTTTCAAGTTAATTTTGAATGCTGTTTTGAAGTTGTTTTAATCCATTTAAATTTTCATAGTAAGTAACCATATACTCATTTATCAGACATATTATTATCTAAATGTTGTAAATGTGTGAATATTTTGTGATTATTTATATATTAATAGTTAATAAAATGTAAAATAAGAAGGCACTAGCATTTTACCGCATTTTCAGGGTAACTTTCAGCCGGCTCAATGTCACACTGATGCTTATAATTTACTCATTATATGTGCTACTGTCGAAAATTTCCCATATTTGCACGCATATTTTATATAAATGCCGAAAGTGTGCATTAGATATGACATGTAAATATTTTTACAAATATGTGTAAAATACATAAAATTCATTTAGAGGCGTGATTAGGGGCGGCGCTACTCAAATTTGACATTTCATACGTTCGACGTTTTCTATTCTTGTTTGAATAATACTAGTACTTGTATGTATTACTGTAACTATGGATATATTATAGAGTTAAAACATTGAAAATTGTTTTTCACTGCATTTTTATGTTTTATATGAACAATAAACAGATTTTTTTTTTATTTCTAAATGTTCATGGTTCACTTCTTCCACTTTTCTTATGCTTCATATTTGTTGCAATATCATAAATTATACAAATCTTGTGATGTTGGGAAATGTAAATTCGCAGTCTTCACATATCTGAAAACATTTTTTGGTGTTTAAAGTTGTCCTGACAACAATACTTTTTTAATAATTAATTATTTTATATAAAAATTTATCATATGGTGCAAAGTTACCCTAAATGGCTGGGTAACTTTGAACCAGGCTAAAAATCCATTTTCCATTGCTTTTATCCTTATTAGTCCTTAATTTTTTATAGTCAAACAATAATTTAGGATCATTTCTTCTCTTTTATGCCCCTAGTTGCGACTATATTCTTAAAATAAGAGTGTGGCATATGAAAATAGAGAAAATGCGGATCAAAGTTACCCTGATTGACTGTATTAACATGTGTAACTAGTTTTTGAAATATTATGTATAAGATAGAAGAAAGTTTTGGGATTGGCACATCCAACTAGTTTAAATCGGAATTGTCAAGTTATAAAGAGTTAAAACAAACTCTTTTACAAAGATTCTCTATAGCGAATAATTTGGTAGTGTTAACATTTGTAAGCAACAAAATAACTACAAAAATAAAAGTAAAAAAAAAATATGAGAGAGTGATTTTTATGTACAGAACAAGAACGAAAAATGATGCGTCCAGCATAGATTATGTAAGACTTTCCAACACATTCAGTATACAGCAACAAAACTTCACAGTTTATTAAGCTGAAATATCATGTCTAAATAAACTATTTGAAAAACTTATATCGCATTTGAAAACCCGATTTCTGCTATTACAATCAATTCGAAAAAAATATCAGTTTTTTTTTTTTTTTTTTTTCCCAGCCATGTACATGATCTCTGTATTTGTATGTATACTACATACTATGCTAAAAGTTAGTTCAGTGAAACGCATAGCACAGTTGAAAATTATCATTAAGCCATTTCCGAGATTAAAAGAAAATGTACTTGAGAACGTTTATGCAGCCCTGTATATCGAATTTAACCTCACCAAGTAATAGGTAAAAAAATAGTTCAATTTAAGAACGCGTGCCATAACTGAAAACTCATTTCCAGCAATTATTGCTCATAGACTTCAATAGTTAATTTTCTTCTTCAGCCAAATTCTTTTGTGAAACCTTATAAACGAACTGTATATTCTATGCACACCATATTCGACAGTGAGTTCCTTAAGTAGACCGAAATGATACATAAATTTCAGTATGTTTCAAATAGAGTGATATCATTAAAATACACCGTGAACTATTTTCCCCCAAAGACCGTAATGTAACAGAATTCTTTTGGGTATCTCTGTAAATGAACCGTAAATGCTATACACTTTATTTACAATACCGAACATTCCATTGTGATACCCAATAACATCTAAGAATTTTATGAAAATATGACTATATTTACGCGAATTAGAGCATCGACGGTCATACACACAGGCAGACGGATATGTAGGCAGACAGACAAACCAAATTCATAAACACTTTTCAACTTTGTTTGAAAATGTTAAAAGGGCGAATAATATCAGATAGAAATTCATAGAATGATTAAATACAAACATATGTTAATTTGGCTATTATATTTTTATTACGTAACATAAAAATATTCACACAACTGTTGTAATAAAACAGAACATAAAACAAACAATTGTTTAAGAAACAAGAAAGAAAAATCATACGTTGAGCATAGATTAGGAAACACTTCTCAAGACTTCCTGAATACTTTAACAAACCATCGTCGTATAATAAGGTAAAGAAGATGCCTAAATAAGCATTTTAGAACAGTATAAGATACTTGAATACCAGATTTCCTCAATTAGCGTCCATAGCCGGAAAGGTACTCCAGCTCTTTTCTGCTGTTCTGTATTATGATCCATAGATTTGTGCAGATTTCACATCGTATACTATAATTTAGTTTAGTAAGAAAACTAATAAAACGGTTGAAATTCACCTTCAGCAATTTCCATCAATAGACATAAACGTACTTGAATTCTTTTGTATAGCTCTATATATTACATACGGGATTTTATAAAAGCCACATGTTAGCTGAAATTTAATTTAGGCAAAATCATGCTTAAAACTATTGAAATCACTCTTCCAAGAATTACTATCCATAGCCGGTCATGTATTCAGTTCTTTGCATAGCCCTGTATATGATTTTATTTATATGCTACAAACATCTCTTAGTATATGAAATGTAGCTGAGCTTAAAAATGCATAACACAAATTAAAAACACACCTTTAAGTCATTCAAGCTCATTCTCAGTAATAATTACGATTTTATTTGAGTAGCCATGTATATCTAATTTCTTCATTCCACAAACTATGAAAAAATTCTGTTTAAAACGCATACTATAACTGAAAATTCACTTTCAGCAATTATCCCTAGTAGACAACATTATACACTATTCGGATACACTATTGCATTGGAACTTTTTTATGCGTCCGTTTAAATGAATGGTAAATACAATGCAAATAATATTCTACTTCAAATATCTTGTAGTAAACGTCAGAAATGTATATCAATTTCCTCATTTTTGAAATAATGCAACATAATTGAAATGCTCTACGAACAGTTTTCCCCGTAGACCATTACAAGACCGAAGTCTTCTTCGGGACCCTGTAAATGAAAATTTAAAGCTTTGCTCCCCCTACATTCTATAGAAATCATGTAGGGTAACTCTCGGATAGATGGCCATAGGGGAGAGATGGCCAGTCTAAATATCTCCAAAACTTGATCACAGATTGCAATATAAACATTGTTCTTATGAAATAGTTCAACGAGTTTATTGCGACGTGCAGTTGTGTTTTTCGATTATAAAAAGTAAGTGTAATTTTAATGTAAATTAAATAGGTGGTTGAATATATATATATTTTTTTTTACTTAGGTATCTGAATGTTTTGCAGTACGTACGTTATATCTATTTTTTACTATACGGACTTTTAAGGCACGTATATAACCGGATCTTTACTTCTCAGCCTAAACCAAAGACGTACAATTTCTATTGATGCTTTAAATTGGGCGATCACCAGTCCTTCAATTTCAGGATAGATGGCCACCTTTAATCAATATTTAAAAATTAAACGGAGTTATATATATATATATATATATATATATATATATAATATAATATATTTAATTTATATTTACTTTATATATATATATATATATATATATATATATATAATTAATATATATAAATAATAAATACACTAAATATAATTAAATTTAAAATAAATATATAACGCTTACGGTTATAAATTTATTAATTGATATAATTATTTAAATTTTAACTAATATAAATATTTTAATAATAATAATAATAATAATAATATAATAAGACCTAACGATTTATTTGTTTCAGAAAATACAGAAAAATGTCGGAAACTTTCATAACAGAAGCTGATAAAGTTGATAAATCAACTACAATAACGTAATAAACCTACAATTAACGCGAGAAAATAAAATACGACAGTTCCAATAGCGAAGAAAACAAAATACATTTAAATTATCAGATTCTACAGATTCCGAGTAAATAGAATTGGATTAGGATCACTGTGTTGGTTGTGCAAAAAAATATAATATCACATCCAAAAAGAATGTGTGGATACAGTGCATAATATACCTGAAGTGGTTCCATGAAACGTGTACAAATTATCAAGACCTTTGCCAAGCATGTGGTAAAATTTTACGAAAAGTGAAGAACTGAAATTATGCTTCAAATTTTTCGATTTGTTTATTCGAGTTTTCTTCACTCGTTTCCCATCATATAACTCCATCTTTACAAGTTGCTATATGTTTTTCATGATTAACTATATGAAATGTGTTATTTTTTTGCTACTTAAATTTACTTTTTCTTTCTTATATTGGACGGCCATCTCTCCTCGGCTTTAAGGAGAGATGGCCATCTGCCATTTAAATTTCAATTTTGTTTAAGACATTTTGTTTTCAATACTTAATTATTTTTTGCATAAAATATTATGAGTTTATATATAAAATTTTAAATATGCATCAATATTTCCTGTATTTGCATTCTAAGAATTTTTTATTTCAATCTTTAAAAACTATGGCCATCTATCCTAGGGTTACCCTATTAGTTCACATTAGAAAATCATATGCATTTCATTTTGTAACAGAGTAACATCATTGAAATATGATGATAACGATTTTTCTGCATGTATCATAATATAACGGAATGCTTTTGAGTTTTCATGTATGCTTACTGGAAGTGCCACACATGAAATATTTTATAATAAGCATCATCTAGCGCATCGGAATAATTTATATAAATTTCATGATGCTTAAAATATTGTAACTCTACTAAAATACGCCGCAAATGTTTTTTACCGAATAGAATGTCCTAATGTAACGGAATACTTTTGTGAATCCCTGTAAATGAACTATGTATGGTGTACATTATTTTCAATACCGAACATACCATGGTGACCCTCAATATCGTATATAATATAACGTAATCTATAACGTATCCAAATGTATTCACGTGGTTTAGAGTTCTGGCAGATAGACAGACGAACAGCCAAACTCAATTCGTGAGCACTTTTCAACATTTTTCAATTATGTTTGAAAGTCTTAAAAATATAACTGACTTTTCATGACTGTTTTTTAAAACCGCAAATTGTTTATAACTGTAAGAAAAGTTTATATGATTAGTATTGTCTACTATTTTGTTATTTGCTTATCGCACGCCTTATCGTATATTGTAGAGAGAGTAGTTTTGACTACTTTACCAGCATCGTCTACGCTTGATGTGGAATAGCAGGTCTTTTATTAAAAGGTTTGACATTTTCCAATAAAAAATTATATACACAATTCGAATATTATATTAAAAAAAGCGAAGTATCACCCTGTAAATCAAAATCTTATTCAAATTTTGTGGAGATCGGACATGATAGTTAGATCGTGCAAATTCAAAAATTATAAACAAATAACTAGAAAACTCAAGGAAGCCTCTCTCTTTGATGCTGAGTACGTGATCACACATGCGTTTTTCACGTGTCCCTGAAAGAAACTGCACACGATGAGACAAAGAGGTTATAATTGTTTTTATATCCTGCATGTTAAAAACATAAATATTCGAAATTGTCACGAATTTGTAAAGAAACATTTATATATTGAGGAATGTGCGCGCTATTTTTACACAAACGCTTAGAAATGTCGTACGATCAATTAGATTTTTCTTACAGTTACAAAATATTTCTAATATTTTATGTTCCTGGATTGATTTTAAATATTGTAAGTTTTATTGAACTAGAAGTTGGTTCACTTATTTTCCTCTATAGTTAAACCATTACTGACACACTTGACGTATGGGTTTACCAGATAAATACTGACATTTTATTTTGAATACTACTATTTTCCTATAATATTATTGGCCCGATATAATTGCAAAATTTCTGTAATTAAATAAACCGATTACTTCGATGTTTTGTGGCAACCGTGTTTACATACATGAAGTGAAAAATCAACTTCTTAACAATTTCTCTAGATATTCTATAAAACTCTTAGGATCGAAAATGCGAGTGTCTTTCAGCCATGAAGTGTACCTTGTTATTATATATGTATGTACATATATATATATATATCGCGGGATTAAAGCTGTATAATGTTCTAACAAGAAAGAAAAAACATGCGTTAAGCATAGATTATGAAACACTTTCCAACACTTCCTGAATGCTTTAACAAAACTTCGTTATTTAGGGAAATAACGTATATAAGATAACTAAAGATAACGAAGGTTTATAAGATAACTAAGTAAACATTTTAGAAAACGCATAAACACTTGAAAAACTGATTTCAGAAGTTATAGTCCATAGCAAATATGTATTCCAATTCTTTTGAACAACCCTGTATTTGATCTGTAGATTGATATATATACTATACAATGCAGAAAATTAGTTTAGCAAGAAAACCCATAACAGATTGAAATTTCTCTTTCAGTTATTTATACTAATAAATGGAAACATAGTTGTATCCTTTTGTACAACCCTGTAGTTAACCTAGTACTTTTATTACACGCCACTATTAAGCTAAAATTTAATTCAAACTATAACACTCTTAAAGCTACTGAAATCACATTTCCAGAAATTATCATTTGTAGACGGCCATGTATCCAATTCCTTGCGTGACCCTGTATATCATTTTATCTATATTCTACAAACATTTCTTAGCAAACTAAATGCAGTTCAGCGTAAAAATGCACAACTCATTTAAAGATCACTTTTAAGCAATTTGCACTCATACTCAGTAACTATTACGAATTCTTTTGTATAGCCCTGTATATTAATTATAGCATTTATACACATAATGTACTATGCACAAATATAGTGAAACATAAAAGCGCATAACATAATTAAAAATGCATTTCCAGCAATCATCGCTACTGTACAGTATTTCGGATACAATATAGTAACATAGTATCTGAAATCTTTTATGTGTGACTGTAAATGCTATGCACTTCGTATTATACTTGAAATAAGTTATAGTAAACCTGAGAGACGTATATAAATTTCATTTTACAAGAAATAATTTAACATAATTAAAATACGCCTCAAACAATCCCCTCCACCCCTATATTATTATGTAAAGAAATTCTTTTGTATGGACCTGTAAATGAATAATAACTATTATTTGCACCGCATATTCTACAGAATGCATATTTTAGTGTAAATGCATATAAATTTTCTGGTGTTTGAATGCGTGTAACATCATTAAAAATCATTTTAAACGATTTTTTCCCATAGGCCCTAATGTAACGGAAAACTTTTGACTGTCCCTGTAAATGAACTAAACAAGGTACTAACTTCATTTAAAATAGGGAACGTGCTATGGTAAGCGTCATTAACATCCAAAGATTTCAGTGCAATCCGAGTATATTTACGGGAGTTAGAGTGCGGGCAGACGGACAGACAAACCGAAATCTTAAACACTTTTCAACTTCACTGTAAAGTGTTAAAAATGCATTTCAAATATAGAACGCTGATGAACCAATGTAGCTGGAATACTTTGTAATGCCTGTATAGTAAATGTAAAGCCATGCAAACTCCGTGGAAAACACTCTGTATTGACCTCCAGTACCACACTTGTATTTAGGTTGAAAGAGTTGTACATTATTTAGGATGTTTTTAAACAAGCACCACATATACGTTCATATACAGTATAAATGCTTGTGAAGTTTCTATATATTCAATAGAGATCATGCTATAATACTTTCTATAAAAAAAGTAGCTGTTCAACGTATTTAATGAGTAGTTTATCTTGTGAAAATAACGTGTTCAGAAACAAACTAAATTATGTACATTAAATTTTCATGTAACATATATAATTTTATAATTCATATAATATCGTCTATGGTTCACTGTTTTTCGTAGGTAGTTTGACTGCGGTTAATTTTGTTTTATTATTAAGACATTTCAGGCTGAAACATAGTTCTTTTAGTATGTAGCATAAAAATGACATAGAATCAGAGATAATATTTTTATTTAGGTAATGTATTTTCCCAGAGCATATATATATATATCTACATATATACGTATGCATGTTTTCAATTTTAAGGAGACAAATATTTATTTTCACAACAAGTCTGGAGGATTCTATAAGAAAACCTAGAAGTGTAATCCATATTTTCATCTTTTCATAGTAAATTTTCAACAAAGGTTTTCAGTTTTCAACGTGCCCAGAACATGTAGCACGTTTCGGTTGAATGAAATTGAATGAATCACGAATAACAGTACTTTCAAAATACAATAAACGTGACCCCAGAATTTTATTTTCACGAACTTCACCCTATCTATATATCGTGAGTGAGTGTATATGTGTTTCGTTCTTATAGTCGTTGTTTGTGGTTTTATGATTTTGCAGAAAATTTATGCAGATTTTGGTAATGGCCAATATAATATGAAAAATATTTTATAGCATTAAATATGTTTACTAGGATTATTTGTAATTTATATAAACTATTATATTAATACAATCAAACTGATTGGTAAAATTATCATACGAATTGAACATTTCCAACTGAACGATGAAATGCCCAGGCCGGGAATCGAACCCGGTTCCTTGTCTTACATTGCCAATGCTCTACCATTTAAGCTAACTGGTCCGACAACCGGTGAGCATATTTCGCTCAGGTAACCTTATGGGTAATAATATCTGGTCTGTCGTGTAGATAACTCAACAGAATAAACCGCAGGTAAAGGAACTCCACTGTTATTCTCCACTATTATTACTCCACCATTATTCTGTTGAGCTGTTTACATGACAGACAGATGTTATTATTACCAGTAAGGTTATCTGAGTGAAATATGCTTGCCAGCTGTCGGCCCAGTTATATTAAACGGTTGAGCATTGGCCCTGTAAGTCAAGGATCTGGGTTCGATTCCCTGCCTGGGCATTGTTTCGCTCAGTAGGAAATATTCAGTTCGTATGATAACTTTACCAGTCAGCTTGATTGTGTTAAAATAATGGTTTATGTAAATTACAAATAATACTAATACAGATATTTAATATTATAAAAGATTTTTAGTTGTAAATATTCAATTCGCTAAGTTGTAAATATTCAATTCGTATTACATAAACCAACTGTATTTCTACATTCTTATATAGTGATTTAGTTTTAGTTTTATCACGCCTAAACTAGATTTGCTCGCCCATCGGATCTAGTTTAGCTTTATCGTTATACATTGATTTATTAGCATCAGACTATTACTATTTTATACATTTCAAGATTATTATTTAAGTAATCATAAATTTTATCAAATTAAATAAAGACATTGCGGTTTATCTGCGTATGTTTCTATTTTAATAATATGACATTAATTAACAATTTAACAAAGAAATAATATTATTACGAAAATAGATGAAATATCTGTGTAATAATTGTCTGCCTAACAACTGGGTGTACCAATATGAGGCATAAAAATAAAAACAACAAAACATCTATTTACAGAGAAAGAAATAAATTATTTGGCTTGTGGTTTACTTGTGGTTGACGATGGATGGCAAATTGTTGATTTCTATATGTTCCGAGGCTGTTTAGCACAGAATTTAGCAGTCTCATTTCCAGAAGGACTACTTTAAACTTATAGGTGAGCTGTAATATTACATATGGTTCGTATGTCTCTGAATATATATATATATATATATACAGCAAATAGTAAATAAAAACTTGTGTGGGAATCCAAATCACGAAAAATCAACATTTAAACACACAAAAAATAAATATTAGGTAATGTGAATAAAACCAAACGTACAAGTTTCTTGAGTTCCAGGACTCACATCATCAGTGAATAACATCTATGTATAAAAACAACATCCCTCCAACTACATGCAAGGTGAAAACCAAAATGCCAGTAAACAAAGCACGGAAAGACCATCAATTTGCAGCAACCAATGAAATCAAAGCGGAAGTTAAGCATAATGACACGACAAATAAACCCAGAATGTTGAGACGTAAGATACACTAGACAAATCATTAACGAAGCAGTTTTTAAATCTATGAATATGAACAGCTTCAACAAAGTCTAAATCTAGAGGAGTAATGCATTCTTTGATAATAGTAGTTGAGTCAAAATTGAAATTATGATCTTCCACCCAGCAATGAGAAGCAATAGAGGATTTTTGCAATTATATTTTCTTTACAAAGTGTATATGTTCCTTATCTCTGTAACAGAGTTTTCGTTTAGTTTGTCCAATATAGGCCAAACCAGATTGACATTGAATATTGTAAACACCCCATTAAGTTTGAGGAGGAATTTGATCATTTAGCTGTGAAAAGATCAATATATATATATATATATATATATATCGGGGCTGAATCAATTGGGAGATAAAAATTATGCAAACTTTCTGCATGCACTTACACAAGTCATATAAGTGCATACATCAGATTTTAAGAAAGAGAAAGAACAGGAAATAATTTACGAAGTTGATTATTATTGTGGAAATTCGATCTTATTTTCATATCTGGCTGTTTTTCTACTCCATAATATAACTCGCAAAAGGTGTTAGATAAATTTGAAACTTAATGAATACATTTCTCCTGCATTTGATATTTTCCGTATAATTTCTTAATGAAATTTGATTTGTGTCATCCTCAAATATATATTATTTTTCATTCCCGTTTTGGCAGTTTTTCTTCATTTTGTGTCATTTTTTTTCTTTGCGATCTCAAAATCTTTTAAGCTTAAATGGATATTATTGATGCTTACAGTGTTAGTAGTTTCAAATCTAAAATGCATCTCCTAAAAAAAAGTACGTCCTGTAAAAATGGGGGCTGGATCAATTGAGAGATTAGAATAAAATGCGCAAAATGTCTGCGTACGTCCTGCACTTCTCACAAATCATATAATAATCCAGGGGAAATGTACAATTTACCTTGCAAAAGGTCGGTTAGAATATTTTTTTCTGAATTATTTATAATAATGCGAACATGGAAGAACCAAGTTTTCGAACAAGGTTTCTTATGGCTAAATTTTCTGTGGCCAAAAAACAACAAAATTTTGGGACCTTTTTTTATTTTTTTTTAAATATCTCAAGACTCGTTGCTGTAGCATATTATTTGTCTGTTACAATATTAAAGAGGATAAAATTCCTTACAACTTTCATACTTACAATTTTTTTTATACACTCAATAGCAATCGCAGTACGCCATTTCAAAAATAAGATATATTTTCAATTTTTTTAAAAACCGTGAAAAAGTAGTTTTGCCCCAATTATTCAAATATTCCCAGCGGATTTAATCGTATATGTCGACTTCTAAAATTTGGTAGCAGTAAATTATCTATTATTTGCACACTCACGTCTTTATTTTTATCTCAACAGACATTTTATATTCAATAAATTTATATAATTTTAAAACTAGGGCAGGGTGTAGATGAATGAGACAATTTTCATATTTAGACAGTAATTTTAAGTTTATACAATGTTAATTTCAAAGCATTGTTTAAAAGAATACCTCAATATTTAGTAACTTATTGGCACTATAGTTACAATTAAGTAAGAATTCTTGTTGGATTTTAATAATTTTTGTAATTTTATGATTTTAACAATTTTTATAATGCATACATATTTTTACAAGTATCAATAGGATAGGCAGAAAAATTTGCGAAAAACATATTTTATTCCACACTACAATGGTATATTTTATTTATCAATTATTGATAACATATGTTTTAATGTTTTACTTTTTTAAAGATAGCAAACATTGGATTGTAATTCCATAGGGGGGACTCAAGAAATAAATATATTTTATGTAAGAAATACTTTTACCTTATAAAGTAGCTACAATAAAAATGACAACAGATTATTTCACTAACTAATGTTATGGATTTATCTCTTGTAAAATTTAAAAATTCTGTCAATAAAATATTTGAGATCACTAATTTCATAAAAATATTTAAATAGTTAGTTTTAAAAAATATTGTCAAAATTTGTTTCCCACTTATATCAATAAATATAACAAGAGATTATATCATTTTAGCATGCAAAAATATATAAAACTTAAAGATTATCCATTAGTTCCTTTAAAGCTCAAACAGAAACACTTACTTTGGTTTTTGAAAAATATTATTTGTGGAATATTCTAATTTTCTGTAATATGTAGTTTTGAAATTATATATGTTTAATGATCTCAGTGATACCTTTATCAAATAAAATACCAATTTATTTATGATTGTAGAACCATATAAACATTTTTGTTTTCACACTGATCACCTGGTTTATTCAACTCTACTTTCCCAACTCAATAAAGTAAGGTACGCAATATGACTGCATAATCTAAAAGAAAAAATGTATTTTAATAGTAATAATTTCTACAGGCTATTTAATAATATTTTTTTTCTCTTTGATGGCACTGTTGTAGGATTATTAGTGTCCCGTTTCAAAGGAATATCCTTATCCTGAATAAAACAGATATCTGGATCATGTAGAGGTATAAAGCCTGATACTTTCCATTCATCAGCATTTTCCCGCACTTTCACTAGTATTGACATAATGTCATCTTAATCTTCATCGTCATCCGGAGAAAGTTTAACAACATTTCCGGAATTGATTCCGCAAAAATTTTCGCAAATCGAAGAGCACTTTTTTCTTATCTCTACATCGAGCGTGTATGTAAGTTGGAAAAATAGCCTATTTTTGAAAGGCCGTATTGCACTTGAAGAAGTTCAAATAACACAAAGGACCGAAACTAGGAAGGGAGTGCAAATAGGGCATGTGCCCCCGGGCTCCTAAACGAAGGCAAAGGGGGCACCAAATGAAGATTTTATTTGTCGATTAATAGATATATGTATAGTTTATATGAAATTTGGATAAAAATGTTTCGCAGCCGGAAAACTAACAAACAGTAAAACTAAATAATAATAATAATAATACACGAAAACTGTAACCAAAATAGAAAAATTAAACACTAATCCGGTTAGAATTCAACATCAGCAATTCTAACGCCCCCCCCCCCCCCAAAAAAAAAAAACAAAAAAAAAACAAAAAAAAACATTTAAAACTATTTTATTGCAAGCAAGAAATTGTAAAAAGAATGCTTCCATAGGTTTCACATTAGCGTTCCAGTTTCTTCCCGTGACTAGTTTAGTCCCACGCGAAAACATTTGCACGTTAAAGTTAAACCTATTGGCGCATTCTTTTCAGAATTCATGCTTGAATTTCAATATTTATTTTTTTTTTCATATGATATCTGAGATCGATATCTAATGTTGTGCATTTTTAATTTTTCGAATTTGGTTGCATTTCTTTAATGAGAATACTTTAAATTTCAGAAAATTTCCAAACAGTTTTCCAAAAATGAAAGTGTAAAACCCGAAAGAGTACATGAGCACAACATTAGATATTGATCTCAGTATCCCATGAAAAAAAATATATACATTTAAATGTAATAAAATGCAATCGAGATATTTGTCAAGAATGCTCCCATAGGTTTAATATTACCTTGCCAAAGTCTTCGTGTGACTAATTTAGTCTCATAATTCATGTAACTGTGATTTTAAACGCCTCAATACTACAACTACCGTAAAATATTTGAAAAGAAAATATGTATATACGGAATCCGGTCTTTAAAGAAAAAAAATATATATTAAAGAGAAAGTATATGAAAAATTATACATGCTAAGATGGAAAGCTGTTTAAAGCGAAATATATTTCGACTCCTTTCGGCTCGGTTTTCAAGGTTTTAATGAATCAATATTTGACAAAGGTGATTACGTATTTCAGTAATACGTATTTAATGATTACACACTTAAAATTTTCAAAATCCGTCTATGAGAGATTTATTAAAATTATCGTGGTCAATTTTCTTTTTAAGGGGTATGGGGCGCCAAAATCCATGTTTGCCACGGTTGCAAAAAAGACTAGTTGTGGCCCTGAAACACTTACTTTACTGCTACCAATATATAGAAGTTGACATAGACGATTAAATCCGTGGGAAACTTTTGAATAATCGGGGCAGAACTATGTTTTGTATGGTTTCTAAGAAAATTGAAAAAATTATCCTATTTTTGAAATGGCGTACTGCGCTTGCTATTGAGTGTATAAAAATGTTGTAAATATAAAAGTTGTAGAGAAGTTTATCTTCTTTAATACTGTAATTGACAAATAATATGCCACGGCAACAGTTCTCGAGATAGTTAATAAAAAGAGGTCCCAAAATTTTGTTGTTTTTTGGCCACAGAAAGTTTAGTCTTAAGAAATTTCGTTAGAAAATTTGTTTTTTCCATGTTGGCATCATTATCAACAATTCAGAAAAAAAATCTTCTACCCGACCTTTTGTAAGCAAACCCCCTATTTTGGTACATTTCCCCTGGACTGTAAGTGCATACAGCAGATTTTAAGAAAGAGAAAGAACCGAAAATAATTTATGAATTTGGTGTCATTGTGAAAATTCGGTGTTATTTTCATAACTGTCTGTTTTCCTACTCCATAATATAACTCGCAAAAGCTAGTAGATCAATTTGAAATTTAGTGAATACATTTCTCCTGCATATGAGATTTTCCGTATAGTTTCTTATGAAAGTCGATTTGTGTCATCCTAAAATATATATTAATTTTCATTCCCGTTTTAGCAGTTTTTCTTTCTGTATTTTGTGTCATTTTTTTCTGCTTTGCAATCTCAATATCTTTTAAACTTAAATGAATATCATTGATGCCCACAATATCGGTAGTTTCAAATCTAAAATTTCTTATTTAATATCATATATTTATGTCATACGTAATCATGTCAAATAATGTGGATTTCGATTTTTGTAAGTATTTCTCGATTTCGCGTCGTTTTTTTTTTTGTTTTGTTTTTGTTTAATGATCTAAAACTTTTTTAGCTTAAGTGTATTCTATGGCGATTTATAGAATTGGAAGTTGAAAAATTAAAATATTTTCATTTCAAATATGTTGTTAAAACAAAAAATAAAATAAAATAAAATAACGACATTAATAATATTAATAAATCGTTTACCT
Source organism: Maratus speciosus (assembly GCA_963932465.1). NCBI lineage: Eukaryota > Metazoa > Arthropoda > Arachnida > Araneae > Salticidae > Maratus > Maratus speciosus. The sequence goes on along the minus strand of OZ010791.1, from coordinate 324,403,615 downwards.
TCAAATAGCTAATCAAGAATTTGAATAAAATTTTTTGATTTTAGTAATAAAGAGAGCCTTGTTCTTGTATTTTAATTGGAAGCTAATTCAAAAGTTATTTTATTTAATATCATAGCATGCAACATTAGAAATTAAGCTGAAAATCAAGAACATGAATAAAATAGGTTTCAAATGAAAAATATAAAACATTCTCTGTTTTTACTTTGGTACTATTCCCCTTCCTTTCCAATCGAGTTAAATTTCTTTTGCGCAATTATGCTCTATGTATTTTTTTTACTTTTGTATTTATTATTTTATTTATTTTTTACGTGAGACCTTCATGCACCTCAAAACGCAACTGCTCATATAGGGTTAAAATGTTTCGAATATCAGTTTTGTTTTTCTGTCCATTCTCTATTTTTAAAACATCAAATGTAATGGAATGTCAACAAGAAAGAAAACTCGTGTGCCAATCATAGATTATAAAAGCCTTTACAACACTTCCACAATACGTTACCAAAACTTCCCTGTTTAAGAAAGCTAGAAGATGCCGAAGTGAACAATTTAGAAAACGCATAACAACATTTGAAAACCAGATCTAAACAATTGCGATCTATAGCCGGAATAGTACAGAAATTCTTTTATTTTAACCTGTAAATGAAAGGATATGCTTTTCAGTACATATTCCACAGAAAGCATGTTTTTGTACACCGGAGAACTTCATATCAATTTTCTTAGTTTCCTTATAGTGTAGCGCCATTAAGATATTTTTGCCATAGAATATAATGTAATGGAGCTCTTTTGAGTGTCTCTGTAAACAAAGTAAAAATCCTACACACTTCATTTTCAATTGCGACCATACTAACATCATCTTCAATACATCGATAACATACAGGGTGTCCAGCGAATAAGACCCTGATTTCAAAATTAAATATCTCAAAAACAAAGATAATAGAATTTTGCGGTAAACGGTTTGTTTATTAGTTAAGTAAAAATGTTATACAGAAGTTTTAAATTTAGTTGCAAAAACCGTTAACAGATGATGCTGTAATCGCAATACCTATAAATTGTGCTTCGAAGTCTAGAGCACTAGTGTCGCATTCGTAGATGGTTTCCTATGGAAAGACGAAATGTGGGAAGACCGCTTCTTAATTGGTGTGATGTGCAGAAGCGGAGCCATGTGTTGACAGAGATGAGATTTGTTTCAAATTTTGTTATAAGCTATTTCGGCCTGGATACCAGTGTCTGTGTGGAATGTCTTTTCTCTCCTAATTGGTACATCGTGGAATCGAATCCAAGCAGAGGAGGATTTGAAAAAAATGGAAATCTTTACTTTTTAATATTTTAAATAAATATTAAAAAGTAAAGATTTCCATTTTGTTGTGAAAAAACGTTTGAATAAAAAAATTCAAAGTTTCTAATTTTAAAATATTATTAAGCCCAAAGAAACCCTTTTTTTTTAAATCATTGCGAATTTATAATAATGATCCATAAATCTTTTTTTTTTTTTTTGTAGAAAATAGTTTGAAAAAATACAAAGTTTCCATTTTTAAAAACTTAATTAAGTTAAAAACATCATTTTAATGTAAAAACTCATTTTCATTTTTTTTATCATTGAGCACAGACGTATGGTGCAGCTTCTAGCGATATGATCCGAAGTTTTGGAAAGGAGTGCAGCCTCCAAAATACTTTTGCTTCGACGTTGATGATATAACTTATCATCAATTCCTTTTAAAAATGAAATAATTTAATGCAAAATTTCTGTCCCTAAAACTTTGTTTACAAAGAAAAGAAATATATGTGTTGTTCTAAAACCAAAATATTATGCCGTGATTTAAAAATATAAATGAAAAGTTCAAAATTACTTTTTTATTTATGGCTATTTTCATGAGCACTTGTAGTGTAAGTCACATACTACGATTTTTGGCTACGGTTATTTTAGAACGGAAAAATGTGACTTGTTTTATCAGAGATATATCATTAATTGAATAAGCCCAAGCAAACTTTTCGAAAATAAGAGTGGCCAAGAAGCATTGCAGTTATCAACAATGTGACTTACACTACAAAAACTCATAGAGCTAGCCTTCTAATAATTCAGGTATGAACAATAATACCAAAATATTATGCCGTGATTTAAAATATAAAAAATAAATAAAAACTACAAAATTATTTTTCTAAATTATATGCATTTTGATTTAAATAATTATATGGCATTAAAATTGAATTTAATAAAATATTTTAATAAGTTCTTACATAATGATTTCTAAACTTTTTATTGAAAATTCTATTAATTGAAATTCTCTAAAATTAAAGCTGGTGCAATAATTCTGTGACCAGGTGTCTCCACATCACCCAACGAAAAAGTGGACTTTCCCACTTTTCGTTCTACCATAGAGAACCATTTAGAAATGAGACGCTATTGCTCTTGATTTCGAAGCACAAATTATAGGCATTGCGATTACATCGCCATCTATTAACGGTTTTTGCAACTAAATTATCAAACTTCTGTATAACATTTTTACAGCTTAGCTAGTAAACAAATTGTTTACCGCATAATTCTATTGATCTTTGTTTTTGAGATATTTAATTTTGAAATCAGGGTCTTATTCGCTGGACACCCTGTATAAGAATTACATGACAAACCGAGTATATTTACAAGAGTTAGAGCACGAACCGATGGCAGACAGACAAACCGAAAACATAAACATTCTTCAATCATATTGGAAAATATAATAAAATAAAACCATAAGACAAGATGCAATATTTCACCTTGACTCAATCATGAAATACACAATATGTACTTTAAAAAGGCCACTCTTTTACTTAAAAGGCGACTAAAGTAATAGTATACATGTTACAAGTGAGAAATATACATTTTTTAAAAAAACATTTAGTCCTTTTGGCCTGCATTTCTCGAGGTCATCATCAGAGAATATTTTAATAACTAATTGCTGTTTATTTATACCAATACGTCACTTTGTTTTCAAATGGGAGAGCCAATAATTAATCAAAACGAAGTGACGTATTTGTATAAATAAACAGCAATTAGTTATTAAAATATTCTGTGATGATGGCTTTGAAAAAGGCAGGCCGAAAGGAATAAGAATTTATTTTTTTTTTTAATATATATTTTTCCCTTGTAACAAGTATATTATTATTTTAGTCGCCTTTTAAGTAAAACAGTGAGCTTTTTAAAGTTCATATTGTGCAATTTATATTGGAAAATGTTAAAAACTGCTAAGAAAATGAATGCACATTATGAAAATTACAAGATTTTTACTTAAACATCTTATTCTACATCAAATATTAAATAACTTTTCAACGCACACATCAAAGAAAAGATGTATAATCTGAAAATTAATACAAAAGACTAAAACTTCTAAACATGTTATTATTTTTCATTGGGAGTTCCTTTCGAAGACATTTCACAAACGTTCATGTTACGCACAATTCTGATTACATCACGTTTAACACCCATTCAAAATGTGCGACACGTGACTGAAAACAATACACTTACGTTTGATTCATTTTTCGATTCTGTGTATAAGTATAGCAAGAGTTCAGTCTTCTTTCAAAAACTTGTTCGTAATTGTCACTTCATGAAAAATATGTTCGTTCTTTCAAAACTGCCTTCAAAAGTTATTTTTATAAAAGAAAGAGAAAAACATAACTCTTATCATATTTAATATAGAAAGTAGACTTAAAACAGTGTAATTGTTAGCTGAAACCCTTTTTATAAATAACTGTTCAAAACATTTATTTTATAATTTAGAGCAATCGACAATATTTGACTTTCTGTGAATGTGATGGAAGATGTAAAATACAAGTAATAGGTGGTAAAACTATTAGACTTAATTTTATCTTTAGCAGATCTCGAATGTTTATAATCTAAAAATTCTTCCTAAAAATGCTTTTACAAATAAGGTATAAATAGCCATTAAAATAATTTTTAAAAAAACCTTGAAATAGTATTACATTTCCAAAACGATATTTTCCCAAAGCTTTTGTGTTTTTATTTTTATTCTAAATTAATTCAATTAATTAAAGTAGCTCATCAACAAAATTAAACTTAAAAAAATAATAATAATTTTATCCTCTTCAATTACATTAAAAGAACTTTGAAAATTAAAAAAATTCAAAAGATGGAAAATAGTTTTTTTTTTTTAATTTGTTGCAAAGAAGCAGAAAAGACAGCGGGAAAAGAATGGAGTAAGAAATCCCTTTCTGCTTTGAGAAGAAAATGATACAATATTTCCAATTAATCACTAAAAGATGAAGATTTTAAAGAATACTTTAACTAATACTGAAAATGAGACTATTTTCAAAGCTTCGTTTAGCCGTTTAAAAAATACGATTTTAACTTTTCCAGTCTGATATATGTAATACTTTTTAAATCTTATCTTAGAAAACATCATCATCAGCATCATCGTTAGGAATTTTCAATAAGCAGGGGATTTCCTCGACCAGTAAAAGGGTTTTTATTGTAAGCAAATCCATGTTTAATATGTTAAACAAATACAAATATATTGGCAAAATATATCACCAGCAAATTTTATAAGTAAATATAATGGAAAGTTTTATGTACGAATTAATCCAAAACAAATCGGATTAAATGATACTATAATTGATAGTAATTGACAATATATGTAAAATAAAAATATATACACTTTGTGGTTAATGCGGCTAATTAGACTATAACGTGGTTTCTGGAAACTCTGTACTATATAATTCACATATACTACATATTTTCTTATTATAATTAATCAAACGTTGGGAAATCACCACAGGAATTTTGCTGTTTCATAGCTCTATTTACTTTTTAAATTGGATAAAACTAAATAATTTCTAAGTATTTAGAAAGGGATTTTACCTGATATAATACTTAAAAATCTTCATATTTAGACATCATAATCAGTGGGTTCTAATGACTTGTCAAAATGATATATTTCAAAAAATATTTATGCTTTTTCTGCTTCTAATCTTTTTCCTAACTTCTGCCGAATAATCTCGCTTGAAAAGATTAAATTTCAGAATTATTTGCATTGAATAGAAGTTAGGAAAGAGATAATACTTAAAGAGATTTTAATACATCTAAGTGTAGAAAAAAAAGAATCTTACATTTTATAAAAGATTCACGTAGATTTGTGCAAAGTTACTCTTTTGATTAAAATATATTACTCAAATTACAAAAATATGTAATTAATTTACGATATAAAACAGTACATTACTTTACTTGCAAATTTTATATATCATCAAAGATATATGTAAGAAAGATGTATGTAGAAAAAAATAAGTTTAAAATACATAAACTACTTAAATCTTTATATTAAAATATCATTAAAATTTTGCTATACTCACACACATTTTAAAATCACTACCTGCCAATTATGAAATACCAATGCTTATTGTATGTAACTAAACTATTTAACTTGGATATGAAGTTGTCCGACTTTTTAGCAGAAATTCTCGAGTTACTTTGATGTACATTCTTCGAATTCAAAAAATTGCCAAAATGTCGAAGAAATGAAGAGATTTCAAAAGCTTTTCGACGGATACGAACTTTTTTTTATGATGTACCTTTGAATATATAAAAATTTTATCTGTAGGTAAAACGTATATTTGTTAAATATTTTTGTAACGCTATAAGTTTTAAAACTAAAAGACACTGGATAAGAACTATATACAGTAAACTCTGTCTAAGGCGGAATCGATCGGGACCAAGAAAAATTTCCGCAGTAGACAATATTCCGCCTTAGACAAATTTTACTCTACGTCTATGGATTCGCAGGGACTTGAAAATCTTTCCGAGTTAGACAGATTTCCGTCTTACACAGAGTCCGTCTTACAGAGAGTTTACTGTATTAATGAAATGTGCATTTTATATTTAATATCCTATGTAACCTCTAAAAATAATGAATCGCAGAATTTTTTTTTTCAAGAGTTTTAGAATTCGACCTAAATTAATTCTATGTAAAATTTGGTTATTACTCAAAAATAAATTTCAAAATAATTTATCAATAAATTTTTTATGCCGTCACTAGCGTTATTACTATCGCGTCTTAAATGTTTTTATTTAAAAGATTTAATTTTACAAACGTATAAAGCACATTTTACTAATGGATATATCAATAAAAAGTGACGAACACAAAATAATGAAAATAAAGTTTGTCAGCCTTTTATTTACTTAATAACAATTTTTGTATACCTGTTAAAAATGTAATTTTCTACCACCAAATGCAAAAACGATGACTGAATTTAGAGTTATAAATATTTTAATTCTAAATAATACAAACTATAAATATAAATAATTACATTAAAATTGATTAAAATAATATGTTAGCAATATTATGTATCGTCAAATTCCTGGAAAAATGAACATCTGATGGGAAATTTTAAATCATCCAAAAAATCTGAATTAATTATGATTAACTTGTTAGAGAGTAAATTTTAACTTGAAAATTTAATATGTATTCAAGATAAAATATTCCTTTCAAGTATTTGAAATTTCAAGTGAAGTTTGAAATTTTCGCTGCTGAAAATTTTTAAACTTCTAAAAATCGCACATTTTCATCGCACATAAGAGATCTGATAAATGTTCTGTGTAACGAGCACATTATATTCCGGTCTATGATATATTCCCCGATACAGTTGAAAGTGTTAACGATACTACAGAAAAACATTTTCATACGTCACAAATAGTGGAAAAATGGATTATTTAATGATAAACTAGGTTTAGTTGCTTGCTCACAGATGTTTTCAATCTAATTAATGAAGAAAGTAATCTAAATTTGTGCTAGTGCCGAGTTATTAATACGAAATTTAATATTAAAAATATATATTTACATAAGCATCCGTACTACCAACACACTTGCTAATAAAATTGGTTCTAATTGTTTTATTGCGTGTTCAATGAATTAAATTTTTTTGGATTTGACTGCTTGTAATTTTTTGTACATTTAAAGATAGGGTTATTTTCTACTAAATCAAATTAAAACTAGCTGGATGTGCTAATACCAAAACATTATTCTTTCTCTTTCATGTTAATATTTCAAAAAGTTATGAAACATGTTCAACTTTGATGTTCTTACTTCAATACTACACCAATATTGATTTTCATCTTATATTTCTGCTTTTTTTTCCTAATTCCCTTTCCTTTTCTTAATTTCCATCATAATATTTAACTAGTTGGATGTGCCAATCCCAGAAATTTCTTCTATCTCATGTCAATATTTCATTATAATTAGTTTTATTAGTATTTTTATTAGAATTAAGCATAACTTCATACACTTTTCGATGGTACAATACTGAAAATTGCACAAAAATCGCTATTACATCGCCCCCTTCCCGCGGAATTTTTCCAAATTCAGGGAGGACCTTCTTGCCATGGCCAAAAACATACACAAAAAATTTGGTTCAATTCTATGCATAACTTCATACACTTTTCGATGGTAAAATATTAAAAATGCACAAAAATCGTTACTACAGCGCCCCCTACCGGCGAATTTTTTTTCCAAATTAATGGAAGACCTGCTTGCCATAGCCAAAAAACTTTTTTTAAAAATTTGGTTCAATTCTATAAATAACTTCATACAATTTTTGATGTACAATGGCGACACACGGACTAACAGACAGACATTTTGTATAAACATGTTTTTTGTAATCTCTGCCCCCTAAAACGTGTAAATCCGTCGAAAACCGGAAGTTGAAAAAAGTCTCGATTACACAATACTTTCTTCTATTGAAGATAGAAGAAAGTAATAAAACCAATATCTTTCTGTATTCCGTTGTACAGCAGCTGCCTGAGAAAGCCGCGTTTTCTAGACGTTAATTGCTCGTCGCTGCATTAACAGCCGATGTAACTCATAACTATGAACAATTTAGAAGACTCGCTATTGCAGCACCCCCTGCTTCGGAAAATCCCCATTTTCAACTGCGACCTGAATTCCATAGTCAAAAACTTATCTGAATTTTGGTTCAGTTCTATGCATAACTTCGCACACTTCGGTGATACGGACATACGAACACACGAATGGATGGACAGACATTTTGTATAAACATCTTTTTCGGAATCTGACCTCTAAAACGTGTAAATCCGTTGAAAAACGGAAGTCGAAAAAATTTCGATTACAATGCTTTTATATTTAGAAAGAAGAAAATAAAAATATGACATTAGAACCTAAAATACTTGTTTTGTTTATCGTGTTTACATAATAAACTTAATTTTTTTCTTGAAAAAAATATGGCATATAGTTCATTATATTATATGGTACTCCCGTTAAAAGTTTTTTGTGCGTAATCTCCGTTGTTGGTTTCCCGGAAATTATCCCACATTTAATCAATTTATTAATTCACACATATTTTAAAACCAATCTAAGAAATTTAACACACATGTTGGATTTTCCTACATTATAATAACTGTGCAAAGTTTCATTTTAGTAATAATTAATTAAAACAAAAAAGAGTTAAAAGTTAGTAGTAAATCAAATTTTTATTTACTTTGCGTTTACTAACACAAGCCAAATAAAATGCATAGAATGTACAAAATTGTGTATCTGATCTCATTATAAAATGTAAGTGTCGGAAGTGTGTTTGAAAATTTATTTTATTTTATTTTCACTTAATAAATGAAAAACAGTAAATCGTAAATATATCTCAGAAATTTCTTAAAAATTGCTGACTCTCTTCGAATGTCTTTGATAGATATTCATAATTATCTAGGAGGTTGACAAATATTTAAAAGTCACCAATACTTACAAATTACTCACAAATTAATCATTATTAAAATAATCGCACACTGTAAAAAGTGACGTAATCCCATTCTTTTGGACTCTGAAACTTTAATATTCACAACGAGCAACTAATTCCATTCTAAAAATACATATGTAGCTATAACACGTTGAGTTAAACGTAAAATAGAAACTGCGGCAAATTTCATGGTGCCATGGGCAGAAATGTGCAAAGAATAAATAAAGTATTTGCAAGGATGTCGCTGGGACTCAACGACGGAGATTACGGGTTAAAAAAATGTTATTAAATGTGCGGAACCACGTGTGACCGAAAATTGTTCTATTTTAAATTGTGTCACCTTTATTTCATTACCGTGTTTTACAGTTTCACTTGCAGTCTACTTTGTAAGGAAGCTATGACTTTGTAGTTATTTACAAAACACAATATATACATACTTTTACTGTGTTATAAATATTCCTAGTGTATTTCATGAGAATATAAAAACAGAATTCTTTCATATAAAACTTTAATTATTGAAAGAATATTTATTTATAAATTCAGTTTAATGTGTATTTAAAATTCGGCACGAAAATATTTAACAGCTAGTAAATGTTCCTGTACAGTATTCGTTTTATCATGCAATCTGTTTAAATTATCCATATTTACAAAATAACACTTTTCATATCTTATTTCTGTCCCGCTTTAATTTTTCTTAATGTTTTGCTATACGCATGTTTCTATAATGTCTATCTTTAGTTTATGACATAAGAATATTACACAAAACCAGGCTAAAGATGAAAAAAAAAAAATAAAAAAAAAAAAAAAAAAAAAAAAAAAAAAAACCGCTGAAGATAAGAGTTAACAAGCCTTACTAAAAAAAAAAAACTTATTATTTAAGCTGTATATTAAGTTTTTCTGAATTGGTTATTCTTGTCATATTTACTATAGAGTCACAAATCTTAAAATCCATTTTTTGTCAGCGGAAAAAAAGATATCACCAACTTTCGACCTTTTAGAAAATTTTGCTATGTGTTGCTAAAAAAATTACTTTTCAGGCCCGAACCAGCAGTAAACTGCAACTAAGCAGATATCCTTGATTTGTGTAAAAATTGCACCTGGTGGTGTTTCATAGTACATTTTGAATCTGGTATCAACATAAAACTAGCCGGATGTGCCAGTTCCAAACCTTTCTTCTTTCTCATACATGTTAATGTTTCAAAAATTATACAGTGTTAATCCTTGAGTGTTATTACATCAATATTACACCAACTTTGATTTTCAACTTAAGTTTCTGCTTCATTTTACTAGTCAGAGTAAAAATGAGTTAACCTCAATCATAATATTTAATAAAATCAATATTTTCTTTATTCTGTTGTACATCAGCTGCTTGATAATCGCCAGGTTGATCTATACGAATTTCCGGTTGCTGAATGAACGGACGAATCTCCTTCCCCCTAGAACGATAAGTTCTCCTTGAACTTCGGTTCCAAAATTTATCTCCATGTATAACTTGTTTCAGTGTGGCGCCCCATGTTTGTTCTCCCTTCATTCAAAATTTTATAAAGCTCTTTCGTTTGTTCCACACCACAATTTAGGCAAATAAAAATCCAGGTAATTTCCTCTCCTAACATGGCAAATAGCTGTGATGTGTTGGAGTCAAGCCACAAGGGAATCTATGCTAAGTAACCGAAAAAACAAAGTCACCAAAACTGTAATGGGTACTGCCAACAGGACGGCCTAGACGCTCGTCGGGGTCCTTGCTGCCATGCGGCGTTCAGGGGCTTAACCGCTCCAATACCCGGTAAAAACCCATTTAGTTGGGGTGACCTGCAGTTAGGGACCTGGTCATCAATTAGAAAGAAATAAAGGACAGCTGATGTACAACAGAACCGCGAAAAATCGAGAAAAATTGCTATCGCAGAGCATCCTTTGGGGAGAAATCCCATTTTCAACTGCGAACTGTAGACCATAGCCGAAAATATACATATGAAGTTTGGTTTAATTCTATGCAGAACTTCATACACTTTTCCATTGTACAATATTAAAAATTTAACAAAATGTATTATTACAGCTCAAATTCCGGCGGATTGTTCCCAAATTCACGTGAGAGAGTAGCCAAATAATATACAGTAGATTTCCGTTACAACGAACTCCACGGGATCACTAAAATATTTCGTTGTAACGATTTTTTTTTTTTTTTTTTTTTTTTTTTTTTTTTTTTTTTTTTTTTTTTTTTTTTGCTGTAACGGAATTATTTCTATTTATCTAATGAATTATATATACACGTGCATTAATTTTGCAAGATAAATTTACCTTTCACTAGAGGAGATTTTAATGGAAAACTAGTTAAATTAACATAGAAAAAGTTAGTAAAATTCAGTATTAAAAATATAAAATTCGGGACTAAAATTTATTTAGTAATACATTGTTCCAGAAAATCTGTGATTTTAGTTTGTGCAAAGGAATGCGTAGTTGATGATAACAAAAATGTGTACAACGAATAAATGTGAGAAAATACCTCCTCTGGAATATTCTTTTGATGAGGAACAAAGCAAGCATTTTATCAGAAAAGCAGAAAAATTCCTTTCACAGTGAAGTCCACCTGATGTCTATCATGTGATAATTTTGAAGCGCACAGGCTAATGAATGAAAAGGAATTTGGGAAAAGAAATAGACAAAAGAAACAATAGCAAAGAGGAGAAAAATCTGTAATTGCACTGTCCCTAAAACAACAATGTTATTTTTTTCATCTTCGACATACTATTTGAAGCCCATTTCATTTATTTTAAGCAATTGAAAAAAAGAGTTCGATGAAGATTTTTCGTTGTAACGGAATTCCTAAAAAAATGAACTTCGTTAAATCGGAATTTTTAATACATTGGGGTTAATGGAATTTGAAATGGGGATTTGTCAAATTTCGTAGTAACGGTATTTTTCGTTGTAATGGAATTCGTTATAACGTAAATCTACTGTACATGAACTTTTATTCAGTTCTACGCATCACTTCAGACACTTTTAGATGATATAAAGCAGACATACACACATACGGATACACGGACATACAGACGTAGACAGACATTTTGTATGAACATGTTTTTCGAGATCTCTGACACCAAAAACTTGTAAATTCGTCGCAAAAGAAATTTCGATTCTAATATTTTCTTCTTTAGAAAGAAGAAAGTAAACAATACAAAATGAACTAACAGTTTCAAGAGAAAACAAAATCATCGTAGGTGCCATGTATTGTATTCGTGATCACATTCTTATGCTGTGATGCGATTAATTTAACTCCTTAACGGTTAAATGACGGTTTAAAAATTCAAACTGCTTATTGGCATTATTTATTTATTTATTTATTTATTTATTTATTTATTTATTTTTTTTTTTTTTAAGAAATATCCACTTTATTTAATGACAGGGAAAATGATACTGTAATAAAGCCAATTACACTATTTTATAAAACTGGTGGGAATCAAACAATCTGAATAAAAGACACAGACGGTGAATATAACGGGAGCGATAATTAACCCTTAAATGCCTGGTGTTGCTTTTCGGCAACATGCCCAATTTAGGCTATAAAATACTATTAGAATAATATTGAAGCTATAATGCCTAATGTTGTCAATAAAATACATTCTGAAAATATTATTAAATCGATTTTCAGCATGTAGATGGCAGCACATGTGCTGTTTAAGAATAAAGATAGATTTATTTTTTCAATTGTTGCTACTTGTTCTTTTTGTTTTGTTTGGGAGCTTGCAAAATACCCTATTTTCACTTGCAGTGAGCAAGTGAAATTTATTTCTTATTATAGTTCCTAAAATTCTTGTGTGTTTAATATTATAGAATTTTATCAAGGCAAATTATTTTTTTCAATTAAACACCAGTATTGCCGATTAGTAACAAACTGGTTTTTAGCCGTAAACTATACTTAAAACAAAATATGATTTTTTAAAGTATTTTTCCCATGATTTATTTTAAAAATGAAAGCCGAAAATCATTATTACAATGATTTTTGAAAACTCAGGCATTTAAGGGTTAAAATTTAATATGCGCCAACATGGTCTCTTAGTTATGAAACATAATTACTTTTTGAATTAGTAAGCGTTTTTTCGACGTTATTTCAGTATTTTATTCTTAAAACATATTGCATTCAGAAAATATTTACAGTAAACTGATCAATATATAGTACTATGAAATTATTCTAAACACTGATATTTCTTTTGCAGAAATTGTAAATCTTTATTCGAGAAAAAATTACAATTTTCTTCACAGAAACCTAATAACTAGTTAAACTTTCAGAAACAAATCAATATTTCTTATTTTGAAAAATTATCGTTTCCAAAACATTGTATTTGGGTGAAACCTAATATTACCTGGCCTTTTCTTTAAAAACTGTAATTATCCTTAGAACGGTTTGTTTATTTTCTGCACAATTTTGATTATCATGTTACTTGAAAGATAATTTATACTCCATCAATTTTTCAGGAAAAATTGCTTTGGTAAATAACCTAAACATTTTTTATCAATATTCAAAAATTTTAACTTCCAAAAGATGTAATATTTATTGATAAAAGCAATGTTATTTCTTTTCATAAAGCATAAGAATTAGTATACATAAAATTTGAATGAAATCCTCTTTGGAAAAATGGGATATTTTTTTAGAAATTCACAATTTCATACATTTATGAAGATATGATTCGTAAAGCTTTTCAGTTTTTTTTTTCTATTTTTAAATTTAATTGTATTTTCATTAGCAAATATGGCCATTTATTTAATGAACCATTTTATTAAAAAAAAATTGTTTTGTATTTTAATTATGCTTTGTTTACATTACTTTTTTGTTTAAATTTGGTTTATTTTAGCCTTTTGAATTTTGTTTTTAAAATGACAATAGTTTTTTTTTTCTGTATTGAGTGCAGGATGGACGTGTGTTCAGAAACCTGCAAGCTTTTAACTGTGGGAGTGGAGTTAGGACTTTACGTCCTCCCACTGATGAAAAACAGAGAGTTTTTTGCCTGTGTTTTTGTTTTTTACCTGTATTTTTGAAAGTTTTGGGGATTTTTATAGTTAAATATTGCTGAGATACACCTTCTTTTCAGAGTTATGGTGATTTTTGCATTTGTAAGTATAGATGAAATATATATATATATATATATATATATATATATATATATATATATATATATACAGGGTGATTCAGTTAAACGTTTCAGAACTTCTAAGAGGGGTAGGGTACATCCTGACAACTCGAAATCATGTAGCAATGTGGGGTCGGAAATGCTTTCCTGAAGCGGTGTTATACACAGAAGCACCATAAAGAAAAGGGACCGTAAGTGAGAAATCGTTTTAATAATACATGAAAAGAAGCAAAAAGGATATGTATTAAATTAAGTCTTCGAAGTTGCTTCCACGGGCTACAATGCACGCCTCACATCTCCGACGCATAGACATCCGAACGTTCTGGAATACTCCAGGCGAATTTCGAATTTCTCCGGCAGCTACTACGATTATTGCAACCAGCTCCTCAGCATTGTCAACAGGGCTGTCATAAACTAGCGATTTCATATGACCCCAGAAATAAAAATCAAGACATGATAGGTCGGGTGACCGAGCAGGCCAATGCACGGGATCACCACGTCCGATCCACTGTTGACCAAATGTGACATCCAGGTAGTTACGAACAGCTCCGCTATAATGGGCAGGGGCTCCATCGTGTCGGAACCACATTGTCTGTTGCGTCGATGCAGAAATCTGTTCATCTCTCAAAAGTTGTGGCAATACTTGCTGCAGAAAGAGCAAGTAGTTATCTCCTGTTAGACGACACGGTAACAAGTAAGGTCCGATGAGGTGATCTCCCATAATACCGGCCCATACATTGACCGAAAATCGAATCTGTGCTTTCACGATGTCGTATTGCATGCGGGTTCTCGACCGCCCAGATATGGTCGTTATGCCAGTTGAAAATTCCTTCCCTTGTGAAGGATGACTCATCGGAAAACAACACTTCAGCAGGAAAAGTGGGATTTGTAGCCCATTTTCCAAGGTACCACTGTGCGAAAGCAATACGAGGTGCATAATCTTCAGGTTGCTGTGTCTGGACACGCTGCACGTGAAACGGATGCATGTCTTGTTCTCGGAGACTCCTCCAGACGCTACAAGGGGAAACCCCGACTACGTTTGCAAGACTTCGTGTACTCGTTCTTGGATTCCTCTGTACATGCTGCAGCACATTCTGTTCGACGGCTGGAGTTACGTGCTGTTCTTACCCTGATCCTGTCAGCTCTTTCAAATGAACTAACAGCTAACTTCTGGTGCAGTCTTGCAAATAAACGACTGGGACAGTAGCGTGGCGTGAAAATTTTCGGTGGTCATCGCAATTATTTAAGTTTGTGGTGAAAAATTATTAACTCTAAAATTCAATGGTTTAATGTTCAAAAAAGAAACTTTAAAACATACCTTCACTTATACATGAACTCCAAATGTTCTGCTAAAACTGGATCGTAGAGTTTTAAAAGCTTATTAAGAGTTTTAAAATATTGCTTGGTCATCGCCGCATCCAGCGATGACCGGACGCCACGCCACTGGACTGGGAATACGTCTCTTCAGATATCGTTCCGCGTACAAACGCTGTGCGGCTGGCCCACTACAATTTGCAGCCCCGTACACCAAATGCATATCGGCTAATTCTGCGTTCGTGTAATCATCCATCCATCCTACTAACTTGCCGTTCTTGTGCGAAATGAAGATTTCCTGTGTGAAGGCGCTTACCTTCACATATTAATATTAAGACCTTTCCTCTTTCCCCCTTTAAAATTACATTTTTTTAAATTCTTAAATTTAATTATCTGTCTGCATTCGGATTCAATCTGTTTTTAGCGCTCTTTTCCCTTCATAAATTAAGCATTCAATTCTCAGTCTCTTTAATATTTTAACCGCAGCGCCCTGCAGTTAAAAGAAAAGAAATCATTTCCTTTTCTCGCCTAATAACTGGATTCTAATTTTCATCCTTCTGCCTTAGTTTGATGATATGCAGAAATTAGTCAGACATATTACTTCTACATTTTTAGCTGTTGATCCAGATGTTAGATAGATGTGTCATTTCAGTTATTAACCCTGTCATTATTTTGTTTTTGTCTTTTAACGTGCTCTTTCGGCCGCTTCAATCCCATGAGAACTTTACAACCCCTATGGAATGTCTTTCGCGGTTTATGAGCTAGAATTCCTACGCAGCTATTGGCGTTAAATATTTCTTATTACTCTTTTACATTCCCCATTCAATTTCAATTATTGTACTTTGACCACATGTCTTCCTCTCTTTAATCTCGCCACATAGTATATATATTTGGCGAAATTGTGTATGTAAGCTTGCCAACACTCGAGATTTCGAGAAAGTGTATTTTGAGTCAGACTAGCTTCTGAACTCGCATGATGTGAATAAAAAGAAATGTAACTCTTCGCTCCCTTCTCCAACACCGGCTTTCGCCGGATAATCCAGGCGTGGTTGAAAGAATCCCGGGGTATAATAAAGCCCTTCAGTCATCATACCACTGAATACACTTATTTTTAATGCTTCTTGTCTGATTACTCATAGTAATTAAAAATTGATTTCCAGCCTCTTGATGTGTTTGACGTATCAACAAAAGGAAACATCCTACCACAAGAAGAACTTCTTCATACCCTGCACGAAAGCTCGGAACTTTCGCACAACGCCATCTACCGCGTCAGGAAAGCATTTCTGACTGTCCATTGGTATATGATTCTGGTTCGTCAGGATGTACCCTACCCCTCTTAGAAGTTCTGAAACGTTTAACTGAAACACCCTGTATATATATATACATATTTATAAGGGTTGCCACTTTGGTCTCCATTTCTATTCAGAAATTTCGAGTTTATACCAGAAATAAAGAATATAATTTATGCTTTATTTAATGAGAGACATTAAGCGATCACATAAACTCAAAATTTTTCTTTCGGAATTTCCGGTGTGAAAGTGAAATTTCGGATTAAATTTGGAGGCCATACTTGCGATCCTGGTATACATATATATGTATATAAATCGGTTAAAAAATAATGAAAGCATAGTGATAAAATATTTTAAATTGCCTTATCTATTCTACTCGTTCAATAGATTAATTTAACAAGATATATTAAAAAGATTTTTCAACGAAACTTATCCGAATTATGTACTTGTAAAAATATATATGAGGTAAAATATATAGTATATAATGAGGCTAAAAATATATATAGGTGGCTCTTCCCCCTACGAGCTACGCTCGACAACCCCCGTTCAGGCTTCGCAGCATCTAAAAATACGGTAATCTATCCTGTTTTTAAAAAATTATCCGATTACGGGTAATTGAATGTTGTTATCACGAACGGCGATCTTCTGTAATCGGGTCGTCATGTTTTTCCGTTTGAATAGGGCTTTTTTTTACAGTTACCATGGCCTCATTCACCTCTGTTCCGGCAGATTACGACTGTTTTGGAGATTGATAAGAAAGATCAATTGCATATTTGAATATCAGCTTGTGTATCAGGGTTGGGTTTAAAATGTCGCTTCCTCTCGGGTTTTTATAACGACACTATGGACAATATCCTTCCTTTGTATTCGAGGTTAGAAATCTCAGTTTGCATGGAAATAGCATTCAGAACCACGGTATTGAAATGCACAGTGTTTTGAAATTTTACTCTTATATTTTACATTTTGATGGAGTTTTAAATATTTTCAAGACCAGACACAGCTTATGCATGAAATATTTTCTCTATTTTAATGCACCATCATGCATATTTTCAGATTTTTTTTTTATGTAAATTATTCATTTTAATTAATAAGTATATACAAAATGTCTTATATTATTTATCGAACAGTAATTCGCACAAAATAAATCGAAAGTATTTTGCGCATGCATTTACTAAATTTATGCTGCATCAAGTGATGAAATATATAAACAAATCTGCTAGCCGCTTTTTTATGCCATATGATTCCCAATGTGATATCAGATAAATATTGTCAATACAAAAACAGTTTTAAAAGTATCGGTTTAATGTATAACGTAATTTTCACCAACCAATGCGTTTCGCGTAAATAACTTAATTAATTTAAAGAGTTTTTCCCTCTCTAAAGATTATCGAGTAAATATGTACTTCAATTTAAAAGTGTCTAAGAAAATTATTATTTGAGCTTTTTAAATATGAACTAATTTTCACCATTAAAAGTTTTTCACGCGTCATAATTTAATTATTTTAGATATTTTACATATGATGATATTTATTGCTTGGGCACATAACATATGATGTAGTTGTCACCATAAAATGTGTTTATAAAATTATTTTAAGATTTTCTTACTTTTTTAATATCGACATGTAAATTCAATTATTATGACATAATTTGTCCTATTTCCTGCTTTTAACACGTGTTTATTTATTTATTATTTTAAACTTTCATTTCTACTTTTATTAGTCCCATTTAAACACATTTTTATTTAAAAGAAAATATAATTCTTTGCGCTTTTTTATAAATTGGCATCAATATGAAATATATATCTCTTGAAATGATGCAAATTTGAATACAAAATTGAAAAATAAACTTAAACAAATTAGTCAATTTAAAAAAATACACGCTGTCTGCACGCCACAAATTTATGAAGTAAATCCCTAAAACAAAATAATTAAATTCCTATGTATAGTTTTTCTCCTATAAAACTTTTAAATGGAACGAATTTGAGCAAACTGCCCTTAAAATATTTATTCAATTAAAAAAATGTTTTCTTCTCACGGGTTTATCAATAATTTCTCTATTAGTTTACCCATTTTAATATTTTTGCGTGCAGTAATTTTCATAATATTAGTGAAGAAAAACCTCCGGTCGCAATAAAATCATTTAACGGCGCCGGTGACGGCGTTAGTTACATTTTTAGAATATACAGATACGTTATTACAAAGTTAGAATGTATAAATGCAATATGATAACAAAAAACAATTATGGCTTACACAAATCTTTTTTTGCTACAAGAAAAATTTCGAATACGCAAATAATGACCAGTAGCATTAAAATGTCAGTTTTACGTCTTTTCAGATAAAATTTTTCAAATTTAAACGTTTCATACTTTGCTGTTATCTTAGATCGATGTTAATGCTTTCAATTGCTAAAACCCTGTATATATATATATATATATATATATATTTATATATTTATTTATTTATTTAAATATATATATAAGTCTGTGAAGTGTTCGAAAATTCTGCTTTCTTTGAGAACAAATAAATGCATTTTCATTCACTACACATCTTGAAGATGCCATAAGAAAAATAAATAGAAGTATCAACCATATGCTCATGTTTTCATAGTAAGTTTTCAGCGAAAGTTTTCAGTTTTCAACGTGCCGAGTGCACGTAGCACGTTTGAGATGAATGATTTTGATTGCATCACGCTCATAGCAGATTCAAAATACATTAAACGTGACCAGTAAAATTTATTTTCTGAACTTTCGCCTTATATATTTATTGTAAACTAAGAATGCATTTGTATTTTTCAGTATAAAAATTGTTGTTTCTTTTATTAGCTTTTTAGTTTTCATTTTATTGCACACCGAAAAATGCATATATACATAGATAGATAACTGACGAAAATGATTTCAAAATCATGTGAAATTTTCATTATGTTTTATGTTTACAAAATTATTTATCATTATGTAGGAGTGTAACGAATATTCGTAAACTATTAAGTATTCGGCGCTTTTGTCAAATATTAGGTTAGCCGAATAGTAAATGTCAGTTGGCCGGATATTTCGGTCAAATAAGATAAAACACCCAGTAAATTGCATCTTAAGGATTTATTTCTAGTTCAAATCACTATTTCAAAATTTTGAATCCATTTTATACTTATCTCTCTGTTTGCAAGCATAGTAGGGATACACTAAAACATTATTGTTTCAAAATTTTGAAACATTATGCATTCCATTATTAAAAATTTTATTTTTCATAAATTTGGTCAATGACTCGAGTAACTGACAAAAAACCTATTTTGAAAAACAAATGCCTTTCACTTTATTAGCAAAAAAATTTTTTTAAGTTATTTTATGTTTCAAGGAATTTATGCATTAAAAATCCTTTAATCTTTATTGTTGGAATGTTATTCCATATGAAGGTATGAATAAGAAATTCCTCAACAGTAAATAATAAAATGTTAAAAGTTTTATCTTTATGTTATGTGAATTGTTCGATTGAAATATATTCCGATTAGAATGAACAAAAACACATTTGTTTGAAGAAAACTACAGTAGAATAAGATGCTGCATACAATACTTTTAGCATTCACAATATGAAAACGCATATTCTTGAGAAATATTTACAAACACAAATATAAAGAAATACTTTAAACTATGTTTTAAACATTATAGATTTTCTTCTTTATCTAGAATGTAATAGACAGTTTCCATTATTGTATGAGTTGGTTTGGCTTCTTCAAGTTGAAAATCTTTAACTAATTGATTTATTTTACTTCTTAGTGAAAGTAGATAATGTCTATCTTCTTTTCTCTAAATTTCTATTAATCTTTCCTAAAAAGTATTTTGCGAATCCTAAGGATGTTATGGGATAAGATTTTTTAAAACAATTTATTACTTCATTAACTACATTTTCATATTCTGAGCTTATCAGCATATCGTCTACATATAGTACGAGATTATCTTCTTTGATTTCTCTTTAATGAAGGTACATGGATCATCATCACTTTGTTTAAATCCATATGCCTCTAGATCAGCAATTCCTAAACTTTATTGGCACATGGCCCACCTTTAAGTAAAAAAACATTTTCCGACCCACCTAATATGAAGGTGTACCAAATATCAGTAAAAAGGCAAATTTTCGTACGAATGATGCGTTATCAACAAAACAAGAATTGGTAATCCCAATGTGTATAAATGAAAAAAAATAATTAAAACAACACACATATTATAAAAATAAGGAAGAATACGTTTAATTATTATCAAAACACAACTTTAGAATCAGTGATATTTCTGATATTGGTATTTAAATATGAAGGCATCTACATCAGGGTTAAAACTGGTTAATTTTAACCTTAAGGGGTCTCAGGACTCTTAAAGCTTTAAAATTTTCGAAATTTTAATTTTTTTAGATGATAAACTTCAATGTTTTCTGAACATTTTGATATAATTTTTGTCTTGAAATTCCCATTAGAACAGAAGTTATGGCTTTTAGAATGATACTCGCTCAATAGCAAAAGCGGTGTTTCCAAAACTTTGAAGTCATTTTTCTGCAAATGACGTTTTTGGACATAACGCGCACGATATCTCAAAAACTTCTGATTCTTTTATCATGAAATTTTCAAACTGTATGGTTCATGTTAGTCTGTATAAACTGAACCTAAAATTTCCTTTTTATTGTAAAAATAAAATATTTTTTTAGGGGGTCATATTGTTAAAATTTTCTAAATTTTGCATTAGCTAAATACAACTTTGTATTAAAAATATAAAAATGCTTTAAATACAAATTTATTTAGGTTCAGTGTAATTATTAAAATCTGAAGTATAAGTAGGCACCAAAATGTTCATTCTAGTTACAAAATTTATTTTGTAATCGTGCGCATAATCTGTTATGCCGATTTTCTGCTCGTCAAATGTCTGACAGTTTAGAGCAACCTGTAAATACTAATTCTGCATCTTGCAATTTTTTAAATCTTTGCAATGAAATAACATACTTATATATTTCATTCCCAATTAAAATTGTGTCTTAATATCAAACACATTTTAAGATATTAAATGTTGAAAATGGTCTTTTTTTTCTTTTTTTCCAATTTTAAGAGTCCTGAGACCCCTTAAGTAACATTTTACACGCTATTTGCTTTTGTATTTAGTTTTCAAAAACAGCAAAGTAGAAAAAGCACGTTCGTGTTGAACTCCATCAACAACCTCAATGTTCATTTAGGTATTTCTGGATATTATGCTCGCATATTTATCCAGAAGAAAATTAAGGATTTTCCTTGAAAACTGTAATTTAAAAAAGGAATCGCAAGGATGCTCAATTAATGAGTCTTCTTCAAGTATTCAGAATTTTGGCCTTTTCTTTTGCGTTTTCGCGTTGCATGCATTATAATTACAAATACTTGACTCTGGATCAGTACCACTTTCACACTTATTATAAGCACCAGTGGAAGTTAACCCCTTGGGGACGAGCGATCAGTATACGCGCCGCGTAAGGTTCTCAGAATCCGTGTTTATTCTCATCAGTAAATTTTTATTGTAAATTTTGCCTTATTTAATCCGTGCATTTTCCAAATTCAATTAGGCAAAATTTCTGTTTTGAAAAACCGGTGATAAAAGATTAAATTATCTGTGAAAACTCTCGTCCCGAATGGTTAAAGGTTCCTTACAATTTAAATTCTCTGTTTTACGGCACGATCCAGTCCTAAACCACTCATCCATAATGACACTAAATCTACACTCAATCAAAACAAAACTTAAACTATCACCCAATCTCATAAGCAGAGAAAGACTTTTCATAATTAAATAACAAATAGGAAAATGGGAGAAAGTAAAAGCGCAAGTAGTGTGCGCGCATTCCCGTTTGAGATCAGGGTCCAGAGTTGAAATAACGACTGCACGACTACTGTCATGTCTCACAACGAGGTCATAAATACGAAATACGGACTGACTGTTTAAGAAAACATTGTCTTCCAAAAAGTTTTAGTTTAAGCTAGTAGCTTTCATGATTATTGCAGTTGTAAAATATTGTATTTATTATATTTTTAAACAGATGAAATAAACGATATATTTTGTAGAAAACTACGATTGCTTCGCGACTTGGGAACCGCTGCTTTAGAGTATACTCTATTTCTTCATTTCGCACATAGCGGCTTGTTTGAGACCGACCATATATAGCCTTTTTTAATCCTTTTGTCTGACTGTTTGAAATTCTTCTCTGA
The DNA here is from genome assembly GCA_963932465.1 of Maratus speciosus. Classification (NCBI taxonomy): domain Eukaryota; kingdom Metazoa; phylum Arthropoda; class Arachnida; order Araneae; family Salticidae; genus Maratus; species Maratus speciosus. Next base: position 324,380,964 of record OZ010791.1, on the reverse strand, counting down.
GAATTATCTTCACTTTCTTTTTCTGCTGAGCTGTCTACAAATTTTTCATACGTTTTTATCTCATTGGCACTATTTTCATTTATTTGGACAGCTTCACAATCATTTTCAAGATTTTCTTCTTAAAATTTGAAATGCATTGAAAATGAAAGTTTTTCTTTGAGATTTTCTTGAAAAAATCCTCCAGTTAATTTTTTCAAAAAAATTCACTGTTCTGCTTATTACTATTTTTCTTCCCCCTGTTTAAATTCAGTAGCCCTTGCTTCTTTAAACGTAAACAACAAAGATTCCTTCAGTGGCTTTTTTGTCAAATTTTTGCCTATTCTGCTTATGAACATACACATAAGCTTTGCATCGAAATAATTTAAAGTGACTCAGATTTGTCTTATCCCCGTTCCATATTTCATTGGGCGTCTTTCAGTTGATTTTGTGGGTAAACTATTTTGTAAGTAGGCTGCTGTAGCTATGGTTTCTGCCCAAAATGTTTTTGACAATTTAGCATTTATAGGCATAATTTTACATATTTCAATAAGCGAGTAGTTTTTTCTTTCTTCGACTCTCCATTTTGGGCTGGCGAATATGGCGTCTTCGTTTCGTGATTTATTCCTAAGTTCTTGTTTGCCCCCACATAAGTTGGGGGTTAAAGCACTGTTTCTCTATACCCATTGCCGGTGAAGTGGTTCTTAAGGTAGTCTCTGACAGACTCGTTGCAATATTATTTTCCATTGTCGCAAGGATTTCATCTTCAATCTAAATTTATTTGTTGTTGATGTAACATACGCTTTTAATTTATCAAATACTTCATCTTTAGAGTAAATAAAACGTACTTGTAAATATCGAGAATAATAATCAATAAATGTAACGAAATTTCTTTTTGATCCCTTACTTTTTGTTTCAGTAGGACCGCATACATCACTGTACATCAAATCAAGTGATTTTCTACTTCTATATTGTGTTTCTTTTGGAAATGATTTTTCTGTTAGCTTAGCTTTTATGCAACTCGAACATTCAGTATTATGACAATAATTATTCGCAGTAATACCTAAAGCTAAATCATCCTTTTGAATTTTCTTGATGGATTCCAAATTTCTATAGCCCAGCCTCGGCTGCAGTTTTAGAATGCAGTTGACATTAGAACAAACGGGTAATATTTCTGAAGCTCTATAAATCTTTTCATTTGTGGGTACTATTTTTAATCTGTATAGGATAAGATGTGACATGTCCTGAACACTTACGTACCTTTTAAACTACATCATCCAAATTTTCGGAGTTGTGTATGTGTTCGGTGAAAATCTAACATAAAATATAAGTCCTTGATGCCTTTATGTTTTATAAAAACTGATTATACTAGATATTATTAAAATTGTTCTAAAACATACATAAATATTAATATGTCGGCTATCTTTAGAAAATAACACAAGGCACGAAATGAAGCTTCTGCATACCGAATTCAATGTGCTAGAGTTCAAATAAAAGTATAAGAGAATGAAACTATATTTAGAATATTTTTGGAAGAAACAACTAGATCAGCAGGCGGGAGATATGGGAATTAAAACTTCTCCAAAAATATTGATGGGCTAATAATTTACGTAATACGAATACATATACAGGGTGTCCAGCGAATAAAACCCTGATTTCAAAATTAAATATCCCAAAAACAAAGATCAATAGAATTATGCGGTAAACGGTTTGTTTATTAGTTAAGCTGTAAAAATGTTATACAGAAGTTTCAAAATTTAGTTACAAAAACCGTTAACAGATGGCGCTGTAATCGCAATGCTTGCAAACACTGCTTCGAAGACCAGAGCGCTAGTATCTCATTCCTAGATGGCTCCCTACGGAAGAACGAATATTGGGAAAGTCCTCTTTTTCATTGGAGTGATGTGCAGAAGTGGAGACATCTGCTCACAGAATTATTGCAAAAGCTTTAATTTTAGAAAATTTCAATTAATAGAATTTTCAATAAAATGTTTAGAAATCATTATATAAGAACTTATTAAAATATTTTATTAAATTCAATTTTTAATGCCATATAATTATTTAAATCAAAATACATATATTTAGAAAAATAATTTTGTACTTTTTATTTATTTTTTATATTTTTAATTCACGGCATAATATATTGGTATCATTGTTTATACCTAAATTATTATAAATAAAAAAGTAATTTTGCACTTTTAATTTATTTTCTAATCACGACATAATACTTTGGTTTTAGCACAACACAAATATTTATTTTTTTTAAACAAAGTTTTAGAGAAAGAAATTATGCATTAATTTTTTTCTTTTTTAAAAGTAATTGATGATAAGTCATATCATCAACGTCAAAGCAAAAGTATTTTGGATGCTACATTCCTTTCCAACACTTCGGATCCTATCGCTAGAATCTGCACCATATTTCTGTGCTCAATGATATAAAAAAAAGAAAACGAGTTTTTAAAATTAAAATTATTTTTTTTAACTTAATTACGTTTTAAAAAATAGAAACTTTGTATTTTTTCATTCAAACTATTTTCTACAAATAAAAAAAAAATGATTTATGAATCATTATTATAAAGGCTCAATGATTTTTTAAAAAGGGGTTTCTTTTAGCTTAATTAAATTTTAAAACAAGAAAGTTTGGATTTTTTCATTCAAACTTTTTTCACAGTTTAAATAAATATTAAAAAGTAAATATTTCCATTTTTTTTTCAAATCATCCTCTACTTGGATTCGATTCCACGATCTACCAATTAGGAGAGAAAAGACATACCACACAGATACTGGTAACCGGACCGAAGTAACTTATAACAAAATTTGAAACAAATCTCAATTCTGTCAACACATGGCTCCGCTTCTGCACATTTCTCAAATAATATATTTTAATAAGTTCTTATATAATGATTGTTAAACGTTTTATTGAAAATTCTATAAATTGAAATTCTCTAAAATTGAAGATAATGCAATAATTCTATGACCAGATGTCTCCACTTCTGCACATCACCCCAACGAAAAAGTGGTCTTTCCCAGTTTTCATTCTTCCTTAGGAAGCCATCTAGGAATCAGACGCTAGTGCTCTGGACTTCAAAACACAGAGTTTACAAGTATTGCGATTACAGCGCCATCTGTTAGCGGTTTTTGAAACTAATTTTTGAAACTCCTGTATAAGATTTTTACAGCTTAGCTAATAAAAAATCCGTTTACCGCATAATTCTATTGATCTTTGTTTTTGAGATATTTAATTTTGAAATCAGGGTCTTATTCGCTGGACACCCTGTATATATACGTATATAAAAATAACACTAAACAATCTCTTAATTGTATTCAAATGTGTAGTTTTATGCAGATTTAAACGTTCAAACAATGCTTTGGTTTCTTATTCGATTAATATAAACAATAATAGTAAATATGAAATATTTATTTCTAATTAGCAGACACAAGTGGCGTTGCCCGGTCCATTGGTAATAAACTTAAATGTACCTAAAATAAGTGCTCAATGATTTTACATTCTCATTACAACCATTTCAAATCCAAACGAACCTTCATTTGGTCTCACTGCAAGTCTCACTTCGGCAGCGTACACCCTTGATTTTGTACGATTTTATATTTTTAAATGAAAATCTATCCAAACGAATCTATAGTTGGTGGCTCTACTGCCTTCGGCAACATACGCTAGGCTTACTACACAGGCTGTGATCTGTTTCGATTTTATACTTTTAAAAGAAAAGCTTTCCAATGTTGGGATCCCACTGCCTCGGGCACCGTATACTAAGGTTCCTATAACGCGGGCTGACACACGCCGCCATTTAATTGCCGGTAGGAGAAGAACGATTGGCCACGCCGCGTGGGCAACAATCGCTGATTGGTCTAAGTGGGAAACAAAATGCTTGACGATTCAGCCTGTATTGTAGTAGCCCTACCGTATACCCTCGACTTTGTGTGATTTTATATTTTCAAAAGAAGTAAGGAGCCCTCGCTATAGTGATTGTCGATTTAATTTCTGGAATTCAGATATATTAAACTTTTTGTTCTGACCAAAGTTTCTTAAGAAAACTCAAATAATGAAAAATGATCTCTCCCCACCCTCTTTTAAAATGTGAATGTGGCAAAGTTGCAAGATGCGTTTCTGAAGTAACATGAAATGATATCTGGGAAGATACTGAGTCTGATGAATTCGCGAAACTCTTTCCAGATTCTTTTTTTTTATTAGTAATAAGTAATATTTTTAAAACCCAATTCATCTTTGGAGCTGAAAAAGTACTAGAAATATGCGGATTTTTTTTTTTTTTTTCATATTTCGATTTCTGGAGGGGATGCGGATTTCAAAATCTATGAAAGATATAACATTGACATTCAGAAAATAATTTTTTCAAGCGAGGAAGAGTTATTATTCTTTAAAAAAAATACATTGTTAGAAAGGAAAATTTACCATGAATAAGATTTTCTAACTATTATTATTTTGATCAGGATAGGGTTGGCGGATTTGTAAATATCGAGAATTTAAACATTAAATCGAAGTTTGTGAAATATATTTTGTGAAACAATAAATATTAATACTTTTTAAAACACATAACACTTTTAGGACCGGGAAAGTTTCCAAAAAAAGTGGGTGTTTCTTTTTTTTTTTTTTTTTTTTTTTTTTTTTCGACGTAAAAGGCGGGTGGGCATTTCAAAATGTACCTTTGGATTTTTTTTCTACCGCTTACTTACTTTCTGTTTGAAGATGTTCAGAAATGCTGCTTTAGGTCAGATAACTCATTTCTCAGTGTAAACAGACGTCCCTGCACAATTTTGTGATGTTCATTGTTGTTTTTAATTAATATCTCGGCTAATTACTAAAAAATTAAGAATATGCCCTAAGGTGCTTTCGGACCTGCCTTCGTCTATGCTCATGCAAATGTTCAGACCTCTATTTACCTAGTTATCTCCAACAGACAGAACATTCTCACACACATACACAGACAAACATATTTCTTAAAATTTAGAATGGATAATTATTTCCCCCTTTTTTTAGAATATTTTTTTTTCTTTTATTTTGTATATTTCTTGTATGCCCATTGTCTATAAATAAACAAAAACTTAACTCTAATATTTCGACATTATTTTGAAAATCAAACAACATAATTGCTAAACGATGGCAGCATAAGGTCATTTATCCAACGTGAGTTTCTGGTTTGTTCTGGAGAGTATTTGGATGATGAACTCAATTTCATTGTTAATATTAGCTTACGACACTCTTATAATTCAAATCTTATCCGAAAATTGATTGATAATTATAAAGTTCCTGTTAATCACTCATCCAAATTAAATCAGGTTTACAGAAAAGTTCCATACATTCCAATCCTATTTGAAAGATTAAAAAAGATTTTCAAGAAATACAATATGCAACTAGTAGCATCTAATTCAATGACTTTATTCAATTTAATGAATAAGAAAATTGATCCGATTCCGTATACATCTTTCTCTGGGGTTCATGAAAAGGACTTCGTCGATTTAACGGTAAAACGTCGATTTTTTGAGGGCTTAAAAGAACACAATAAATTTTCTACATTTCTCTCAAGAAATTTCCTTAAAGGACTTATAGTCCAGTCAATCTAGGATTCCGCCTGGAAAGTTTTGGAGAAGTTTTTTTCTCTTTCTTCCTTAATGTTTTTCGGGGTGCTGAACATGATTTAAAATTTTACCACCTCGTATCTGGTCTGCTTAAAAAGTTATAAGCGAAAAACCATGAAAAAATCCGTTTTTTTTTTTCGGGTATTCCATTGTAGTCGCTAGAGGGTTAAACGTTTTTGAAAAAACTGCTGCACCAAATTAAACTAGAAAAGATTTCCTACATTTTTCATATACGATGTTTTTTTTCTATGATCAATATTTGTGGCAATACCAGCAAAAAGACTTTTAGTGATAGTTTCAAATTCCATCATTGGAGGTCGAAAACGCAATACAATCACAATGCATCGATTTCAGTCACCAATTTGAAGCTTGCTTCTTAGTTAATTTTAGTTGCATTTCGAATTTTTTAACATTTGCTTACCAAGTTTTAATCATTTTATATGTTTATTAACAAAAGAAATTGAAATCAGCTAATTAAGAAAAATATAAATCACAAACACTCCGAACATATGAGAGTAATGAATGCTTATTTTCCTATCAATCTGATTGTGACTATTACATGATTATAATTGTACAGTTCTAACTATTATAACTTCAATATAGTAACATAAGATTGTAAACAGGAAAAAAAGAGAAATGCAGAGTTGTTCTCCCATTTGTGTCGTTTTGGTAGCTTTGAAAGGCCTGGTTGATGTTCTTCGAAAGGAGGCTCATCGTTATCTTGATTGCTCTGGTTGGGTCTTCACTTGGCTTAAAATATACTAGAGAATTGACTTGTCAACCTCTATTTCAAGGTCATTTTCGGCAATGAAGGAGCTGTGATTCTCACAATGACCATGTGCAGCTATAATCATGTAATAGTTATAATCAGGTTGGCAGGAAAATAAAAATTGGTGCTCTCATCTGTTCGGAGTATTTGGGTTTTATATGTTTCTTAATTACCCAGTTTTATTTTATTTTGTTAATAAATATATAAAAGGGTTAAAACTTGGTAAGCAAATGTTAACTTATTCGAAATGCAACTACAATTAACTAAAAATCTTCAAATTGGTAATTGAAATGGATGCATTGTGGTTGAATTGCGTTTTCGTCCTCCGATGATGGAATTTGAATATATCGCTAAAATTATTTTTGCTCGTATTGCCAAAAGTATTCATCTTAGAAAAAACATTGCATATGAAAAATGTAGGAAATTTTCTCTAGTTTAATTTGGTGCAACAGTTTTTTCAAAAATGTTTAACCCTCTAGCGACTACAATGGAAAACCCGAAAAAAGCCCAATTTTTTCCAGGTTTTTGCTTATAACATTTTAAGCAGACCAGATACGAGGTCGCAAAGTTTAAAATCGTGTTCAGCACCCCAAAAAACATAAAGGAAAAAAGAGAAAAAAACTTCTCCAAAACTTTCCAGGCAGACACCTTTTTAGGTCTAATTTTACTGGACTATTATTTGATTTATTGACTTCAGTCAAGCTACGATTATTTCGAAACAAGTTGTTCCGTTTAAAGCCGTCATCCGTGAATATTTGGAAATTCGTTTAAGGAATCAAGGTATTTGTAATGATAATATTTCCTTTCGCATTCCTGAAATCTGGCTCTCTATTTTGAAAGAGCAATGAATTTTCCACGCTTGTTCCAACTCTTTCTTATTGTTTACTTTGAATAACAGATTGCGCCACTGTGTTGTTTTTATGAATTTTGAAAGCTTCCGTCGAACAGTTCGCCCCACCAGTGGCCGAGAGGTTCTGCTCTCGAAGCTGGTAGACGGGAAGTGCTGGGTTCGAACCCAATCGCGCCTGTCGACCTAATCGTTCGGAGTTTTGTGGTTTTCTTCGAACCTTGGATTTCCAAGCGTTAATGCGGTTTAGGTTCCCTTAGAAAGTCCCCCACGAAGGGCACTCCCTCCCCTTGGGGCCTATATCCCTCCTGTTGATAATTGGCCGTCATAAACACAATCAACCAACCAACCGTCGAACGGTTCCCAGTGTGAGTTTAATTTTTAAGATGTAGCATATAGAATGTTTTCCTGCTGATTTATATTTTAGAAAATTTTATCCTAAAGATGGTTTTAAAGATTAAACCAAAGCGTTGAAATTTATTTTATTCATGTGCATATTTTATATCAACATTCAATTTACGATTAAAATGTACCTTGGAAAACAACTCCTATTTCGCTTAGTATTGATTGTACAACGCAAAGTCCTTAATTATTACAACATAATTACGTCTGTAAAATTAAAACATATTCTGTTTCTCATATTTTTTAATAACTATTGGAAAAAGTTCTCAAAATTTAATTCTAGATTTAATTATATACTATTGGAATATTGAAAATTTTAGAAATATACAATTAAGGGTAAATTTAAGATTATGAATACTTTTTTGAGTGTAATAGGGGAGACCGGGGTTAGTTGGCTACAGGAGTAAGTAGGCGCAGTCCTCATAATTCGCCTGTTTGTGGATAGATTGAGCAACCAGTCACAGAGTACCTTTCTTCTTGCTTTTTACAATCCTCATTGTAGTTTTGACGCGTTACCTACATTCAGTGGACATTTCTTACGATTTTTCTGTGTTTTGCACTCATAAGTAATTTTTTGTTGCTTCATTCTTTTTCTAATTTCTAATACTTATCTTAATAATTGCCATTTAACTTGTGCAGTTTTTCTTAATGTATGATTAACTATACCTACCACATATGTGATTTACTTGTATTATTTATTCTTATATGGTTACGTATCACTTTTGTGAAGAAATTTATTATGGGACTAGTAGGCACATTGAACACGGGGCAAGTTGGCTCGGTGTCTGGTGCGTGCTAGTAGCTTGAAAAACAGAAAACACCAAGAAAAGTGGTTGCAATGCAAGATTTTGGGCACACGAGGCTTGCCCAAGCGGAGGCACTCAATTTTTTATTTTTGACAACTGTAGCTCTGATGATGATATCGAGTAGGATGGAAGTTACTCAATGTTAATGTTTTATTCATTATTTTTATGTCTGTATAATTTAGAATTTGCATTGTACGGCGATAACGCCTTTGTTTAAACTTACTGGTAATAATGAAATTGATTTCTCTTAACTACTTGTCTTATTTGAGTTTCATTTAAATTTTTATAAATCGTGTGCAAACTTACCCCATAGGTATAGGCAACTTGCCCCGCGACGGGGCAGGTTGGAGCACAATTTTCCCATTATTTTAGGCTTCCGCTAAACATAAACTACAAAAGATACAAACTCAAAACTCCGGGTATTTATAGCCCAATGCCTGTTCTTTAAAAGAGCAGTTAAAGTTTCATAAAAAAAACTTAAACAAAAAGTTAATAAAAATCAATAACTAAAACCTGCGCCTACTAGTTACGGTCTCCCCTATACCACGCAATTTTTTTTTCTGCAAATGCTTTAAATAAATACACCTTAACTTTGAAATTATTTAAATCCTTGTGTCTTGAGATTACTTTGTAAAGTGGAGGTAAATTTTGTTTTCATTTTTGAATGGATGGATGATGCACAGCCAAATTGCAAGTTTTCTAAGAGCGTCCAGAAAAATATAGAAGTAAACATTAACGTTGTTGGCGTTGTTTTATGACGGCTGATTATCTTCTTGAGGGATATAGGCCCAAAGGAGATGCGCCCTCCGTAGGGGCCTTTCTAAGGGAACCTAACCCGTATTTACGCAAGGACATCCGAGGATCGAAGAAAACCACGGAAAACTCCGAAACATTAGGTCAACGGCTGCGATTGGATTCGAAACCAACCCCTCCAGTGCAGGGTAGTCCGACCAGTAAATAAACACTTCAGCGCATTTGAAAAGAAAATGATTCATTATATTTTAATAAACAGTACCTATTGGTGTTTTACAGTGCAAATACATTTATTGGTTTACAAATTATTAAAAAATAACAAAAGGAATTTTATATTTTACTTCCTTGGGATTCTAGAGATGTCTTAATAGAAATCGACACAAAAACCAAGTAAATGAACAGTTGGTACCAGTGAATGAACGCAAAATTTTCCAGTGAATGAACAGGCAGCAATTTAAAAATACTTACATTTCATAGTTCTTTATTTATTTTATAACTTGTACAAATAACTTGTACAAATAACTTGTAACATGTTTTTACTGAAGTACGATGTGTGTTTTTAATCCCAGAATGATAATTAATCAGCTTGAAAAATTGTCAATTTTCTGTTTTTAAATTACAGATTTAAAAAAAGAAAAACAAATTCTATTTCCTGAAATCATTGGCCCTGTACTTCTCTATTTCCGTAATAACTCCAGATGGACGGGTGGATGTTGCAGAAATAAGTTCAGGTGTTTTTATTGTGCCTTTTCATATTATCCTTAAATTACCTGATCTTATACTTTACTGCAGGCCACTTCAAATTCCACCACATGTGGACCCGTGGTCTACATATTGTCATGGTGTTACTTCATACTTCCAGCCTTGGATGCTATTTTTAATTAAAGGGTCATCTATTTCTCCCCTGGCTGTTTATCTATAAATATATTTTTCCTTCCTGTTTGTTTCATGACGTTGTAAACATAACCTTTTACTACATCCCTATGGATTGTAAATTCAATTTTCCCTTTCCAACTATCCAATGTTCAAGGAGTTTTCTTCTTCAAAGGACAACACAGAGAACGTCTCATACGATTACTTTCAATTGTTTTCCCTCGCAGATTCATAGACAACGTTGTTTTTGGAATATTAAAATGAAGAAATGTCTTCTTCAAACTGAGTTGACCTGACCCTCATAGCTTGTACAGCATTTTCAAGGTCCTCTGTAGAGTACTTGAAACTCCCATATTTCCTTTTTGAGGAATCTTCTTGGGCATCAGTAAGATTTCTATCAATCATCTAAAAACATAGAAAAAGTGAGATTTAAATGTCATCAATAATTATTATTTTTAAAAATGTGTGTGTATATGTTATTTTGTCATGTTTTTATATCTGTTAACTTTTCATTTGATACCATTGTTGAAAAATCACTTAATTCAAGCTATAGGTATAAAAGAAGACACAAAAACATAAAGCGCAAAACTGTTCATTCACTAGGAAAAGTAGCCTAATGTATTCCTTCCAGTGAATGAACAGATTGGATTTTTACCGTTTGCCTAACCAGTTATTAAACATCCCTATTCTCAAATTGTACATATTCCACAATGGTTAAAACAATTAGAAGTATGGCTATAATTTATATATTTAATGTATTTACAATAAAATTAGTGCATAATGCAAATGATAACAGTAAATTCCTATCAAACATATGAAATGACATTGCACTTACCTTATTATTTCAGCGTAGAAATAATGTGTTTCTCAGACATGAAAAATACAACATGTTCTCAAAATAAAGTAATGTGACTTTAGTAACCAAACAGGAATGAAATACCTTCCCATTGAATAGAATTAAGGCAATGTTGTATTCCCATCTAGTGGGGGTGCTTTCAAACCTTATTCTATTACAATATATAAAAAATAATCATTCACTGGGGGCTGATCACTTACTGGTCGGACTACCCTACCATCTTTGAAAGCATAACCTCTCGGCCACTAGTGAGTAAACGTTAACAAAATAAGTTTTATTCTTATTTTATTGTATGGTCGTCTAAAACGATATTTTTTTAATTATTATTTTGTGACGGATGTCGCAGGATATAAATGTTTTAACTGAATAAAATAAAAACAACATTTTAAAAAAGAAAATAAATTCAATATTCTGGAAATTGATTAGACACAAAAATATAAAGTAGCATGGCTTTTTTACTTTTGCTGTTTCAAAAGTTTTAATTTGTGTAACATAAAATGCGTCCATAATTAAACAAACCTACTTTAAAGTTCTCTACAGACGAAACTATTGTTCACAAATTTGTTAAATTTTGTGAAAGACATAATAAAGGGATAGGAATTTGATTAAGCTAAAGAAAAATTGTTTAAAATTTCCCCACTGACTAGACACAAAAATATAAAGTAGCATGACTTTTTTTTTATTTTGCTGTTTCAAAAGTTTTAATCTGTGTAATATAAAATGCGTCTATAATTAAACGAACCTACTTTAAAGTTCTCTACAGACGAAGCTATTGTTCACAAATTTGTTAAATTTTGTGAAAGACATAATAAAGGGATAGGAATTTGATTAAGCTAAAGAAAAATTGTTTAAAATTTCCCCACTGACTAGACACAAAAATATAAAGTAGCATGACTTTTTTTTTCTTTTTCTGTTTCAAAAGTTTTAATCTGTGTAATATAAAATGCGTCTATAATTAAACGAACCTACTTTAAAGTTCTCTACAGACGAAGCTATTGTTCACAAATTTGTTAAATTTTGTGAAAGACATAATAAAGGGATAGGAATTTGATTAAGCTAAAGAAAAATTGTTTAAAATTTCCCCACTGACTAGACACAAAAATATAAAGTAGCATGACTTTTTTTTTCTTTTTCTGTTTCAAAAGTTTTAATCTGTGTAATATAAAATGCGTCTATAATTAAACGAACCTACTTTAAAGTTCTCTACAGACGAAGCTATTGTTCACAAATTTGTTAAATTTTGTGAAAGACATAATAAAGGGATAGGAATTTGATTAAGCTAAAGAAAAATTGTTTAAAATTTCCCCACTGACTAGACACAAAAATATAAAGTAGCATGACTTTTTTTTTCTTTTTCTGTTTCAAAAGTTTTAATCTGTGTAATATAAAATGCGTCCATAATTAAACGAACCTACTTTAAAGTTCTCTACAGACGAAGCTATTGTTCACAAATTTGTTAAATTTTGTGAAAGACATAATAAAGGGATAGGAATTTGTTTAAGCTAAAGAAAAATCGCTCAAAATTTCCCCACAAGAGGGTATTTTTTAATGAATTACACAATTAGCATACATCTACGAATAGTTTAGACATTTTATTTAACTTTACCTGATCTTAAAGCCAGCATTCCATGACATATTCTTGGCATTTCCAGAACACACTGCAGCCGACTGTTGAACCTACTATCTTACGGTTCCAGGCGGTATCTAAAAATGATGACCGTCATGTGGAACACGGTTGTTTGTTATAAAATTTGTAAACTATCATAAATGTATACTAAATGTGTATTTTGTTAAAGAAGCCCTCTGGCAGCGAAATTTTGAACTTTTTTTTTCTTTTAAACAAATTCCTATATCTTTTTATCTCCTCAACAAAATTTCACAACATTCTGAACATTAGTTTCGCCTGTAGACATCTTTACAATAGGGTAGTTTAATTGTGGTCACCCTGTATGTACGATAAACTTCGCTTTTTAAACCGATTTACATGCTGCGAAGACGTTTTATTACCCGACTGCCAAGAAGAGTTATGTGTTTCACGCGTATCTGTTTATGTGGAATTCTTTATATCCTCGAAACATCCCAACGGTTGGATGGATTTTAATGAATGAGGTCTATATAGATTCGTCTTAACCGTCCGATGGTGATAGGCGATGTTTTGTTTTTATAAATTTCAAATGGCGGCCGTAAAATACAAAATGTTCGTAGAGACGAAAAAAAATTTTTATGCACCATATTGAGTGGCATATCGTTGAATAGGTCTTTCAAAATGAAGACGATGTTTCATTGAATATTTTACAGTCAGAAGCTCTGTTTAAATATTACACAACCTGAAAGTTGTGTAGGTAGGATCTCTAGCTTTACTGCAACTCTAATCTCCATAGACATGTATAGGTCTAATCAAAACAATGTTTATAGATAGGAACTAATAATTAAACACAACTTAAAAGTCATCAATGTAAGTAAATAATAAAAAAAAAATAGGTAAGTAATATAACAAAATAGTTTCACATTGATGAGAAATAATTAGTTCGATTTTTTACGCAGTCGGTTTTTTTGATTTTTTAAATTTAATTTTTACTTGTTTTTAATATTGCCTTTTAATTTTCTTAATGTCATATTCATTGGTCATAACATTAAAATGCTCTGCATAGCGAGACTGATAAGTATGTGGGATTAAAATTATATATATATATATCATTTTTTCTATATTAAAATTATGTCCATTTTTCATTTTCCAAAATATATTAATGAATCTGTTTTTCTTGAGAAATGGAAATTCATTTATAAAGTTTTAACGTACACTTCAAAGACAATTTTGTTGATAAAGAAAGTAAAAAGGAATAGAAAAGAGAGCATCTTTGATATATTGTATCCCTTTTATTGAGAGATCCTTTTACAGTCTTTTCAGATTTTAACGTATTGCATTCCTACTATGTTCGTGATATGCACGATTCTGATTACATCACGTTCACACCCATTCAAAACCTTTGACACGTGACTGCAAAGATACGCTTTCTTTTTTATTTTCTATTTCGATTCTGTGTATCAGTGTAGCAAGACCGTCTTTTGGAAACTTGTTTATAATTCTAACATTATGAAAGGCATACTGTTCTTATTTCCATGAAATTGCAATGGAAAGTACTTTTTAAAAAATGAAATATGAATAAAGGAATCTTTTGAGAAATCAAGTGGCTTTGATGTAGACCGTAGTCCTTCTATCAGCTACTTAAGCATTATCCTTAGACACTTACAAAAAGTTGTCCTTAATACTTATTTTGTTAGTTATTTAAAGTGAAATTCTATATTTCTGTGAATAAAAAATACTACTAATAATCTCATAAATCTGTTATATTATATATATATTAGCAGCAATATTATACACTCTTATTGGTTATTTTGACATATTAAGAAGCTCTAGATGCTTATGGCTTTCTTAAAAATTTAAAATTTTAAAATATAATAGTACATCTGTTATCCGAATTCCGATTATCCGAAATTAAACATAGTAAGCTCTAATTTGCATAAGAGTACTATAAAGTACTATAAAAGTACTATACTTCGAAAATTATTTTATGATAAATTTGCCATAAAATAAACTAAAACGTGTTTATTAAATAACAAACAGTCACGTGTCGGTCTTTTTTCCGCGCATATAAATTATCTTCTGTTCTCTCATACCCCCTTAAAAATACAATGGAGAACAACCATGAAGCTAACTTTAAATGTTTCAACACCACTATAGTGAAGTAACAAGACATGTCTGTTTTTACTTCAAGTACAGTTTTACAAGCAAAGCTGAAATTGGTGGAAAAGCCTACGCAACGATCCTTAATGTCAGTTCCTTTTTACTTTTTCCCATTATTCGAAAATCTCATGAATAAAATGTATAATTTAAGTAAACTGCAAATTTATAAATTCATTGAAATGTAATATTCAAATATTAGGTGAAAAATATTTCTTATTTTACGTTTTCTGTTTGCGGGAGGGGGGGGGGGGGGGGCGCCGGCGGCAAAAAGACCGAGCGTGACTAATAACGTTTTGAAAAAGACGCGACTATTATTGGGATAATTAAGGTTGTTCTCAAATCCAGGAAGGCAACTTTATGACATAAGTTTTAATTTATTTTTGTTCGGAAATGCATAAAACTAGCAGGTGTTATTGTTCAAAAACTATGTAATCAAGCTGTTTTTTCCGGGTTTTTTTTTTTTTTTTTGCAAACGCAATAGATCTTTCAGAAAATAGTGTCAAAGTGGGCTTTTTGAACCGAATTTCCGCGTTTCCGCACGTAAGTAAAATAATCACCCAAGAAAGGACAAAAAACGTGTTTATCACGTGATCAAAATCGCTTATAACTCAATAGGTAATTTATTTATCAAAAAACGGAAAACACAGTTCGATTCCAAGTCGCTTCCATAGTCAGGCATTCCAATTTCATATCTTTCTGTTAAAAGATGAATTTGCAAATGTGTCAAAACATTTTGCGCATGTTGAGCAGAGCAGTTGAGAACAGCCATAAGTACAAATATGACATTATGTGTAAAGTATTTTAACAAATATAATATCATTGCAAAACTTTTGCAAAAATAAAAAGTAGAAACTGCGGACTTTGCCCATTGCTTTTTATTTCTTTGCAAAATATGCAATGATTGTCTTTTGATAATCAATACTTCAACAGTACAAAACCAATTGTCACGCTTTCTTCTTGACCTACTTAATACTATAAATAGTGACATCCTCTTGTTCTTCATGGAACCGTAGTTCTGCATCTGGTATTTTTTTAGCTTCATAATAAGTAATATTTTTTTTCCATTTCAACTACAGAAAAGAAAACGGCCTTGTTTAATGCTTAAATTATTTCTTCAGAAACTAAATCTTTAATCAGAAATTAAAGTTATATACATATTTAATCTTTGTTTTTTCAACTTTAACATTATCTGAGTAATATTTTTATTTTATTTACACTAAGGAGAACACACTGTAATCCAATTCTGATGATTTTTTTTTTTTTTTTTTTGGAGGAACATGCATAGAAATTTTCAAAATTAATTATTATTTAAACAATACACTAAAATGTACAATTCTTGTTCCGTAAGCTTGATGATCCATCTTCATTTTTAAAAAACTTAATAAAAGTGGATTTTATAATCAAAAATTTTATCCTACAGTATTTCATACAAGTTCAAAGAAGAAATCTCATAAATAGAACTTGATACTTTGTCTCAAAGAGCTATTTATCCGCTTACTTTATATCTTTATTCTTACAGAAATTGATAGATTATATTGCTGTTTTTTTTCTAAACTTGTGGTGAAAACAACAGAGTTTGAAAATCCTAAACCCGTGATAAACATTTTTTTTTTTTTTTTTTTTTTTTGAGAAGTGGAAATAAAGTGTAATACTGCTAGAGGTCAACACGGGTTCGGGCCAATTTTCTTATACGAGACTCAATCCGGGCCAACCTAGGAGTGAACTTTTTTCCTTCCCCAGGAGTCCATGTTTGGCTTGCATTTTATTTACTTTTTTTTTTTTTTCTTTTTTTTTTGTCAAACGAAAGTGATGTTTTACATTTGTTAAGACTATTCTTTAGAATGATAATTGGTTTAATAAATTACAGAGAAACCTTTTTTAAACCTATTTTCTTTTTCACTATCGAGGACTTTTAAATTGTAATTTTCTTTTGCTTCATTTCTTTCATTGTGAACTAATTTGATTTTTTTTACGAATAATCATCTGAATGTAATTGACAAAGTCAATATTTTAATGAGTGCTTAAGATCGCAGTTGTCAATTATATTATTGTTATTCTGCATTCTAAGAATTATGGAAGGTCTAAAAATAAAAAAAAAATGCAGAAGAAAGTGTATTTTTGAGTAATATTAATTTTAGAATAATATTGCCTCAGAAATATTGACACGCCTTGTAGAAATTCTCTCGAGCCGCGACGTGCTTGGTTCAGATCTTTAGAGGGGAAATAAATTTTTGCACGGAACCGGGTCCGTCCCGGGCCCAATTTCGAATTTTCTATTTCATAAAGGGTCGGGCAGGGCGCGGAGGGGCTTTTTGTTTACCTTGTTGATTACGAGGCCACTTTGGAACGATAATCTTTTTGTAGGTGCTTGGTTTGATACGGGTCAAATTTTTAGATTTCATGACGAACCGAGCTATGTCAATACAGCTTTTATACAAGACTGGGAAGTTGCAGGTCTAGAAATTACGGATCGCGAAGCGCTCTAAACACTACTTTACGCATTCTGAAAGGCAATTTTAGAGGAGGTTGCACTCAAATAAAGAAAAAAAAATCAAAATAGACCATGCATAAGAATTTTTGTTTTTATGATCATTTCTTGCAAGAGTTTAAAAAACAAATATATATTACTCACTATAAAATGTATTTTTATACTACTTAAACTTAATTCGAAAAATAACATGTCTTACTGCATTTCAAATGCACCTTTCTGAAAGCAAATTTTATGCAGTCTATTGAATTTTAAATGTTCCATGAGTTTTGATTGTTGAAAACTTTCTCAACCTGTTTAAAGGACAGTCTTGATACATACTACAACTAATCTATGCATCCGTATGTGAATTTTCCTTTATTAAATATCCTGAAATCTGTTTTAAAATATATAAACATTCGATTTTCTAATTAAAATTTAGTGTCTTGCTAAAGTATTTTCTATTTGATTAAAAACTGCAAACAGAATGTGTTTAATAAAGACGTTTTAAAGAATAAAATCTGTCAAATGCAAGTATTACTCGCACACAGAGGGTTCCGTTCAATAATTTAAAAAAAATAATAAAACTTTGTAAAAAAAAAAATAATAAATAATAATAATAATAAGACGTTGTAAAAAACTTTAAAACATAGTGTTGTGAATAGCTATATACTGGAATATATATACTGGAAAAGTAGGGGAGACCGGGGCACATTTCCCATAGGGGCAAGTTTTAAAACTCGCTTTAGTTTTTAAATGAGCCTCTAGGTGACGCTAGCGAGTGAACTGGCACCATCTTACACAACATCTACAAAAGTTATAGCTTAATAGCTGCTGTCACTTCGTCTGGAGAGGTGTTTTTTTTTCATTTTTTCAACGGTGAGTAAAATTTTAGGTCTTTATTAAAACGTACAAAAAACGTACTAGCGTTAAACTTACTGTTTTGACATTGCATACACTAAAAAAGGGTTTCTTTCTTCAGGTAACTATGCGTTTGTTTTGCAAATAACTTACACCGGTATTCGTCCAGGTAGTGTAAAAGTTCAAATATGGCGACGGGGCAGGTTTTCCAACAACATACGGGCATGTTTTCCAACACGTTTCTCGTTTGAAAACCTCCCCCTCCTAAATCAGCTAGTCTTATTGTATCAAAAATGTATTTATTGTGTTGTAAAATCGGCCAAATAACCATATATACTACGAACCCGTTTGCTCATTTAGTTATTTAAGTAAAACTATCAATATAAAAAACAAGTTAAATTCAAAAATATAATAAAATGTCATTTTTTTCTAAAATGGGTTCATTTAATGAATCCATTTTATGTTAATTATGCCTTTATAGTCATAAGCTAGGACACTGAGATCGCAGTGAGTATGAACCCCTCAAAAAGCAAATTAACCGTGCTTAGAGCCGCCCCACTGGCGCTAATCCGCAGTTAATATTATGGCGGGTTTTGAACGTTAGAGAATTTTCATACTGAATCCTGAAATATTTAAAAACTCTGCTTTTACGCCATCCTACTTTTCTGACAGGCCAGCTCCCGCCGCACCAAATCTTAAAAGCACCAACAATCCTGAAAAGATTTGAAACTTTCCTCAATAATCCCCCCCCCCCCCCCCCGCTGAAACAAAACAACACCGAAAGCATCTAATCATTCTACACCAACGCAGGGTAGCATTTCCAAAGAAGCTGTTCCTTAAGTTCTACTCAAAATTTCCCTATTGCTTATGAAAAAAGCGTTCCTTCTACATCCAAACAAGCTTTGCCTACACCAGAAGAAGTTAGGACTTTTGCGAAGGCTGCACTAAGCAGGCAAACACGGCATGAAAAAAATAATACGAAGTATTGTACATACTGATTCTCTTGTTAAAAATCAACTGAAAATGGAAAAAAAGATTCATCTAAAAAAAAGGAAACTGCAAAAGGAATCAGATAAAAGGGGCGAGAAAAAAAATCCAATTCCGGCCAGGGAGCTGTTTGGACCTTCGTCTTTAAATGTAAAATGGATTAAAACTGTTTTTTATGTTACTGTTATGTTACTGAGCATTTAGTTCACAATCAAAAATACTTATTAATTAACAAGCAAGATTTATTACCGATGTTTTACCATTTAAAGTATAGTTGGAAAACTTTCCCCTGACCATTTTTCGTAGGCTGGAAAACTTGCCCCGCATACGGGGCACATTTTCCAACGTAACATGATTAGAATTAACTATTTTTTGTGGAAAAGTATGTTTAGTTTTTTGGAAAATAATTGTGCCAGTTTGTACAGGAAGGTCTAGGAAATACACTGATATCCTGTATATATCAAAATAATTAAGAATAAAAAATACAAAAATAATAATCTAAAAAGTTGGAAAACTTGCCCCGGTCTCCCCTAGATATGGCTATACCATAAAAGTTTAGAGAGATATGAAGCATAAATGGTATCAAATATTGCTACTCTGTATAACTTTTTAAAAATCTTTTCCAAATCTGTTTATGGAGACAGAAAAATAAATGAGTAATGCAGCATTGCACGTGGATGTTAGTAATTACGCTATGAATAATTGTGTTTTCTCTGGTAGTAGATTCTTGAATGAATGGGTCAAGAGTTAAAAAATATACCTATAGGTCATTCCTAGTATTGGTACTAAGGTTGACATTGAAGTCACCTGCAATAGTTATCTAGGCTATAAAAACCGTTGACGCATATAGAACGCCGACCGGACCTTTAGGGTTAATGTCTAAAACAAACTGTCTGGTTAAACAAATCATTGTCAACAATTCTTTTATACTTCCGCGTCTATAGGTACCTAGCGCTTCTCTCAACTCCCTTGCTGAGCGGGCGAAAGCGACATTTGTGTGTAAAGGGAAAATACGATTTTCTCAAAATCTATGTGGCCTGGGATAATCGCTATGCTTTTCCTGCAAGGATTAAATAAATTTCTACTACCCTTAATTTTTTCAGAATTTTAGTTTCAGTAGATTCTGACACAGAGGGGCAGGGAACGTATTTTCGCTTTATATTTTCGACGATATCTCTGAAATATAATACCTAAAATTAAAACAAATGTATTTTTGAGCTCGGAGTTATGACAGAATTCACGATATGATAAAAAAGATTTTTATTTTCAAGTAACTCATTTATTCCCCCACCCTACATTTTATCTCAATATATTTGCGAATGGTTAATAATCTATAAATATGTGGGTCAATAGCCTTTATTGCTTCTTCGAAACTTGAACTTTTCATGTTCCTTAGTTTATGAGGAAAACCGCTGTGACTAACGGGCAGGCAGACAGACAGACACAAAAATGATCTTGTAATGGTTCTATCTTTACTTTTTAAGTCCGAAAACTCTAAAAATTAAAAAAAAAATAGAGCAAATATTTTAAAAATTAGAACAAATAAAGCATTTATTTTTTTTTTTTCTAAGAAAATTATTAACATAAAAAAAAATTGTAAATTTATCGTTTCCTGCCTGTTTATTATGTTTACGGTGCAGGACATATAAGCTCAAAACAGGTGCTCAAAAATAAGTTATACTATATATAATATGTTTGCCTGCAGATATCCGAAGTTTTTGTTCTTTCATGCTGATGCTTATAAATATTTAAAAATTCTTGATACATTTTCATCTTAGAATATTTAAAAATGGCCCAATAGAAACTTTTGTGGATTGCTTGCACATAAACATAAGTAACCTAAAAAATGTTTTGGACATTTCCTAGACTTGCTTTGTCTGATTTTATGAACTAACAACTGTTCCTAATGTTCCTTAGTTTTCTTTTATTTTCTTGTAAACATAAAAGTGGAAACAACTGTGTCTAGAATAGAAATTACTTTCTGCTTTCAAAACGCAAAAATGTTGTTTCATTGTGCTGAATTTCTATTTAAGAAAAGCTTAAAAGAAAATATAAAAAAAGGATTAATTTCAAAATTTTTCGTTTGCCTACTTAGAATCCTAGTTTTAATTCGGTATGTTTGGATATCACACATGGTAAAAGTTTAATAATATGACGAGGGTGTATCAATAATTTTTTGCCCTCACGTAAAAATAATAGAGTGAAATTTATGAAATAGCTACATTGTATTAGCCATTTTCTTTATAGTCACACTGCACAATAACACATTTCTGCAAACGGTATTTCAAAGAGGGGCGAGGGTGTATTCTAACAGGCGCAAAAGTAGAACCAAAGAGGGGCATTTTTCTAATTTTTGCCGACCCCCAAAAGTGACATACTGATGGAAAGTCCTGTGACCACTTGTTTATGCTATGAACCTCCCAAGCTTGGCATCTCTCCCCCCCAAATTTGACCTCCGGGGGGGGGGAATATGTCACTTTTGGGAGTCGACAAATATTAGAAAAATGCCATCCTTTTCTACTATCGCGCCTCCTGGAATACATCCTCCCCCCTCTCTTTAAAATACCGTTTGCAGAAATGTGTTACTGTGTACGGTGACTATATAGAAAAGGACTAATACAATGTACTCTAGATTAATTTTAACACAATTATTCTAATTGGTAAATAAATCATATTAGATGTAAATTTCCAACTGGGTGAAAAAATGTCCCGACCAGGATCCGAACCAGGAATCTCCTGGCTGAAGCCGCCAGTGCTCTACCATCTGAGCTATCCCGGACGAATCTGGTGGAACTTTTTCACCTAGCTAACCTTAATGATTATAGCATCTGGTCTAACACCTGGTTCAGCTCAAAAGAATAAATCTCATGTAATGGAACTCCAGAAATCGCTGGTAAATAAATCATATTAGATGTAAATTTCGAACTCGGCGAAAAATTGTCTTTTCGCCCAGTTGGAAATTTACATCTAATATAATACAATGTAGCAATTTCATAAATTTCAATCAGTTATTTCTATGTGAATGCAAAAACTTATTTATACACCCTCGTATATATATATATATATATATATATATATATATATATATTTTTTTTTTTTTTTTTTTTTTTTATCGTAGTAAATTCAGTACAATACTCTAAACTAAAAATTTAAAAACAAAAAATATGTGATTTAAAACCATTTTAAGAAAGACTTCAAGTATTGAAAAACGTTCAGGTCCTCATTACAATTATAAATAGTATGACAACAAAATTTTTTAATCATTATTCGTTATATCAAAAAAAGTACCAAATTAAAAAAGCAATTTAAAAGAGGAATAATATTAAAGAACATTTAAACATGTACATATAAGTAGCTGCAGTGTTGCCAGATTGGGAATTTTGTCCCCATTTTGGGAATTTTGAACCTCTAGGGGAATTTTTTGGGGATAAGTAGTTCGTGGGGAAATATTTGGGGATTACAAAAATTTTGGGGAAAAACTTGGGGATTTTTTTTTTTACTATTTTTTGTAAAGATTTCTTTTAGTCCTGTAGAAAAATTGGATCTGTCTTGAACCCAATTTTGTTTTGAAAAACGAAAATACAATCCAGAAATCGGAAATATCAGTCATTATTCTCTTGTATGTGGTCGTGTTCGTTGTTTACTACAATACCGTTTACACGTATTACAGATGCATCACGCACTAAATAATGAACCTTAATGTGACTAATTAATCTGCAGGAGTTATACAAAATATTCTTTCGTCGTACTTAAAAAATAAAAAATAAATAAAAAAATAAAAAAATATGTGAAAAGCAGATATTTTTCTCTTATGATATACAAAAGCATATTGATTGATACAGCGAAAATACCTTTACATTATGATTATGTACTTCAGTACAGGGATGACAAAACAATTAAAACAGCATACCATCTCAGATTCATTCAAATTCCAACTGATAAGAGATTGTCTAAAGCTATGGAGCTAATGTAACAATAATCCAACATTGTTAGATAATACTTTTAAAAACAAGCGTAAAATAACTTGTCACTGCAAAATATATCTCTCATTCTCTTAATGTAGTTACAGAACATGCATTCAGCCCAGTTTAAAAGTTTGTTTTTTGTAAATGGGGAATTTTTTCAAAAAAAGGCTTGATTTGGGGAAAAAGTTTGAGCTTAAATTACTTAAATATTTTTTATAGTGGTAAACTGAAATTTTAAAAATTCCCTTTCTAATTAAAAACTGAGTTGGGGACTAAAGCGGAAAAAAACACTGATTTGGGGAAATTTTCAGAAATTTTGGGGAAATTGACTTTTGACTATCTGGCAACACTGAGTAGCTGTTGATTTTAACGCTCGCGCGTTTGCGTTAGACGTGTGTACAGCGGTGTGGTCCGGCCCTTATAAGGGCCTCAAGGTTTACGAACCGAGAATGGTCGCCACCAGCACGCAGCTGTTAGCGGATATCGGCGAGGGTGGAGAAGCAGCATTTTTATGCAGATAAGAAAATTTTAAACTTGTAAATATTTTTGTACATACTTTTATTTTGTAAGAAAATTTTTTCATTCTGTAAATATATCTTTAAATTGTAAATTGCTTTTTCTCAGTGTTAGGAATTTTTTTTTTAAAATTAATTATGTAAAAAAAAAAATTGTATGGTTTTCTGAAAGGAGTCTTTGTTTTTTGTAAGGAATGCTTTTCTGGCTTAGCTTTACAAACAATCACCCTGCTTGCTCCAACCACCATTTTCCACGCCATGATGTCAACTCACTTCCTGTCTTCAATACTGTTCTGCCATTTCTCATTTGTCCTGATCCCGGGGATGTGTGGAGCTGTCCACAAGCGCCTCGGTCACACCGTATTCGAAGTCGAAGTCGAAGTTGATTTTAAATGCTCCCCATAGTTTTTTATTCCATATTTTTTAACTCTTAAATTATTAATTCCTGTATTTGTATTCTTAATCTTAATTTTTTAACTTCAATAGTAATGTCTTAAGGATCCGAAAAGTAACTTCTCTCAGCCAACCAAATTCATGTTTTTATCTTAGGTTCCTCCTCTTTTTCCCAGCAGCTATAAATACACCCGCTTTCGTAGTACGGTGCTAAATTCATCCTATTTTCCGCTAGAGTGCTGCATCTTCTCTGTTCATGTGATCTCTAGTATGCAATGGGTTCTTTTCGGAACCATGGTCTGCGCATATCGGGGGCGCATCCGCCGCGCCACCTTGAACATTCCATTTAATTTAAATTAATTCAATTTTTGTAATTCTTAAACAACTCATTAAGTACATTTTAATTTGATTTTCTTTTTTCTCTTTTATCTGATTTTTTTTTGTTGTTTTTTTTTTGTTTTGTTTTGTTTTTTTGTTGAACTCAAGAACTTAAGTCTTAACTTCCCCTCCCTCTTTTTTTTTAATTTTTCACTGCTGTCCAAGGAATCAATCACATTTTGTCATCCAACTCAAGTGTTCAGTATCCGGGGATGTGTCTCGAGCTCCTTGGAAAAAATTCTTCGCATCGTCGTAAAGCTTTACATTGAAATCAACGATATAAAAATGTTGATTTCCCTCAATTTATAAAACTGGCAGTGCATGCGTTAAATCTTGTAACATTTACATAAACAGTTATAATAAAAAATGTAATAATGGTTATGCAAATGCACCTGTATTTTTATAAAAGTGCTTGTAAATTCCAGGATAAATATATTTATTAATTGCAGCTTGATGCTATAATATCTTTAACATCTCTTCTTTCTATATACGGTTCAAAATAAAATTCTGTTTAAAATATTTTTGTCTACAGCCATTTTAACATGAATCCTAGAAACGGAAAAATCCGGGCCAGACGGTTAAAGGGTTAAAATATTGTTTTAATTCATTTCTTTGTTAAAAATACAGATAATTCGCTTATCAATGTACACACAGACATACTTTTTCATAGAAAGATGCAGCAATATAAACAAAGACACGTACATTTATATGAAGATATGGGTTATTCAACAAAAAACTTTACTTTTTCATTATATGATAGTTATTTTTAAATATTTTTTTTTATATTTTAGGTTTTCAAATAATATAACACATTTAATATATACGTTTGCTCAAAATTCCTTATTTATGATTTTTTATTTATTTGTTACATATATAAACAGAGGTAAAAATATGTACCTCCTTTATGTGTTACATCTATAGTTCTCTATTAAAATCCCCATTTTGTATGAGTAGGAAAATATATTATGTACTCAACAATACAGAATATAAATGAGAATTTCGCCAAATTAGTCAACTATATCTAAATGGGCTTAATTTAGTGCGATTTGGGTTTGGTCGCCATATTTGGCAATATCTAGAAGTGCCCGTCATTTTCAAGCAGCATGGTTGATGAAGCTAACCAATGAACTTGGTCGAGATCTTGGTACGTTCTGTACGAAATTCTTAGGCAGCATTTTGAAAAAAGATGGCGGATGAAGATGGCCAACTCGCTCGAAACATTCATATGTAATACGCACATACCAAATCATATTTAAATCGGTTAATATACATATGAATATTTAAACGTGGAGTGTTTAGGGGGTCTGGTGGTCATGATCAGTGAAAATATACAAAAAGTTGTCCGTTGTGCATTTCTCCGGACGTCTGCAATAGGTAGCTTTTTACTTTTTGTAACGAAAGCTACCTAATAGAGTAAAACTCTTCAGCTAATAAAAACATTCAAAAGTAGGAGACGTGAATGCCATTATTAGCCGTGGATGCGCCGTGCACATTGTCATTTGTCTTTAATTTTGAAGTGTTCACACTGAAGTTGAAATGGTCGATAAATTAATTTATGTATACCCCGTTCCCGATTTGAAATGTACGCATCATTTATTTAATAACAATAAGTTTTTAATTGATCAATGTAAAGCATGATTGACGATGTTTACCCCAATTTTCATATCGTACACTGAATAAACGAAACATTTTGAAACAAAACATTATGTTATTGAATCTTTCGTAATTATATCCTCTGTTACAATATTATTAAAGAATTTACCGCCTATCTATGCTAATAAAAGAAAATTTCGCTCTGCGCGTGTGTGTTTGTCTGCAGTGGCTAGCGAAATCCACCACACGTACAAAGCTGAAACTTTTTGTGGTGGTAATCCAAGGCCTCTCCTGGTGCACCTGAGACTCCTAATTTTAAACTTTTGATTAGTAGCTGAGATATTAATTAAAAATTAAAAATAACTTTAATTAAAAACTTAACTCTGTCATTCCAGCCGTGTAAAAGCGCACGCGCATACTGCATTATTTGTTAAATTCCGTTGGCCAAACTGCCAAGTAAAATTAAAATCGGAAGACATATTCTAAATTATCGTACTCTTATGTCTCAAATGCCTCAATGAACTAAAAAATATATATCGCAGTTAGCCCTTAAAAAAAAAAAAAAAAAAAAAAAACAGAAAAGTTTGTTTTTCTGAAAAAAACGTTTTTCCACGTTAATTCAACGCCCTCAAGAACGCAATTTCAGAGACACTGACAAACCAAAAATATGATCTTAAAGCTGAAACCTTCTAATTGATAGTGTAATCGGTTTTTGAAAATATGGAATTTAGATAATGAAATCAAATACACCAGCGAACGCAGGTCACTCCACGCATCACGGAAACGATATTTTTTTTTTGCACCAAAAGTAACTAAACGTCTTTATTTTAGCACAATCCTTTTAGAGCATCTCAATAAACCATATCTACATCACATGCGAAAATTTCGAAACGTTCGGACCGGTAGAAATATTTTTATAAGATAAAATGTCTGAAATTTTTGACGTAATCTGTAAAAGCCTTAGTGTTTCTTCGCGACTTCGTTCGCTTTCGGTACGCATAGACCCCAAAAAATCAAATCACGCAAAAAATAAAATACCAAATATCATATACTTTAAATTCAATATTTTTTCGAGTTGTTTTTTCTTTCATTTAAAAATATAAATTCAGACCAAATGGTGTTAAAGATATAAAACCATATAGATTGGAGATTCATTTACAGTTATTTTCACGGGTCTGGGAAATGCCGAATGGGTCAGCTTGTATAATTATAAAATAAATTAAGCACCTAATATAGAATAATTCATGTAATTTAAAATACCTGCGATTTTTTAAACATCGGGTAATGATCAAACAAAAACATACAACAAATTGTCCTCAACATAAAAGACGTAATTAAGGTTTTTAATTTCAATGGTTTCGTAGATCGGACATATCCGTCGGCGAATCTAATTGAGATCACACAAGCTCATGGTGGCAAAAAATGGATCATTTTAGCGGATAAATGTCGTAAAAAATAACACATGTCTAATCTAATTTATTTACTGAATAATTAGTAGTCATAGGACCTAATCTGACAAATTCTAGTGAGGGTCTTCTTTATTCCCCATACGGAGCCATATTTATCCATTAAGTTCAATAAATATTTTTCAACAAAAATGCCAATTTACACATAATTCATTCAGTTTTGAAACATATTTAAATTTGAGAAATGCGAAAAGCCACTTCTACGAGCTACGAATTTATTTGAATTCCATTACAAATATTTGCTAAGATATTGATGTAGCGTATTTTAGTACATACAACAAATATTCCACATTTTATTCTAAATGGATTCAAAAAGCAAAATAAAGTTATTTCCCATAGCAATTTTTACCTATACAATTTTATGCTTTCAGAAAAATATGAATTGAAACGAAGGTGGAAACATTTCAAACCTGTCTAAGGTATTGGTTAAGACGATAAAAAATATTATTTTAAATTATTTCAAAGAAGAATGTAAGAGGTAATTTCCGATTTTACAGTGGAACGAAATTGAAAAATATTACCTATTTTTCTTTAAAAATTTTTATACAATATATGATATGGAAAAAGAAATCTTGTAATATACGTATAATTTTAAAAAAAGGAGAAAATTGGCGAATACATATTATATATATATTTTGCTTACCTGTATTTATTAAATGAAACAGATTTGATTTCATCCTTGTGTAAAACCTTTTCAAGTGAACAATTCAAGAAAGATTAAATTGAAATTTTTGTTTGTCGATACTAGGTATTTTTATCGTCTTATTTATTCCCCATACGGGGACATATATATCCATGAACACCAATGATTAATTTTTAACAAAAATGTTATTTTACACATAATTCATTTAGTTTTGAAACATATTCAGATTTCAGAAATGCGAAATGCCACTTCTACGAGGAAAGAATTTATTTGAATTCCAGAACAAACATTTGCTGTGAAATTGATGTAGCACATTTTAGTGCAGACAACAAATATTCCACATTTTATTCTAAATGGATTCAAAAAGCAAAATAAAGTTATTTCCCATAGCAGTTTTTACCTATACAATTTTATGCTTTCAGCAAAATATGAATTGAAACGAAGCTTGGAAACATTTCAAACCTGTCTAAGATATTGGTTAAGACGATAAAAAATAGTATTCTAAATTATTTGAGAAAATACTGTAAGAGGGAATTTCAGATTTTACAGTGGAATGAAGTTGAAAAATATATTTTTTTTTTCTATTGAAAATTTTAAACAATATATGATATCGAAAGAGAAATCTTGTATAATACTATTTTTTAAAAGGAATCAAATTGGCATATACATATTATGATGTAAATTTTGTTTACTTGTATTTATAAAATGAAACAAATTTGATTTTCTTTTCTTATGTAAAACTTTTTGAAGTGAACAGCTCAACAACGATCAAATTGAAATGTTTGTTCATAGATATTAGATATTTTTATGTAGTGCAATTTGCTACACGCATTTATTTATTTCCGTTAAAAATTTTAAATTTACTTTAATGGAAATAAAACAAAAACCATGCATAATTAAGAATACACTCAGATTAAAATTTTCAAACAGAATTGATTTTTTTTTTCTTGTGTAAAACATTTTCAAGTAAATCATTCAACAAAGATGAAACTGAAATTTTGTTTACAGATACTAGATATTTTAATGTAATGCAATTTTCTACACGCATCTATTTATTTCCGTTAAAGGAAAAAAAAATACTTAAATGGAATTCAAACAAAAACATGCATATTTAAGAATATACTAAGATTTAAATTTTCTAAAAAGAAATTTAATAATATTAATTATAAAAAATTAAAAATTAAAAAATAGTAAAATAACAATTTATTTATAAAATAATTATTTAACTGTTGTTCACATTATACGACTTTGGAAAAGTGAATTGAAGAAATATTTTGACTCGGCACCTTACTCCTTGAACTAACATTTAGGTAGATTTCGTAAGTAATATTAACTATTAAACTATTACATTCTCCCCTTTGTTGCAATTTCTGAAACGTTTTTGTAGATCTACGCCAATCATGGCCTCTAGAACACCAAACTACTCCCACTTAAAAACTTTATCTATCTCTCTCTCTCTCCATATATATATACATACATATATATAGTTAAAAAAATCCAATAGTAATTTCAAACATTACCACTAACTGTAAACTCTAATTGGAGTACAAAATTAACTGAACCATACCAAATAAGAACTATATTTTAACTTAAACAATCTCAAAAAACACAACATAACCAACTTCAACTTAAACAAAATCAACCATAAGAAACAAGACAAATAACTAACGAAACATGGATACAGGTTGCGTGGCGTATGACATGCTAATGCAGGGTTAAAACTGTTTTTAAGCATGCAACGTTCCTCAGATTTACATGCCGAGACCATACTGAAAAACGAAAAAAACAAGATTAAAACTAAATGAAACAAACCGACCGACCGACCGAAATCAATCAATATCAAAAGCGATCTGTTTCCACTACATTCCGTAATCCACATGCTTCGAGTAAAGGCATCAATTCACTTCTGTTACTGCAAGTTCTTACATAATTATACGTCATATTTTTAACCACACTCACAGGATGACGTTTTCACAGCAATGACGAACCATTTAAGCATATCCTCCTTCAAAATGCCTCTATCTGATGTCAATCGGTTTAATCTGTTTAAACCGTTAATATATATGTTTCTGAATACAAATATATAGACATTTGATTTGAAATTCAATATTGCAATTGTTTTAAAGTCCTCTCTTTTATCATAAACAGATGTAATTAAATTTCTGTTTTCGAATTTTAGATTTACATCTAAATAATTTGTATTATAACTATTATGACTACCGGAAAGTTTCAATTCTAAATTTTTTGGATAATACTTAAATTCATGGTTAGTCATCATTCCATCAGCTCGACCATCAAAACGTCGTCTATATATCTGAAACTGATTATGCCTTTATGTAATTCACTTTTATTTTCATATATATCTAGATATATGTCGGCCAAAATTGAACTGTAACTCCCCCCCCCCCATATATATATATATATATATATATATATATATGGGGGTGGAGTAAAAAAAAAGAGAAAAAAGTGATATATATATCACTTTTTTATGGACACTATAACTTTCAGAATTCTGCACAAATCTCTTCCAAACTGATACATAAAATCAAGGGGCAGAAAATCTCGGCCAAGTTCGTTAATAGACAAAATCGCACCAAAGGGATGAAAATAAGGACTGGCTTTGTGAAACAGAAAAAAACCCGCAACTTCTTAATTATAATACCTATAAAATCTATTTAAAGTTATTATTACTTCTAGAAAAGGGGAGAAAAAATTATGTATCACAGATTATTGATAAAATTAAAAATGGTCTCAAGGGGCGAAAAAAATAGGTTTTAGGGATAAAAAAATCATAACTTTGCCAATTCTCAAGATATCATATCCAACAAAATTTACTAGAAATCTCCTTAATATTATCTGCAACTTTTATATTAACAAGTTTTAGATACAACCAACTCTTACCGCAAAAGAAAATTAAAATGAAAACAATAAAAGGGGGGGGGGGGGTTGAAGAAGAAAATAATTTATAACTTCGTCAATTCACAAGATATCAAAGGCGCTTAAATTTATTATAAATCTTCTTAATATTATCTATTACTTTTATATTGACAAATTTTGATGGGACCAATTCTTACAGAAAAATAAAAATAAAAATATATACCGATTGAAGAAAGAAAATATCGTATTAACAGGATACTGATAAAACCAAAGAAAAATGAAATTAAAAACTCATCGAAAGCGGACAGATAGTATTGTTAAACTGTGTCTGTCTCTAATCTTTATTTAGTTTTTGTTGGTAAAATTACACTGTTAAAAATTTTGCAGCATTCTGGCAGGTCATTTGACCGTTTTTTGAAAAAACGGTTTCATAACCATAATTTTATTATATTCTGACCATAAAATGGTCAATAATATGTCAGAATAGTGTTAAAATTATGGTTTTGTAACCGTTTTCGGAAAAAAACGGTCAAATGACCTGCCAGAATGCTGCAAATTTTTAACAGTGTAGCACTTAGCTCCGAAATCTACCTGCGCCTATGTAGCACGAGCCAGTAGGAATTTTATTTATTTTTATTGTCCAGTTCAAAGATACAATGTATTCGTCAGTTCGCGCGAGTCCCCGGAACCATATACTTCTTTAAATCACACTATG
This sequence comes from Maratus speciosus, assembly GCA_963932465.1. Lineage (NCBI taxonomy): Eukaryota > Metazoa > Arthropoda > Arachnida > Araneae > Salticidae > Maratus > Maratus speciosus. The sequence continues at coordinate 324,349,461 of OZ010791.1, read as the reverse complement.
ATGTTATTGGAGCATGCTCAAATCTCTAAGAACTGAATTTTTTTTGCGGGAGAGCCGGGGTTTCCTTAAGAACACTTGAAAGATTTTCCAGCAGGCGGGGAATGTATCAAAGTGGGAGGATAATTTAACTTAATTGGGCTATTAGATTTTGACTGATGTGTGCTCAAGCCCCGTACGATTCCCGAATCTGAGACGCGGGAAGGTTTGAATGCAGCTAATGGCAGAAAAATTAAGGTAGGATACCGTTAAACCTTCAAAATTTTCGAAAATTTTTTAATACATATTTTGATTTCGTAATCATTTCTGAACAATATGCAAAAAACCGCATTAAAAAATTCCCATTATTTTACTAATTATGGTAGTTTTATCAAGACTATATATTAAGACTACATAGGATAATTGAACTTTGCGTTGCGTTTTTTTAAAATGATGAATTTTGATACGGCGCGCAGTGTTACTAAAAAACTATGCACGGCAATCAAAAGAAATTTTCAAAACATATTCACTTCTGTATTATCTACAACTTAAAACCAGAAAAAGGTAATTTTTTTTTTTTCAATTTTTTACTTTAAAAATATTTTTTTAAGTGAAAAATCTTATTTTCTGTTAATTTTTTAATTTAGTCAATATTTTTAAGATATTCTGGTTTTAGTATAAAGGTAACACTATTATGTACTTATTTTCACCAAGATTTCCTCTTTATATGCATATTTTCACATTTTATCATGCGCGCAAGATTTTTTTTTCTCTTATTATCATATATTTTTAAACTTATCATTTCATTATTTATTTATGAATTTACAAGTATATATATTTATTTATACATAAATTTAAATATGAGCTTTATATTTAAATGAAGTTTGATTTTTATTTTTGACTTATTACACAAGTTTTGAAGCTTGGAACATAGTGATATTTTTTACTTTTTAGACGTGTTCAAAGGTATCCTTCCCCCTTAAAGTTGCGTTAAGATCAGCAATTTCTTCTGATTTAATGATCGAACGTAATAAATGTCATACCTGGAAAAAATTTCCAAGGAATTAAAAGTGTTTTCAATGTAAGATATAAGGTTATGTAAGTGTTAGACTAGAATCTTGGACTATGACAGGATGGTTACTTTTAAAATGTAAATGCTAGCTATGGGTTTTAAAAAATGTAAATCTTCAGAATGAAAACTAATATGAGAGTAAAATCTTCAAAATACATTCTAAATTATCTTTTATTTAGAAAGAGATTTAGTTCTCATTAATTTAAGTCTCATTTTCATCTAATGCAGTGAAATAATAAAGTTTAGTCAAATTGTGGTTTAATTAGTAATTTTTTTTAATATCCGTAGCAGTATAATTTGTTCTATAAAAAATATGCACACAAATACCACAAGGCATAATTCAGTTATTTTGCGAGTGACGCCGCGAGTTTTTCAGCGGATTATAATTTGAAGAATTTTAACGCATATAACGGATTTAAAATTTACTAGTTTTAGTTTTATTTGCTAATAAAATTAATCTGATAAGCCTTCAATAAAATATTGCACATAAGGTAAATTGAATATTGAAGGATTTGAATAAATGCTTAATTTTCAACATCGATAAAACGCTTGTTTATCATCTCAAAGTGAGTTCTAATTTTCAACCAAAGATTTTAGCGTATTTGAACAAATATAAGAAGCGATACAATTTGATTAAAAAAAAAAAAGAAATCCCATGTATATAGGGGCTAATCTAATATATATATATATATATATGTGTGTGTGTGTGTGTGTGTATATATATAATCTTCTTACAAATTTCAATCTTTTAATGAAATACTTTTAGTTAAAAATTTTGCAGCAATAGTAGCTGTATCGCTTCTGTATGCAGCGAGTAGATAAACTAATCGTCGAACACCATTATTTTATATTGCTTAGCATCAAAGATAATCAAGTAGGAGAGAAGATATTATTGCCACTTGTGAGCTTTGTTTTGATTGTGTGTATTGTTGAGACTTTAAAGTTACATCTTTCGATGTTATCATTTTTAAAGAATTATAATCCCACGATTCAACCTTTAAAATGTATATTTATTTCCACTGATAATTTTAAATATACTGTTGAAATGTATTTTTATGTATTCTTCTAAAATCATACGGGATTTTTTTTTTATACTGAAGTTTAAGGTCTACATTTATTCCACAAGCATTTGTTAGATGGCATATAGCTTTGATTGTTATCGTTTATATTAAGATATTCAGAATAACGCAAATTGAAATTACGTTAGTGAATATGTTTATGGTTAAATTTTGACACAATGTGTTTGTCTATAAGCATTTATTTATTTGTTTTAAAAAAATAAATTTATTTAAAAATATTTTCAGTGAAAGCTCTCTTTGCAAGTGAAATTATGTTCAATTTTATTGGTATTAACAATAAAATATTTTGTCACAAAAATAAATTACAGAGATATCTAACTGTGTGAAAACACGTTTAGGCTAAAATCTATCTGTTATTTACAAGGATTTTTTTTTTTTTTTTAATCAAAATATAGTTAAAACAAGTATTCTGTATCCGTGTTTAATAGACTAAAAAGCACTACAAGGAATTTATCTGGAAAAGTATGTTTCCCGGAATGAGAAGATTATGATTGTGACAGAGAAAATTACGATGAATTAACTTTATTTACGAATAACAAATGTCATAAGGTTGTCTATGGAATTGATTCCAAGATTAAAATTGAAAATGTGCGATGCTTAGAAGTTTAAAAAATTGTTATAGAGTATTTAATCGTAGTGCTTTGTTTTACGGCTGGCTTCTATAAGGTAACGTTATTTTTGGGGGACGGCTCAAAATAAGCTGGAAGAAAGAAATAACATACCGTACCGGGGGCTAATAAGCATTTAAAAAACAAACATTTTTTTGTTTACAAACAATGCACATAATTGATCAATAAAATGAAATGTCAATAAATAATGAAATTGATACTTCGAAATATAAATTTACAGAAAAATTGGAACCCAGAGTTCTTTCGGTATCACATGGATGAATTCTATCAGTAGCCGGAAAATAAAATAAACCCGCCAGAAACTTTAAAATTTCATCCTAGAATATTTAGGAACATATAATACTCATATGCGAAAATGCGACAATAGTGGCGGAGGGTCCATGACATGTTTATCACCTACCCTGGTAAGAAATTTTTTGTTAATTTGTGCATTTGTGAACTTGTGAAGAGAAATAAAATGTATCATAACTGACTTTAGAGTCTTTGAAAATAAAGATTAGTGGAATAATGTATGACAATTGTCGCTGTATTTGCTCAATTATGCAGTTTAACGCTGTAGAAGTACAAATTTCTATAATGTACACAGACCCGGTAATACAAAAATCCAACCAGCAGTTTTTTTTTTTTTTTTTTTTTTCCTAATTTCAACATTTCGAGTAAAAATGTCTTGTTACAAATGTAGTACTATAATTTGCTTAAAAATTGTATTTCTGTAAAATTTAATATAAAAATATATTTTAAAAACAATCTACAGGAAAATATCTTTCTTAGTGGAACCTGAGATTTTTACCCATTTATTTTATTTTATTTTATTTGTTTACTTATCATTATTATTATTATTATTATTTTACTTAGTAGTATAGAGTGTAAGAAATTTCAAAGTATTAGATCTGAAAAATATATAATAAATTGAAATGTGATATTAAAGTACCACACTTTAGTGAAAATTTATTAATTAAAGTTGGAGTTAATTTTAATTTACTGTAAATATTTACAAAAACTTAAATCTCTGTTTCATTCAAGTTATTTCATGGAATTACTAAATTACTTCAACAGAAAAGGGAAATTTTCAATAAACGGTTAATATTGTTTGGTGCTGCCATCTATCTCTGAAACTTATATTCAGTTGACAATGAGTTATCAATTTCTATACGCTGGTGATGTAAATACGTTCCTATGATGTAAAATGTAACTGTGTACCTTTGAATCCTACTTGTTTTATTTAACCGAAAAATAAGTAATAATAGTGCTCATGGAAAAAAAATCTATGTTAATACATTTTTGCCACAGTTCGGAAAAGAAAAGCTGACAAAAATTACGACAATGATTTTAGTTAATGACATTTTTAAAAGTAGAATGTTGTCTATAAAATATTAATGGTTTCAGAAATCATTCATTATATTTCTTTTTTTTGTTTTCTTAGAATGAAGTTCAATTATATAAGTGGATGTAAATTTGATATAAATTTAAATATATGTATTTAAATAGAAATAAATATATCAAAAATTATATCTTGAAATTTACTATTTATAAGAATCAAATAAAAATAAATTTACAAGCGGTATTATTTTATTCATTTTATTAAATATAAAATATTTAAAAATGCATTACTATTTTGTGCAAGTCACTCTTTTATGTATATATTTTAATGTTCTAATGGACTTATTTGTACTGGAAATCAAGTATCAATGGGTTTTTTTTTTTATTATTATTATTATTTACACTGTTTAGTAGCATATCCATTCCAACAACTTAACGGAAGTATAACTTTAAATTAATATACCTTGTTGACGGTTGCTTTTCGTTTACAAAGTATTCAGAAGTTGTTCTTTATATATCAAAAAATGAGATTCCAGTCTTCCCTATAAAATAAAATTTCGGATTTCACAGCGATCTATTTTAGTGGCGACATCTTTAGAGGAAACGGTAAGTTAAACGTGTGGTACTCAAAATTGTATTTTTCAGAGTGATGTCGAATATTGTGTTAATATTATGTTTTAGAGAATGTTAATGCAGTTTCTACTGTGTCTATCATGCACTAAATCTATAATACCTATGTATTACAGAAATTTTTGTATAAATAATTTGTTAAAATATTTTTTTGTCGTACTTTCAATTACGCTTTAAATTTAAATTATATATTATCACTGGAAAAATATGTGCAAAAATTATCCAGACAGTTTTTTATTACTGGAACAGAATTAAGTTATTATGAAAAAGTTAACACCTTTATGAAGAAAAATAAATTATCAAAAAATAATCATATCTGGCAAACATGTGTATTCATCTATAAAATCAATTTGATTTATTATTGAACCACACAAGTTTCAATCGCTTCCCTAGTCGAATTTTTCCCAAACAAACATCCGGTTGCGGCACCCTGCTGCTTTTAGAAGCGTACACCCTTGTTTTATACTCCTGCACTGGTTCTGAATCAAATGGACCTTGAATTCTAAGGATTTTTTTTTTTTTTTTTTTTTTTTTTTTTTAACCAATTCAGGGTTAGGGTGTACGATGTCAGACATCGTACAAAACTCATTATTTTTCTCGTTAAAAAAGTATAATTGCTTTATCTCAAAGGCATGCGGTTATCGACCCAGATCAAATTCAAATTTTCAGTATCGTCATTCATAATAAAGTTATGGGGAACGATTTGGCATTCTCCCAATTTGAAAAATAAATTTCACCTATTTCTTTCTTGTTATTATTTTTTTTTTTATTAAATTTTATCGGATTTTTTTTTTTTTTTTTTTTTTTTTTTCAGTTTCAGAAAATGAATGTGAAAAAATCACTACAAATTTCGAAAAAATCGGAAAAATTCAAAAATCGCAGAAAATAAAATTTTCTACTTTGGGCTGAAACAACGAAACGTGATTTCTTTTACTAACAGAGAAAAATCGCGGCGAAATGCGAAAAAGTGCTAAAAACTGCATAAACAATTCGCAAAAAAATTAAAAAAATGCTGCACGAATTGCGAATAAACTTTATTGAAAACTAGAAGAAAATTTAGGCTAAAACATTGAAACCGGATTACTTTTACGAATTTCAAAAAATCATCGCGAAACATTAAAAAATCACATAAAAAATTGCGAAAAATTTTAAATTCACGAAATACAAAATTTTCTATATTGTACTACATTCAAACAAGATTCCCTTTAGGAATATGAAACAATTTCCGCAAAATTCGACAAAACGCAAAATGATAATAATAATAATAATAAAATGAAAAATGAAAAAATAAAATAAAATAAAAATAAATAAATGCAAAAATATCAAAAATCACTGTACTAACTCCGAATAAACTTTATTGATCAGAGGAGAACATTTAAAATATTGGACTAAAAGATTGTTACCCGATTATTTTTAATAATGTGTAAAAATTGCCTCAAAACGCGAAAAAAATAATCACAAAGAAATCCTGAAAACTTAAAAAATCGCAGAGCACTCAATTTACTATATTGGGCTAAAAAATGTAAACCGGATTATTAAAAAAAGGTAAACATAAAAAGTCGCATAAGTAAATTCGTAAAAATTCAAAACCACTGTACGAATTCGGAATAAAGTAAAGGGATAAAATTTACTTTTTTGGGTTAAAAGAGTGAAACTGGATTCCTTTGACTAATGCGGAAAAAATCGCCGCAAAACGCAAAAATAAAAAAATAAATAAAAAAAATTGCTGAAAATAGCATTAAAAATAAATTAAAAACAAAAACAAAAACAAAAACGAAATTTGAACTGCTTCATACATAGTTGCAACTTCCTAGTAAATTTTGTAGCAGTCTCTTCAGCAGCCTGCCGCAATCTATAAAAATCTGGACAGATAGACAGATTGGCACAGACACGCACTCAAACTTTTGTTTTCATTGTTATAGCTTAGACAGATACTTCCTGAAATATTGCTTTTATATTAGTTTATTTGTTTATTTATTTATTTTATGTCTGAATAATATTTTTTTTTTTTTCAAGAGGATAACAAAAGAATATTATTTATCTAACTTCAATTAGTTAAAAACAGACATAGTTATACATAGTTATACATAGACATACTAATCAATTGTTAGCTTAACGCGCTATTTCAAATTATGAAGTATACTTTATATATTATACTTTATTACTTTATATATATTATACTTTTTGTCGTACCCTGTTGATATCTTCTTTTGTTATGTGCACTGTGACAAAAAAATCATTTGATTTCACCAAAATTCTACTGAATTTTTAACAAAATATTTTAATTACATCTAAGGATTTTTTTTTGTGGTTGTTTACTAAAATAAATATATTTTTAATTCTTTATTTTTGAATGATGTATAGCTACTATGTTGATAGACAACATATTCCCGAACATAGAAATTGTCTTCATGTCTTCCCCCCCTCTCTGAAACGTTTAATAATATTATTTTCTACACATTTTTGTTCTGTTATTAATATTGCTGTATTTTTAAACTTGCATTTATAGAATGCCTCACCTGTCACATTTACTCATAGGTGAACATTTTGGCGGAAATGCAGAATGCAAATTCTTAATGCGAACTATGTACACTCTTTATAAATTTCATGTGCACAGAGGCTTAGAGAGAACAGATGAATTCAACCTATCTCCGAAACGAACTTCTGTTCAATTTTTATACGAGTCTTTATGTTCTGGTCAAAATTAAACTTTTATTTATTAACAAAACAAGTAAGAAAAATCATGTGTTAAGCATAGATTATGAAACACTTTCCAACACTTCCTGAATGCTTTAACAAAACTTCGTTATTTAGGGAAATAAGGTATATAACTGAATTAAGTAAACATTTTAGGAAACACATAAAACATTTGAAAAACTGATTTCAGCAGTTACCGTCCATAGCAAATATGTATTCCAATTCTTTTGAACAGCCCTGTATTTGATCTGTAGGTTGATATATATACTATATAATGGAGAAATTTAGTTTAGCAAGAAAACACATAACAGGTTGAAATTTCTCTTTCAGCAATTTATACTAATAAATTTAAACATACTTGTATACTTTTGTAAAACTCTGCAGTGAACCTAATACCTATATTACACGCCTCTATTTAGCTAAAGTTTAATTCAAAGTAAAACACTCTTAAAACTACCGGAATCACATTTCAAGAAATTATCATTTATAGACGGCCATGTATCCAATTCTTTGCGTGACCCTGTATGTTATTTTATATATGTTTTACAAACATTTCTTAGTAAACCAAATGCGGTTCAGCGTAAAAATGCCTAACTCATTTAAAATCACCTTTAAGCAATTTGCAATCATACCCAGTAATCATTACGAATTCTTTAGAGTAGCCCTCTATATCAATTACAGCATTTATACACACCGTATACAATGCATAAATATAGTGAAACATAAAAGCACATAACATAATTAAAAATGCATTTCCAGCAATCATCGCTACTTTACAGTACTTCGGGTACAATATAGTATCTGAAATCTTTTGTGAGTCCCTGTAAATGCTCTGCATTTCGTATTATCCATTAAATAAGTTATTGTAAACCTTAGCGACGTATATCTATTTCATTATGCATGTAATAGTTTAACATAATTAAAGTACGCCGGAAAAAATTCCCTCCACTTCTATATCATTATGTAAAGGAATTCTTTTGTGCGGCCATGTAAATGAATAATAACTATTTTTTGGGCCGCATATTGTACAGAAAATGCATATTTTAGTCAACTTGATAAATGCATATCAATTTATTATGTTTGAAAGCATGTAACATCATTAAAAATCATTTTAAACGATTTTTTCCCATAGGCCGTAATGTAACGTAAATTTTTTGACTGTCCCTGCAAATGAACTAAACATGCTACAAACTTCATTTGCAATAGGGTTCGTGCTATGGTAGAGGTCACTAACATCCAAAAATTTCAGAATGATCCGAGTATATTTACGGGAGTTAGAGCGCGTACAGACGGACAGACAAACCGAAGTCCTAAACACTTTTCAACTTTGCTGGAAAGTGTTAAAAAGGGGCAAAAACTTGTCAGATTCTATATGAGAAACAAGAATGTAATCCAAGTTTTTTTAAATACCTTTAAAAATCAGTTTAAAAAAAATTAAGTTTTATAGATAGGATTTAAAGAGAAATATTCTATTCGATTCTGAAAACTTGACGCGGTCACTGACATTAACATAAAGAATCCATGTGGTATCCTTTGTCTATCCCCTCTTTCTATCTGAAGTCCATTTTTACAAATTACTGGAAAACATAACTAACGACTTTCTGACCCAGCGTAGAGAAGAATTTTTAAACTAAATAATTGTGACTTTTATGGAATTCTGTGACTGCTTGCGTATAACAAATTTTCTATTTAAAACTAATTTTTAGATGCATGAAAACTAGGAAAAGTCGCAAGTAGAGAGTATTTTGAATTAATAGTTAATTCTAATTAATAATAGAATTTTAAATGCGAAAATGTTTTTAACGATTTTTCAATGAGTACTTTCAGTATCGAGCTGGGACAGACTTAGGGTGTGATGATAGAAATTTTTGGGGAATGGATTTTGAATCAACGGGTTGGGATTTCAAAGAAAAGCACAAGCACGTCTGAACTGGGGATAGCGGGTTTGGCAACAGGGCAAATATTAGGTAATCCGCCACCGGGGAATGTACGCAAACAAATATGTCAAAAGAATTAAGAAATACTATAAAGGAAAAGAAAAGTGATCGCGTACGAAAATCTCTTATCTTATGAAACAAGACTAATTTGTACGCAACACAAGGAAAAATCGAATTCATATAAAGAAATTCTGTTAGTATTTAAGATGCGTTGTATATGATTGATAACATGTTTTTTTCTATTTAATTTGTCTGTAAATTAAAAAATTATGTTTCAAATCGAGAAAGTATGCACTTTAAAAATAAAGTAGTCGCAATTAGAGAGTATTTCGAATTAATAGTTAATTCTTAGTAAGAATAGATTTTTAAATGAGAAAATGTTTTTAACGATTTTCCAATGATTACTTTCAGTATCGGAATCGGACGGACTTGAGATCCGATGACAGACCTTTTGGGGAATTGGGTTTTCAATCAACGGGCTCGGGTTCCGAAGAAAAGCACAAACACATCTGTACTGAGGATAGCTAGTTTGGCAACAGGGATCTGGGAATTAGGTAAACCGCCACCGGGGAACCTACGCAAACAAAAATGTCAACAGAACAAGAAATACTATAAAGGAAAAGAAAAGTGATCGCGTACGAAAATCTCTTATCTTATGAAACAAGATTAATTTTTACGCAACACAAGCACAAATGGGATTCATATAAAAAAAATCCTATTTTTGTTTTCGATTTAATACGACTAATTTGTCTGTAACATAAAAAAAAATCTTTTTCAAATCGAAAAGGTTGGCACTTTAAAAAGAAATTAGTCAAAACACGTTAAAAAGTGCGGGCAGCCAGTTGACGGAATATCCATGTGATTTCAAGAGATTTTTTTCTGTTATTTGAAGAAATTTCGGCTTCTTGACTGAAAAAATTAAAAAAATTTTCAGCTTCGATTCACGAATGTTTTGTGTTTTGCGGAAAAGAAAAAAAACAAGTAAATTCTAATACGAAAAAGAACACGCAGCACAGTTTTAGGAAATCCCTTGTGATTAAAAAAAAAATATGCAGCTTTAGATTGGATAATTTAAAATAATTTTGACATTGGAATGGTGAATTTTCTGTACGCTGTAAAACAATGAACAAATTTAACATGAATGCACAATGAACAAACAATGATTAAAACAATTTCCAGTTTTCCCCTAATTAATTGTGAGTGCAACCCCCTGACCACTGGGCTAAAACTTTATCCTCGTCTAAATACTCATGTTTGAGTACTAGATTTATTCAAAAATATGAGTTGGTGTGTTTCTATACATACTCATGTTTGAGTCCTATTTGTACTCAAAAATATGAGTGTGGGTATTTCTATACATACTCATGTTTGAGTCCTGTATGTACTCAAAAATATGAGTATGCCTGTTTCTATACATACTTATGTTCGAGTGCCTGTATATACTCTAAAGATTGAGTACATGCGTTTCTCAAATTTAAGAGTTAAGTACTCGGAGCTATTATAAGATCGGAAAGTACTCAAAAATGAGTACATTTTGATTATTTTAAGTATCCAGTTTTAACAGTGTGGAAGTGCACGAACTTTTGCAGTATTATTGCTCGTAACCCTTACGCTAGGTGGCGTTGCGAATATCGAAGACATTGAGTATTTGAACACAAGTATGAAATGAATATCTTAACATAATTTAAGCTGTGAAGGTAACTTTTTTTAAACTGTAAATAATATAGCACTACTGCCACCAACAAAATAAATAAGTAAATGAATAAATAAATCCTTTATTTCAACGCACATTTTTTTTTTCTCCTTAAATCTGGCTTTATTTACTAAGTTACAAAGGATTTCGGTTTTCATAATTTACAAAGTATTTCCTGTAACAGATGCATTTTTGCACCTTAAATCAAAAAATCTATAAGGTTACCAAGAATTGCTTAGGAAACTGAGATGCCTAGATCTTCTTATGAAACTGGTACCCGGGTTGCAGATAAAAGTTTAGTAAAATAACTGTAATTTTAATAAATTCTTTTGTAAAACTACAGGTTTCTGTAGCTTTATAAAAACTAGTTTTTTAGACTTACATCTTTTTATGTACAGCCTACAGATAAAAGTTAAGTAAGCATACAGAATCAACTTTACATCTGTAGAATTACAGATTTTTTTTTCAGTGTTGGCGCTTAAAAAAATTTCTTTTATCCATCAACGATCAGTGTTATTTCTATGGTCTTACTATTTACTTAGATATTCTGTTAAAAAGAAATTACATCGGAATACGCGTTACACTATGGCGCGGTAATTATAAAGCAATATATTTGTAATAAATGACAGGTTAGAAAAGAAAAAAAAAACGGATGCGCAATTTTGATTATCAGTTCAAAGACTTGTAAAAATATTAAAGGGATAAATCGTGAAAAGAACAAACTTTTATTATTTAATAATTAATGGTTTTTAAATAACGCTTTATAACGCCTAATTTATTATTTACTTTAAATAAAACGTTTTCATAACAATGCTGAATTTACATCGAAATTATCCATTATTAATAGCGATCACGTACTGACAAAAATGTGCTTTTCAAACTAAATTTTATATTATATTATAAGTAAAATTCAAAAATCTAAAAGAACATTTTCAAAATACTTTCTATGATATTTTCGAAAGAAACTCTATGTTTTATTCTTGACACGTCCAGCATGTTTTAAAATAAATCTATCTTTCGGGTGCTTTATTTCATGTCAACCAAGTAAAATTAATTTATTAGTCTATTCCATATTTAGAATAAAGATGATCAAATTGTCTATTTGCTTTGATAAATCATATGCCATCACAGAATATTAATTGGATTAAAATTTCATTATCTCTATATTCCACTGCACGCAAATTTATTACTCTTTATAAAATATACCGAACAATATTTTAGCACGCGAATCAGTGTTTAGCTAATTGAATACAAGAAACGTAATATTCTTTAAAAAAAAAAAAAAAAAAAAAAAAAAAAATCTTATCAAGTTATATTAGTTCGAAAAATACATAAATTAACGTTTTCACCCTTTAAAAGAATTATTTCAAATATTGAATGAAAAAATATATGCGTATTTCTATTCTCGTCATATAAAAATATACGGGGATATGTTTTCCAAGGTTTCGGAAAGTAGCAGAATTTTAGGATAGAATTAATCAATTTGCTAATTTAGAGAATACAGTTAGTAAGTAAAAGTTTTAGAGCATTGTTATCAATATTGTCGTACGTAGAGAGATTGCTGTTTTTGAGATATTTGATGATGTTATGGATAAGAGTTGGTTGAATTTCGTGGAGGGGTAGGGCAACTCCGGGAGAGTCGCCGCATACGGGATAGATGCCGCATCCCTTGTATTTCTTATAATTATCGATAGATGGTCGTCAAACGCACTGTATAGGTGCGCAATGAGATTATTTTAACCAGTGTATAGCGTGAATCCCATTACGATGTTTACTTGTAGAAGTACAATACTTAATTTGAAGTAAGTGCACGATTTCACTGTCCAAACTTTTAAACGTTATGTTTAAATACTTTTGATACACTAATTACTAAATGCATGCATGATTTCGATGTCAAAACTAAGTGTAGCGTTTGTATAGAGTACTGTGTGTATGATTACGCCATTCCCCTTAGCGATGGCAGGTAACTGTGATGTGCGACGTCTGCACCATGCAAAATGGGATACATGCTGCACTGCTATTCCGGTATACATGTCGCAGTTTCTTTTGTACGGGATGATTGAGTGTTATTAACTTTTCCTTTTCTTTTTGCACAGACTAACCATGTTAGACATGTTATTAAGTTTACTAAAACCAAAGGAGTAAAAGGGGGAAAATAAAAAGTAAGAAGGGCAAAAAAGATGCAAATCAGGATGATAATAATGAAAAATTGGATTACGCGTAACGCAGACGTTCTTTGCAAACTACTCCAAAAGAGAGGAAGTGTTATTGGCTTCGTTGCATCATGCGTTTAAATGTAGTTACATAAAGACTGTACTTTTTCGACACTTTTTCTGTAGATTGAAGTCAATCTCTTAACCAATTCGGGACCATAGGAGCATATAAGCACCTTCATAAAGAGCTTACAAAATTTGTTTCTGGCACCAGTAAAAAAGAAAATAATATTTGCTCTGTTTAATTAGAGCATTTTCATGATTACTTAAGTAAAGGTAACTTCTTTTTAAAAAGTGGTACCAACGATTAAAATTTGTGTAAAAGCCACCGGTCCCGAAAGGGTTAACAAATAAATTATGCAAACGCAATTTTACTTTTTTTCTTTTCCCTTTCTAATACATTGATGTTACGTTGTTGCTGAAATAACAATTAAAATTTAATGTAAAAAAAAAAAATAAGTCGATAATTTTAATATTGAAATTAGGCAACAATTATTAATTTAAAGAATCTGCTAATACGTTTCATTGTACTCATTTAGTTTCCTTTTGTTATTACACCATAATTATAGTCCAGATATAAATATTTTTTTAAATATTTTTATTTATAACTTCATTCTGTTCTTATTAGAAGCGCGGCATAACTACCGCACAAGTGCGGCGTCTCAGCCTGAATGTACGGGTGGCGCGCCACAGTGTAATGTTTTAGAAAAAAATTCTTAAAAAATATTAATAATTTGTTTTGAATTTTTTTGTCGCAGTACACGCGTTGTATATTTAACATTAAATAGCACAACATGATTTTTTTAATTTTATGTCCACCATGGAACTTTATACACCGATTAAAAAAAAATGTGCGGCATAAATCCCGGAATTACCCTATAGGATCGGCAGTGTTTTGTAGATGCTTCTTTTTTTAATGTACTTTTTTCGGTATATCTGCCAGTATGTTTTTAACAATAAAAGATCTAAGCATACGCTTTTGATTTTTTGTAATATATTTTGGTACTACTTTGCTATCCCGTCGATCAATTTCACCAAATTATATAAATCGCCAAACCACTCGCCAAATTATACAAATTGACGTAATTTTTATTTTAAATAACGAAAGAACAAATAAATTAGTATAACATTAATAAAAATACAAATAAAACGCCGAAATAAAAATCACTTGATGACGTAAACACGTGTAACTTGCTTAACCCTTAAATGCCGGTTGTTGTTTTCAGCAACATACCCAATTTAGGCTCTAAAATACCATTAGTATAATATTGAAGCTATAATGCCTAATGTTGCCAATAAAATACATTCTGAAAATATTATTAAATCGAATTTCAATATCTAGATGGCAACACTTGTGCTGTTTAAGAATAAAGATAAATTTATTTTTTCAATTGTTGCTACTTGCTCTTTTTCTTTTGCTTGGAAGCTTGCGAAATACCCTATTTTGTTCCGCAATGAGAAAGTAAAATTTATTTCTTATTATAGTTCCTAAAATTCTTGTGTGTTTAATATTATAGAGTTTTATCAAGGAAAATAATTTTTTCAATTAAAGACCAGTATTTCCGATTAGTAACAAATTGTTTTTTAGCTGTAAACCATACTTAAAACGAAATATAATTTTTTAAAAGTATTTTTCCCATGATTTATTTAAAAAATGAAAGCCTAAAAACATTATTACAAAGACTTTTGAAAAATCATGCATTTAAGGGTTAAAGTCAAGGGAATGTGACATTTACGATGAACCATTATTGGCATTTAATCTTATAGCTTGGCGATAGATATTTAGTCGCCCGGATAACCAAGTAGTACCCATATTTTTCAGTTTCTCTGGTAATGAACAGACTCGCTCTTTGGGATAAAATCTTTCCGAAATTAGACTTCAGCCAGTTTCCCGAACAGAATATTTCGCCATATTGAAATATGAATTTAATTAATTCGACGATAACTGTTTATAAATTATGTCAAGTGTTTTCCTATGCGTTAATCAGGCTCTCATAAATTCAGATGTAGTAGCTAAAATTTCAAACCTAGACAATATCATCCTTTACCTTGAATGGCGGAGTCTTTGCACTCACCTAGAACTCGGTCTGTAATATTCGTAGTTCTGTGCATTTATTTCTTATTTGTAAGTGTTTGGGATATAGAAAACTATAATACCGACAAAAATCCATTTTTTAAAAAATTTGCTGTATGAATACACATATTGGGTAAAATTTTAACTATTCAAAGCATTAAAGAATTTTTTTTCTTCAGAAAATCAATAATTGTACAATGTATATTTTAGCAATAGAGATAATTTTTATTTCTTAATTAGCATTTGTTTTTAACACTGTTCGCTGAATTTTAATTTATGCACCCTAAAACATTACAGAATATTTTATAAACGGAAATAGGCTTCGCCCTTTTTTTCTTAAGGTTTTATACGGTTATATATCTTTTAAATAGCTTAAATCTATATATGCTTTTTTAAAATTAAGAACTCGTATGGAAAAATCATCTTTTATGTATTTCCTACATCTTTATGCATTTCTAAGCATTTATAGAATATATAGTCAAAATACGCTCCATGTAACCTGGTCTGTGTGGTAATAGAAACTAAAATCTGTTTATCTAGTTGTAGCACAGAGTTTGAAAAATACTTGTCACCATCGCCTGAACTTGTTTACCGCTGTGGCAAGCTTCTGCCAGTTTTTTTTCCGAACAGGAAGTTTCACCCTATTTCGCCTCACTATCTTTTGACTTGGAATGGGCTTATTTGATTAAGGCCTATAATGAAAGCGAAAGCTAGAAGCTTAACCCCTTCGGGACGAGCGTCTTTTACAGAATTTTTAATCTTTAATCACCGGTTTTTTGGAACAGAAATTTTTGCCTAATTGAATCGGGAAAATGCTCGGTTTAAATAAGGCAAAATTTACAATAAAATTTTACTGTTGAGAATAATTACTGATGCTGAGCAACTTACGCGGCACGAATACCGGTCGCTCGTCACCAAGGGGTTAAGGGATGGATGAATTGGTTGGAGGTTTTTTTTTCAAAAAGAGGTCTGTCTCGTAGACATAGGAAGAAAATCCCCCAAAACTCTACACCGCTAGCTTGACTGCAAGTAAGTTTTCGCTCCAGGGCTTACAATGTTATGTAAAATTATGTTACGCTACAAATACATATACATTCAGTGCTCTTATAAATATTGTTTAATACAATATTTTATTAATAAACGCGCTTATTAAAATGTAAAGAACAACCGTTAAATTATCATGCTGTGTATAATCTGTCGATAATCATTAACTAAAGGTATAGAGACTAGCATAAATTCGTGAATTAAAATGTCAGATTTAATAAGTGATCTAAATCTGTCTCTATATGATCTCAGAACTTAAAGAGTCGAGAGACTTCACCAATTTTTTACATGAGATATTTTTGCCCGAATTTCACTTCTTTTTGTAATGAATCCTTATTTTCTTGCCTTCGGGTTCTTTTTGGACATCATCCACTGGTTTTCGGCAAGCCCACTTTCTGTTTTTTTTTTGTCCTTCTCAGTGACTTTGAATGAAAGATACTGAACAAATCTGGGCGGTATGTGCATCTGAGTTAATTATATGCTATTAGGGCGGATTCGTGAGGTTTGACACAGCTGGTAATCAACATTAATTAGATGCAGTCCGCTTGGAAGTCTTATTTTGATAGTGCTGCAAAAGCTTGACCGCAGGAGAATACCGAAGAGCCTATGTCTATAAGTGTGCTATTCAAATTGGAGTCTTGATTGTTATCTATAATTATGGCATATGCCACACATATTGGAAAATGTTCGCAATGGACATATGTCTAATAATTATTTCAAATTTAGTCTTGGCCGGAGCTAGTCCAAGAATATGTCCGTTGCTAAATTTTATTATTATTCTTTTAACTATTTTCTTATTTCAGGATCCAGTTTTATACCTTATACAACAGCGATAGAATTATTTACTAAACACAAGATCACACCAATGTTACTTCTCAACATCACTCTTGCTCTTACTTTTATCACAATCTTCTCCCATACTCCTGCAGTCATAGAAGCGCATCATCATACGTTTTCTTACATTCACGTTCCCTTTTCGAAAGATACTTTGACAATCTATATTTTCTAAAGCTTCAAGATTTGTTTCTCTGTCTGGGATAGCTATTAAGATGACACTGTTTAATTGTTGGCACATATTTCTTGATGGAAGTAAACAAACTGTATCTTCTGGAAATGCACATATATATTACGAAATTTCGAGTAATCTGCCTTCTTTTGACTTAAAATGCAGAGAAAGCAAACGACTTGACAATACACCACGACCAAGTTGTGTTGTTACTTATACTTTTTAGTATTTCAAATAATGTGGAATCGTGGAATTTTAGTATTTTTGGGGGGTAAGCTCAGCATAAGTAAATCCCACAAATATATCATAGTAAGTGACCTTAAGAGCTTCTTCACTTCTGTATTAGATAGCTTTCCTAAAGGAGATTTTGTGTAACCAGAGAAAGTTATAAGAGGTCCCCTAAGACTTAGATTCCTTGGAATGTCATATAATTTTGCGTTTCCTCCTTCACCGCATCTTTTTAGCAATTTTTAAGATGCATACTGCCATCTAGTATCAAACTTTACGCAACAACATCATTTGAAATTCACTTATTTTTCTTCTCGATAGATGACACTTACAACCAATCTGTTTTTAGCAGACAGCCAATAAAAGAATTTTATAATAAACTTTCAAACCTTTATACTGTCAAATTTAAAATAATTCATAATAAAAATTCTTTTTAAATAAAATTATTTTAGTACTTGGTATATTGAGCATCGATCGGTAGTTTTTTTTTTCAACATTTATTTATTTTTCAATAAATATAGAAAAGGGAAAATTACTAACTGCAAAACATCAACAAATTATGGAGAATATGCATGTATCTATTGCTCGTAGTCTGAGCACGGTCGAAAGTGACAAGTCGAAAGTGATCATAGTGAGCGAAAGTGATGACATGGTTGATTTTTAAATTAAAAAAATCGCTCGTTTTCTTTTGAATATAATGTCATTTTTCTGGGGATGTGGGACGATGTAAAATTCAGATTTTGAATTACGAAGAGTTCATTCAAATTAAAAACAAATTAAAAAAAAAACTTCGTATACCACATGGAATTTGAATTTTCATTTATAAAAATGCATTTTTTTTTATGTATGCGATTATGTCAGTCATTTATTGAATGATATTCTCCATGTTTTATAAAAATTAAAATTCTTCTTTTTCAACAATTATTTTCCACCTCAATAGTTTGCGCAAATGTGAGCTGTTTCGGCAAAAATGTGGTAAGTATAGCGAAAAATTTTCTTGCTTTTACAATTGCTGCAAATTTTGCGCCATGGTGTATCGCCATAGCATCAAATTATAGCAATGTTTGTAATAATATGGCAATGGTTTTATATATACAAAAAATATAAGGGCTATTATGCATCAAGAATTCTTAGCACATTTACAGAATCTTTATGAAAATATTTAAATTCACCAAATCAATATTTGGAAAAATCAATTATTATTATTATTAGTTTTAGTCAATTAAAACGAATTTTACCGTATTTAGGATCCAGCTATTTTGTGCTCGATTTAGTATAGAAGACAAACCGTTAATTCCAATTTTATGGTGTTGATGATTAATGACCAACAGTATTGGCGAGAATTCTGATTATGGAAAATAAAATCTGGAGTTGCTTCCAGAAAAGGTGTTAGCTATGGCTGTGGATACATAAATTTACATCTTAGTTTTACTCTCATAGCCGTAGATGATTGATGCTTTCTATAAACGTAGTGTTTAGGATGCAAAGAAAGACAACATTGAAAAATCTGGAAAAATTATTTTCTATTTCTCGAATTTTCTTTCAATTTTTACGATTTTTCAATTTTTCTCGAATTTTCCGGATTATGCACTACCTTAATACCAAATTTCAAATTTGTCGGGGTGCAGATCGTTCCTCAGATTTTTCATGATCGGTGAATCAGTCAGTCAGTGTCTAAAAATAGAAACTTTGAGTTCATTTACCTTAGAACTAGAAAAGATAGAAACGTGAGATTTGAATACTTGGTTTCGTTTGCAACGTACTTTAAATAAACGAAATTTCAAGTTTTTGGGGAACTTCAGCACAAAGATATAGAGAGGGGGGGGGTGTCAAAAGTATCCTGAGTTGCTTCCAAAAAAGGAGTCTTAAGGCTGAGCTCTCTCGACTTGGCGCGGTCACTACCGTATCCACAGATATATAAATAAGTTAATGACGCAGCCACGTTTCATCTTTGCTTTAACAGATTAATCATTGAATAGTAAGGTTGATTACGTTTGCTGATTAAGTCATTGTTTCATAAAATTTGCTTCCTATAGAACATTTTTATACTAAGATTTAAAAAAAAACCTCAAACAAATAGATAAATATTTGTGTGTTTACAGAAGTACTTCATTTTGTATATGATTAAGAAAATACCTTTTCAAATGACATAAAATCGGGGTTGTGAGACGTTCCTATTTCCACGTGACATTCAGATTTTTTTACCCGACTGAAAAGAAGGGTTATGTGTTTCACGCGTATCTGTGTATGTGGATTTCTTTATACGATTTAAACATCCCAACGGCTGGATGGATTTTAATGAATGAGGTTTCTATCAATTTGTCTTAACGGCCCGATGGTTATAGGCTATGATTTGTTTTTATAAATTCAAAATGGCTGCAGAGAGGAAAGAAAATTACGCACCCTATTGCGTGGCATATCATTGGATAGGTCTTTCAAAATGAAGACGATGTTTCATTGACTATTTTACAGTCAGAAGTTCCGTTAAAATATTATACAATCTGCAAGTTGTGTATGTAGGATCTCTAGCTTTACTTTAACTCTAACCATCATAGACATCTATAGACCTCATCAAAACAGTGTTTATAGATACGAACTAACAATTAAACACAACTTAAAAGCCATCAATACAAGTAAATAAAAAATAGGTAAGTAATAAAAAAAAATATTTTAAGTCAATTACTACTCAGGTCAATAAAAGAATTTTTTCTCTCCCATTCTTCTTTCCTCTTGAGTGGCGCTTAAAATGCCTTGATCAAGAATAGGGCTCTCATGGTCTTAAAATACCTTGATCAAGAAGAGGGCTCTCTCGATTATTGAAAACTAATTAATTTAATTTAATTAATGAATTAATATTTGAAAAAATCTGGATTAACATCAAGTGTCATCCACTAGAAGTTAAAAAAATGTATTTGAGCTTGATTGGATGAATAATAAGTATTTTATTAACAATTGAAAATTTTAACAAGATATATATATAGCGAGACTGTGAGCTAATAGTAGGAATTGAAAAAAAAATAGTTTCACATTGATGAGAAATAATTAATTAGTTCGCTTTTTACGCAGTCTGTTTTTTTTTTTTTTTTTTTTTTTTTTTTTAATTTAATTGTTTATTGCTAACTCAAAATGACTCGCATAGGACATAATTTTACGATTTATTAAAACATAAATCGTTAGTTCACGTGGGGCACATGATATAACATATTTTGAAACACGCAAATAGTGAAACAGTTTACAAGGATATTAATTGTTTGAAACCATTCGTTAATGTAAATGTAAAGTTTTAAAATGCCCATATATTAACACTTTAGTGTGAGGCTTTGCTTATATGCAAACAACAGTGTTTTGGATTTATTATATTTTTTTATTCATATATAATAATTCACACCAGGAAATTAAAATAACAATATTTGCTTTAAATAATAACAGACTTTCCGTATTTAAATATAAAGCAAAATTAACCATTGTAACTTTCTGGTGTAAAGTCAGATTTTCTGGACTATGTAATTTCTAGAACGTTTTTATATCATTGGAGTTAAAGGGTTAAAGGTTAAGCTTTATAAAATAAATAAGTATATAAAATAAGGTATTTGGAGACATACTTATTAAAATATTTATTAATTTTCAATATTTTAGCGTAAAACAGCCACACGACAGTAGTTTTTACTTACATTGCAGATGTGCAACAAAAGAAAACATTGGCGTATTATATAAAAAAATGTATCTCTGATTTTTTTCATTATTTTTCCTAATTAACCTAATTAATAATAAAACCTTTCAGAGAATCATATATAATCTTTTCGAGACAAAATTAAAAAAAAAATAACCGCGCATTTAAAGGTTAAATCAATATTTTGAACTCAACTGTATAATGAAAAACATTTAAAATTTAACTTTTCTGGAATAAAACTCAAATTTTTACCAAGCTCTATAAAAATCTTTAATCCCATATAACACAAAAACCACCAATACCACTTGAAGTCCTCATTGTATCCCAAAATTTTCCCGATTTTAAATCAATATTATCAAGATTTCCCTAGTAAGATAATTTATGTATATTTCATCAGAACAGATCTCCTAGGAATGTCCTATTATGCAACATCCTAAGATGACATTACTGAGAACGTACCTGAAAAGTCACAGTACTGGCTCAATCTCATGAGTGATTCTTTCACTGTAGTACTTACTATGATTTTGTGAACAAAAGAAGAATTCGAAGTTTTAACGAGTTACGATTATATGTCTAATTGTTCTATTAATTTTATATTTCAATACATCAGATAATTACGGAGGCCTGCGAAATTGAAATTTTTGAAAAATACAAGAGAAGTTTTCGCGGATTCTTATGTTATTTGGTGTGCTAATTTCGAAAATGACCTCCATTTTCTCCCATCACATCATGTTTTTTGTAAATTGATATCGATATTTTTTCTAAAATCCTATTTAAAAAAGAATTCTCTCGAACAATTTTGAATCTACTATCTGGCAACAGTGGTTTTTAGTGGTTGTACATGAAAGCTTCAAAAAATTTTACACTGAGCAAAAAACAAAACAAAACAAAAAAGTTTCTATTTAAGTACGTACTCTTTTTCTATGAAACTTATTTTTGATGTTCTTCTTTTATGTTCAATCTCAGGCCTATCTCGTGTTCGTGTTAACATCCAACAGTAGACGGCGAGCAAAATCTTATCCCATCTTTCTTTTGAGCTCCCCATATCTTTGATGTCTTGATAAAAAAGTGCACATATGAGTGAAGGAAATGTATTTTCCCACTTATGGAGACACTCAATGCTTGCAATTTGTCCATCATATTCATTATAATTGGTTTACAGTCAGAATCCTTGTAATTACACAGAAATTTACTGATGACATCTTTGAAGGCAACCCAAGCTTCTTTTTCCTTTGTTGTCATACTAGTCTCAAATTATTTATCCTTCATAAGCTTGCGGATATTTCGACCAACAATGGTTCCCTCTTTCAACTTGACCCCGGATAAACCTGGAAACCTTTTGCACAGGTATTTGAAATAATTGCAATCTTTTGGAACAATATATTTTTTGGCAATTTCTTAAATTACAACTAAGCCGTTCCAAATCCCATTCTTAGTGTCTGGTTTAAGATTTTGTCTTTTAGGCCATTCCTTTTTGACCCAATGTTGAGTCTTATCACGGCTGTTGCAATCACAAATGAAACATAGATACTTTGTGTATCCGCCTTGTTGACCAAGAAGCATGGAGGTAACTTTCAAATCACCGCAAACGGTCCAACCGAGGTCGGCATATTTAATTTTGTTGAGGAAGTAACTCAGGTTTTAATAGCGTTCTTTTAAATGCACCGAGCATCCAACCTGTACAGATGCATACTGGCTTCCGTGATGAAGAAGGACAGCTTTAAGGCTCCTGTTCGATGAATGTATAAACAGTCTCCATTCATCTTTATCGTATGTGATATTAAAATTGCTCATCAATCCGGGAACATCGGAACAATAGACTAGGTTCTCTCCCTCCTCAAAGTACTACTTAACAAATTCTTTTTCTCAATTCCTATACTAATAAAAAGCGGTTCTTTTGGCCAATAAATTTCTTTTCTTTCAATCTGGAGACCAAGAATTCTGGTCAGACTCTAGTCAGATCACTAAGTTCAACCTGAGAGATGGACTGAGGTGAATCGCTTTCAAAGGGCTTATATTCATTATCGGAGCCTTAAACCTCTGGATGTTCCGTGTCTGATGTCCCCGAAAAGATGACTTTGCAATTCAATTGAAGGCAAAGGCACTGGCACATCAGGTCCATAAGGGCGCATGGACGATGGAATGTTCATAAAAATCCAACTAAAATTGAATTTTTCAAGAAAACGTGACGTGATAGAATTTTTTCATTATTTGTTTTTAAATTATCCCCCCAAAAGACATAAAGATCAGCTATCAATTCCCTTGTATTTTTTTCCTCGCAGGCCTGTGTTATCATTAATTTTTAATTGTATTTCATTATTTCATTAACGTTTATTTATTTTGAATATTATCAATTTATTTATTTTAATTTAATATTTTAAATAATTATTAATTTCTTATATTTAAAAGAAGAATCGCTATACATTTATCGTTTATTATTATTATTACATTATTAATCAATGAATTCATTTAATTTATATAAGTAAATTAAATAATAAATTTCTAAACTATTATTTTGTTTCATTTTTTTTTAAATTTCTATGTAAATAAGTTTCATTTAATAATTAATCTTTTTTTCTTTTATTTTTAAAATTACAAAACATGCTCTTCCTCATTATTTCAATACAATGAAGTGTCTATTTAGGGAACTCCCATTTTGGGTAATTTTTCTAAATAATGAATATTTCTGAAGAATTATGAATTCCAGGATATTTTGCATTAAGTATTGTTCCCATTTACGGAACATATTTCCTATTTAGTGAGCTGTTTATTGCGATATATGTCATAAAATTTTTCTGCTGGAAATTGTAAAAAATTTTTCTATGATATGCAAATCTTTTATACTCTAATAAGGTAAAAGTTTTATCTCATTTTACTGGAACTGGACATTCACTGGACTAGCACTGGACATAACCCTCGTTTCAACACTAATAAATTTTACCAGTGATAGGTAATATGTTTATGCTTGACGGAATGCGTGTGCAAAACTTGCGATTAAAAACCTTCGAATTCAGAAAATCTGTTATTATGATATCGAGACTGCAAGGTATCTGTTTCACTTTTAGCTGTAAAATATCCTAATACAAAACTTTCCAACGTGAAAATGTTTGTCGGAAGAGAAAGTGTTTCCTAAGCTAAAATGTTTATCGGTGCATTAGGAATCAGAAATCTTAAAACATATTGGTCATTGTATCTGTTAAAAAATATTATGGATGTCTTTGTTTGGAATACTCCATAATAGTTCGTCGACAATCAGGAAAATAGAAGCAAAAAAAGGATGATATTTAAAAAGAATTCATATGCTTAGATGTATTAAATCTTCTAAAATTTAATTAAAATTAATTTATATTTGAAGAAATCCTGAAAACATTTCTTGCAGTAAATTTTAAGAAAACTCCCCAGCCTTCTAACAAGTCGACATTTGCGGTTTCTGTGGACCTCATAACCCAGTCAGTTTTAATCCTCCAGGATGCTGCCCCACCAGTGGCCGAGAGGTTCTGCTCTCGAAGCTGGTAGACGGGAGGTGCTGGGTTCGCTCCCAATCGCGCCCGTCGGCCTAATCGTTCGGAGTTTTCGTGGTTTTCTTCGAGCCGTGGATCTTCCATGCGTTAATACGGATTAGGTTCCCTTAGAAAGACCCCCACGGAGGGCACTCCCCCCGGGCCTATATCCCTCGTGTAGATAATTGGCCGTCAAAAATCAACCCAACCCAACCCTCCAGGATGCTTGATGGATGATAAGCATTTAATCACATTTCTCTTCTTGATATTCTGGGGAGAAAAGTATTCTACACGGTTTACTTATGTGTTTCCCTTTGTGCCAAAAAATGTATCTTTAAGGAACATTCAAACTCACGTCAGTCAACCTACTTGTCTAGTGGTTAGAGCGCTGTTACTGGAAAAACCGTGCCTGATAAAATCCGCATTCATTCATATATATTATTAGTCGGTCGGATATTAGTTTAAAAGGATTTCGCAGTCTTATTATCCCTCGAGTGAAAAATATCATTATACTGTCACCACCAAGAGAAAACTTCCTTTGTAACCCGGCAAGTCATCATTTTTTTTCATTTATCAGTTTATTCATGATTAAGATTTTTAAGTTAAAAACATCTTTATTTGAACTGAGCAGGCAGGTGCGTGATAGAGTAACTTGACTAATTTTAGCCTTACTATGCGGTGAACACTACTTCAATCTTCACTGAAAATAACAGATAATGAAATGTTAAAGTTCCTTTTACGGAAGATAACCGATAGTCCAAATCAATGTCAATTTTCCAACCTCACAACTGCTTTAGCTTTAAATCAAAAATTACTCAAAATCTTGAACACAATCTAATTTTACTAAACTTAAAAATCCATGGTTGTCAACAAACTTTATTTCTCAAATTATATTCTAAAGTGGCTTACCAATAGTCAACTGCTTACTCAGCAAGATTCGTTTAGCACGTGTCAAAAACTCCAGTTATATAATTCAACGCAGGCCTTGTTTATCAGGGCTGCAGGACTCCGACTATACAGACTTTTGCTTCTCCTTTTTTACTCTGAAGATTGAGCAGCGAAGCCTAATTTGCATATACTTACAGCAAAAACGAGAAACCATAGATCCTGAGGGCTCCAAACACACTTCGAAAAATCAGTGTAAAAGAAAGTACAGATGTCGCTGTTGCGCACACAGGATAAATGGTCACATTCAATAATGTTCATATAATTCAATAATGTATCATTCAATAATGTTCAGGATAAATGTTCATATTCAAAACATATTATAACAGAGTTGCTAGTCCACTACCACTTCAACCACCAGAACACAAAAGGTTTATTAATAGAAAATTATTTAAATTACATGTAATAAGATTACATTTATTCCGTTCCCGTTTGTTACGTCATGCTGTGTTAAGTTATCCTGCGTTACATAATTAATTAAAGTCTTGTGACATAAAATGTACATGAAATTTTAATATCTGTTGAATATAATAGCGAGTTTCCGATGACCTCTTTTCAAAACACTGCTATTTGTAATCATAAATATGTTATTCTTTTGGGGATTTCAATGTACATCACTCCCTGTTGGGCGGCTCTTGGGCTCTCCTTCAGAAAATATCATAGCTGAATGGATCAGTGATAATAATAAATGTATCCTCAACACATCTACTCCTACTCATTTCAGCCCTGGCGGGGCAGCCTCTATCATTGATCTAACCCTCTCATCCCCTGATATCTTCGGTGACATACGTATCTCCGTATCTGCAGACCTGTTCGATAGTGATCATTCTCCAGTTTCTCTCTTTTTGTCTTCAGATGGTGTTCGAGGAATAGCTCGGACCAGGTATGACTGGCATAGGATTACCCTAGTCTCAGAAAAGAGCTTTAGTAACGAGCCAGTGACGTCATATTCAGACTTTCAGGAAATCAGAGTTTCGGCGTTAGAAACAGGCAAAATAATGACGGTAATCCACAAGCGCATTAGAGCTGATTGGTGGGACAGTCGGCTAAGTTTCCTGCTTGGACAAAAACGCAAGTTCCTTCGTCTAGCAAAGCGCCTTCTTTCTTCCATGATGTGGATAAAGTATAAGAAAGTGAGGGCCTGCCTTAAAAGGGAGATTAGAGAGGCCGGCGTATATATTGGGGCAACGTCTGTAAGGACTCTTCGAAATCAAGCAGAATTTATCGGATTTTCAAAAATCTTTAAGATAGACATTTCCTCGCCCTTGACTCGTACAACACCCTCCACCTCTCAATGCACACACAACTGGACTCTGCGGCGGAAGCAAATGCATTTGCGCGCTTCTTCAGCCGTGAAACAGGAAAGAGAATTCCGCTGGACTTCAGTTCAAATGTAGACCCCAATATACGACGACCATTTCAGAAAGATGAGCAAGACAGAGCTTTAAAGAATTCAAAAATGAAAACTCCATGGAAGGATGGTATCCCTCTGCGCTTCTTGCGAAATTTGGATGGTAGCGGAAGAGATCATCTCCTGCGGCTATTCAATAGAATCTGGGAAACGGGGAACATCCACGCCAATGGCGGTAGTCGATTATTATCCCAGTCCTTAAACCTGGAAAAGATACAACACATGTAGAGTCCTACAGGCCAATTTTCCTCGCCTCATCGGTTGGAAAAGTTTTCAAGCGGATCCTCTTGGAGCGTCTCACTACCCGGATCTTGGAGACGTAACTGTTCCATCTGAATCATTTTGGATTCATCCCGTTCCGGGACTGCACAGTTGCCCTCACAAAACTTTGTAGCCATCTCCACAACGCACGTGAAAATAAATTTTACATTCTCCTGGTCGCCCTGGATATCTCTGGAGCGTATGACTCGATAAAGCACGATAGCCTGGCCTTGAAGCTGTTGGAAGCTGGGGTTGACGGACATCTTACGAAGTGAATCCATTACTTTAATGCACCCCGCACCTTTCAAGTTCGTTGGAAGATGGTCCTTTCGGACCCAAAAGCTCTAGAAGCTGGCGTGCCTCAGGGGTGCGCCCTCTCACGGCTAATATATTAATTTTATATGAGCGATTTCTTTGAGGTACTTGAGCTGGGAGTGGATGGAATAGTCTATGCTGTTAACGCGTACGTCTATGCCTCAGGCCCGGTATATGAAGATGTGCTAAAGAAACTACAGAAAACACTCCTATGTAGCAACTTGCGGAAAGTATTGGAATCTCCACTTCAATGCAAGTAAAAGCGCAATAATTCACATGTCAAACAAGAGATTCAAACCAAATGACATTGTCTACTTAGGGTGGCAACCGATTCCCTGGGTCGACTCTATGAAGATCCTCGGCCTAAAGTTTTCTAACAATTTGACCTGGAATTCTCACGTAGGCGAGATTAAAAAAAAAACTTTACGCAAGCTTAATGTTTTCAAATTTATTACCAGCCCATACAGAGGTATCGCTACCAGAGATCTCCTCCACATAGACCAGTCAACTGTAATCAGCGCGTTACACTTCGGAAGTCCGCTGCACTCGTTGGCAAGCAAAACTACCAGGCAGAAACTCGAACCAATCCAACATGGGGCCTTGCGGGCCGCAACTGGACTCCCTAAATGGACTCCGATCCCCATACTGAGACGGATTACGAAAGCAGCCAGTTTACAGGACTCCCACGACCTTCATCGTAAAATCTTCCTAATTAGACAACTGTTTCTTGGTAAGATGTTGCCGTTGGAAGCTTAGTTTACAGAAAGCACGTCTATATTTTCCGATGAGGCACGGGAACTACTGAACCAGCTCAAAATAACATCGACAGAAATAATCAAGTGGATTCTCATCCCGGAAACCCAAAGCAGCCATCAGGTCGATTATTATTATACTAAATATCCCTTCCAGGGCAAATCATTGGCTCCAGAGGCCCTCCAACGGCGGCAGAGTTTGCGCAGAATTTAGACAATTGTAAGAATTGGCACATAATAGAGACTGGTGCCTCTAAAAGTCCATCCAGGACTAGCATTGGACATTGGGACGGCAACAGGGGTCGCGGACAATCTTGGGAATTGCATCACCTGAACTCAATTTTTACGGCAGAAGCTCTTCCCCATTGGAAAGCTCTTCAGTACACACCTAGCAGCGGGAAACTTCTCTTACTCTCCGATAGCTGATCAGTGATCTCAGCCCTTGAAGCAGTGGACTACAAATCTCCAAATGTAATCGTCTTTCTACATGACGTTATAGTCCAGACAAGCTCACATCTTGAAGCGATCGAAGTTAGTTGGGTACCCGGACATAGCGGAATTCAGTACAACGAATTGGCAGATGAACTTGCTCGCCACCTAAAGAACCCAGCGGGATCTATCAGGCTAATCTCACCTGAAGATATCATAGCCTATTTCAGAAAGTGGTACAAAGAGAGAATCACCGAAGAGTGGTTGGCGAGTGGATGCATTGCTGACTTTAGGACTACAGGAATCTGAAGCTCTGAAGAGGAGAGAGGTGCTACTAGCTAGGCTACAGACCGGCTCGTTGCCTACCATGGCACAACTTCACCGTTTTGGCCTATGGAATTCATCCCTCTGCTCAGAGTGTCAAGTCCCGGAAACCACCGATCATTATCTTCTAGAATGCCAAAAGTTTCACACAGAGCGAGCCCAACTCTATCAGCGATTAGATCTGTCTGCTGACAGTATGACTTTCCATAATATATGTGACCTGGCTGTAGCGGGCAAATCTACCTCCAAGCACCTTGTTTCTTTTCTACTGAGAACCAACAGATTCTGATGTAAGGTGAGTTCCTCCTGGAATTTAATCTCAATGAAAGCAAACTCTCATCTGTGGATGTAAAGTTAACTGAAAGAACTGTTTATAGAGAACTGTATTAGCAATTTGGATCATTAGAGGTACAAAGCCACAAGTGAAGCGAAGCTAAAAACCTCATAACCGAGCGTAGTCTCCGATAATAAATAAATGTTATTTCTTCATAACAGTATTTGAAAATTGATTATGTGAAACAAATAAAAACTAGTATGTTGCGGTCATCACGAAATTTTCTTCTGTATAAATCACGTCAATTAAATCATTTAAATAATACAAGAAATTACTTCAATTTAGCACCAATTCATATAAAAGTATATCGGAATTTGAAGTTTGATGAAAATTCGTGCATTAGTTCTTGGGATAGAGCTATAGCGGAAAGTCTGAAGTAACGTAGCATAGCAGGGCCACCTATTGAACGATTTGCACCAACACATAAATAACACTAATTGATATCAAGGTATACCTGAATCTGAAGTTTGATGAAAATTCATGCATTATTTAATGAGATAGAGCTACAGTGGAAATTCTAAATAATGCGACATAGCAGCGCCCCCTATTGAGCGAGTTGCACCAAAACATAAACAGCAGTAATTCATATCAATGTATACATGAATCTGAAGTTTATTGAAAATCCAACCATTAGTTCTTGAGATAAAGCTATTGCGGAAATCGCAAAAAATGTAGCATAGTACTTGAGCGATTGTTGAGCACCTGTTGAGCGATTTACGCCATAATGTATAAAATGTCAATACCTGTCAAGGACTAACTGAATCTGAAGTTTGATTAAAATCCGTGAATTTGTGCTGGAGATTGAGCTATTGTGGAAATTGTGAAAAATGATGCATAGCAGCGCCACCTGTTGAGCGATTTACACCAAAAACTAATCAGCACCAATTTATATCAGAGACTAACTGAATATAAATTTTTATTAAATTCTGTTCATTAGTTCTTGAGATAGAGCGCCCACAAAATTTGTGTCACACACAGACAGACATTTTGTAAAAACATGTTTTCCGGTTCACTGACCACTAAAACGGGTAAATCCGTCGAAAACCAAAATTCGAAAATTTTCATGAATCCAGTACTTTTGTCTTGTAAAGATAGAAGAAAGTAATATTAATCGGGGATTGGTTAGACTGTTTTCATTGAAACTCTAATTTATCACCCTATGCTTCTGTTTCACCTTATGCCTTTAAAATTTGTAGCAAATGTGAAAACATATGCTTTAAAATGTATGAGCCTTTATTAAAACTAGCACACATTTTTACAACATTAAAGAATTTATTTAAAAAAATTATGAAATAATAGATTTAGAGTTTTTGAACTATGTAATATATCTATTACATACTTTTGTAAGTTAATGCGAACAATTATATGGTACTATCTTACTATTGCAGGCTCGGACTAGCTCGCCGGCCCATCGGCCCGAGGGCCAGGGAAATCTTCGCGCCCCTAAGTGCCTAAGACGCTTAATATTTTTTTCTCTCGTTGTACACTTGCATTCTGACTGGTGTACAAAATTTCAATAATTCATTTAGGGAGTAATCAACAATCACTAGACAGACAGCCCAAGAAAGATATTTCTTATTACTGTAACAAATATTTAAATATTGCTACACTAGATGGCAGCACTAGACGATAGCTCCTTATTACAGTGGCTGCCAAATAGTTTTATGCTATCATCCCTTGCGTTAGATTTGCTCGCAGTGTTGAAAAGGAGATTTCTACGGCATGCAATGGAGAGGTTACGAAATGCCCGCTGTCTTGTTTTTTCCCCGGGGTTAAAAGGAGATGCGGAGGGATGTGATGAAATGTTTTCGAATTAGCGGATTTCTTCTGAAGTTCCTAAAGTCTGTACATATGTATTATAATTGTACATAGTCGCGTTAAATGACGTATCCTTGTATCTTTTATATGATCTATTAAAAGTTTTATACTAAATCTTAGAGTGGTAGATCTAATTTTGGAGTGATGAGTCCGTCATTAATATTGTGGCCCATACTTATGAAGGTAGCTATGTTACAACAAAGAAATTAAAGATACATCGAAACAATTTCAGGATCGGAAACCAAAGTGGGCATCTTTGGATGCGATTGAGAGAGAAAACATGCACCTAGGGAAAGCTTTAGTAGTCGCGTCGCGGCGCCCTGGGCTAGATTTTTTTCATCGCTTCTTTGAATGATAACCGTTTAGATTTTAACCAAATATTTTACACATTTTGAATCCTTTGACTTTTAGTACCTTGCCTCTCGCTACCGCTTTAAAGCCGGCCCTGATTGAACCTATAATTGAAACTGTGGTTTTTAAAAACAACTTGAGAAAAGAAAGCGATAAATATCAGAAGAAAAAAAAATTGCGGATATTTTGTTGTTGATTGGAAAACATGATCTTTTTTTTTCAAGGAATACAAACTGGATGACACTTCTGGATTACAATCTTGCAAGCTGTAGAATCGCGCAGCTAGCGTGTTTTCATTTCCAAAATCTACACCGTATTTTTCGGCTAATAATCTTCGCTTTATTTAATGACAGGCTTTCCGTGGTTAAATAACTATTAGAAAATCCTAGTATGCATTTTGAATAAAAAAATATTATTAATTTAATCACGGGATCCATTGTTCAATAAAGGATGGTTACTACTCAGAAATTATAATAGATTTTTTAATATTAAAAAAAAAAAAAACGGTGTCCACAAGATCCTGCAACTTGGATGAATACAATCCCTTGGCCATTTCTCTGAGTTATAGAAGCTTAAATATCTCCATTGATCTCTAGTTATGATAAAAATTTTGGAAATCATAGGAAAAGTGTGCTCAGAAGATTAAATTAAATTTACTCAATTTTTTTTTAGGGATTTCAAATTAATAAAGCGACTTTTTTTAGCACATTTTCTTGTAGAAACTTTTTAATAGTGAAATATCAATTCAGCATCTTATGGATACATAAAGTCTATTAATAATTCATATTACGTTAAAGAAACATTCTTAAAAAAAGGTTGAAGACCTTACCCTAGTAGCATCGACAGATCGTATTTTTCTCGGCCTTTCATCAATTCCTCGAAATGTGCTCGAGTAATAACACAGGTATATCCTTGCGAGCAGTACCTGAGAACCGGTTTTCGATGGGCACTATTTCCTCGGGTAAAAGGTATCATTATGTGCATAATTACCGAGGAAAATGTGCTAATCGCATAGTCATGTGCAACAGGTAACGGCCCGATATCAAATCACGGTGAAATATACCAGAAAACGCAGTTTTTCTGGAAACGTGAATCTGATTGGTTGAAACACGAGAGCTACGAAGATCCCGGATGAAGACGATGTTGTTGTTGATGGCTGTTCGCGAGGAAGAAGGAAGCGGTCGCCCGCCATTGCACACCGCATTATCCGTGGAATAAATACATTTTTTCCGGAAATATGTAAGTACCTATTTCATTCTTTCTGATGTTATTACCTTTTTCATTTGACAATGCTTCTGATTTACACACGTTTTCCCGTGCTCTTGATTGTAATGCACCTTTTTTAATAGTCTGTGTAATTGTTTATATTTAATCTTATATGACAACAAAGCGCAATTTAAAACTGAAAAAAAAAATTGATTTCATTTCTGATTTTTGGATTTCGGAGCTTGGCAAGTCTGTATGTAGTAGGGTGTCAACGATTTAAATCAGTTGATTTAAATCAGCGATTTAAATCATGATTTTAATCAAGTGATTTTTTTTAAAAAATCATTGACTACAGGTATTGTGACTTATGAATACACAAAACAAAGCTTTAAATAATTGTTTCTAAGCATAATTCCTGAGTATTGTGAAATTTTAAGTACAGTAAGTTTGTAAAAAGCATGGTTTTTATCTAACAAACATAAAAAGCATTTAATTTAAAAATGATATTTCAATCTAATATAATTTACAATGCCATAATTTCCTTTTAATAATCAAGTTATTCATTCTTTTATACTATACAATAAACATAGCAATAGAGTGTCAATGATTTTAATCAATTGATTTGAATCAGATGATAAAATCACATATTTTCTGATTTTTTAAAATAGTGTGAAAAAGCATTATAATCAGTAATGAAAACGATCACTAAATCACTTGTAAAAAATGTAATATTTGTTATTGTTAATTATAAAAATATTAAACTGTGTAAAAAGAAGTATTATACATTTAAAAAAAAAAGTCTAACTAAATGTTAAATAACTTCAAAACATTATAATATTTAGTAGCTATTCAAATATTTTAATGTTATGGGGAAAAAAATCCGATTTAAGTTTCAAAAATACAATTTTTGTAATCTATTTTTAAATTATGTGTGAATTTGCTGTATACATTGCTACAATTTTTGATCGATTTGATATACATACGCTTTAGAACCTGTGTAAAATTACTGGCTGCTTTATGTATTTATCAAACTATTATTTATCACCTTTTTTCAATCACTTTTTCAAAAATGTAGATTGTGTTCTTAGTTAATTGTTTAATAATTACAAAATTTAATCTGTATCATCAATTTAAAATTAAATGCAATTTATCAATAACTTTAAAATGTAAGCAGTATTTAATATTGGTTTACATAATTATTACAAAATATTAATGCACATAATGTTGTATGTTACTAAAGAAATTTTTAATTTGCAGTTTTTTGTAAATTCTATAATTGCATAATTAAAATTTTATTAATTAAAGCAAAAAAACATAGATTATGTTAGTAACTGAAGGGTTGTTCATTTTTGAAATGCTTAATTCTTGGTAAATGTTTAATATTTTAACACAGGGAAAAAAATAAAAAAAATCTGATTTAAATTAAAAAAATCTGTACAGATGTCATATTCGCCCCATATTGGCGCGATTTTTTTCGCTTGCCAATTTGGCGAAAACATCAACAGCATAAACAACATAATCCGGGTTACCACATCAAGCACTTTGGCGCAAGTTAAGTACCTGTTGCCTATATGATATTGGCGACAGAAAAAAATCGCGCCAATATGGGGCGAATATGATATCTGTTCCAAAAAATCATGATTTTTTTACACCTTAGTATGTAGTAGTATTTTGTTTCTGAAACCAAGCAGTCTGGCAGCCAAAATCCAAAATGCTTTAGTATCATTCAGTCAAGATTTAAGGATACTAAACAAAAAACATCTTTTAACGCTTTCGTTTATTAACACACAAAACAACCCCTACTGCTGGGATATTTAAAAAGAAAAAAAAACAGGCAGAAGGGGGGGGGGGGGGTGATATTAAAATACAAAAAAGTTCATAAAATACTCTTATTTTTATCGCTTATGATAAAAAATAAATTTTTGCAGGGTCGCAAATATCAAAACAGCGGTAGAAATGATTAAAAAAAAATCACTGATCACAAGGAACAGTAAACATCAGAGTTTACTGGTCCGCAGACATCGTCACTGGCCCTCTACATAAAATTATATTAAGTACTTTTAACCCTTTGAGTGACACCCCCCCCCCCTCTCCTCCTCCGAGAATATAAACCAAACTTCCTTTCAGTTACCCAAAATTTTCGGCATAATAAAATGTAAAATTATAATTTGCTAAAAATTAAATAAGTAGTACATTATCAAAAACTGAACTTATTAATTATGTATTTTATTTTCGTTTACTTATTTTAACTACAGTGGCTAGAATAGATAGTGTGCCGTTCATTGGTTACCATAACGCTTTTTTTTTGGTCGTGAAATGAGGACGCCGCAAGGTGGCGCGCATGTTAACACCGACTGGACATTTTGAAAGCTTTTAGCGCCGTGACAGTGAAGCATATTGTAAACAAACGCGAGTTTTTCCCATAAAGTTTTAATTATGTCTGTTTAAGAAACAAAATATGAGTGAAAAACTAGCAAAAAATATCAGAAAAGGTATTGTTTTGCGCCTGGTTGTCGTAATTTGTTTTTAAACAAGTGTATAAAGCAAAATGTATCTGTTTTCAATTAGTTGATCTCCAATTTTGTTCTAAAGAAAAAAAAAATGCATTTTTAGAATATTGTTTGATTAAGTTTTCATGATAAGTGCAATATGTTTTAGTTTCTAATTTATATTATGCTTAAAAATATTTATTGTCAGCAGTAAGTTGACTATTTTGAAAATATCGGATATTTTTTATATTTTCGAAAATATCATGATATTTACGAACCCTGGGCCCTGGGGAAGGAGATTAATCCACAGAGCAATGAGATGTCCCTCCGGAAGATTTGATATTTTGTTTTCAATGGTCAAAAAGTGTAATTCCCCCCCCCCCCTCCCCCGGAGCTACAAAAGTCCCTCCCGGTGAAAAGTGTCTCAATTCAACACTGGTTTGAGCAGTTTTGGAAGTAGTGAACAGTTGTTGGTATTTGTAAATAAAACTAATGCCAATATACCCTTTGAAATTATTTACTTTTCATGCATAATTCATAAAGAAATTTTTTTTAATAATTTTCTTAAGAATTTTAATATGTGATTTACAGTGTGAGAAACATTTATTTAACAAATGTTCCTTTGCTTTGAAAATAACACTAAATTTTGCTATTGGGAATTTATTTTTATATATTCATTGCATGTTTGTACCAGTGTTGAATTCAGGGGAGACATTTCTCCCCTGAATAATGAGATGCCACACCCCCCGGAAGATTTGAGATTTTGTGTTTTCAATGGTCAAAAGGTGCAATCCCCCCCCCTCCCCCAGAGCCACTGAAATCCCTCCCGGAGAAAAGTGTTTGAATTCAACACTGGTTTGCACAATTTTGGAAGTAGCGAACAGTTGTTGGTTTTTGTAAATAAAGCTAAAGCGAATTTAACCTTCGGATATATTTTTTTAAAAATTATTTACTTTTCATACATAATTCATAAAGAAATTTCTTTTTAATAATTTTTCTTAAGAATTTTAATATGTGATTTCAAGTGCAAGAAAGATTTATTTAACAAATGAGGCTTTGTTTTGAAAGTAACGCAAAATAAATATTGCCATTGGGAGTTTATTTTTAAATATTCATTGTATGTTTGCACAGTTTTAGAAGTAGTGAACAGTTGTTGGTATTTGTAAATAAAGCTAAAGCGAATTTAACTTTTGAATTTATTTGCTTTTCACACATATAATTTTTATTTAAAAAATATGTCTCTGTTCTAAAAGTTTGTAAATAATATATTTATTATTGAAATATTTCAGACTTGTTTTCATCTAAATATCAATTTCTAAATTTAAATATCTTCTTATATAATATTAAAATAAGTATCTAAAAAGCATTAATTTATCCGATCTGCTTTCGAAAATTTCCAGTCTATACTGCAGTCAGCGCCATCTATTGGAGGATTACTTTCCCGGTCATTTTTTTAGCGTCGAACGGCACACTATATATTCTAGGCACTGTAATTTTAACTAACTAAGTTTTTATGCTTATTGTAATGTTTGGTTGCGGTTTTTGTCAGGGATGGGGTAATTTAAGTTTACCTGTCAGAGAGGGGAAAAAGTTACTTGCTTCATCGGAATGTTAAAAGACATATTGCATAGATTTTTTTTTTTTTTTTAACCAAAATTTTTCTAATTTACCAATGTTTTTGAAGACAAAATAATATTTTGTATTTATCGCTAATGCTGCGTGGGGACAAGCATTAACAAATGTTATTAAATACAAGAATATTGTTTTGAATTTTTGCTTTATGGGCATGCAGTGCTCATACATGCAGTATTTTTTACTTACTGCACATGCATGCACAAAATTTTTTGTTTATTTTATTACTATTTGCTTTTTACAAATTCCCTTTCCCCTCTCTTTTTTTAGAAATAACGTTTGGAAAATTTTGGTATTTTGTTTTGAAAACATCATTGTTTTTTATTGGGCTTAGATCAATTTTAATATTTATATGAATCTCAGAATCATTATCATTACAAAATTTTATACTATTTGCTTTTTACAAATTTCTCCCCCCCCCCCCTCTCTCTCTCTCCTTTTTCATAAATAACATTTGGAGAACTTTGATATTTTGTTTGTAAAAGCATGTTAAAAGATAGATTGAATAGATCTTTTTTTTTTTTTTTTTTTTTTTAACCAAAATTTTTCTAATTTACCGATGTTTTTGAAGACAAAATAATATTTTGTATTTATCGCTAATGCTGCTTGGGGACAAGTATTATAACAAATGTTATTAAATACAAGAATGTTGTTTTGAATTTTTAATCTTATCATCTGTTAACCTTATGTTAATTTTTATAATGAAATTGAATGAGTTTTTGTATATCCCTTGCATATTCTCCCTTGATCGTCCGTCATCTTTTTTGTTATGACCGACATTTTTTTAGCGATTTTGCAACCCTGACTATTTTCAGCGGTAGAATTGATTAAAAAAAAATCACTGATCACAAGGAACAGTAAACATCAGAGTTTACTGGTCCGCAGACATCGTCACTGGCCCGCTACATAAAATTATATAAGTACCTTAACCCTTTGAGTGACACTCCCCCCCCCCCCCCCCCTCTCCTCCTCCGAGAATATAAATTAAACTTCCTTTCAGTTACCCAAAATTTTCGGCATAATAAAATGTAAAATTATATTTTGCTAAAAATTAAATAGTACATAAACAAAAACTGAAATTATTATGTTTTTTATTTCCGTCTATTTATTTTAACTAAGTTTTTATGCAAATTTTATGCTTATTGTAATGTTTGGTTGCAGTTTTCTCAGGGATGGGAAAATTTACATTTACCTGTCAGAAAGGGGAAAAAGTTACTGTTAGTTACTGGTCCTTCGGACCACTAAATTTTTTAAATTAGTGGTCCAATTGAATTTTTAGTGGTCTCGGACCAGCGGACCACCAAGGATTTCGAACGCTGCAAAATAGTCAAATACTTATTGCTGATTATAAATATTTTGAGATTTAATATAAATTGGAAACTAAAATATATTGCACCTAAAAAGAACACAATCTTTTTCTTTCTATTTACACCAAAATTGACAGTCAACTAATTGAAAACAGAAACAATTTGCTTTTCACAAAAAACAAACATTCACTATCAAGGGAATTTTTATACACAGAACAAAATATATTTTTTACTGAAGAATTTGAATGCAAATGTTAGCATGCCTGTATTTTTATTGCCTAACCTTTTAAAACTAAATTAAATGAAAACCAGAAAATATTCTTTCTAATGAAACTATAAGTAACTCATTGTCTTCTAAATTAGGCAGTTTATAAATTAATATTGCTCCACATAAATATTCGTTCTACATTTACAAATCAACATTCAGAATCCTTGGTGTTCTGCTGGTCCGCGACCACTGAAAATTCAACCTGACCACTAAGGGACAGTCCATAAATGATGTCACACTTTTTGGCCCCTTCCCCCCCCCTTTTTTTCACACTTCACCTTACCTCTTGCCCTCCCCTCTTGTCGCATGTCATGCTATATTACATAACATATACTTGCAGTTCAGAAACAAAGCACTGCTTTATAGATCATATTTAAAATTTTAACTTTATAATTAAACTTTCATATTAACTTTAACTATTTGTTTTCACGACATTTGTGAGCATAACTATAAAATATGATTTGTACATTTATTTTGTATGAAATAATATTAAGGTTTACGACAAAAAACATAAATTAATATGCAATAGTCATAAAATATTAATATGAAAGAGCATTTGAAAACAGTAGTATTTTGGAATTTGAAATGGAATTTAATATATTTGGCTTTAAATCTTATCCTTTAGTGTTGACTCTAGAAAAAAAGGGCCGCCGGGCAGTAATTTTTCAAAAAGGGAACACTATTCTAAAAAAAGGGAACACTATCTAAAAAAGGGTACATTTCTTCAAAAAGGAAACATTGTTCTAAAAAAAGGCCCATTTTTTTTTTTCAAAAAAGGGACACTTAAACCTTGTTCACAAAAATATTTTGAACTGGTTTGTTTAGAGAGCCTAGAATTTGTGATATTTTTTCGGGATCAATTGGATTGCCACGAGGAACATAGGAAATGTTGAAAAGGGCAGCTGGGCGTATCAGGAGGGTTTAAAAGAGCTGCCGGGCACAAAAAAGAAAAAAAGGGCCACCTAGCGCTGCGCCCTGCTAAAAAGCGGCTTAGAGTCAACTCGATACTATCCTTACTTTATGAGTATAAAATACTTTCAAGGATCGATGCAGGTTTTTATTCTTGGGGCCCATTTTGTGAAAAGTAAGTTATTTTTGTGAATTTTATAATATTTTTGTGAAAAATAGCATTTTGTAACGAAAGTGGAAATCCAGTTACTCATTCGAACCAAGAATTTATAAACAAAAACTTCTTTAAATCCCCTTGCTAAATTTTTTGTTTTTCGTGATCTGGTTTTATTTACAAATTACACATTTTAAAACAGTTTTTATGAAAAAGAATGTTATGAAAGGGGCCTGTTTATTAAAAGGAATTTTGTGAAGGGGTCTATTTTATTAAATAGATTTTTGTGAAAGGGCCCTAAATAGGCCCCAAATTTTGCATGGATCGACCCCTGATTTTAATTTCAAAATAACTTCAAAATTTAATCTGCTGATTTTTAATGCTTTTATTTTAACCAAAATGTGTGATGTCACATTTCTTCTTACCCCCTCCCATCCCCTTGTCACAATTTCACGAACCCTACTCCAAGCATGACATTAGTTGTGGGCAGCCCCTAATTTGAAAATTTTAGTTGTCCGCAGAACCAGTAACTTTTCTGCCCTCCCGATCACAAATCACAATTTTATTTTATTTTTAACAAATTAAAATTTCACATTTTATTAATGCTGAAAATTTTGGATAACTGAAAAGTGAGTTTGGTTTATATTCTGCGTAGAGCCGTACCGAGTACTCGGTAAATACTCGGTATTCGGCCTACTCGGCCAATTTGCCGAGTACTCGGTACTCGGTGAAATTTTGGCCGAGTAGTTGTAAGAATTTCATTTTTTAAGCATATGAATTTAAAACTGATCTTTAAAAAGTTATTCGAATATCAATGTATAATATATGTAATAATTCATAAAACTATTTACTCGGTATTTAACAATATGTCTACAAAATACAGTAGCCTTCCTCTTAATCGGAACTCTGCTTTAACCGGCCGGCTTTTTTTCCCAACATCCGGCAAAATTCATAAAGAAAAATTTCGGTTCTCATTTCTTTATGGTTAATTAACTATAATAATTTACATAATGTAGAATAATTTCAACTTCTTGGTATGTGACAAGATTTTCAACAATTTAATTTGTATTAAATATTGTTCATTATTTGTTATTAGTGATAACTTTTATTACAATTAAATTACTTACTATTAGTATTAATTTCACAAATTATAGAAAATATGTACTACAAATTAAAAAATTAAATGCATCCTACATTTTTAATTAATTAAATATGCAGTTATTTATTTACATTTTTAAAATTCTCCAGTTTAACCGTTTTTTTCTCTTAACCGGCTAACCCTCGGTCCCGTTTAGGCCGGTTAAGCGGGAGGCTACTGTATACTGAAAGTTAAGAACAAAAACCAGATTAAAATTTAGTTTCATATTTATACAAATAAAAATAAGTTGTTTTTAAATGTATAGGAAAACAGAAAAGGCTATTATTTTGGATAAAGAAACTGAAAATACAATAAATGTAATAAAAAAAATAATAATTAAATTTATTATCTTTCAAATTATGGTGCAAAAACACCAAACGTTCTACATTATGAGTAGACAGGGCATTTCTTTTACTACTATAAATTTGGCCTACCTCTGAAAATATATGCTCAGAATAAACAGTAGTTGAAGGTGCGCATAAGAATTTTTTTGCAAGGTTGCACATAATCGGAAAAGTTCTTTTCCCCCCACCATGCAAATGGAGTGTCAGTTTTACATAAGTCTTCTGTTAAGAAATCCTGTATAGCTTTTTGTACCTCTCTTTGTATTTTTCTCTCTTTTATTTTTAATCAAAAGAAAATAAGGTACAGTTACAAAATAAATATGAAATGTTTTGCATTATTCAATGAATTGTTACAGCAACCAATAAACATTTTTTTTTTTTTTTTTGATAGACAGATTTTATATCAGAATAAATTAGAGGGTTGAAGAATGTTTTAGTTTTATATTGGTTAATAATTGTACATGTTACGTGTCAATTCTCCTTTTTTTGCCACTGTTTTGAATTGTCAAAAATTGTCTTTGAAAGGTGCACAAATAAATTTCAAATTTAATTAGTTAATTTATATATATATATGTACACACATATGTACACCTAAGCTCATATTATGTGCACATCAGCATTTTTTCCCCTTATTACCCAATTACTCGGTATTCGGTACTCGGCCGAGTAGTCAATGGCCGAGTACTCGGTACTCTACTACTTGGTACACCACTAATTCTGCGGAGGGTAGAGGGCTCAAAGGGTTAAAGGTGCTTAATCGAATTTTATGTTGTGGACCAGTAAATTCTAATGTTTGAGTCCTTGAGACCAGTGACTTTTTATTAATCAGTTCTGACACAGCAAATTTAGCTCGAAACATAAAGATTGGGGGATATATATATAATAGTAGAAATAAGCAAAAAAAAAAAAAAATGCAATTTTGTACCAATCATTCTGACAGCCATAGTTTGGTTATCTTCACTGCAGTCTTGATTGGTTGTTGCCATACTTTCTTAGCAATCTTCTATAATTAGAATGCACAGACAAGATATTTGACTGTGGTCCAAAAATGATAAATATGTAACAAATGTGACCATATTACACTTATGAATTTTATGGTCTTAAATCACATTGTTTGGCGACTTTTTTTTCTTTTTTTTTAATATAATATATAAGTGAACTATTAAATACAGTCAACTCTGTGAAATCCACTGATGTATAATCCGCCAATGTCTATTATCCGGACTACATGTTGGAATGTAAACAATGAAAATTCCATTAACAGTTGAACT
This sequence comes from Maratus speciosus, assembly GCA_963932465.1. NCBI lineage: Eukaryota > Metazoa > Arthropoda > Arachnida > Araneae > Salticidae > Maratus > Maratus speciosus. Next base: position 324,307,035 of record OZ010791.1, on the reverse strand, counting down.
CTTAGATAAAGTTAAATTTGGTATTTTTTTTTCATAAGTTATCAGTTCTCCAATGAATAAATATTTAAATATAAATTGGACATAAATGTTTAAATTTCTCAGGGCAACAAAATTTTATCTCAGAGCAAAAAGTAATGATTGTTCATAGACTATAGAAAAAAATTATTGACAACAAAGCAAAACTGAAATTACCATTATGTTGTGTCAACGTTTAAAAAAATTAATACAATTAGTAAAATAATAATGCATTATGTTTTTCTTTTACATTGCAATTATAATTTGTGTGCAGTTGTTTCTAATTTATTGCCAGACTCTAAAAAGTAAAATGTAAACAAATGGATGATCTATAATCTGCAAAAATGTGTAATCCGCAAAACCCTCTGTCCCTAAGTGTGCAGATTTCAGAGTCGACTGTATATAATTTTATTTTTATTTTATGAAAATCAAAAGGGTTTTGTCGTAAAGATGAAAATAAGCACTCGCCACCCAGCGATTAAACTTGAAAGACTGGTGACTAAAAATATGGAAGGAACCGGTCAAATGCAGAATTTTGTAAAAAAAAAAAAAAAAAAAAAAAAAAAATTCATCAAAAAATCACGGAAAATGCCGCTAATTTTGTCAAGAGATCGCGAAAGAAGCGTAAATTTTGTCAAAGGATCGCTAAAAACTCGAATTTCGTCGAAGGATCGCGAGAACTCAAATTTCTTCGAAGGATCACAAAAACTCAATTTCTTTGAAGGATCGTGAAAACTCAATTTCTTCGTAGGATCACGAAAACTCCAATTTCTTCGAAGGTTCGCGAAAACTCCAATTTCTTCGAAGCATTGTGAAAACTCTCATTTCTTCCAAGGATCGTGAAAACTCTCATTTCTTCGAAGGATCATTAAAACTTGCATTTCTTCGAAGGATCATGAAAACTCTCATTTCTTCGAAGGATCGTGAAAACTCTCATTTCTTCGAAGGATCGTGAAAACTCTCATTTCTTCGAAGGATCGTGAAAACTCGCATTTCTTCGAAGGATCGTGAAAACTCGCATTTCTTCGAAGGATCGTGAAAACTCGCATTTCTTCGAAGGATCGTGAAAACTCGCATTTCTTCGAAGGATCGTGAAAACTCGCATTTCTTCGAAGGATCGTGAAAACTCGCATTTCTTCGAAGGATCGTGAAAACTCGCATTTCTTCGAAAGATCGTGAAAACTCTCATTTCTTCGAAGGATCGTGAAAACTCTCATTTCTTCGAAGGATCGTGAAAACTCTCATTTCTTCGAAGGATCGTGAAAACTCCAATTTCTTCAAAGGATCGTGAAAACTCTCATTTCTTCGAAGGATCGTGAAAACTCCAATTTCTTCGAAGGATCGTGAAAACTCTCATTTCTTCGAAGGATCGTGAAAACTCTCATTTCTTCGAAGGATCATGAAAACTCCAATTTCTTCGAAGGATCGTGAAAACTCTCATTTCTTCGAAGGATCATGAAAACTCGCATTTCTTCGAAGGATCGTGAAAACTCGCATTTCTTCGAAGGATCGTGAAAACTCGCATTTCTTCGAAGGATCGTGAAAACTCGCATTTCTTCGAAGGATCGTGAAAACTCGCATTTCTTCGAAGGATCGTGAAAACTCGCATTTCTTCGAAGGATCGTGAAAACTCGCATTTCTTCGAAGGATCGTGAAAACTCTCATTTCTTCGAAGGATCGTGAAAACTCCCATTTCTTCGAAGGATCGTGAAAACTCCAATTTCTTCGAAGGATCGTGAAAACTCCAATTTCTTCGAAGGATCGTGAAAACTCTCATTTCTTCGAAGGATCGTGAAAACTCTCATTTCTTCGAAGGATCGTGAAAACTCCAATTTCTTCGAAGGATCGTGAAAACTCTCATTTCTTCGAAGGATCGTGAAAACTCGCATTTCTTCGAAGGATCGTGAAAACTCGCATTTCTTCGAAGGATCGTGAAAACTGTCATTTCTTCGAAGGATCGTGAAAACTGTCATTTCTTCGAAGGATCGTGAAAACTCTCATTTCTTCGAAGGATCGTGAAAACTCGCATTTCTTCGAAGGATCGTGAAAACTCGCATTTCTTCGAAGGATCGTGAAAACTCGCATTTCTTCGAAGGATCGTGAAAACTCCAATTCCTTTGAAGGATCGCGAAAACTCAATTTCTTCGTAGGATCACAAAAACTCCAATTTCTTGGAAGGATTGCGAAAACTCAATTTCTTCGAAGGTTCGCGAAAACTCCAATTTTTTCGAAGGATCGTGAAAACTCCAATTTCTTCGAAGGATCGCGAAAACTCCAATTTCTTCGAAGGATCGCGAAAACTCCAATTTCTTCGAAGGATCGCGAAAACTCCAATTTCTTCGAAGGATCGCGAAAACTCCAATTTCTTCGAAGGATCGCGAAAACTCCAATTTCTTCGAAGGATCGCGAAAACTCCAATTTCTTCGAAAGATCGCGAAAACTCCAATTTCTTCGAAGGATCGCGAAAACTCCAATTTCTTTGAAGGATCACGAAAACTCAAATTTCGTCGAATGGCTGCTGAAAAATCGTGAATTTCATCGAAGGATCATGGGGGGGGATGCAAATCTCATCATAGGGCATGGAAAAGTTCAAATTTTGCGAATGGTTCGCAGAAAAGACTAGAACGGGCTCTGTGACAGACTGACAGAGGAGCGAGACGAATAGGGTTTCATCAGATGAACGAAACCCTAAAAATTGAATTTCAAGCCCTGTCTTCAGCGGTTATAAAATTTTTGCGACGATTGATAAATCCTGCCATTTCATTTTACGATTGATTGACAAAATTTACTCTGTTTTTCCTCTGTTGAATTGAAAAATTGCATGTTTTTTTTCTGAGATGAGTAGACAATTTGATATTTTTTCCCATTAATCGATCACAATTAAAAGATTTCGCAGTTTTTTTCTTGTGTGGAGTTGACATATTTCTTGATTTTTTCCCCCCTCTTTACAATCAATTAACAAATTTTGCATTTCCCTTGCCTATTCGATGAATTTAGCTGGGTTTTTTTCTCCTTCGGCCAATTAGTGAAATTCAGATTTTTTTTTGCCTTGCACCTGATTGATGTATTTTTCGATTAAATTAAATAAAAAGGTGAATAAAAAAAAACAGTAAGGACCCCTGGGTGCATAAAGTAGTTAGTAGTAGGGCCGCCGGGCTTTATGCCCTGACAAATAAGCCCATAGTCAATACTATTTTTACATTACCAAAATTCCTTTTTAGGTGCATTCGTAATTATATAAATATGTAGCTATAGTTGTCATTCAGTCAGTACGTCTGTCTGTCTGTCACTCTGCATATAACTGAGGAAAAACTACCCAACCGAATATTCTGAAATTTTAAATATTATAATTATTGCAATATTTTGTTGAGTCATTTCAAATTTTATGAAAATCAGATCAATAGTTTAATGACAGGGATAGTCTAAAGTTTTCCATTACATTACGGCCAATGGGGGGGGAAAAAAAAAGTGCATTTTAATGATGTTACAGCCAACAGAATGAAATGGATATGCACTTATTGAACCGTACTAAAATATACATTCAGTGAGTACAATATGCGGTGCAAAAAATATTTATAAAACTAGCTATAGTACGAACGCACCTCATTAGCTACATTTGACGTGCAATTTCCAACTTGTTTTTGTGTATCAGTACTTTAATGAAATCCAATATTTTTTTTACATTTCAATTACTTTTTTTTTTTTTTTTAATCCTTAGGATATACCTAGAATTCCTGAGAGTCCACTCTGAGAATGCAAACAGTGTTCCCCTTGCAACATGACTTTTTAGAGAAATCTGTTTAACGGTAATTATAATTATGTTTATGCTAAAGAAACTACTTTTTGCAGTAGATGCTGCTTAATGTGATTATGTGTAATATCAGCCTGTTAGTGTTTTCAAAATCATCATGTCTCGACCTAACGCATCATGCTAAAAATATCGCTTTGTGTGAAAAATATTTTGAATTATATTAAGAATTATATAAAAAAATTCAGTTGTAGTTGGTTCAATATATTCTTAATGCAGCAAACCAGTCCCATGAGATACAAATGTACTTTTTAAATTAACTTAATTTTTTATATATATATTTTGCTAAATCATACTTAATTAATGCAAAATTATACCCAGGTTTCACTGATAAATGTATATGTATTATGCAGAAGTTTAAAGTGTTCTGCAAAAAAACTCAATAAAGTCCCAACCCCCCCCCCCCACCACCCTTTTTTTTTTTAAGAAAACTCCAAGTTTTAGACCAGTGTGCTGGGTGTTTTAAAACCCTGTATATTGTTATCAAAAACTTGTGGTCCCGAAGTAATCACATTAAGCAGCATCTATACTATACAGTGAAACCCCCGATCTATCGTTCCAGCATCCATCGTTTTCCCACATTGATCGTTTTACTTCTATGGTCCCTGCACAAATTATACTTAAATAATGTTAACGAAACCTGCATTCTTCGTTCGTCAAGAAATATTTTTCCCGCATTCATCGTTGTAAAATTTTTCTCCCCACCGAAATGAAATTGGAGGTCAAGCGGATCCATATGACATACAAACTGGAATTACTTCTTTTATCCTAAAGTAACTCATTTGAGCTGTTTCGGGAGGGGGGGGGGGCAGAGATTATCAAGAGGTCGTACATCTTCTTGATGCCAGAATAATCAATTGTTTTAAGCAATTTTACAGGAGAAAGCTAGTGAAATATCTTTGTTTCATGGAATAAGCAAAAGAACGTACTCCAAAAATAGAGCTTCTGCAGGCTATTCATTTTGTACTTTCAGCTTGGCATGGAGTAACTTCCATCCAGAAGTGTTTCGTGAAATGCAGTTTTTTTGCGAAAAACTCATGAAGAATGCTCAACAGAAGGGAAAGAAAATAATGAATATGCTGACGATAATGCAAATGAAGAGTGGTTGCGTGTAAAAGAGGATGTCTCTGTTACAAAATTTAACGATATATTTCTATTGATCGAGATGTTGCGACATGTGGTGTCCTAAGCATAGAAGAAATGTGTGATGATGCAAAAAATGAAAATAATGGCGAAGAAGCAGAGGATAATGTTCATGCCGATGAAGCTAAGCCTACACCAGCGCAAAGTCTGTCTGATTTAATTACGGCATTTGAAACTATACGAACTTTTTTATATGTACATGAAATTACAGAAAATGACCAGAAATATGTTGTACATCCTGAAAATTTGTTGTTTAATTTAAAAAATGAACGAAAAACTGAATATAAAATTACTCATTTTTAGAATAAATATCCATTTTCTACAACTTTGATTTATTTATTTTACAGTTTGGTCTGTAACAAATTAGTATTTATTAATATACTGTATACATTGCATGTATTAGTAAGTAATGCTTAAACTTTTTTTTTTTTTTTTTTTTTCGTGTTTTGACGTTAAACCACATTCATCGTTTTCCTGCATTTATCGTTTTTTCCACACACACACCTTGAAAAACGATGGATCGAGGTTCTACTGTATTTAAATATTAATAAATTTGTATGTGTTCAAACTGTTCAAAGCAAAAAAGACAGTATTTATATGAAACATTTAATTATAGACTTTTTTCCATAATTGTATTAAAATATGTATTACTTTCCTTTCTCTTCAGTTTGTAGAATTTTTTTGTTGTTGGATTCGTATTGATTTTAAGCAGAAAATTCGTGTTTTGGTTGGTATAAACTGATCCATGTTAAACGTTAATGTTTTTGAGTTAACAGACGTAACTTGACGTCTCTTGCTACTTCAAAGAGTATGTTAAGTTATACACTAATGTAACAAATACTTCTTTATTATAGGGGCTATGACATAACTCAGTCATGACCGAGTTAAGATTAAGAAAGTGTGATTTCTTGGCAAATATTATAAACTGTCGTGAAAGTGAAATTGCGACCAATAAAAAATGTCTAACTATATATGGCTTATTTCTTATTATATATATATATTGTATTAATTGTTATGTTTTATTTATGCATAAATTAAACTAATAGTTTTTTAATGTGTATATTAAATGGTATCAATATAAAACAAATAATTGTTTGTGCGTTTGATACATTGATAACTATTTTATAAAGATATTTCAATCTGTGAATGTTTTTAAAATGTAAATAAAGGTTGCCACAAAGTGATTTTGAAAATGTTGATAAATTGCCAAATAATTTTTGCAGTTGTAATTATTTATGAGTACAAAAACAACGAAGATAATGTGTCAAATGATTTCTGCCAAAATATGCCAACTGACTGTGAATCTGCAGTAACAAAATATTTTAAGCACTAAAAAGTAGAAAATATAAATAAATAAAAAATGTATTTAAAAATATTACTTTTTTATCATTTCAAATTTTCAAATAGTTTAATATTAATATAATTATGATTACACATTGAGTAAACAGTTTAGAAGAAGTGTAGTTATAATTGTTTATGAGTACAAAAACAATGAAGATAATGTGTCAAATCATTTCTTCGAAAATATGCCAACTGACTGTGAATCTGCAACAACAAAATATTTAAACACTAAAAAGTAGAAAAGATAAAAAAAAATAATGTATTTAAAAATTTATATGCCTACTCTTTTTATCATTTAAAATTTTCAAATGGTTTAATAAATATAATTATGATTACACATCAAGAAAACCGTGTAGAAGTCTATTTTTAAGGACCATTTCATGTTTTTTATCCAAGTGTCAATCAAAAGGATGAATTTTCAATAATCGGGCCCATGCCAAATTAACGTGTTGTAATGAAAAATTTTTTTAACTACATAAACTTGCAGTTTTGAAAGGTGTGATTTTTAAAGATAAACGTTGAATGCTTATGAGTTGTTTTTTAAATTGTTGTTATTTTTTTTCACCCCTCCCTTTTTTTCCCCTCTTCTCCCTCATGTCTGTGGAAACATAAATAATTTCGAAATTGGAAACTCCTCCCCCCCCCCCCCCAATTGTGAAAATTTGGCTTTTTTTTTCCTCCTCAGGTTTCAAAGAATAAAAATTATATAAAATTGTATTTTTTTTTTTTTTTTTTTTTTTTTGCTTGGTTTTATGCACCTTGGACCTGAAATAAAACAGATGTTGTAAAATTATCTGTGTGACTGAAAATAAAGCCAAAATGGTAAATTTTCTCTTCAATCTGCGTGCAGTCTGTCTCAAATCGAAAGGTCTGTGTGACATAAAATAACGATGGTGGTGTAAACTTTTTACAAATTTTACAGCAGTTCATTGAAATTTAATTTTTTTTTTTTTGGGGGGGGGGGGGGGGCAAAACTGTTTTCAGAAAAAAAGTGTCATCTTTTTTCTGAAAACTTTTATCTCTTAACTTCGGTGTAGCTCAAAGAATATATTATAATTACATATGTAAAAGGCTGATGGGCCCACAAAATATTCTGCTATTTCCAAAAAGAAAAACATGATTGGGTGATCCATTTAAACTGTATTTTACATGTCATGCTAAAAATGTTGTATATGCAACTGACAATATTGCCATCAGTTTTAATAGTTGTTGTCCCGGTAGCAGAATGTTCGAAACAGGAGACGAGCTTCGCAGATTTTCTTTTCTGTTTTGCAGATTCTTCTTTGTCAGACCTTTATTTTGCTTTATAGTATTATGTTTAGCTCTTTCTTTATTACTTAATACAAAAAGTTAATATTGTTATTAATAAAATATTTTAAAATGTCTAAAAACGTTACATGTAAGTGATTGTTTGATTAATTAACGCTTCAATTGTAAAAATATTTTACCTGCAGATTATTTTTTGTCCCCGAAGTATCTGTCACAGGCACATGGAGAATTTTCTGCTACTGGGGTTGTTGTATAATAAAAAATATCTGTTATACTACAAACTATGAATAATAACTGGTTAAATTCAGTTTTTGTGGTACTTTATTCTTTCTATGGGGGGGAGGATGAAATTGACCTACTTTTTCGGCTCAATGAATGGTATCCTGCCTTTAAAGAAAATTATAGAGGATTCCATGAAATCATAAAACCACCTTTTCTTCATAGCAAAAAGCTGGTTTTTGTTGTTTGAAATAAGATTTTGGGTGAAATCTGTAGGGTATACTTGATAAGTACCAGGTTTCAATCTGAAGAAAATCTCCAAAATTGGCCCTTTGTAAAATGGTTATTTAAACACTGAAACTGTTTATAGAAACAAAGTGTAATTTTGTATATGAAGTCTTAATTTTTTTTTCTTTGCAAATTTGCCGGTTCCTATTTGGAAAGTTTTATGTTTGTTAATTTTAACTTGTATATAGAAAAATTAACTGAAATAACAGTAGACATTAAAGGTCTGCACAGACTAAAATTTTCAGGTTTGGCCTTAACAAATTCTATCTTGGCTTAAAATTTTTACAATTTTGCTGTTATTTCAAATTGTGCAGACCCAAAAAATCCAAGATTTAAAAAAAAAATACTAAGCTGGGGCCAAAATCCCAAATTCACCTTCAGTTTCTTTTTTGAATAAGTATTCAATCCTTTTCAAAAGATATTTTTTCTTTCTTAAAAATTTCAAAATGGACTTTTTTGAATGACCCCATATATCTCTCATTGAAATAAAATACAAGGGTACTAAATAAAGCTTACTGAAATAAACCACAGTTTTATATGTATATACACAACACATGATTATGCACAAAAATTTACTATTTTTTTCTCTTTTTGTCTAGCTTTGTGAACTGCATTTTACATCTGATGACATTCATGATATCCCCTCTCTACACTGCAGAAAATGAAATATTGTCAGCAGTTTTGTTAGCTACATTTAAGAAAAGATGGCATTCCGTCCTGATAATTTGGCTAGAACACTTCTAAAACAAGATACTTCATGTAATTACCCAGATGACTGACTTCAAATGGAAAATACAGATCAACCTTCCCTTGCGATTTTTTTTTCCGAAGTTATTTTAAATGCATTAGTTTTTGTTTGTTCCTGTTGGAACATTAATTATAAACAGTGTAATTGATGCACTTATATATTTAAACTTACCTTGAGTTTCTTTTGATGTGTATGTTATATTATGTGTTATTTAAAAATAAATAAATCTTAAATTTATATCAGAGTTAATTAAAGTTTGCTTTTGAAATTATTAGCTATATTTGAGGACATGAGTTTCAAAATTCGCCTTATCCAGAAAATCAAATTTTCAGAAATCGTGAAAAACCTCTGATCACGTCCATTGGTCTTCATTCTAAACCAAGATTTTACAATGCCAGAAATACACAGTAAAGCTAGTGTTTTGCAGATTGTATTGTTTTCTCAATTCATGTCCACCAGTACCAGTAGAATAGAATGACAGAGAAAACTCGATTTTTTAACTTTTAGATAAGACAAGTTTTGAAACTGACGTCCTCATTTAATTCTTATGCATGAATATTCAATAAATATTTTATTACTTCTACTTTTTTATGGGATGTACACAGCCACGTTTGAATCATTCTGTGACAATAAATTGCTTCAGAAACTTATTTAACTTAGAAGATTTGTGTTTAGATTTCTATGAAGAGTTACGGGAAGAAGCAACAATTTTTTTTTTCTGCCATTGTTTAACCTTAATAAAACTTTCAAATAGTACATTTATATGAAATGAGCAAGTTAATTGAACAGAATTTAAGTACTTTTTGTGTACTCTAATTTCAGATGTACATAGTTTGCAGCCGATCCAATAAATTTTACATCAAGAAAGTTTCTTTAAATATGTTGCATACTATGTAGAAAATAGAAATAAGATAAATCTTATTTATTAACATTTCTGGATCTAAACATGTTTGTTTGATCAGCAGAGTATGCACTAGAAATTGGGGTATTTTATTAATGTAGTAATTAAAAAATGCAGATAGTATATGTAGATTCTTAAAACAACACTTCAAGTTTAGAAACAATAAGATAAAATAGCTAACATTAATGTGACATAGCTGCCAACTCTTCCGCTTTTTCAGACCACAAAAATTTAATAGAAATCTTTGCCTTATTTAATCGGCAGATTACGGCAATTTAAAAAGGTAAAATTTACTATAAAATTTTTGTGGTCTGAAAAAGCGTAAGATGTTGGCAGCTATGATGTGATGTTTTATGTAGGCATAGAGATATAAAACTGAAAAAAAAAATGAATTAAGATAATGTATTTTTTCAGTCATCTGCCCTAATATCTAAACAGCATAGCTGCCAACTTGTACGGATTTTTCATACCACTAAAATGTAACAGAAAATTTTAGTTAATTTAATCACCGCAATTCAAGCAATTTTAACGTTTAAATAAATAAAAAAATTCTATAAAATTTTAGTGGTAAGAAAAATACGTACAAGTTGGCAGCTATGAAACAGAAACTAACAGGAGATGGATGTTGCTATTAAACAACAAAAAGTACATTCAAACCTCATTAACATGTACAGAATTAACCTGGTATACTTTTAATATGAATTGTTCCTACAATGCCTGTCAAAATTAATACAACGATTTTGTTACTAATAATATAAACTATTGATGATAACATGAGGGAAAAACTTTTAATTTGCCTTGAAATTTATGTTAACGAGGTTTGACTGTATAACTACTACAGTAGTATTTTAAATTTTGTTTCAGTCATGAAATTTATGGATTAATAAACAAAAACAGTTAAACATTTTAAATAATATCACGAGCATTAAAGCCTTTCCTTATTCCACGTTGTGTGGATTTGTTCGCATTCAACTATTGTGACCTATGCATCTGGATGCGTAAGTTTAGGTGTTGAAAATTTTTTTCCTACACTTCCAGAGAATGTTGATCCTGTGCTAATGAAGCCCAATTCCATAATGAATATAAATTTATGTAAATTGTTTGAATGAAAAAAATCATCGCAGCAGTGTTTTGGGAAAAAAATTATCAGAAAGGCTCAAAAAGTTATTTTCAAATAAATTGGACAATTAGATAGATCAATAATTATTAAATTATTAATTAAAATAGTTTTTCTATCTATTTTTCTTAAATCATATTAAAGATACAAATATTTCAGAGGGGGAAAGACCTACTTTACAGAAGTTTTCACAGACAATACAGTCTTGAAGTATCAGCGTGACATAAGATTTTTCCTTAAACATCTAGGTAGTACCAATAGAAAAGAAATTAACCGTAGACGTGAAAGTTGTGAATATTAACCCCTTGAGAGGCGATGGGATATATTTTATCTCACCTAAGTTTAATCAAGATTTGCACCGGAAACTTTTAAATAAATTTTATTTTTGTAACTTTGATGGAAAAAACTTGTAAAATTGCTTTTCCTTATTTTGAAACAAAAATTTTCAAAGATCCGGTGTGAATTTAACATTACAGGAACACAATCACTTTCTCAAGGGGTTAAATGAATTGGATTTGAATTAAAAATGGGACTTGCAAAGCTGAACCTAATTCATACATTTGTTTTAGAAATATAATCTGTTATTACGGTGTGCTTTATTTTAGAGTTTTATTTTTTATACTTTATAGATATGAATTATGAAATATTTAAGAAAAAAAAATATAAGCATACTTATTACCACCTTCCCACGTAATGAAAGAAGAAAAAAACTTTAAACCAGAAATTTTATTTAATGAAATAAAGTATATTTCAAATCTCTACCACATAGAGGCAAGACACATTTAATTAAATAAATTTTCTGGTTCAAAGTATTTATTTTTGGGAAAAACGGCTTATTGGCAAATATGGGTATGTGTTTGGGACAGTTTGTGTGATAAAAAATGGTCTTTATTTAAACGAGGAGGGTGTGAGGGCCTTTTTCTTTTGTATGCCTCTTGTCAGGGATCTCCGAACAGACCTAAATTGTACCTAATTAGACACCTGAATCCCACCTTAACCCTCCCCCCCTCCAAAAAATGCTTATTTAAAAATATGCACTCTTGTGAGTTATGAGTGTTTATACAATAGTATAACTTACTGAATTATTCATATGTACCTTGGTAGAAAAAAGGCCCAATGCATTTTTCATCTCTTAAAGTCGAATAAAATGAAAGAAATAACCTTTCACATTTTAAAATGTGTTCAGTGCTAAACTGATTAGAAATCAAATTTAAGGTTTAGTTATTCTGTTTGTTGACAGATGGCAGCACTATGCATTCTGTGCTGTTGTGAAATCTTAATTATGACATCATCAGTGATTTGATGTTTGGTTTTACTGAGAGTGTGGCATGGAGAATGTTGCTCCTGCTGCATTATTGTCTTTCTTTATTCTATTTAATTATCTGCACCCAGTTTAGGCAGGGGATATATTTTTATAATGTAATTTAAGGCTTTCATGTGATGAAAGCATACTAATTAGAGTGTTAATTTTAACTAGAGAAAATTGATTCTGAAACCAGAACTGTATGTTTCATTGTGTGTTAAGTTTTCGTGAATGTCAAGATTTGTTTTTGTGTTGTGAAATAAAATTAAGAAAATTTCAAGGATTTCTTTCTTCAAATTCTCTACATAAAGAAAATTGGAGGCACTTAGGCGTGATATGTGAGTACTTGCTTTGTTTTGAAATTGTTCTTTGATGCTAAAGCTTAATTTTTCTACTGAAGTTGCATTTAGCAAGATATTATTTTAGAATATGAGAACAATTTAGTATCTTCTTTATTGAATTGATAAAATAAGAAAAAATAGTATTCTACAATATTATGTTTTGATAATTCTTGAAAAAGAAAATTGTTCTCAAGATTATTATGATTTATTTACTTGTTGTTCTCAAGAACATTATGATTTATTTGCTTGAAATATTTGAATATTTAATTATTATGGTGAATTATTATTTTACATTGAAGAATTTTGAAGATTTTTAATTTTATGCACATTTGAGAACAGAAAATTCTATTGTTTGTATGAAAGAATAATTATGAACATTTTATAGTAGTTCTGTTTTTGACTTTGATTTGTTCTGTTTTTGAATTTAATTCAGTTACTTCTGTTTTTGAACTTAATTTGATTAGTTTTGTTTTGAAGCAATTCTGATTACTTTTGATTTTGAAGTAATTTTGATTAGTTTTGTTTTCAAGTTATCTGATTAATTTTATTTTGGAAATTATTCTGCTTATAAGTTATTGTGTAAAATGGATGATTATGAAAAAAAATCTGCTCAAATTAAAATTGAGAGAGGTAGAGTGAAAGGCTCTGTAACTAGATTAGAGAATAGTTTTGATAATGTGAATACTAAAAATGAAATTTTGATTAGATTACAAAGATTAGATGATTTACTTAAAGAGTTCTTAAGATTAGATTCTTGTTTAAATGATGATGATTCTGAATTAGCAGAATTTGAAGACAGGTATTTTCAGTTAAAAACTAAATATCAAAACAAACTAGATTCTTTGAATCCTTCAGAAGTTGTTAATGTTGCAACACACAATTCTGTGCAAGGTTCTTCTGTTACTATTCCTAATCAATGTAATATTAGACTACCAAAATTGAATATTCCAGTATTTTCTGGAAAGTTTTCAGAATGGACAAATTTTAAGGATATGTTTGTTTCCACTGTCCATTCACAAGTAGGTTTAAGTAACATTCAGAAATTCCAGTATCTTAAAGGGTTACTTTCTGAAGAACCAGCTACATTAATTAAGCATATTCCCCTTTCTAATGAATCTTATCAAGAAGCTTGGGAAAAGTTGTTAAATCGATATGATAAAAAGAAACAAATTGTTAATTCTTTGATTAAATTATTTTTAGAACAAAAATCAGTTCTGCATCCTAATAGCATAAATATAAGAAATTTGCTGAATACTAGTGATGAAGTTATTAGGGGTTTGAAAGCTGTTGGTGATGAAGCTACAAATAGAGACCCATGGTTAATATATTTGTTATTTCAAAAACTTGATCCGGAAAGCCGAAGACTTTGGTCCATTGAAAGTACAGAAAATGAATTTCCTACTTTGAAAGAATTTTTTGATTTCTTAAGTGTAAGATGTTCTTCTTTAGAGCTCATCTCTAACAATGAAAGTGATGTGAAACATTCCAAAAGTTCAAATTTTGTTGGTTCCAAGTACAGTTCTAATGATAAGCAATCAAAGGTGTGCTTAAAGTGTCAAGGAATACATCCGCTCTATAAATGTATTAAATTTAAATCCATGGATGTTGTTACTCGAAAGAACTTTATTAAGCGTAATAACTGTTGTTTTTTATGTTTAAACTCTCATAAAGTTAAGGAATGTCCAAATTCTCATTTGAAATGCTTTAAATGTGAAAGTAAACATAATACACTCTTACATGAAGAGAATAAAAGTAATAATGCTTGCACTGCTAAGTTTGAAAATAAAGTTTTTCCAAATTCATCTGAGAATAAAAACCACCAGTCAAATAAAGAATTTGTACAGGAGTCGACATCTCACGAATTACAAATTAATTCTAGTGCTTCTTTCAATAATTCAAAATGTGTTTCTTTCCTACCTACTGCTAAAGTTCTCTTATATAATAATGAAAATAAACCTTACTCTTTTAGAGCTCTACTCGATTCTGGTTCGGAATGTTCTTTTGTTAGTGAAAATGTCATAAGAACTTTAGGGTTAAAAAGAAAGAATGACAGAATTCGATTAAATGGAATTGCTGGAGTATTGGCTGGACAAACTCGTGGTTCAGTAACTCTTACAGTAGGTTCAAAGCTTTCTACTGAGTCCTTAAAGGTTCAGGCATACATCCTGCCTAAAGTGACATCTCAATTACCTGCAGAATTACTTGACACAAAAAATATAGAGTATCTTAAAAATATTACGTTAGCAGATGAAGATTTCATGAAACCAGAAGAATGTGATATTATTTTGGGATCTGACTGTTTCTTTACTATTTTAAGGTATGGTAGAATTGTTAGTACCGAGAATGAGCCAATTGCCCAAAACACTATGTTTGGTTGGGTGGTAGCCGGAAAATTGGAACCTAAATGTAAATATTCTTCTAGTATTCAATCTCATTTTCTTAGTGTTGAAAACGAATCCAATGTTGATCTATTATTACAAAAATTTTGGCAAGCAGAAGAAATAGATGTTAATAAACCCCATTTGTCTGAGGAAGAAGAATTTTGTGAACAACATTTTTGTTCAACTTACAAGGTAACACCAGAAGGTAGATTTGAAGTTAAATTGCCAGTTTATAAAGATGTGATGTCATTAGGCGATTCTAAATCCATGGCAGTGTCACGTTTGTTTGCTATGGAGAGAAAATTTCAATTTGATAAAAATTTTGAAAATGAGTATAGAAATTTTATGAAGCAATATGAAGACCTTGGTCATATGACACTTATCGACAAAAACTCAAATCCTGCAAGCAACAAAGTATATTATCTTCCGCATCATTCTGTTATAAAAAGCGACTCTATTTCAACAAAGTTACGTGTGGTGTTTGATGGTTCATGCAAACCTCCTAATGCTAATTCGTTAAATTCTGTTTTAGCTGTTGGACAAATTCCACAACCAAATCTTTTTACCATTTTGATAAGATTTAGAGCAAATCCTATTGCTTTTACCGCTGATATTCAGCAGATGTATAGACAAGTTTTGATTGCTCCAGAAGATCAAGATTTACAGCGTATTGTTTGGCGTGACTCAGCATACTCAGCTATAAAGGAATACAGGCTACAAACTATTACATATGGTACATCATCAGCTCCATTTTTAGCTACTCGTTGCCTATTTCAAATTGGAAAAGATATTGAAAGGGATGATCCTGTAACAGCCTCAATAATTAAAGATAGTTTCTACATTGATGATTGTATGTCCGGTTCAATCTCAAGTGAAGAGTCTATTAGAGTTATTGAAAAACTTTCACTGGTTTTAGAAAATAGAGGTTTTCATTTACGGAAGTGGAGATCTAATTCTTCTGATGTAGTGAATCATTTATCTTCAAATTCTCTTGAGTCAACAAATTTAGAAATTCATCCTGATGACTGTTCCAAAGCCTTAGGGCTTATTTGGGATTCTTCAAATGATGTTTTTGTCTTTAAAGTTAATTTACAATTTGATGATAACATAACTAAAAGAAAATTTCTTTCACAATCTGCCAAATTATTTGATCCATTAGGATTTTTGGCTCCATGTACTGTCTCTATAAAAATGTTTTACCAGCAATTGTGGTTGATGAAGTTAGACTGGGATACTGCTCTTCCTGAAAATTTCCAAGCAAATTGGAAGAAATTCCAAGAGGAATTTGAACAAGTTTGCTCTATCAGAATTCCCCGATGGATCCAAGTTTCCAGTAAAGAGCTCATTTTACATGGATTTAGCGATGCATCAGAATCAGCATATGCCGCCATTATATATGTGGTTCAACCTGGTGAAGTGAAGTCAAAGGTGACCATTTTAGTTGCTAAAAGCAAGGTAGCACCCCTTAAATCAGTTTCCATTCCAAGGCTTGAGCTCAATGGTGCTTTACTACTTTCCAGACTATATTCTGCATTAGTGACTATTTTGAATACCTTCATTATTAAGTTTTATGCTTGGACCGACTCGCAAGTAGTTCTATCATGGCTGTCATCTCATCCTAGGTGTTGGAAACCTTATGTGGCCAATAGAACCTCAGAAATTCTAGACTCTGTTCCATCTGACTGTTGGAGGTATGTTCCAGGCAAGGAAAATCCAGCTGACATTGCTTCTAGAGGTTTATCTCCTAAGGATCTTCCCGATTGTTCCCTTTGGTGGGAGGGCCCAAAGTGGCTTTCTTTAAGTCAAGAACATTGGCCTGAACAACCTCAAATAAAAACTAATTTAGACACTGTAAATAAAGAGAAAAAGAACTCTAAATTTTGTTTTCCAGTAACTGTGAATAATTCTTTGATTGATTTACTTTTTGAAAAATATTTTTCTTTTACTAAAATTGTTGTTGTTTTAGCTTTTTGTATTAGGTTTGTGAGAAATTGCAAACAGAAAGTTGGCAAAATGAACACCAGTCCTTTGAGTAAAGGTAAATTTCTTCCTTTATCGACAAATGAAAGAAGACATTCAGGTAATTTGATTATTTCTTATATTCAGCAGCTATATTTCGCAGATGAAATTAGTTGTATTAGATCAAACAGACCAGTTTCTAAAAAAAGTTCTCTTTTTTCACTTTGTCCTTTTATTGATAGTGATGGTTTACTTAGGGTGGGAGGTAGGCTGAGAAATTCACCCCTCCAGTACAATGCAAAACATCCTGTCATTTTGCCAACTCAACATAAATTAAGTGTGTTAATTGTTAAATATTTTCATGTTATGCATTTTCATGCTGGGTTAAATTTGTTAATGGGTATCATTAGACAGAGTTATTGGATTGTACGTGCCAAGAAGATAATTAAAAATTGTATTCATAAATGTGTTACCTGCTGTAGATATAGAGCAGCTTCTTCCAAACAGTTAATGGGAGATCTTCCTCTTAACAGAGTCACTCCTAACAGGCCATTTTCTGGAATCGATTATGCAGGGCCTATTAATATTTTGAAATATCGAGGTAGAGGAGCGAAAACTACTAAATGCTATATTGTTCTATTTGTTTGTTTTGCAACTAAAGCTCTACATTTAGAGTTGGTGAGTGATTTAACCTCCGAGGCATTTATTGCTTCATTAAACAGATTTTGCTCTCGAAGAGGAGCTCCTCAACATGTGTATAGTGATAATGCCACAACATTTGTAGGTGCTAAAAGGCAACTCTCAGATTTATATAAATTTATTTGTTCAATTGAAAGAAATGAAAAAAATTGTTATTTTTTGTCTCAAAGAAACATTGAGTGGCATATGATTCCTCCAGTGAGTCCGCATTTTGGTGGACTGTGGGAAGCCGCTGTTCGTTCTGTAAAATTTCATATCAAACGTGTAATTGGAAATACTAATTTAACTTTTGAAGAACTTTATACATTTTTAACTCAAATTGAAGCTATTTTGAATTCTAGACCATTAGTGGCAATTGATAGTGATAACAATTCAGATGGTATAAATATATTGACTCCATCTCATTTTTTAACTGGTGATGTCATAACTTCCCCAGCTGAACCTTTAAATGAGGAAAATTTGTCTTTACGATCTCGTTGGGATATTGTACAAAAATTCAAATTATGTTTTTGGAAAAGGTGGAGTATTGATTATTTGAGTACTCTGCAAAATAGAAAAAAATGGAGAGTAAATACTGAAAATTTTAAAGTAAATGATGTAGTAATTTTGAAAGAGGATAATGTTCCCCCTTCTGTTTGGCCATTAGGCAAAATTATTGAAATTCATCCAGGTAAGGATGGTATAGTCCGTGTAGTAACTGTTAAAACCACTAGGGGTATTTTTAAAAGACCTATTGTAAAACTTTGTTTACTTCCTTTGCATCAAGAATAGCTTCTTGATGGGTGGGAGTATGTTCAGTGCTAAACTGATTAGAAATCAAATTTAAGGTTTAGTTATTCTGTTTGTTGACAGATGGCAGCACTATGCATTCTGTGCTGTTGTGAAATCTTAATTATGACATCATCAGTGATTTGATGTTTGGTTTTACTGAGAGTGTGGCATGGAGAATGTTGCTCCTGCTGCATTATTGTCTTTCTTTATTCTATTTAATTATCTGCACCCAGTTTAGGCAGGGGATATATTTTTATAATGTAATTTAAGGCTTTCATGTGATGAAAGCATACTAATTAGAGTGTTAATTTTAACTAGAGAAAATTGATTCTGAAACCAGAACTGTATGTTTCATTGTGTGTTAAGTTTTCGTGAATGTCAAGATTTGTTTTTGTGTTGTGAAATAAAATTAAGAAAATTTCAAGGATTTCTTTCTTCAAATTCTCTACAAAATGAAAAATTTAAAGGGCAAAAACTTATCAAAGCAGAACAATAATTTAGAATTAACAAAATTCTTTTAAAATATTTCTATCAAACAAAATGATAAACAATAACAGTGGTAATTGTTAGTCCAATATTAATACTTAAAAAATCCCTTTTTTAAGTATTAATATTGGAAAATCCCTTTTTTAGAGCCTTTTTTTTTTTTTTTTTAATAAATCAGTTTGAGTTCAGCAAGCAAACTTTATTTAAAATAAAAGGCTCTAGGAAGAGGATAAATAATAGAATTTAATAGGATTATTTAAATGAAGGAGTAGTATTTGTTCAGAAATAAACTAAGAAAATATGGAACTTTAATTCAGCCCCCCTCCCCCCTCAAAAAATAAAACAAAATTTGGATATTTTTGTTTAAATATTTTGTTTCAAATGATTGTAGTAAAGCTAATAGAAATTAAAAGTGAGCATATTTAAATTTCTAACTCCTAAAATTTTAATGTATGTATATTTCGCAAAATCTGAAAATGAATATTCTGAAATCGCTTTCATTTATACACCCAACCAACCAATCTATAATTCATCGCTTTCTCATCAAAATTTGCTTGATAACTCATCTAAAAGTCATCGGACATTCATCGTCATGAAATCGTACTCCTCGGTGATTCATCATATTTTTTTCTAAAATTCATCAGTTTGCGATCATCCATTGATCTAAGGCCAATGAGACATTTCTGAGTAATTGCCGATGAAAATCATCCCTGTCCGATGAGAATACGATAATCGGCCACTTATCGTGTAATCGGATTTCGATGAGAGGCCATTCAAGGGCCAGACACAATTTGCTACTAGGGTAGCAGCACCACAGAAACTCTATTTGGTGCCTAGTGAAAAAAAAAAAAAACATTAGTTTTTCTACCAATTTTTAGTTCATCAGTGATTATAAATGGAATGAAAGTGGTTACCGCTCACTAATTCCGATAAAATTAATCATAAAAAATCTGTACGAACCAATCGACTGTAAATAATGTCTACTAAGTTTTGCTATGTATAAATAATTTTCTCGAAGTCGTCTACATTTTGAAAATTGTATCAATTTTGAATTTTTAAACAATAACACCCATTTTTGACACTTATTTGAGATTCTGTGATTGCCTTGAAAAGATATTGTTTATTACACATCATTATTAAATCATGATAGAGTTAGAAGTGTTTAAATTTGAGGATTCTAAAGTTAAACCCATTTGATAAACATTAATTTATGTCTTTCATAAAAGTCATCTGATTTCTTTTTAACTAATTTATTAAAGATATACAGTGAATAGATCGAAACATATTACAGGCGTTTTCCATTATTCAAAAACGTTTTTTTTTTAATTATGAAAATGGTTAATAAATTCATATTGTGCAAAATCCTAAGAAGGCGGTAGTGGTGAGTGGTATTACTTCGAAGGCATAAAAACCAGTATTCATTTAGATTGAAGACAAAAAGATTTTATTTGCTAAGATAACAAATTATCTCTTTGCTAAATAATTGGTAGTTATATACAACACAGCATATTATAATGTTGAAATGATTAGATGTAAAGTCAAAACAAAATTTATGAGAAGGTGGCAGCTTGTTGCATAAGTCCCTTTGAGAAAAATACTGAATATTGCTTCACTCCAATTAAGAAGTTAGCTGATCAATGTCCTTTGAGGTTTATAAACAATCAATAGACGATTGTTCTTGCTAGAGATAAAGATATCTGTACTGCTATGGCACCCTGTACCAATACCGCAGTTACATTTTATGTGTTATCGGTCTGGATGCCGTCTCTTAGCCGTCTCGTCTGTTATTCCCTCGGGTCGGTTGCTCGTGAAGCCTAAAGTTCACCCCGGAGATATTTTACCTCTCATTTTCAGGTCCAATCTGAATGCAACTGTCCTTGGGGTCTAGAAATTTACTAACAAAAAAAATCCTCGTCTCCTACATATTCAAATTATCTTGTTCTAAAACAATAGTAAGTCTCTTAGCTACTCACTGTCTTCTTCTGTCAAAAATCTTTGACAGCTTTTCATAGAGTGGTTGGTCAGGGGGCACCTCCATCTTTGCACACGGAACCGGTGAGAGGAAATCTTCTCGTGGAAAAATATGTTTGCTATTTCTCACGCGGTGCATCAAAGGAACCACCGGTGGTTTCTTGCATTAGCGAACTGTCGTAGCCTGTCAAACGTAATAGATCGATGATGATCGACTGGTTCGTTTTATCTTACCGTTCAGATTAGTGAACTTAGCTATATTTTTGCTCTGCTTTGGAAACACATTAGATTTTCCTATGAAGTTAAACTGTGCCACTGAGGGTTTTCTGCAGGGAATATTGTGAGACCGTCCAAATCTTTACAATATTAAGAAGTAGGAATTATGAGCTACATTAATTTTTGCATACAACAAACCACAGTCGTTAAAAACAAAGATGTGGAAGTTTACAGCTCATTTGAATAATCAGTTTTAGAGAGAGAGAGTTTCATTTTCTCATTTCTATAATTTATGGGGATTGTCTTCGTTTATCAAAGGAACCTCACAAAAAATCGTAGCAACTTACGAAAAACACTTTATAAGATATTCTTCAATGTAAACTAAGTGTATTTTAAATTTAAAATTCCTGTATAATTTTTCTGGTGGCTAATTGAATGTTTTCCGTATTTTTTCTTGTAAGATCTTCATTTCATTTTCCTAAATTTATGGATAAACTCCTAACACTTTTGGTTTATAACTGCATTGACATTTAAGAAAATTATATGAACTATAGCTCTTTTCTGGCTGGCAAGGAATTCAAATAGGGTGTCAAAAGTGGATATTACCATGTGAAAAATCAACATGTGAGCATATTTCATATGTCGACAACCCCAAAAGCAAAATTTATGAATAGTATTTAATAGTAAATATTATTCACAATCAATTGGTACTTACGTCTTTTTTATACGGTCATTTTCAGGAGAAATGGTCGGGCATGATCACTTTTTTACATGATTCTTATAAGGATCTATTAACGAAAGAATAAAATAAGAAAACACTAGCCTTGATATCAGTCGTCTACTACAAGCTAATCTGTGTTCAACCTGCTGGAACTTTTAGATAGTACATGGTTTTAGAAATCTGCGTCACATTGTGTAGATTTGATGAAACTTTTAACATGCACGGGGAATATAGCGAAGCCTTCTATCTAGACTCAGAGATATAATATGAAGCCATTTTTATACTTGATACTGTGTGAGTCTGTCAAACCTTGTCAAGCCAGATACAAACAATCAAGTAAAATTGGCGTTAGCTCGTTAAAATTTTGCGCCCTCTGAAAATCCAAGGTCTGCGCCCTTTTCCCTGGCCCAGTCCGACCCTGTACTGTTGTATGTTACTATTTTACTATTGTGTGTTATGCGAACTATAGCGATTCAAATTCGCATTAGTTTAAATATTATATTTAAGCATTTTATATTTCACATACAAGGAATTCCACTTTCTAAATTTTTAATTGCATGTAAATATTACATATAATGGACTAATTAGGAATTTCGATACGACATAAAAACATATAATTCTGTATGTTTATTGTTCTCCCTTTTTATATGAGTTATACTGAATATACAGGATTTGTGTTAACTGCTTTAAGTAAATAAAGGGTTACTAAAACCCCCCAAGATGAACAATGTACATGAAATGAATGTCAAAATATACTTATTTAGTCGAATATCGAGGGTGTTGAACTCAAAAAGAAAATCACATATATTTTTCAAAAATATTTAATAGTGAAGATATTATATCAATAATTTATTATATTGTTGCAATATTATATTTATTATTTGTTTCGTTTCTTGTGACGTTTGTTAAAATCAGGAGAATTATTAAATAAATAACCATTAATGTGCAAAAAACACTGAGCTGGAAACTCGTTAAGTCAGAATTTACTTCACAATACGTACAATGCCACTGTTCATATTCGAAGGTATTTCCAACACCACACCTAATGTGACCACATTTTATGTTCATTTGTTGATAATATAGCTAAATTATATTCGGATTTTTAAAATTGGTGAAAAAATCGGAGTTTTGCTTGAAGTAAGAAACATTTTTGACAGAATAAATTGATTCCTGTAGGAAAGTTTTTCAAATTGATAGATCTCACTTTATATTTCGAAAAAAATATTAGGAAAAAATCTGCATGCAGTACGTAAATAGAGCGAAAAATTTTAGTATTTTGCATGGAAATTTTTTTCCTCATCCATAGTATTAGCCACATAACATGCCTATGCTTTATGATTTAAAATAAATTGATTCCATATGCGGTCTTCTTACGGTATTTTTAAAATTCCATTTTGATACATTATAAAAATAAATACATTCAATTTACTTCTATTCACACATTATTCGCATGCAGGAAGATATATTAATGCAAATACAATTTACTTTTGCTTATATTAAAATAAACAAAGCGAAATCCTCAATAGTATTTTGTATATAAAATGTAATGTAACGCTTTATTTATATGTTTTGAGAATAATGTCCACATAACAGACCATCGTAAGATAATTGAAAAGAAATCTGACATTTGTCTTTCGCATTTCTTGAGTAAAGTATATTTTATATTTTTTGCGACGGCATCTTGTTATATTTCCATTTGTTTCTGCTTAGTATTCATTTATTAAAATATGTCGATCTAATACAGTTTAAATTTCCCAAATAAATACATAGTATACCATAGGTGTTTATTTCACGTTTAAAAAAATAAAAAATCTTTCAAAAATTTAAAATTTGTTTAGAATAATAGAAATCCTTCGCTTTGAAAATTATACTTATTAAATAACGCATTAAATTGGATTAAACTAGTATTTTGTGGCCATCACAAAACTTTCTTCTATAAAAATCACGTCAATTAAATCATTTAAATAGTACAAGAAGTTACATCAATTTAGCACCAATTCAAATCAAAGTATATTTGAATTTGATGAAAATTCGTGCGTTAGTTATTGAGATAGAGCTATAGGGGAAATTCTGAAAAATGTAGCATAGCAGTGCCACCTGTTGAGCAATTTACACCCAAACATAAAAAGTACCAGTTGATATCAAGGTATGCCTCAATCTGAAGTTCGCTGAAAATTCGTGCATTAGTTATTGAGATAGAGCTATGGTGAAAATCCTGAAAAATGCAGCATAGCAGTGCCACCTGTTGAGCGATTTGCACCAAACCATAAAGAGTACTAATTCATATCGAGGTATACCTGAATCTTAAGTTTGTTGAAAATACAAATATTAGTACTTGAGTTAGATATTGCGGAAATCTCAAAAGTCCAGCATATCAGCGCCACCTGTTGAGCGATTTACACCAAAATGTACAAAACGTCAGTTAATGTCAAGGACTAACTGAATCTGAAGTCTGATAAAAATCCGGGCATTATTTCTTGAGATAGAGCTATTGCAAAAACCGTTTAAATCCTGTAAAATGCAGCATAGCAGCGCCATCTGTTGGGCGATTTACACCAAAAAGTTTCCTGCACCAATTCATATCAAGGAATAAGTGAATCTAAAGTTTGACTAAATTCTGTGCATTAGTACTTGAGATAGAGCTATTGCAGAAATCGCGAAAAATGCAGCATAGAAGCGCCACCTGTTGGGCGATTTACACCAAAACCAATCAGCCCCAATTTATATTAGGGACTACTAGAAAATAATTTTTTATTAAATTCCGTGCATTAGTTCTTGAGATAGATCTCCACAAAATTTGTGTCACATACATACAGGCAGACAGACAGACTCACAGACAGACAGACTTTTATAAAAATATGTATTTTGTGTTCTGTGACCCCTAAAACGTGTAAATCCTTCGAACACCGGAAGTCGAAAATTTTCATGAATCCAATACTTTCTTCTTGTAAAGATAGTAGAAAGTAAAAATGTTAAATAATGGAATTTCTTTGTTTTTTAGGGTTTTGTTCATCTGACGAAACTCTATTCGTCTCACTCCTCTGTCTGTCTGTCCGTCACAGAGCCCGTTCTCAGAAACTATATATGTTGGAGACTTGAAATTTTGCATACTTATAGCTGGACACCTGAGATCAAACGACAAATCATAAAATTTTGAAAAAGTTAATTAGACGTTATTAGAAGTTAATTAGTAGTAATTAACGGACGTTATTAATTAAAAACTCCCAATTTTACGTCTCATTAATGAAGAAACGGTATAAAATGAATGCAGGTACGAACGGACTCTTGAAATATTTTCATTTCTCCTCCAGGTTGCCACACATCTGCGCTTCGAAATTGCAGGTTTGCCAGAGCGTGCTTTAAGCAAAGAAGTGTACTGGGCATTTTAAATTGACTTGTATCTCAGAAAGTTTTTGGGCGAGATATTTTTAACTTACACAGACATACGCAGAAAAAGATCTACTTTCATTTGGTATACAGATCGTTTCTCTGCGTTGTGCATAACACAAAAAATCCACTAAAAATCGATCGATAAAAATTTAATTTCTTTAATTGTAAAGACAAGGAAAACAAATTTCATTTTCGCGGGAAGCAGGTGTCAGACATGATGCCGCTTGCGGTTTTCTGCAGTAGAATATTTTAATACGAAATTTAAACTTTTTAAATATTAAATTTTTAGATTAAATTTTCAGACATCCCGGCGTGAAATTCTTCGCTGATCACATTGATCCCATTTCTAACTCCTATCTTAATTACAAGCTGAGATATTAATTATTATTTAATTAATTGGTTTTATTTCTATCAAATGCGTATTGTATTAAAAAAAACCTAATGAAGGCACGTGATTTCAAGAACCGCGATTTCATTTAAATTAGGAAATCTAACAAGGCAATCTGTTTGAAACTTAAAGGTAGTTAGTTCGTAACACATAAGAAAATTTTAAATACAGATTGGAGCGTGAAATTTCTGGTAAAGGGGGGAGGCTCTAATTTCATTTACTGGTTTATTTCTGTTATGTACAGTCGTGGGAAAAAAAAAGTAAACACCCCCTACTAACTCTTCAACAAATTACCGTAGACGAAAGTTACTGGTACCGAACGATTGGAAATAAAGTCTACTTTTAAATGATGTATATAAAATTCGCTTTGGGGGCCATCTCCATATTAAAACGAATCCAAACATCCTTTTTTTTTCAATGGCAATACCCAATTTTAACGAGATATTTAAAACTTCGGTTCAAACTATGCCTATACACCAAATTTCAAGTCATTTGAATGATAAGTTTTTGAATTATAAACATTCAAAATTTAGTGCTTCTAATGTTAAATTACATTTTCATATTTTTATTTATATCTCCTGAAATTATGCTCTTAATGTGCTAATATTTTGTGTAGCAATAATACTAATATACCCAAATATAAATACGCTGAATTAGCCATTTTTAAAATTTTAAGATATGAATTATGAATTATGAAATTAATATTCGAAAAAATTGTGAATTGCAACCGACAATTTTTTTGATGGATTTAGATTTATTAAGTCCTGCTTTATGGAAATCCAAAATTTCACATTTTTCTTCCAAGTAGTTTTTAAATTATGCTTAAAAAACGGCAAAATGATGGTTTAAGGGACCATCTACGATAGAAGTGACTAGATATTTTGAAATTTTTCCTGCTCTCCTGTAATGTAGCAGGCTTCATTGACTGCTTTAGTGGCGGTTAACATGCCTTGATCAAGAAGGGGGCTCTCTCGATCAACAATCGAGTGCGGAACTTCAATTGGGATACAGCCCCTAAAATACGCTCGTTTTAAAATAATTAATTTCTCCGAAACTTATAGTACGAATTGCATAAAAATTAGTATTGGGGCTAATTACTGGGTGTAGAGTTCATTTATGCTGTCAAAATTGGGTATTGCTATTGAAAAGAATGAAGTTTGGGTTCGTTTTATTATGTAGATGGCACCCTAAGCAAATTTTATATACATAATTTAAAAGTAGACTTTATTTCCAATCGTTCGGTACCAGTAACTTTCTTCTACGATAATTTGTTGAGGAGTTAGTAGGGGGTGTTTACTTTTTTTTCCCACGACTGTACTTATTTTAAAAGGCGGTCACGTGATGTTTCATTGCAATATTCTTCTGAACGGTGTCCGATTTTTAAAAATACAGCATAAATGTTACTTATGCCCGATAAAAATTTCAGAAGTATTGATACCACTATTTTCGAATGGTATTTCTAGCAAAAATATTAAATTCTTGGTTAAGACCGCCACCCCCCCGACCCATGTATCTACCGATAGGTTGTGTAACGGAATTTCGTTCAGATACACTTTTGTTAAGAAGTGTATCTGAACAGCCTTTTGTTAAGAAGTGTATCTGTTTAGAAGCCCTGGTGTTGGAATGTAGAACTAACAAACCGCGATTTCATTTTAAGTAGGAATTCTAACAAAGCGATCTGTTTGAAACTTTAAGATAATTTATAACAAATACTAAACATTATAAAAAAGAATGGCGCGTCACATTCCGGTTGGGGGGAGGAGGATAGAGTAAGGGGTGCGAACAAAATTAGGCAGTATAACAAGGCTTTTTGTACTGTTTTGCGTGCGGGTTTTTGATGGCGTGATGAGATAACTATTACTAATTCAATATCAGAAATTTTATAAGTGTTCATACCACTTTTGGAATAGTAATTTAAGCAAATATCTTAAATTATTTATTAAGACCGCCACCCCCTCGACTATGCTGATCCTCCCTCCTGATAGGATGTTTAACGGAGTTACGTTCAGATACAATTTTGTTAAGAATAGACTGCGCTCTCTCGTGGTGGAATTTGAATCTAACAGACGGCGATTTCATTCAAAGTGGGAAATATAACAAGGCGATATATTTGAAACTTTAATATAGTTTATAATACATAAGAAAAAGTTTATAAAATGGCGCGCGAAATTTCTGGCTGGTGGGGGGAGAAGAGGGGCGAAATATTTCTTTTTTTTTTTTTTATCTTTGCGGTTCATATTGTTTCAGGTGCAGTTTTTTGACGGAGTACTCAGATACATGCTAATTATTAAATATAAGTATGTCAAAAGTTAAGTTACTACTATTTCCGAATAGTAATTTCAACAAATATCTTAAATTCTTGCTGAAGACCACCACCCCCTCGAATAACATATCTACTGTTAGGTTGTGTAAAGGAGTTTCGTTCACATACGCTTTTGTTAAGAATAGAGTGCGCTCCCTGGTGGTGGAATCTGGCACTAACAGACCGCGATTTCACTTAAAGTAGGAAATCTAACAATGCGATCTGTTTTAAACTTTAAGATACTTTACACCACATGATAAAAAATTATAAAGAAGAATGGCGCGTCGCATTCCGAGGGGGGGGGGGTGTTGAGGGAGGTGCGCGAACAAAATTAGAAAATATAACTGGACGATCTGTTTGAAACTTTAATATAGCTTATAAAACATAACATAAATTTTAAAAATCAGGCTACGTCAAAAACCATGGTGACCATCTGCCCACTTCCCCCCAAGGCGGGCACTTTTCTAAATTTGTCAGATACCCGTCATGTGATATATCGTAGCATTTCGGGGGGGGGGGGGGGGAGGCACGAACAAAATTAGAAAATATAACAAGGCGAATATGTTTGAAACTTTAAGATAGTTTAGGATGTGTTAGGTATTTCATGGCGATAAATGTACTGGACGTTTTGAAAGAAAGTATTTTGAAAGGAATATTAAACGAAACCCTTTGTGCGATCTATGATCACACTTATCCACTTATTTTTAATTTATATAATTATAGAAGAAACAATTTAAATCGACGCTAATAACTTACGTATATGTTTCTAACATAAAATTATAATGATCCTTGATGGTATATAAGAATTGTATGCCAAATCGGTATGCCTATCAAAGCCACTGAAAAAACGTGTTACAGTAAGTTGGACTTGAGGTGGTTCAAATGTTATGAAAAATTAAGCAACAGAAAGAAATTAAATTAGAGCGAAGTAAAAAGGAAATGTATTGGAAATTTAAACGAATAGATTGCTGGAGTTAAAAAAAAGTGCTGATAAAATGAAACCAATTTTCGTTGTTTTTGAAATTTATTGTTTTTTTTTTTGTGACATTTGAAAAATATTCATCTGCTTATGTATTCATTAAAATATGTGGGGAGGAAATAATAGATAAAAGTTGATTTTGTACCCCCCAAAAACGCCTTGAGAGGCTTATTTTAATGTATTCTTATTTCTTTTTAAAATAGAAGTCTTTTTAGTAATTTTCAGTACCTTTAACTTATAAATTTCACGGTAATTGTTGATGTTCTGAATCGAGGTTTCTTAAAAGCAGTTAAAATGAATGATTGTGAAAATAAATCAATATACGACCTGATAAATGTGTAATATTTCAGCATGTGTAAATAGTATAAAATATTTGAGAAGACTTGTGCTAAATCAGAAACTATAATTTTCTGTCTATTTATAAACTTCATATTTTATAATACTTAGCAGAAATATGACTAGATAATAATAAATATATATAAGAATTTGCTGTCGAAAATACTCTCAGCATAGTTGAAATTTGAAAAAAAAAAAAATATATACTCGTTCCTTTTTTTGTACTTGTATGTAAATAAGCTCCAGAACATTATCGCTGTCCATGATATGAGCAATAATTATTTTATAATATCGGCCTGTAGTCAAATCAAACGCAGGATTAGGAAGCTAGACTGTAATTGCTTTTAATTTTTTCAAAATGCTATTTTAAATTTTCAGTATTTCAGCTTTAATTACATTGCCCTAAATTATTTTTTCGGTAATATATTTCTGCATATTTATTAGTAAAACATGCATCTAGAAATACACGATGTTCGGCAGTCCACAGAAATTAATTTGGTACGTCAATAAAAAAATAACCAAAGAAAAAGTGATACATAAAGGATTTATTTATTGCCTGAAAGTTTTATTTTATGGCTGATGTTGGCATATTTATGATTTATTTCAGCAGTACTTGTAACTGAAAATTTCGTTTTAACAGAAATATATACAAGATGGGTACCGATACAAATTTAGGCATTGCAGCTTTCTCCACGTTAACATTAAAAGGCAATTATTAATGTTTAACTACCATTTTTATCTCAACCCTTTCCATTTGCGCAGATGGTCATTTAAAATGTATGTAGATAAATCAATTCCGTATTATCTTCAATTTTTGTTGAATCAGAATTATCAGAGTGTGTCTAAGATAGAGGGCAGACATTTTGCATGTGATGGTACAAAATCGATACGTATCATTGACCAACAAAGTCACCATCTTTAAATTATAAAAGTAAAATATCTTTAAATTTTAAAATTTTCGCATCAAAATAAAAACAGAGAAAATATAGTGAACTTTTGAAAAATAAATATTAACAGATACCCGAATATAAAGTATAAGAATCTAATGAGAGTTTACAATCTTAGAAAAAAAGACAATTGTGGATTTTTATCATTATTTTTGCAAAAAGAAGACATCTTAAGAGAGTACTGCACTGTAAAAAAAAAACACTGTAGATTTGCCAGCACAAACTGCTGGCGTCCGAATTACCAGCACATTGTGCTGTTAATTTTACGCAACAATTGTTAGTTTTCGTGTTTATATAGTCAAGAAACCAAAGAAAGCTACAACACATTCGACTGTGATCGATTTTGAGCGCCAGATGAATAGTACTTTGTGCTGTAAAAAATGTCGTTTTTTTTTTTTTTTTTTTTTGGTATGTGAGCCTATGTTTATTGTGAGCCTTCAAGATGGCACACAAGACAACTTCCGTGCCACATAAACAACTAATATACAATAACTTGTTTATGGGAATCACTGATTGCAAAATCACTTTTATGTTTGTTAAGAAAACCAATATTCTTTTAAAAGTACAATTTAGTTATTTGTGCGCGAATTATCATAATACAAATTGCCTTGTATGAATATATACATAGTGACATTTTAACGATAAACCATTAAACATATATATTTGCCAAATCAAAGGTTTGCTTCTCAATAGAATATAATGTGGTTTGTTTTCAACTGAAATTTAAATGATAGTTCCAATAATAAAAATCCCTGCCGGCTGGGCTACAGGCGGAGGTAGCTTTCGAAGTTAAGTACTAATTACACCAACAAAAACTAAATCAAGATTAGAGATAAAACCCAGCTTAACAATTTTATCTGGCCGCTCTTGACGAATTTTTAATTTGATTTTTCTGTAAGAACTGATTTTATCAGAATCACAATAAGACGGTATTCAAAAAAAAAAAAAAAAAAAAAAATCCACGCTCAACAGCTCAGAAATTTTCTGACACAAATTCAGTCTAATTTTTAAAAGTCAAAACAAGAAATTTGCTGACGTGATTTTTTGTAGTGATTTATAAGCGAATTGTGTTTTTATTTTCTGTCCGATTAATTAGAACTTGATTTACAAACAATTATTTTCTCAGTACAGCCATTTTTTCCCTTTTCACCATTATCGCTTCGGGAAATTTGGTTCAAAATGTCCACTTTGACAGCATTTTTTGAAATGCATTTTGCCTTTATATAAAAAAAGACCAATACAGCACATTATATAGTTTCTGAATAAGAGAACCTGCCAATTGGATGTGTTTGAGAGCAAAAATGAATTTAAAAATGAAAATAAGCCGTTTGGTTTTGACTACACACTTAACACGTTATATATATATATATATATATATATATATATATATATATATATTTGTTGTTGTTGTTAACCCCCATTTTTTGTTAAAGTTGTTTTTGCTCTAAGAGTTCTCCTGTAAAAAACTTGTCAATATGAAAGTTGTAGATAATATTGAGAAGATGTAGCTATAATAAATTTAAGCGAATTAGATATCTTGTGAATTGACGAAGGTAAGAATTTTTTGTTTCCTCTTTTTATTTTTGTGAAAATAGACGTTCAGGCAATATAGCTCAGAAGAGCATAAAAACACTTTAAAAATGTTTTTTTAAGATCGAAACTCGGTAAGCATTCAACAGGTAGCGACCATCGATTACAAAACTATTAACATAATTAAATCTAAGTGCAATAATTTTAAAAAATCAAATTTTTCTAGAAGGTTGGTTTACAAGAATTTATAAATCTCCCTTAAGTGAATTATACTCTGTCGATTTAATGCTTTAAAAGATAATTTTTGAATCTAAAATGTGTAAACAACAGTTTTAGTTTCCGATTGAAATTTGTACTGATGAGGAACTTGCATAGAACTGGAAAGGTCTACTGTGATTGATTTTATTATGTGATATTAATATGTTGTCGTTTAATTTTATTAAATATCAAATTTTAAATATATTTTTAAAAATATGTCTTATATAGGAAAATTAAGACATATGCAAAACATATAAAAATTTAGCTTTCGAGAAAAAAGATAAAGAATGCTAGAAATGAGCTTAATCTTAAGTATTTAGTACTTTTCAACACTTTGAAGGGTAAAACTGGCAATGATTAGTTTTTAACTGAGTATATGAAAGTATAATTGATATATGGCTTGAATGTTTTATAATTGAATGAAAAATGTCGAAGATCGGTGTTGAACCCCAGAACTTCGACTAAAACTGCTTCTATTGAGATACCTAGATTTGACAACCAACCAACACATTTTTCTCATACAGCCTTAAACGAGGATTGGAACTTTAATAGTGGCAACACTGCTGTAAAAATGCTACGCAACAAAATCAAAGAATGTCGCATATACCACAAGTGAGCTACATACCTACCTTACTTCTCAGCAAAAAGACTCCTTCTTCCTACATCACAGGCATGCAGAGTGACGCGAAGAACTGATCCTTGTATTAGCTTGCGGTCTGAAGCAAGTGTTGTCACAATGTTTTCAAAACAAGAACAACGAAGTTGGATAAAAATTGAATGTGCCAGAGGTCGTACAGCACGACAATGTCATCTAGGGCTTCATGAGGATAGCGGGGAATTTGCCTTACAGAACTATAGCAAGATGGGTAAAAGCCTTCAATGAAGGACGTAAAATGTGGCAGACATGCATCGGCCAGGTCGTCCTAGTGACAGCGAAGCAGAAGTGCATGCTGTTGCCGCACTAATGGACAGTGATCGACGCCAAACGATTCGTGAGCTGGCCCTAGAGACAAGATTTGTGCATACGATTGCACTGCACATTCTGAAGGAATGCCTAGACATGAGAAAAAATGCTTCACGATGGGTTCATTGGGATGATTGGGATCATTTCACGGAAATGCAGAAATGGCTACGATATGATACTGCTCGAACCCACCTGGAGCAGGGTTACAACAAAAGCCGGCTAAAATTAAAAAAAGCCAGGCCGGTGGCTTTTATTGGTTTTAACCGGCTTTTTTGGCCAAAATTGGCTTTTTTTGGCCAAAATTGGCTTTTTTTGGCTATAATTGGCTCTTATACAATAAAGCATTGTAATTATAAACTACACATTTTAAAGTGTTTTTAATTAGTTTTAATGGCATTTAATTGATTTACAGTTTAATAAGTAACCCAATTTCTCAATAATGAGGACATTAATACTAGAATAAAACTTAGATGATTTTGCTTGTGGTTTGTATTCTGAATTGCAAATATGTCAGCTAAATTTTAAAAGGGCCATACCAACTGCCAATTTTTTCATTTTTACTGCTTTATAAAATTAAAGAGGACAATGGTTACTTAGTTATATGTTTTATTACTTAATTTTAAGAGCTAAATGTCAGCTAAATTTTAAAAGGGCCATACCAACTGCCATTTTTTCATTTTTACTGCTTTATAAAATTAAAGAGGACAATGGTTACTTAGTTATATGTTTTATTACTTAATTTTAAGAGCTAAATGTCAGCTAAATTTTAAAAGGGCCATACCAACTCCCAATTTTTTCATTTTTACTGCTTTATAAAATTAAAGAGGACAATGGTTACTTAGTTATATGTTTTATTACTTAATTTTAAGAGCTATTAATATACAAGTCTTATTTTATTTCTAGCAAACATTTGAAATTATACATAGTCGTATTAATAAAAACACCACTATTTCTCACTATTAAAAACATTATGAATAGCATATGCATGAATATGCTTAGCAACAAGCTTTTCAAAATTTTATTTGGAGAATATTTTTTTTTGTTTGTTTTAAATGCTCTATTTTTTATACACTTATGTACCACTCTCCTCAAATGAAACATCTTTTCTAATTTCTCTTTTAACATTTATAACTTAATCTCTCCATATGGACACATAAGAATGTTTCCATTTTGATGTGCTACATTTTGTCATTAAGGCTTTTAAATCCAAAAGGGCAACTTTCTGACATAAGTTTTAATTTATTTTTGTTCAGAAATGCATGAAACTAGCAGATGTTGTTCAGAAACTATGTAATTGTGCTGTTTTTTCTGTTTTTTTGCAAATGCAATACATTTTTCCAAAATAGTGTCAAAATGAGCATTTTGAATCGAATTTCCGCACGAAAGAAGAAACCACTCAGAAAAGTGTCATATGATCAAAATCTCTTATAACTCAATAGGTAATCGATGGATCAAAAAATGAAAAACATAGTTCGATTCCAAATCGCTTCCATGGTCAGGCTTTCGAATTTTACATCTTTCCATTAAAAAATGAATTTTTAAATGTGTCAAAACATTTTGCACTTGTTGAGCAGAGAAGTTAAGAACAGTTTTAATTAAATATAATCTTTAAAATGTGTAGTACATGTGGAGCTATATTAGTGTTGACGCTAGAAAAAAAGGAACGCCGGGCGTGAATTTTTCAAAAAGGGAACACTATTCCAAAAAAAGGGTACATTTTTCAAAAAGGAAACGCTGTTCTAAAAAATGGTGCATTTTTTTCAAAAAGGGCACACTTGTACCTTTTTCATAAAACATATTTTGAACTGGTTTGTTTAGAGTCCCTAGAATTTGCGATATTTTTCCGGTATCAATTGAATTACCATGGGATGCATAGGAAGTGTTAAAAGGGGCAGCCGGGTGCATCTGAAGGGTTTAAAAGAGCCGCCGGATGCAAAAGGGAAATAAAAAGGGCCGCCGGGTGCTGCGCCCTGCTAAAGCGGCTTAGAGTCAACACTATATATAATATAGAATTTCAAAACACCAGATTAGAGCCTAACTTTTATCCTTTTCAATGTTTATATATATATATTTTCTTTTTCAGACATAATGCGTTCACAGTTGCCTTCTGGAAGTTACAAAGACTTATTTATTTGATAAAATTTAATAGAAATCTATATTTTTTTTTAATAGAAAATATTTATAAGTGTATTAAAAATTAATTGATCCAAATTTAAAACAAATTTACTGTAAACCAACTTTAAAAAATAAAAACTGGCTTTTTCAATAAAAGCCGGCTTTTTTTAAGTGGTTAAAACCAAAAAGAGCCGGCCGGCTTTTTTTTGGCCTGGCTAAAAGCCAGCAACCCTGACCTGGAGCGCTATGAGCGCGAAGGAGAGGCTTTTTTACGCTGTATCATTACGCTGGATGAGACTTGAGGCATATCGCACCAGCCAAAACTGACACGCCAATCAAACGAATGGCGTCATTACGGGTAACCACAAAGTTCGAAATTTCGTCAGAACACCAGCAATGTGAAAGTTATGGTGATTCTCATGTACGACTGTGATGGTGTCATCCATCAACGCATGCCATTCCCCCAGAGCAGACAGTCAATGCGCAGTATTACTGCTCATTTCTGGAGCACCATCTCAAACCAACTTTGGGAAAGAAACGGCAATACTTTCTCCAGAACGCTCCTATCATTTTGCATGACAATGCTCGGCCGCATGCAGCGTAAGCTGTGACTAATTTGTTTGATCGATGGGGATGGAAAACTTTCCATCCACCATACTCCCCAGATCTAAGCCCTTTTGACTTTGACTTGATTATTAAGAAGAAGGAACCACTTCGTGGCATTCGCTTCAAAACTGTTCCAGAGATTCTTGCGGCAATATACTGGTCCATTCGAACTATCAACAGAACAGGTGCTGTTACAGGTGTTCTGCGACTTCCACTTCGTTGGAAACGGGTTGTACACAATGCTGGCGACTATATTGAAGGGCTGTAAAACGTGGTGGGACTATTCACCTTTGTATTGCATGTAAATAAATAGTTGCCACTGTTAAAGTTCCAACCCTCGTAGATAATAGCTTCTGGTCTGCCACGGAGACAGTTAGGCTGAATATTCGGCAGGTAATGAAACTCCATTAAACGATGGATACGTAGATACATTTTATTATTTTTTTAAAGATAATAATAATAATCAGTGGGCCCGTGAAAGTATTTCGCACTGCAGTGTAATATATTTTTTAGATGCAGGTTGAAACTTCTAAAGAAAAATTAAGGATTAAAATGTCTGCAAACAACATTTGTCAAGCCACAATATCATCTGATTTACTGCAAAGTTACAGTAAAAACTGGTCGAAGGCAGCACAATGTACGCGCGAGAAAAAAAAGTTATAACCATACTTTAACTGCATTAAAGGAAAGGCTGTATCCCAATATAGTTCTCGTACAATAGTGTGTAACATATACTACATTTGGATATAAAACCTCATCTTTTTACTTCCTTTTGGGAACAACGGATTTTGAGCTTATTCTATCAACGACCACTTTCAGAAATTTAAAGCTATGTTTTTCAGATTTTCATAAAAGTTTGTCTATACATTTAACTAATACATTATGCACATTATATTTTGATTGCATTCGCGCATATGCAGAGAAACATTATTTAGTGAACCTGCTTATTTTTCATCCAGTATTTGTTATTTTTTAATTCTGACTGAAGGGTATTGTGCACAATATCATTTGGCATAGTTCTTAAAAGGAACATTCTTTTGTATTAAGAACTCTGTAAATTATAAGCAAAACTAAAACTAAACTCTGTGGCTATACAATCCAAGAAGGATTTGGACCGACAGTGCCCATCTCTGTTTTCTTGACCCTGGGCCCCGAGGTGCTATGCAGCATGCGTCCCGGCCAGGTGGTCAACCTAACGCGAGACCCTCGGTGTTTAGTTCCCAAGCAAACTTGGTTCTCATTTTATCGACCCCGAAGGGATGAAAGGCTGAGTGAACCTTGCCCAGTCGGGAGTCGAACTCTCGACCTGCGGTGCGGCAGACAGGCGTGCTGACCACTACACCACTGGGCTTAAATTATAAGCAAAACGCTTGGTAAAATTTTGGATTATTTTTATAAAAACTTAAATTTCTCCCCAACTATCCGTGCTATCCTCATAAACATGAACTCAATATATTACAACAAGACTTCTAATCATGTGCTACAGTTTCAGTGGCTTATGCGACGCTAGTTTTTACAGGATAATTCAAAATATATTCGTTTTTCTTCAAATTGTTTACGGCCCACTATGGGGTTTCGGGAAAAAATCTTCGCGGAAATATATGACATGTACTATGCGATTTACACACAGGAAGTAGCCTTCATGTATTTTTCTAGATATTTAACAAAACATCTAAAATTGCAAGTGACCAGCCAACATTGGCCATATAGTGTATAATTCTATGCAGATAATTTTTATCTCGCTTATATTTTGGCCAGTATAATATGGTAAACTACATGTAACTAGTAAAGAACATGGTATAACCCATTAAAGATTACTTATCATCATTATTTTAGGCAAGAAATCTATTTTGAAAATCTTTTCAAAATCGTAAGAAAAATTAGTATTTTCAAATATATGGTATATATATATATATATATATATATGTGTGTGTGTATATATATATATATATATATATATGATATCTATATAACAAAAAATGTGTGAATAGAATAATAAGGGAAATGATACATTTGCATCAGATACTCATATTCAAAAATACAATCTACGAATTCAATTTTTCATACTGAGCGAAAAATTATCGATGAAGTAGAGCATTTTACATTTAAAAATTGAAAAATACGTAAAATGATTGAAAATACAATTTTTGGGAGATCAAATATAAAAAATAATTACAAAATAAGAATTTGATTGTTTACAATATAATAATTCTCAGTTGCATCCTACATGGTATAATTTCTAATGATTTATTTATGATGGCAGACATGAAAATATAACTTTTATAATTCAAACGTCTGAAAGATAATTTTAACGATATTAATTAATATTTTATAAATTGTAACTTTACAACTCATCAATTTATACTCTAAAAATAATGATAACATGACACAAAATACTATTTGTATAATCACCGACTCAGAAATGCTGTTCTATTGATGATAATTGAACGAATACCTAAGGAAATTAATTAGGACGTAATTCGTTGTCTTTTGATTCCCGCGTTGTGTATTATGCAAACTTTGATTTATACAAACTTAACAATATATCTACGATTTTTCGATTACGAATAATTTGTATTTGGGAAGCATTCAGCGTCTGCATTAGAATTATAATAAGCTTAATTATTCGAAGCTAATTTTCAATGTCTCAGTTGGGAATCTAATTAAAATTAAGGTATTGATTTCTTTAATTGATTAAAGGGAATTTTAGAAATGTGTTTTAAAAATTTTAGGTCAATAACTTCCTTAAAGGTATTTTTTAGAGTTTCCTAATTTATTAGAAAGGATGGATCAAAATATTTATATAACACATATTAGCCATTTTAAAACGATGAAGAAATATATTTTTTCTCGATATCTACCAATAAAATCGTTTACCATATTGTATTTTTATTTTTATTTATATTTTATTAACAGATAAATGTTAGCAAATAAATAAATAGAATGCTAAATTCATCTTTAAAAGGTTAAACTTAAAATTACACCATGTGCAAATTACTTAAAAGATGGAAATATTCAAAAAGGTGTTAAATTACTTTAATATCCTATTAGTACTTTCAACTATATACATAGTCTTCGTCAGAGAATACAAAAATATAAGCGTCTTATTTACAAATTTCACGTAGTTGTTGTCGAAAGGAGTGAAAGTGAAAGTCTATTTTTAGATCCGGAAAAGATTGGGAAAATAAAAATATTAATAAATGTTTTCGCATTTTTCATTTTATAAGTAAAATTTGCACTAAAGGCAATTTGTGACATATATGTATGACATTCTTCTAAAAAGTTTAATACTCACCATTATAATACGAAAAATGCATATTGAAAAGTCTTTAAAAAATAATAACAAATGCTTTTCTTCTTACTACTAAATATAGATATTTATATATAGTAATCATAGGCGTGATATATGTAACGGGAAACTGGAAATTTCAATGATTGGTAGAAAGTTGCAGGTCACATTTGACTGACTTCAACTTCTGGGCACTCGAACCTAAAGTATTGTGTGGCAGCATGATGTAATGCAGGTTCCTTTGTAAGTAATAATCCTATAGAAGTAGTAAAAGTCACGGCCTAACAGAATGTGTCCTCAAATTATAGACTAAATGAGAGACTAATAGAGAAAATGGGTGAAAAACAAGATGCAAATTTTTATTCATGTAGAGAGAAACTCTCAGTTATTGACACCTGATCAGTAACTGAAAATTTACCAAACATCTAACACAAATAAGCATTTTCTTATAAAAGTCCGCAAAAAAGTGTCATCTGTTGGTAACTTAGACACTTTTTTTTTTTTTTTTTTTTTTTTTTTTGCGTCAATTTACTCACCTCTAGTAGTCCAGGAACATACCCAGTGAGGCAGAAGTTTTTGAAAACACAAAGTACCATTTTGTGGCATCCATCTTATGTATTTCTAAAGAAACGTAGTGGTTTTTTTTTAATTGATTTGAAATGGAATCATCATAAACCTTTTCTTAAAGTTATACAAATTAGTTAAAAATGCTTATGATACATTTGAACGACGATGTCTAGTTTCTAGTTATTTAATTTAGCTTTTAATGAGGGTGCAAGTTATTGGTTCCAGTTTCATTTCACTAGTCTCAGGTAGAGGTGTTATTTATTGGTAATATAAAGGAAAGTTGAAAACTATTATTTAAACTGTTATAAAAATAGTAATAATAAATTAAATATATTTTGTAATAAACACCATTAAAATTTAAGTTGTTCTATTAGGTACTACACCAATTGTCAGTTACTGGTTCATAATTGTCAGTTATTGAATATCTGCATTACTGCTAATTTAAAACATGAAAAAATGACTCGTGCATCTGTAGCATGATATCATATATACGATATATATATATATATATATATATATATATATATGGGGGTGAGAGTCTATACATAACTCACAACTCACTTTTAGGATGAACACTGACATTTATTGGGACGAACACATAAATAAAAAATACAGATATAAACACTCTTCTCGTTCTTTAATTAGCTTAAAGTCTATAATTCAGGACGTCGTTGAATATTTCTCAGATTTTCTTACGTCGTGTAAATATTCAATCTTATTTCACCGTAATATGTTCTGTTCTTTTTTAACAAAACCCTGCGTCGTAAAAACTCATTTCGTTCTCTTTACTTCTTCTGCATTTCCACTTCACACAGCTTCGTTAAGGCTCGTTTCCTTTTTAATCTCGAAGCGGAAAATACGGGGACACTCAGTCTAATGCAGGTGTTGCTTGCGAAATCTCCACAAGCGGCCGTCCTGACATCTGGAGCTGCCGCAGCGACATGTGGTAAAATAGAATCTGAAAAACAAAAAACAAAAACAAAAAACAAAAACTAACTGTTCTTAGGGGAAAAGAAAAAAAAATTAATCTGCACATCATAGTTGAAGTAGCGTAACATCGTATGGGTTGACTTATAAAATTGTTACAAACACATAAGAAGAAAATATTAAAAAAAAAATGTTTTTGAAGTTTCAGTTTTCATCAGGCCAAGGTTTCATGTATTCAGCACAGGAGCTAGTATTTATCGGTCCTTCAGTTGATGAGATTTTCGTTACGTCGTAGGTGTCGTTAGACTTCACTTTGATTACTTTATACGTACCTAAGAATTTAGATTTCAACTTTAAACCTTGTCCTTGCTGGGTTCTCTTAATTGCTACAAGGTCACCAAGCTTGTACTTACGGGGTTTCTTACGTCGTAAATTATAGTGCTTGCGGTTTTCTTGTTGAATTTCCAGAATATTCTTCTTGGCTTCTTTACGGAGCTCTTCTCTGTCTTTCATGAATTGTTCTTCGACTGCACTGTTTAAGAGGTCAATAATTTGTACATCTTCTTTCTGTTTCAT
The DNA here is from genome assembly GCA_963932465.1 of Maratus speciosus. Taxonomy (NCBI): domain Eukaryota; kingdom Metazoa; phylum Arthropoda; class Arachnida; order Araneae; family Salticidae; genus Maratus; species Maratus speciosus. The sequence continues at coordinate 324,266,164 of OZ010791.1, read as the reverse complement.
TTTTGTACCAAATAATATTTCAAACGGTGTTCTCTTAATGCTTCTTTGGTAAGTTGAATTAATGACTTGTTGAACTTTAGGAACATGTTTAAACCATTTGGTCGGTTCGTCTTTGGACATTTTAGAGATTACAGAAATTATGGTGGAATTAAGTCGCTCTACTTGACCATTGGCACGGGAAAGGCCAGTTGTAACTGTCTCGTGCTTTATATTTTCATCTTGACAATAATCAGCAAATTCTTTGCTTGTAAATGCAGGACCTTTATCGCTAATGATAATGGAAGGATTGCCAAAAGTATGACTTTGTTGTCGTAGTTTTGATATAACTTCGGTAGCAGAATTACTTTTACATGGATACAACCAGACGAATTTAGTAAATGCGTCTATTAAAGACAAAATATGTTTATAATTTTTGTTGGTTGTTTCAAGAGGGCCTAAATGATCAATGTGGTAGGTTTGGAGAGGAGTCTCTTCTTTAGGTAAGGGATGTAATTCACCTTCTTGTTTGCCACGTTTGCGATTATACAAAAGGCATGTTACACAATTTGCTATAATTTTATCAATTTTATTTGACATATTAGGGATGAGAAATTCTTCGTTAAGGAGTTCTTCACAGCGTTTACGGCCAAAATGTCCTTTGTCATGAACGTGTTTAATGACATTTAGCTGCATTTCATCCGGCACAACTATCAGATCGATACCTTTATGATTTTTATAGAGAACTTTATTTTTAAGGAAATAGTTGTCATATGGCTTTGTTTTCAAAATTTCTTTGATGGCCTGTATATGTTCGTCAGTGTTCTGTGATTGTATGATTTTGGTAGTAAAACTATCTTGAATGACCATACATATTGGATTTCTACTTAAAGCGTCGACATGGCGCATGCGTGTACCTTGTCTGTGTTCGATTGTATAGTTATAGTCAGCTAACATTAAAGCCCATCGAGCAATCTTGGTGCAAAGATCTTTTTTATTCATAGTAAGGGCGAATGCGTTGCAATCTGTGACTATCTTGAAAGTAATACCTAGAATGTAAACGCGAAATTTTTTAAGGGCTTCTATGACAGCTAAAACTTCTAATTCATAACTCGAATATTTACGTTCGGCATCTGTGGTTTTTTTGCTCATAAAATAGACAGGGTGAAATTGATTGTCAATAGAAGACTTTTGAAGGAGGACTGCTCCGTAACCGTCAATAGATGCATCACAGTGAACTTCTGTTTCGTTACTAGGGTTATAAATGCTTAAAACAGGACCTGAAGAAAGGATGTGTTTCAGCTGATTAAATGCATTTCGTTGCTGGTCGCCAAAGTGAAATTTAGTGTCCTTTCTAAGAAGATCTGTTAAAGGCTTAGCTATTAAAGAATAATCTTGAATGAATTTACGAAAATATGAAGTTAATCCGACAAATGAATGTACATCTTTTATACTTTTAGGTTCTGGGAAATTAAGGACAGCTTTAGTTTTTAAGGGGGATGGCTGCAGTTGACCATTTTTAATGTGGTAACCCAAAAAATCAATTTCTCGTTGTAGAAAGTGGCATTTTTTGAGATTCAGTTCTAAACCATATTCGGATGCAGTTGTAAGGACGCGTTGTAATTTCTGGAGTCCTTCGACTTCGTTTTCAGCTGGTATTAGGAAGTCATCCATATAGACAATAAGTACTTTTTCATTAATGAGGGCTCGAAAAACGTTATAAATATATCTTTGAAACACTAACGGTGCATCGCTAAGGCCATAATTCATATATAAGAATTCAAATTGACCAGAATGTGTTACGAAAGAAGTATATTTTCTACTATTTTCTTCTACTTCGACATGAAAAAAAGCATTTTTAAGGTCAAGAGTAGTAAATACTTTTGCAGAATGCAACTGATCAATAATGTCATCAATTACTGGGAGGGGAAAACGTTGTTTATGTGTTTTAGAATTTAACTTCCTATAGTCAATACACAATCTATATGAACCATCTTTCTTTTTTACTAGGACAATAGGTGATGAAAAATTACTAGTGCTTTTACGAATAATTCCTTTTTCGAGCCACTCAGAAATTTGTTTTTCGACGAAGTTTTTTCTCTATTTGCGCCAAGCGCCTGGGAGGACAAGTAACAGGTTCCTCGTTTTCCAGATGAATTGATAATTTAACATCAGTTGTCTTTATTTTTTTAGGAGAATAATTTTGAATAAGTTCTGAAATTTTTAAACGTATTGTTTCATCGGTAATATGAGATAAATCAAGATTAAGATCGTCTAACACATGAGCAATACTAATCAAAAAATTATTGGACGTATCGTCATTTTTCTCGATTTTTTGCATCGAAATATTATTTCCAGAAATTGTTAAAATACTTTGTTGAATGATATATGTACCAATAATAAGATCAAAAGATATGGAATAATCTGGGACTACATAAACATTAGTTGTATAATTAAAATCATCTATCATAATGTTCGTAGAGAAAAAACCTAGGGGTTTGATTATAGTATTTCCTAATCCAGTTAATGTGATAGTTGAATGTTCAAGGTTCGAAATTGTAGGGAGTTTGCGATAAATACTTTCCTTTAGTAAACTTCTTTCACTACCTGTGTCTACCAATGATGTAACATTTACAGAGGAAATAATGACTTGTTTGGTCATGAAAGTGTTCGACGTGACAGTGGAAACATTGGAGGGTTCTGACTTAACTCTATGCCTCCTTGGTTGATCACATTGAGCCGATTTATGGCCAAAATTTGAACAATTAAAACAACGAGGGCCTTTATCTTTATGTCTGCATTGGCTACTTTTATGATTCGACAAACCACAATTAAAGCAAAAAAGATCAGATTTTGGTCGAAAGGATTTCTCTTTCACTGGCATTTCAGGTTTGACTTTACGAAATTTAGTGTTCTCAAAGTCATGTCGAATTTTGTCATAAATTTTGAGCTTTTTCTTGAATTCTACAATGGATTGGCATCCATATAACATTGATTTTCTGAAAACGGGGTCGGGTATGCCGTTTATGATGTATTGCATTAATGCGGAATCCTCGATTTTACCACGCGAGCATATTTGTTTCATGATAAGAAAATATTCTTCTATTGATTCATTTTCTTGCAATTTTCGTTTATTTAATATATCATGTAACTCGGCAGAATTATAAGTGGTGCTAAATTCTGATATTAAGAGTTGTTTAAGTTTGTCATATGAATTGATATGAAATTCTGTTTGTGTTAATAACTGGGCTTTTCCTCGTAATGATCTTTTACAAAATATGAATTTATGAAAGTCAGATAAATTAAACATATTAGTAACATCCTAAAAATTATTAAACCATACCTGTATATCACTAAAAGAACTACCATCGAAAGGAGGTATTACACTTTCAATATCAGTAAAATTCATAGACGATGGCATAAAACTTTGAACTGGAAATTGCTGCTGTTTGTCAAAATTTGATAATTCAGTGTTATTACTTGAAGTCATATTATTTGAAGGCAGTTCGGGTTCCGAGTCAGTGTCACTTTCATTTTGTATAATATTATTTTGTAGTAAGGCCAAGTCTGAAAGGTATGTAACTAATCGGGTTGCGAGATCGTTTAAAGATCCCTCATTATCAATACAAAGTAGATTGCACACTGTAATCAGATCATTTAATGAAAAATCAGTTTGAACTTTAGTTATTTTATTTTTGAATTCGGTGCTGTCGGTTTGAAAACCGAAACCAGTAAAATCACGTATTCTCTTTCTATTAGAGCGATCACCGTCAGCATCAAATAGGAATTTATGCAGCAATTTAATTTTATGCGTTCGTTCGTTTTTAAATGCAACTTCCAGTTCTGGTATTTCAACTAACTTCATAATAAAATAATAGCAATGAACTCACCGTTAGAAGAATATCCGGCTTGAATATGTAGGATGAATAACTCTAATTAATCATATTGGTGGGTTAACTGTCACTTCTGACGCCAATTTATGGGGGTGAGACTCCATACATAACTCACAACTCACTTTTAGGACGAACACTGACATTTATTGGGACGAACACACAAATAAAAAATACAGATATAAACACTCTTCTCGTTCTTTAATTAGCTTGAAGTCTATAATTCAGGACGTCGTTGAATATTTCTCAGATTTTCTTACGTCGTGTAAATATTCAATCTTATTTCACCGTAATATGTTCTGTTCTTTTTTAACAAAACCCTGCGTCGTAAAAACTCATTTCGTTCTCTTTACTTCTTCTGCATTTCCACTTCACACAGCTTCGTTAAGGCTCGTTTCCTTTTTAATCTCGAAGCGGAAAATACGGGGACACTCAGTCTAATGCAGGTGTTGCTTGCGAAATCTCCATATATATATATATATATATATATATATATATATATATATATATATATATATATATATATATATATATATATATATATATATATATATGGATATATAAATATCTATATCTATCTATCTATCTATATCTATATATCTATAGTTAGTGGAGGTTTAATCCTATTTGTGGGTATTTATGCATACATTTAAAATGTCTATGGTATTTATTTATTTATTTTACAATATATATTTTCTCTTTCATGCAACCTACATTATATTAGCTAGGACGAAAGGAAGCTGACTTGAGCTCTCTCCATAAAAGAAAACAACCGACTTGTGTGTCAGTTCTGATAAAAAAAAAGACAAAAAAAATTGAATTGTGTTTTTCATATCTTGAACAAATTGTTATCAACATATTTTTGCCTATATGCTTTTTCGAAATGTAAGTGTGTAAAATTTTAAATTATTGTTAGTAAAATATGAACTCCAGTTTTGTGCCATGGAACCTTTTTCATCAAAGAATTACTCTATGTGACCCCTTCATATTTTCTACAAAGGAGATCGAGGTGGAAATATTCCTTTATTCATTTCATGTATATTTTTATTGTATAAATTTATGTCTCGGTGTATGCTTTTACTATGTGGTAATTTCCAATTTTAGATAATCCAGATAAAATGTCAATTTTAAAAATAAAGAATTTAATGTATGTTGTTAGTATAAATGAAGTAATCAGGTTGTAAAGAATATCAGTAATTAAATAATTCAGTAATTTTAGGATAAACAAATTTAGAAATGTAAAGTTGGTAAATACAGCTCAAATAAGATGTTCTGAGTAACATCTATGACTTTTGTAACTTTCTATTTTACTTTAATGGTATTTTTTTTTTTGTTCTTATTACTATGTAAATATTTGCAAATAAATTTTCTTTATATTATATTTAAAATATGTATCTTCTCAATGAATAGCCTTAAGTTTCTCTCTTTTAGATGACGTGGTTTGTCACTATCTAGATTTTAAAATAACGCCATTCTCTGTAGATAACTTTAAATTTTTAATTTAATTTTAATTCGGATATCTTTAGATGATTTCCGGGCTTTAAAAGAAAAATGATCTTAAAAAAAAAAAAAAAAAAAAAAAACACCTCAACGAAATTTTAATTTTATTTTTTATCAAGAATCATAACCTTCTTCGAGTTAATTTTGACTTGCATTATAACATCATGTCTCTCGAACCAATGATGCTGTTTCTCACTATACATTACGAAATCTCTAAACTTCCAATCTACTATACCAAAAACCAAAACAAAGTGCCACACCTTTTGTTGAAATGTACTTTTTTAAAATCAGATTTTCTGAGCAGGTCGTTAGCATTCCAGCAATTTCATAAAAAAAACAAAAGGCAGCGAAAAGAATTAAAGTCATTTTAAAATCGGATGGTTGTTTTGCCTTCAGGAATAAGAAATAAATTGATATTGTCATTTAACTTCTCAATTTATATTAATGCATGAAGTCTATTTGATTCTATAAAGGTTTTGACTCTGGAGAGAATTTGCATTGTAAATCATTTTCATCACAACTTGCATGTCACAAGTCAAACGCTTGTCTCCATTTTTACCCGACTGCCAAGAAGGATTATGTGTTTCACGCGTATCTGGGTATGTGGATTTTTTTATACCCTCCAAACATCCCATCGGCTGGATGGATTTTAATGAATGAGGTCTCTATCGATTCATCTTTAACGTCCGATGGTTATACACTAGATTTTGTTTTTATAAATTCAAAATGGTTGTCGTAAAATACACAATGGCGGTAGAGAAAAAAAAAATTACGCACCATATTATGTGGCATATCATTTGATAGGTCTTTCAAAATGGAGACGATGTTTCATTGACTATTTTACAGTCAGATGCTCCGTTTCAATATTACACCACATGGAAGTTGTGTAGGAAGGATCTCTAGCTTTACTGCAACTCTAACCATGATAGTCATCTATATAGGCCTCATCAAAACAGTGTTTATAGATAGGAACTAACAATAAACTCAACTTAAAAGTCGTCAATACAAGCAAATAAAAAAATAGATAAGTAATATAAAAAATAGTTTCGCATTGATGGGAAATAATTAATTATTTCGCTTTTTACGCAGTCGTGTTTTTTGATTTTTTAAATTTAGTATATTATATTTATTATTACTTATTTTTTTATTTGGAATTTTTTTTTAAATTTATTGAGTCTATGATTAGCATTTAGTTTCCACTCTTATTATGTAAGTAGTAATTCATGTTTCATTTTTTTTTTTACCTTTTCTCGTACATTGCTTTTTTAAGTTTCAGTTTTCTTTTAAATATGCACAATTATTGTATATATATATATATATATATATATATATATACATACATAAAACTAGCAAACATATAAATATATTAAATTATGTTAGAAAAACATTTAATGTAACATGACTTAGATTGTTTTGTACAAGAAATTCTAATTTGCAAAATATATAATCTTATTTTTTAATCTAATCACAATATCGGGAAATACGCTCTTATATATATATATATATATATATATATATATTTCAGTTATAATTTACTACACCAGGGGGAATTTTTAGCTAAATTTTGACGATATTGTTTAACGGTTTTTAATTAATTTAATAGTGCATTTTAATTATGTAATTACTTTCTATTTATATTATTTTATATTATATTAAATGTTATTTAACATTTATTTCAATATGTATTAACTGCATCCTATGGTATCAATTACTGTGATTTCTTAACTGTTTTATTAACCTTAATCTTTACGATATGGGTGCCATGTGAGCGTGGATTTATTCTAAAATATTAATCGGTATGGTGTGTATTATTTCATTTTATATCCTATAAATATTTAAATAGGTTTTATTGTTTTTTCCAATTCATATTATTTGTTTCTATTCTGTTTTCATTTTTAATCAATTCACTTGATTTTAATGGTTGTTAGGGCACTGGGGAAAATAACTTTTAGCTTTAGCTTATTTTTCCCACAGAAAACAACCATTTTGCTTATATCATTGAATTCTGTGCCCTTGAAAACGTAATTCAATATATAAGCATTTCCATTATTTGTCGGTGTCCACTTTCTTATTTTTCTTCCATAATAATTCTTATAAATAATTTAATCTATTTTTATATATACTTACAGCTTTAATTCATAATATTACGGTTTTTGATGGTGGTAGGTTATGTTTAATTATTGGTTATATATATATATATATATATATATATATATATATATATATATATATATATATATATATTTTCACACAGACTATATTCTATCGGTAATAAATAAATAACTTAATTTAATCCACAACAGTCGTGGTTTCTATTCCTTGATACTGGGGTAATCCTCATTTGACAGAGTAGAATGTATTGATAACCTGTTAAATGTTAAATAATTGAAGTCTGGGTAAGTGAGGAAACATTAAATTGTTGAATTCCACGACTCTTAGTAAATGTTTCGCTTTGGCACTTTTATAAAGACCTATTTAAAATAACCAGCATCTTACCATATTATACCTTATATAGTTCATCGAAAGACTAAAATGTTTTTTTTTAACATCATCTTTAATTTTATTGTTAAATTTGCAATGAAAAGCTTCATATTGCACCCAGAAAACGTCGATAATTAACTTGACAAATTCTATTTTAAAATGAACCTGTCTTAAAAAAGTGCTTTTCATTTTTCATTCACATATTCTAAGGAGTAATCCTGTTCTCAAACTAGCTCCTTTTCTGCCCTCTCACAATTTTTGCCATTTTTTTTTTACTCTCCATTATGTATATATACGTTAACGGCCAAACTACATTGCCCGACTAGTTTATCCTAACGCACTTAGGATTTTCTAGGCCAAACTAGTTTATCCTAACGCCCTTAGGATAAACTAATTCTTCCTAAGCACATCTAAGAACTCTAACTAGCACATCTAAATCTAGTTCCTAGGCAGTTCTAACTCACATAGGATAAACTGTAGTTTGGCCTGCTACTCACTAGTCTGAACTAGTTTAGCCTAGTCAATCTCCTAGGAGTCATTTTGGCGTAGTGTTATTCATCCAACGAACTGCTCCGGAGGCTTTTTCAAAAAGACCCATGTTTTGGTTTTGGGTACCTGCTTGGGAAATTGGCGAAAGGGAGAAAGTGCTGTCAGTTCTCTCACCAATCGTCGTAGATCAATGTTGTCACCAGGAAGTGAACGTTTCAAAGAAGATTTAAATAATAGATTTTTTTCTCCAAATAACATCAAGTATTAGATTAAATTTAAAAAATGAAAGAATTTTATACTAATGTAAATTCGTGTGCTGAGAACAGGAAAAGGAAGAAAATAACGGAAAGGCGGCGGTACGTTCGAGGATTGATCTTTCATTTATTGTAACATCAAAGTAATAATTATTGCAGATTTATTTTAATTTTTAATAAGAGTTAAAGATTTTAAACTGTGTGCTGAAGGACCAGAGAATAGGGAAAATGTTATCGTAAATTTGAGGTGAGAGAAGAAAAGTATTAAAGTTTACAGGATTTATTAATTATGTATTAGTATATCACAGTAAAATATAAAACAAATAGGACAAAATAAAAATAAAATAAATTGGGCAGAATTTTAAAAAAGTAAACTTTTTAAATTTTAATGGTCTTCAATTTCTTTAATTCTATTATTTTTAATTGAATAGAAACTAAAATGATGATGTTAAATGTGTAACGTCATTTTAATGCTATTGTAATTAATTTAGATGCGCTCTTCAACTTCCATTTAATATAATTGCAACTATTTTAACTGCGATTGATTTAACTGCAGATGGGAAGACCGAGACACATTGAGCCTAGAGACACAGTGGACCAACACCTATTATTTTATTTATTTTTAAAAATTTTAAGATTTTCTTCTAAATTCATGAACAGCAGAACTTTATTGGTTATTTATAGCCTTTTGAGTTTATGGTTAACACTTGGCTGGTTGTTTTGAGCTTCTAAAAGTAAAAATTTTCATAATCATATTTTTCTTTTTTTAGTAATTAAAGTTTATAGTCAAATTAGAGAAAAAAGCTTTTTTGAAAAGGTAAGATACTTGTTTTTATTTAATTTTAAAGTCAATATGCTTAAAATAAATCTTTAAACAGTATTAATATGATTATTTAGTGAACTTCAATGTGGGGCACAGTGGACCACTCACTACCGGGGCACATTTGTCCACTATCCACGATGCTCCAGTAATGTAGAATTTAAAAAAATTAATAATTGATTATTCTCTATAAGGAAGTGTTGTATTAAAATGTAAAATAAAGTAAACTATGAAAAATGATAATTTATTTAGCATAGTAAGAAAGATTTTTTTCTTTTGTATCGGGTGTCCCAAAAATGACTGATGGATTTTAAAATTCAATAACTTGCAAACGGTGACTGATATTTAAAAAATTCTTGCAGGAGTGTTAGGTATGATGCCAGGAGTTTTTTTACAGTGATTCTTGATTTTAGTTCGAATTTTAAACAATAGATGGCGCCGAGAGCAATAAGTGCTCAGTCCAGACTCGATCTTTGGTACTTCAGCATCCATTGAATGCATTTTAATCTCCTTTTTTAGCATGGAAGAAGGGAGAGGCCGGAAAATTGAACCTGGATTTAGCTGTTATTGCTTGCAGCGCCATCTATCGATGCTTTATCTAACTAAAACTTAGAATCACAGCATAAAAACTCCTGACATTTAACATAACACTCCTGCAAAAATTTTTTTAATATCTGTCACTTTTTGCAAGTTAGGGGAAGGTAGTACACAGTGAGACGAAAATTATTATTACTTAACAAATGGAAACGATTTTTATTCTTTTGAAAAAATTTTTGCTACAACTTTAAGCTACACAAATACGCTACGCATTAATGTATAAATGGTTTTAAAAAAGTTATTTATAAAAGTACAGAAGATGCATAAGATACTTGTTTTTATTTAATTTTAAAGTCAATATGCTTAAAATAAATCTTTAAACAGTATTAATATGATTATTTAGTGAACTTCAATGTGGGGCACAGTGGACCACTCACTACCGGGGCACATTTGTCCACTGTCCACGCTGCTCCAGTAATGTAGAATTTTAAAAAAATTAATAATTGATTATTCTCTATAAGGAAGTGTTGTATTAAAATGTAAAATAAAGTAAACTATGAAAAATGATAATTTATTTAGCATAGTAAGAAAGATTTTTTTCTTTTGTATCGGGTGTCTCAAAAATGACTGATGGATTTTAAAATTCAATAACTTGCAAACGGTGACAGATATTTAAAAAATTCTTGCAGGAGTGTTAGGTATGATGCCAGGAGTTTTTTTTACAGTGATTCTTGATTTTAGTCCGAATTTTAAACAATAGATGGCGCCGAGAGCAATAAGTGCTCAGTCCAGACCCGATCTTTGGTACTTCAGCATCCATTGAATGCATTTTAATCTCCTTTTTTAGCATGGAAGAAGGGAGAGGCCGGAAAATTGAACCTGGATTTAGCGGTTATTGCTTGCAGCGCCATCTATCGATGCTTTATCTAACTAAACGTTAAAATCACAGCATAAAAACTCCTGACATTTAACATAACACTCCTGCAAGAATTTTTTTAATATCTGTCACTTTTTGCAAGTTAGGGGAAGGTAGTACACAGTGAGACGAAAATTATTATTACTTAACAAATGGCAACGATTTTTATTCTTTTGAAAAAATTTTTGCTACAACTTTAAGCTACACAAATACGCTACACATTAATGTATAAATGGTTTTAAAAAAGTTATTTATAAAAGTACAGAAGCAGCATAAGATACTTGTTTTTATTTAATTTTAAAGTCAATATGGATAAAATAAATCTTTAAACAGTATTAATATGATTATTTAGTGAACTTCAATGTGGGGCACTGTGGACCACTCACTACCGGGGCACATTTGCCCACTATCCACGCTGCTCCAGTAATGTAGAATTTTAAATAATTAATAATTGATTATTCTCTATAAGGAAGTGTTGTATTAAAATGTAAAATAAAGTAAACTATGAAAAATGATAATTTATTTAGCATAGTAAGAAAGGTTTTTTTCTTTTGTATCGGGTGTCCCAAAAATGACTGATGGATTTTAAAATTCAATAACTTGCGAACGGTGACAGATATTAAAAAAATTCTTGCAGGAGTGTTAGGTATGATGTCAGGAGTTTTTTTTTTACAGTGATTCTTGATTTTAGTTCGAATTTTAAACAATAGATGGCGCCGAGAGCAATAAGTGCTCTGTCCAGTCCCGATCTTTGGTACTTCAGCATCCATTGAATGCATTTTTATCTCCTATTTTAGCATGGAAGAAGGGAGAGGCCGGAAAATTGAACCTGGATTTAGCGGTTATTGCTTGCAGCGCCATCTATCGATGCTTTATCTAACTAAAACTTAGAATCACAGCATAAAAACTCCTGACATTTAACATAACACTCCTGCAAGAATTTTTTAAATATCTGTCACTTTTTGCAAGTTAGGGGAAGGTAGTACACAGTGAGACGAAAATTATTATTACTTAACAAATGGCAACGATTTTTATTCTTTTGAAAAAATTTTTGCTACAACTTTAAGCTACACAAATACGCTACACATTAATGTATAAATGGTTTTAAAAAAGTTATTTATAAAAGTACAGAAGCAGCATAAGATACTTGTTTTTATTTAATTTTAAAGTCAATATGCTTAAAATAAATCTTTAAACAGTATTAATATGATTATTTAGTGAACTTCAATGTGGGGCACAGTGGACCACTCACTACCGGGGCACATTTGTCGACTATCCACGCTGCTCCAGTAATGTAGAATTTTAAAAAAATTAATAACTGAGTATTCTCTATAAGGAAGTGTTGTATTAAAATGTAAAATAAAGTAAACTATGAAAAATGATAATTTATTTAGCATAGTAAGAAAGGTTTTTTTCTTTTGTATCGGGTGTCCCAAAAATGACTGATGGATATTAAAATTCAATAACTTGCAAACGGTGACAGATATTTAAAAAATTCTTGCAGGAGTGTTAGGTATGATGTCAGAAGTTTTTTTTTACAGTGATTCTTGATTTTAGTTCGAATTTCAAACAATAGATGGCGCCGAGAGCAATAGGTGCTCAGTCCAGACCCGATCTTTGGTACTTCAGTATCCATTCAATGCATTTTAATCTCCTTTTTTCGCATTTTACTTAACACTCCTGCAAGAATTTTTTTAATATCTGTCACTTTTTGCAAGTTAGGGGAAGGTAGTACACAGTGAGACGAAAATTGTTATTACTTAACAAATGGCAACGATTTTTATTCTTTTGAAAAAATTTTTGCTACAACTTTAAGCTACACAAATACTTAATGTATAAATGGTTTTAAAAAAGTTATTTATAAAAGTACAGAAGCAGCATAAAGGAGTATCAAAAATTGTCTCACTGTGTACCAGAAGTAGTACACATTGAGACAATGTGTACATTTTCATAAATAATACATTTTTATACTCTATCAATAATTTTCTGCAGTTTATGATTTCTAATTAATATTTTTAGATTTTTTTTTTTTTTAAATATGAGCCTCGGTTGGAGAATGGCAGGCATTTGGCTACCTTTATGCAAACTTTCAGCCTCTTACGTTTAGTAGATTTCACTAAACATTGCACGCCCCCCCCCCCCCCCCACACACACACAGAGATAGAGTGAGAGAGGAAAAAAAAACCTTCTTTTATTAATAAATAACTTTTTTACGTCAGAACCGCATAGTAGATACACAATGAGGCACATCTCACTCTGTACCACAACTGTGTGTCTCACTGTGTACTTTCGTTACGTTGTAACAAAATGGATGCTATATCTGTTTCATCATCAGTTTCATAGCTTTGATTGCTTGTGTCGTTTTGTCGACATAGTCTATCATTAGATATAGCTAGGTTTGGTTAAGTAAATATATGGCATAATGAAATAAATAAAGTCTGAAATGGACGTTTATGTAACTTTAACCCCTGTAAAATAAATAATTACTTACTATTTTGTTGGACAAGTAACCAAAGGGCCGAAACTACATCCACATGTTGCATAAGATGAGGCGGTTCAGTGTGTGTTCCAGCTAGGGGAAAATGTCATAACTATATGTCAAAATGGCTGCTGTCTCACTGTGTACCATGTCTCACTCTGTACTCCCCTACCCTATTGAATTTTAAAATCCATCAGCCATTTTTGGGACACCCGGTATTTACTGTCTTTAAAAATGTATGTGTAACCCAATTGATGATGATTCTATTCAAGTAATTCATGTAATAATAGAAGTAATAATAGAAGTAATAATAGTAAATAATATAAGTAGTAAATAGTAGTATAATAATAATTTGTAATAGTACTAAAAATAGTAATAAGTAGAAATTAATAATAGTGTAATAATAGTAGTAACTCATGAGGCACAAATAGAATGGACATAAGATTATTTTCCCACAAACTGAATATGGATCTGTTATTGATGTCAGTGATATCACAATGTTGCTCGTAGAACCAAAAATATTTCAGGAGAATTCCAGACCTATTCTTACCCATATGTATTTTTGAATTATTTTTGCAAAGTTCAATATGTGCTAATTTATTTATTTATTTATTTACTAGCTGTACCCGGCCACGCGTTGCTGTGGCTCAGTCTGGCTAAATGGAAAAGAAAGGAAAGAGAAAGTGCACGTTTCTAATATGTTTAATTTCATAATACTTGTGGGTATACAATATTTTTTGTTGTTAAATTGTCTGTGCAGATATAGAGATTGTCTGATTTGCCGATTTTCCGATTTTAGAACACGAAACATATAATTGCCCGTGGGAGAAGCAATTCATGTCTAGATCTAAACCGCAGAAGTTTAAAGCTTGGCTCTAAGCTTTTTTGATAGAGATTACAAACGCCAATCAAGTAGGTAATTGCAATCTCTTAAATTGAAATTGCGCATCCATTGGAATCAAAGGAATGCGAGGAATGAGGACATCTTCTCATTTGGAAAGTCCTGCCAAGATTGTTGCTTCTACGAAGTCGCTCATTATTTTTTTTACTGCAAGCCGCGTGCCGTTGCAAAGATTTGGCTTGTGAGTATTTCGCAATATCATAATTGGCAGGCCGATTGTCAATTGCAATACGTGCGGTGGTATCCCTTGCAGATCAAGTGAATTAAAAAGATGTGTGCCGAGTTAAACTTATGGCATTGAGCTCACAGGCTATTCACACTGATTGCATATTATGCTCTTTTTTCAAGGAATAATGCCCATTGAAAGATAAATTAAGGGGGATTACTACCCATTTCCCTCCTTTATACTTAACCAATGACCTCCAAATCTAATCAGGGAAACACCTTATCAGAATAAACCGATATACCAAATTGAAGCAAATCGGATAATTCTGCATGAAAAACCCATTTATCTAAATTAAGGGGGGATTAGCACCGCCCCCCCCCCCCTTTTACTTAATCAATGAATCCCCAAAACAAATCAGGGAAGCTCCTTATCAGACAGAACCTATTCACAAAATTTGAAGCAAATCCAATGATTCTGCATGAAAAACCAAGTTATATAAATTAAGGGGGGGGGGGATTAGCTCCGCGTTCCCCTTTGCACAACCAATAAAACACCAAAACTAATTAGGGAAGCACTTTATCAGAATGAACCTAATTACAAAATTTGAAGCAAATCAAATAATTCTGCAAGAAAGACCCATTTATCTTATTATAGATTACCCCCCCCCCTCCCCCGTTGCTCCTTTTATGCTTAACCAATGACCTCCCAAAACTAATCAGGGAAGCGCCTTATCAGAATTAACGTATTTACAAAGTTTGAAGCAAATCGGAAAATTCTGCATGAAAAACCCATTTATCTAAATTAAGGGGGGATTAGCACCCCCACCCCGTTCCAATTTTATGCTTAATCGATGAACTCCCAAAACTAATCAGAGAAGCGCCTTATCAGAATGAAACTATTTACAAATTTTGAAGAAATCGGATATTTCTATCAAGAGTTATCGCGTTACATGCATACGTACATACAGAACCTGCGGGCAGATTAGCTCTCAAGCTTTAATAGCCTGTGAGCTAAAAAGAAAAAACCACGAAGTAAAAAAACAAAGAAAAAACAAACATCATAAAAATACTGACGAAATATTTCAGTAATGAGTCCTCCGGAAGACATTTCGAGGGGAGATGCATAATATGAAAGAGTGGTCAAAGGGCCTTCTAATGATGTACCACATAATGGGTGTCGAAAAATATTAAAAAAAGTGTCCGAGGGATGAAATGGGGGTAGGGGGATACGAAGTTCATAATAGTAATATAAAAACACGCGCGCATTCAAATGCAACGCAATCGGAGAATTTTAAAGAAATCGGTGAAGAACTTTCGAAGGTTTAATATTTCGTACAAACGAACATTTACATTTTTTTATATAGAAATGTGCTTCCACGGGAGGAAGTGGGATAAGGGGGATGGTAGGTACATAATATGAAAGACTAGTCAAAGGGCTTTCTAATGATATGCCACATGACGTGTGTCTGAAAAAATTTAAAAGCGCCCCCTAGTGGTGGCGAGGAAACTGAAGGAGGGAAGAGCGAGGTTTGTGATAGATATATAAAAACACACGCGTATTCGAATGCAACGCAATCCGTGAATTTCAAAGCAATCAGTGAAGAACTTTTGGAGTTTTAAGATTTTGTACAAACGAACATTTATATTTTTATTTATATAGAAATATACCCCCACGGGTGAAAGTGAGGGGAGATAGATGCGAGGCGCATAATATGAAACAGTAATCCAATGACTTTCTAATGATATATCAACTGATGGGTATTGGAAAAAAAAATAAAAACGACCCCTGGTGTGGGTGGTGGCAAATGGTGGGAAGGGAAGCGAGGTTCATAATAAGTATATAACAACACTTCCGTATTCGAATGCAACTCAACCCGTGAATTTCATAGCAATCGGTGAAGATTCTCTACTCGGATAGTAGCAACGGATATTAGCAATTTTCAACAAACGAACATTTAAATTTTTATTTATATAGATTTATTGAATTAATAACTTTAACTTATTTGCAATCTTTCCTGTATTTTAATCTGTTATTATTTTCAAAAAATATTTTTCTTTTGATGTGTGTGTGTGTGTGTGTTTATGTGTTTTGTTTCAAAATGTTACTTGCAAATTTCTGTTTCTTTAAGAATTAAAGGTGAAATAATTAAGAATTAGATTGGTGAAAAATTGATTTAAATTCTATTTCAGATTATACCTTACAGAGGTCCACTATGCCACTGGGGCACACTTGTCTATTTATGATTGTATAAAAATATTTTTATTTTGTAAAATTCCTTGAAAAGTATTCTGAGAAAATTTTGAGGTTTAAGGAATATACAAGAATATTTCAGACAGACTGGTCTTTCAGCTAAAGAGAGGAAAAAAAAGCTAAAACGGCAAAAGTTGTCCAGTGTGCCCCAGTCTCCTCCATACAACTAAATTATATTATTTTGTTATTCAACCTAGTTGCAATTGAATTAAATTGAAATTGAATTAGTTGCAGCTTGCTATAAATCTTTAATCGTAATAAAATAAAATGCATTTATATTTTTTAAATAAATTTATTATTTAAGTCAAAAAATCACATAACGTGACATTTTAACGTGATGCAAAAATTTAACATAATGCGACTATTTTTAATGAAATATGCTCTATATAGGTATTAAAATATTTTTAAAGCTCATAATTCTAAATAATATTTTCAAAACTAATATTAGCAATATGGAACTTATTTTGTAACTACTTTTAATGAAATGTGTTCTATATAAATATCGAAATATTTTTAAGGCTCATAGCATTTTCAAAACTAATAATTTCCATACGGTACAAATTTTTTAACTACCAAAAAGCGAGATAGAAAGATAGGAGAAGAGTGACCCCCCCCCCCCCATCGGATGAAATATATTATAAAAGTTTGATGTCAATACTACTTTGCGCAACAGTAGCGCTGGTGCGGTCACTGGGATCAATAACAGAACGCCGTATTGAATTGGCCTAGGATAAACTAAGTTAGCGTAGGCTAAACAAGTTCAAATACTAGTTTGGCCTACATATAGTATACATGTAGAAAAATATGAGAATAAAATAAACATTTAAGGGATAAGTTTGCATCCATATTTACAACAATAAATGATTTATTAGGAAATTCAAATTATACAAAATGATCCGAAATAAATTTTTTGGGGAATCACGGGTAAATATATATAAAAAAAGGAATTTGATCGCTTACTGTTAAACATATTTCAGTTGCATTCTGCGATTACTTCTAGTGATTCATTTATAATGAGGAAAATGAAAGTATATCTTTTATAATTCAAACACCTGAAAAGAGAATGTCGCGACAATTATTAATATTAAACGACAGTACTTTTTACTTATGTTCTAAGTATCATCACATAACAGTAAATACTGCTCACATAATATTCAACTCAGATATGCTTTTCTATTGAAGAAAATCTAACTGACGCCTAAGGAAACAAATCAGGACGGAATTCGTTGCCCTTTGAATTCCGCGTCGTGTATCTTCCAGTTTTTGCTTACAACTTAATTATAAATCTATACTTTTTAGATTACGAATAATTTGTATTTGGAAAGAAATTCCGTGTGTCAATTAGAATTACCATATTAAACTTAATTATTCGAAGTACATTATCTACGTTTCAGCTTGCAAAATTGTTTAAAATGTAGGTGTTGATTTTATTCGTTGGTTAGCAGGCCCGCTCGGCGTTGCCCGGACCTGTGATAATAACATTAAATATATGATATAAAATCACTGTTAACGAAAAAAAAAACAACTTTTCAAAAGAACTTAATATTGGGAGCTCCAATGCATTTTTCAGCTTAGAGAGTGGTCTGTTGGTCTGTTTTTTAACACTTTTCAACAAATTTGAAAAATCTAACTCTCGTAAATATACTCGGATTGTTCTGAAATTTTTGGATATCATTGACCTCTACCCTAACACGAACCGTATTAGAAATGAAGTTTGTAGCATATTTAGTTCATGTACAGGGACAGTCAAAAATATTCCGTTGGATTACGGCCAATAGAAAAAAATGGTTTCAAATTATTTTTAATAGCGTTACACCCGTTCAAACATAATAAAATTGATATGCATTTATGAAGTGCACTAAAATATGCATTCTGTAGAATATGTGGTAAAAAGAATAGTTATTATTCATTTACAGGGCCACACAAAAGAATTCTGTTGCATAACAGTATAGGGTGGGGGATAATTTTTTGCTGCGAATTTCAATTATGCTATAATATTTCATGGATACTGAAATTAATATACGTCGCTGAGGTTTACTATAAGTTATTTCATGTATAATATGATTTTCGTAGCATTTACAGGAACACACAAGATTTCAGATACTATATTGTATCTGAATTACTGTATATTAGAAATGATTGCTAGAAATGTATTCTTAATTATAATATGTGCTTTTAAGTTTCATTATATTTATGCATACTATATGGTGTGTATAAATGCTATAGTTCATATAAAGGACTACAGATAAGAATTCGTAAGGGTTACTGAATATGAGCGTAAATTAATTTAAAGCGGCTTTTAAATGGGTTATGCATTTTTACGATGAACTGCATCTAGTGCATTAAAAAATGTTCGTAGAATATAGATAAAATGATATTCAGGGCCACGCAAAGAATTGGATTCATGGTGCCTGTGCATGATAATTTCTGGATGTGTGATTTCAGTAGTATTAAGAGTGTTTTAGATTGAATTAAATTTTAGCTAAATAATGGTGTGTAATTTTATTTTATTTTATTTTTTCATTTTACTTAATGCGTATATATTCTATAGATTAATTACTATTAATAATTAGCTCTAATAATAATTATAAGTAAAAATAAGCTCGAAGTAGCAGGAGTCGTAATCTGTGCTTAACGCATGATTTTTCTTTCTTGTTTAATTTAAATTGAAAATCTATACAAACGAACGTAGAGTTGGGGGCCTCACTGCCTTTGTCAGTGTACATGGGGCGTTCTATTCACACCTGGTCTGTACGGATTTTATATTTTAAAAAGAAATACACTGACGTATCATGGGACCGTGATAATATGCTGAAAAAAACCTAACATCCGTTTTGAATTTAAACATTTAAACTAAAATATTTTCAAACAAACCTAATGTGGATGCCCTATTGCCTTCGGCAGTATATATTCTTCGATTTGGACGAATTTTTATTTTAAATGAAAATCTATACATACGAACTAAGCACATTCATTATAGTGATTGTCGATTTAATTTCTTACGTTTAGAAATATTTAAATTTCCATGCTAACCAAAAGTTCCGAGAAAAAATCTAAACAAACTGAAACGCCCATCCCGCTGCCTATTTTATGGTTATAAATATACATGTTTCTGTTGAAATTTTAGGTTTTCGACTCATGTACAGAAAGGGAAATCTCCAAAACAAGAACGTTAACCTATCCTCAGAGAAACTGAGATAGAGAAAAAAATGAGTTTCAGATGACAATTTTTTGAAATGTTAATATTAATATGTTTTATGACAGAAGACGTTGTCTTAAAGGTAAGTGGGCGACGATTAATTTGGTATATATTATCTTCTTATTTCTATATGCAGAAGGGATACAGAATTGAAAATATTGTAGAAAATTGCTCAAATGGCTTTCCGAAAAAATTTTAACGGTTAATAGTTACATATTTTTTAACAGATTACACCATTAAAAAGAAAAATATGGGCAAATGATGTGAATTTCCAAAAAATGCAACCCCCCCCCCCCCCGAATAAAAGATATTTTGAAAATAATTATTTTAATAGTGTTAATATCTATACATTTTTAACAGATTTAATCTTTAGAAAGAAAAATTACGCAATTAAGGCGTGTATTTTTTATCGTATTTACAATAGTAAAGCTATTGCGCGCTGCAAAAACTCAAAAAAAAAAAAAAAAAAAAAAAAAGATAAAAGAAAGGAAAGAAAGAAAAAGTAGAGTTTTCCGGGACCTCAGTTCTTCACCTGCAGAACGGGCTCTGGGTAGCATAGCTACGATTTTTTACTCCATTTTACAGAATGTCTCTTTTGTCGAGATTTGTACGAGTTTTGACGAAAAAATTCCGAGATGTCGATTAACTACGACCGTAAAGAAGCTATTTGCATAGTTTGTTTGCTGGAGTTTTAACGGTTGCACTAGTTTCCTGTAAGTTCGAAAGTACGTCGCGACTATTCTGTTTCATTTGAAATCACGAGTTTACTGGATATATGTTACATGTTTGTCAAGGTAAAATTTAACCTATTGATGTTTGAAAATAAGTGGCATTGCCATCTTAATTGCTTTTTTGAGAGATTGAAATTTTGGATGATCCATGTTGTTGTTTATACATTTTATCTTGATTTTAAACACAGTATTAACCATTATTAAAGAATAAGCATTTTTTAAATGAAAGAGCTATTCCTAAAGTATTAGAAACTTAAGAATACTCCTGCAAAAATTTACAAATCATTAAGTTTTTATTAATAAATAAGTTTTATATTAACTTGCAGTGTATGTGGAATGTGTAGTTCAAATCGTCCAAGTCAATTTTAAACCACTTTTAATTATCCGATTAAGCTAAAACGTTGAATACACGTGCAGTTTCAATTACAATACAATATTATAATTTGATGTACGTAGAAGCTATAATATTTCCACAGGGCTACACAAAAGTTTTGTTTAAAATGCAAGTTAATTTTAAACCATTTCCAATTATCAGATTGAGCTGAAACTTCGCTCTGATGACAATGATGCAATATTTTTATATTTTACTGAAGGTAACAGTTATTCTTTTTTTTTACAAGACCGCAAAAAAGATTAATTCACATTTTGCAAGTCAATTTTAAACCACTTTTAATTATCTGATTAAGCTAAAACTCTGCCTACATGTGTATATATGATGATAATTTTATTATAATTTGAGGAACGTAGCAATTATGCATTTTTTATATGAACAACCAAAAGATTGCGGAAAGATTGTTGCTTATAAGCAAAAATTGTAATTCAATTTCAACGAAATTAATATAGGTTATTAAGATACGTAATAGTATAATTTAAATTGAAAATAAAGTGCGTAGCATTTACATTTACTTAGAGGGTCACAGAAATTATTCGATATATTACCGTCTATAAGCTGAAATTTTATTTCAAATTTAACAAAATTTATATAGGTTATTGATTTACATAACAGCATTTTTTCAACAGAAAATAAATAATTTGGGTAGCATTTATGTTTTTTACATGGTCACATAAAACATAAAAACTTGTTTTGTTTTTACTTCAAAACTTCTATTCTTCAAGATGATTACACAAATTTCTCGTCAATCTGTTGTTTACCTATGTCTGGTTGATTCAAAGAAAACCAAATTTGAAGCTGTCCTTTCGTTTTTATGGATTTGTATGTTTCACGCATTCTTTGCAACACATTATATTTCTATTGTGAGACTGCATTGTTAAAAAAAAATATTTATCATTGTTTGGGCATTTTATTAGGGTTACATTAAAAAAATCAGCATACCCAAATTAAACTTCAACGCAATAATTTTGTCCACCTAGATCATAAAAACACCCCACTGTGCATCGCAGAAACATGCAGAAACTATTATAATTTATTAGTGTAGATTACTGTGGTTTTTAGAAAATGTAGAGTGGTATTTAAAAAAAACCTCTGTTAAATTGTTTTTTTTTATTTTTTATAATTTTTTTAATTGAATGATGAAAATATTTAAAAAGTTTGTTTATCAAATTTTAAATCATTTAAAAAAGTTTCAGAAATACAGCGGAAACAAATGTGTTGGTACAATACTTTTTCTTGTGAAGCAATTTGATTCTAGAGAGATAAGTTGTATCTCACTTATAATTCACGAGTAAACTTTGAATGTGAATAGTAATGTAGTACGTACACTGCATTACCTTAATAAAATTAAATTCATCACTATTAGAGAAAAAAAAATATATGTCTATGTTATAATGAAGAAACATGTCCTTGAGTAACTCTGACATCTTATTGACTGTGGAAAAAAACTTGACCAAAAATTTCGTTTTTACTGGAGTTTTTCAAACTTTTAAACATCGGATAGTTTTAATTTTTACACTATCGAATAGAAAAAAAAAATTACTTTCATATGCAATTTGTTTGAAAACTTTGTCTCAATTTACTGGTTTTTTATGGATTGAAAAATAATTTTAATGCATGCATATTTTTAACTCTGTCAGCAATGCAGGTATTGAAGATTGACACGTTCGCACTTACAACAATGTAAATAATTTCTTGTTAAATTCAGTGTAATATTCCATAATTACGAATAAAAAACGACTTTAACAGATATGTAATGGAACTATGCAGTTTAACACTCAAAAATTGGAATCATATTAGGGTGCTATAGATTCTGGAATGTTACTAAATTCATCGCTGTCATGTGGTTAATACGAAAATGCTTTTTGGTGTATTAAAAATCATTTCTGTTGCATTAAAAATGCTTTTTGTTGTATTACAAATGTTTTTTTTTATTAAAATTACTTTTGTGCAGTTAATGAGCAAGATAAGGAAAATATGTAATAAATGCAAAATATATATTTTAGTTTTGAATTAAAAGTGATTTTCAACTAAGTTCTGACCACTGATTCTGAATCCGGATGAGTTTAATCCGGGTATCCCGGATTGGATTGCCTCGTATATATAACACAAAAAAGGTATGGAAACGGAAGGGATATCTTTGCGTCACATATTAATAACAATGCATCCCATACTGCAAATGAAAATTTATTTAAAATTACTGAATTTTTAGCAGAAAATAAAATATCAGCAAAATGAAAAAATAATTTACTTTCTCTCTATTAAACAAAATGCAGATGCTTTCTGCGTAGTACACTTTCTAACGATTTTTTTTTTTAAATTAGGGAAATAAAAGTATAGCTTTTATAATCCAAACACTTGAAAAATAACCGAATCGATATTAATATAAAAAAATACTAATTTTACTGCGCAACAATTTATGTTCTAAAATGAATGATCTCATGACACAGAATAATAACCATTGGTTCTAAAAAGCTACTTAAAAAAGTTGAATAAGCGTCTAATGAAACATATTAGAATACAATTCGTTTCCTTTGAATCCCGCGTAGTGTAATATGCGAACTTTTCTAACAATTTATTGACATATATGTGATTTATCAATTATAAATAATTTGGATTTCATAAGTTTTCTACGTCTACATTGATAAAATGATAAAAAGCTTAATTTTTCGACCCTGATTATCAACGTTTCGGGTGGGAAATACTAATAAAAATTGTAATGTTGACTTTATTTGATTAAAGTCAACTTTGGAAATACATACTCATACTTTTATTTTCAAAGCTTATGCTAAAGGAGATGGAAGAATTTTGAAATGTTTGAATGGAACGATGAACATATTTAGCTTGAATAAATTTCTAGTCATTATATTTAATATTTAATGCATATCGAAAAGATTTCAAAAAGTAACAAAGTCACTATTTTCACACACGCACACACACATACATATCTATATGTATATATATAGATATAGATATATTCCAGAAAAATATCTGAATGTAAAAAAGAAATGGAAGCGTTTATGTTGTACACTGTAAAAAAAAAATCTATAGTTCTACAGATGTAATGTTACATGATTACTAAACTTTGATTTGTAACTGCACAAAAAAGTTGTAAACCTACAAAACTAGTTTTTGTAAAGCTACAGAAATCTGTAGCTTTACAAATGAATCTGCTAAAATTAGAGCAATTTTTTAAAAAAAAATTTCTGTAACCCTAGCTGCATAAAAAGATCTAAGCATCCCAGTTTTCTAAAAAATTCTTAGTAATCTTACAGATTTTTTGATTTTAGTGACAAAAGTGTACCTGTTACATGAATTTTTGTTGCTGACGTTTCATAAAAAGATCTAGGAATCCCAGTTTCCTAGAAAAACTTTAGTAACTTTACAGATATTTTTACAGTGTATAAAACATTTGTAACATTTCATTGCAAACATTGCAACATTTATTGCAAAGTTAAAAATTGTACTACAAAATACTATAGTTTTTGGAAGAAAATCGAAGATAAAGGAATCCGAAAAATGAGCTTCATTGTCTACTTTTAAATACCTCTCAATTTCGTTTTGCACGGTGCAATTCCTAACGCTTTGTTTTCAATTGGAAATGAAAATGACAGTGTAGCTTTTATAAACCAAACATTCGAAAAATAACTGCACCATTGTTAAATGATGTTAAGTAAATAGTTGCTTTACAGTGCAACCATTTATGTAATAAAAGGATGCTTACGTGGCACAGAATACAATAAATATAAGATAACAAAGAATGAGATAATCATCATTTCAGAAATGCTGCTAAATTGAGGAAAATTGAATGAAAACTTAAGAAAATTAATTAGGACGCTATTCTTTCAGTTTTGATTCTTGCAAATAAATCTATATTAAAAAGCAAAAAAACCAACGTTTAAAATGCACAAATAATATATGAAAAGCGGCAAACAGCTGTTTCGAATCTACTAGCGAGATTCTTCTTCAGTGCAAAAGGAACAGCGTGCTAGAAAAAGCAAGGCTGAGCAAAATCATAGACAGAGACGCGCTGGCTTATATACCCTATGCGGGTGGCGAAGGCGCCGAAACAACCAATGAGAGAGAAGCAGTGGAAACGACTGGGTGGACAAGTAGCGACATCTACCGGAGAAGTAGAGAAAATAAACCAAAAAAGGGGAATTAAATTAACGCTTTCCAAATACTTGGAAAATCTGGAGTACTAGATAAGTCATTGACTAAAGAGTGAGAATTTTTAATGATATGGTAAGCTTCCCAAAAATCAAGATCAAGGTTAGAAGAACATTTTTGGATGATGATGGCTGAGGAAAAATCGAACCTATGTTGAGAAGACCAAGAATGTTGAGCAATAGAAGAACGTTTGAGCTCCTGATTTTTAACATAACCTTCATGCTCTTTTAAACGAAATCTAAGAGTACGTTTAGTCTGACCAATATAAGAAAGACCACACTGACAAGAGATCTGGTAAATGCCCCAATTATCTAGGCGATCAACGGGGTGTTTGAGATTTGAAAAAGGGATTTTATTAACAGGAGAAAAAATAACTTTAAAATCAAACCTTCTTAGGATTTTAGCAAATTGCTGACTGATTTTAGGAAAAAATGGTAATACAACTGAAGTATTAGAGTTGGAATTAGAATGCTTTTCAGAATGGTCGGATTTCGTCAATTTCTTATAAATAGAATCGATAATATTAGAGGAATAACCACGATCGACAGCAATAGCTTTGAGGTAATTAAGTTCAGCACTAAGTAACTGAGGAGTGGAACAAATATTAGTAGCCCGAAAAACAAAAGTATTGAAAGCAGCGAATTTCTGGTTAGGGGGATGAGAAGAATACCTGTGAGGTGGCAGACTGACAGCAAAAGGTTTACGAAAGACAATAGTCTGAAAGCCATTTTCACAACGAATAACAAGGACAACCAGGAAAGAAAGACAGTTACACTGTAAAAAAAAATCTGTAGTTCTACAGATGTAAAGTTACATGCTTACTAAACTTTCACCTGTAACTGTACGAAAAAAGCTGCAAATCTACAAAACTAGTTTTTGTAAAGCTACAAAAATCTGTAACTTTACAAATGAATCTGCTAAAATTTCAGTAATCTAACTAAACTTTTATTTCTAACCCTGGCTGCAGTTACATGAAAATTCTCGGAATCCCAGTTTCCAAAAAAATTCTTAGTAACCTTACAGATTTTTTGATTTTCGGCGCAAAAGTGTGTCTGTTACATGAAATTTTGTTGTTGCCGTTACATGAAAAGTTCTAGGAATCCAAGTTTCCTAGAAAAACTTTAGTAACTTCACAGATTTTTTTTTACAGTGTATTGGTCTCAATTTCAGAGGTAAATTGAATGCAGGGATCAATGGAATTCATAATAGAGAGAATATGATTAATATCCGAATTCATTTCAATCAGGACATAAATATAATCAACATAACGAACATAGAACGGAAATTTTAAGATTTCAAAAAGCTTGACCTCAAAATAGTGCATATAAATGTCGCATAAAATTGGACTAAGAGGATTACCCATAGCCAAACCGTCAATCATACGGAAGAAATTACCATTGAAAACAAAAGTCTTTCGTAAGCCTTTTGCTGTCAGTCTGCCACCTCACAGGTATTCTTCTCATCCCCCTAACCAGAACTTCGCTGCTTTCAATACTTTTGATTTTCGAGCTACTAATATTTGTTCCACTCCTCAGTTACTTAGTGCTGAACTTAATTACCTCAAAGCTATTGCTGTCGATCGTGGTTATTCCTCTAATATTATCGATTCTATTTATAAGAAATTGACGAAATCCGACCATTCTGAAAAGCATTCTAATTCCAACTCTAATACTTCAGTTGTATTACCATTTTTTCCT
This sequence comes from Maratus speciosus, assembly GCA_963932465.1. Lineage (NCBI taxonomy): Eukaryota > Metazoa > Arthropoda > Arachnida > Araneae > Salticidae > Maratus > Maratus speciosus. The sequence goes on along the minus strand of OZ010791.1, from coordinate 324,239,317 downwards.
AAAATCAGTCAGCAAGTTGCTAAAATCCTAAGAAGGTTTGATTTTAAAGTTATTTTTTCTCCTGTTAATAAAATCCCTTTTTCAAATCTCAAACACTCCGTTGATCGCCTAGATAATTGGGGCATTTACCAGATCTCTTGTCAGTGTGGTCTTTCTTATATTGGTCAGACTAAACGTGCTCTTAGATTTCGTTTAAAAGAGCATGAAGGTTATGTTAAAAATCAGGAGCTCAAACGTTCTTCTATTGCTCAACATTCTTGGTCTTCTCAACATAGGTTCGATTTTTCCTCAGCCATCATTATCCAAAAATGTTCTTCTAACCTTGATCTTGATTTTTGGGAAGCTTACCATATCATTAAAAATTCTCACTCTTTAGTCAATGACTTATCTAGTACTCCAGATTTTCCAAGTATTTGGAAAGCGTTAATTTAATTCCCCTTTTTTGGTTTCTTTTCTCTACTTCTCCGGTAGATGTCGCTATTTGTCCACCCAGTCGTTTCCACTGCTTCTCTCTCATTGGTTGTTTCGGCGCCTTCGCCACCCGCATAGGGTATAAAAGCCAGCGCGTCTCTGTCTATGATTTTGCTCAGCCTTGCTTTTTCTAGCACGCTGTCCTTTTGCACTGAAGAAGAATCTCGCTAGTAGATTCGAAACAGCTGTTTGCTGCTTTTCATATATTATTTGTGAATTTTAAACGTTGGTTTTTCTGCTTTTTAATATTGTTGCACAAAGGCTTTATTTGCTATTTTTAAATAAATCTATAGTTTTTTGATTAAGAAGAATATGTATTTTTGAAACATTCTGCGTCTGCATTAGAATCCCAATATGCGTATTTTTTTAACATAATTATAGGCGTTTCAATTGAGAAAATTATAGTTTTCAAATCATTTGTTGAGTAAAGATATATAGGCCTATTAATTTTGGGTAACGTACGCTGAAACTTTTAATCTGAAACCTTCCTTGAATGTGTCTTCATGAATTTTGTAATTTTTTCAACCATTTAGCGATTGAAATATGGTATGTTTTATTGTATAATTACGTAGGGGTCGCAAGTCCAAAATTTGAATTCAACTTTTTCTGAATAACTGTAATCGTTTTATTAAATCGTACAAATTGTATCATTAAAAAAGGTAGATTATTACAATTCGAAAATAGTGATTCTCAAATTCATGGACCGTACAAAAAGTGTGTAGAAAGCTAAAAAAACACCCTGTATTTAGACAGAAATTCTAAATATTCAAGATTAATTTTTAGATATTATCATCTGGAACAGATAATTTTATTTCCTGATCAAAACTTGGAGAAATATTATTTTTATTTTACTGTTAAATACTTTTTACCGCTATGTTTAAAAGAGCATGTGTATTTTAAATATCCTAATAAGCCTTTTTAGGTGCGTTCGTAATTATATAAATACGTAGCACCTATAGTCGTCGTTCAGTCCGTCCGTCTGTCCGTCCGTCTGTCCGTCTGTCCGTCCGTCTGTCCGTCCGTCCGTCTGTCCGCATGTAACAGAGCAAAAACTACCCAACCGAATGGTCTGAAATTTCAAATATATGACTGTTGCAAAATTTTGTCGAGCCATTTCAAATTTTATGAAAATCGGATGTATAGTTTAATTACAGGGACAGTCAAAAGTTTTTCTTTACATTACGGCCAATGGGAAAAATTATTGCAAGTGCATTTTAATGATATTAGAGCCTTCCGAATGATCTGAAATTTTAAAGATATAATTGATGCAAAATTTTGTCGAGCCATTTCAAATTTTAGGAAAATCGGATGTATAGTTTAATTACAGGGACAGTCAAAAGTTTTTCTTTACATTACGGCCAATGGGAAAAATTATTGCAAGTGCATTTTAATGATATTAGAGCCGTCCGAATGATCTGAAATTTTAAAGATATAATTGTTGCAAAATTTTGTCGAGCCATTTTAAATTTTAGGAAAATCGGATGTATAGTTTAATTACAGGGACAGTCAAAAGTTTTTCTTTACATTACGGCCAATGGGAAAAATTATTGCAAGTGCATTTTAATGATGTTAGAGCCTTCCGAATGATCTGAAATTTTAAAGATATAAATGTTGCAAAATTTTGTCGAGCCATTTCAAATTTTAGGAAAATCGGATGTATAGTTTAATTACAGGGACAGTCAAAAGTTTTTCTTTACATTACGGCCAATGGGAAAAATTATTGCAAGTGCATTTTAATGATATTAGAGCCGTCCGAATGATCTGAAATTTTAAAGATATAATTGTTGCAAAATTTTGTCGAGCCATTTCAAATTTTAGGAAAATCGGATGTATAGTTTAATTACAGGGACAGTCAAAAGTTTTTCTTTACATTACAGCCAATGGAAAAAATTATTGCAAGTGCATTTTAATGATATTACAGCCTTCCGAATGGTCTGAAATTTTAAAGATATAGTTGTTGCAAAATTTTGTTGAGCTATTTCAAATTTTAGGAAAATCGGATGTATAGTTTAATTACAGGGACAGTCAAAAGTGTTCCGTTACATTACGGGAATGGGAAAAAATTATTGGAAGTGCATTTTAATGATGTATCAGACTATGCACTTTATGAAGTGCAAAAAATTATACATTCAGTGCAATATGGGGTGCAAAAAATAATTATAAAACTAGTTATAGTACGAACGCACCTCATTTGCCACGTTTGACGAGCAATTTCCAACTTGTTTAGTATTTGTCTAACATATTTTATTATTGTCAAATTTCTTGAGAAACCTCTAAGAAAGAGTGACTGAAAACCAGTTATATGCATCACTTTAGACTAAAATGTATATTTATATGTGTGCATTACGGAGATAATTAGCTGTAAGCTATTTAAGTTTCACAATTTCAAATTATTTTAATTGAACTTTAATATTAATTATATAAATTAAAAAAATTCGATTTCAATATATGAGACAATTTTTTTTTAAATATATATATATATATGTGTGTGTGTGAACAAAATTTTCATTTGTCATTATTCTTATAGTAAAGCACAGATAAAAATGCCATTAAAAATATGATTTAGAAACTTTTTAACATAATTTGTTTTTAAAAAAGTAAATATTTCATAGGCTTATAGTATACTGTATATTGCTTAAAAGTTTAATTTCAGGAAATCATTCCGCATTTTGTACAGGCGATCATTGCTAACAACTTATTGATAAATCTATCATTTTATTGTATTACGAAAAATTCCTATTTGAAAAGCATTCTGTATATGAATTAGATTTACAGTATTAGATAAATTAATCGAAGTTAATTATCCTGTTTTCAGTTGGGAAATTAATTAAAATTGAAGCATTTATTTACTAGTTGATTTAACTTACACTGCTGGCCACACAAAATGCAACACCCTGAAGGAAGCATGCAAATCATGTGAAATTTACATCAGGCGTTTGCGGCGATGAAATATGCAAATCATTAGCATTGCAGTGCAGACGCACATCACGGGCGACCTTAGCGCCACCCGAAAGCGCTGTATAAGAGGAGGACAGATTGGCGATTTGAAGTACGACAATTTTTGTTTTTCGGTCGTTTTTTTGCATAAGCTGTTTACCTATGCCTCGTGCAAGACATCGAGTGTCTTTTGACCAAATTTCGGAATTCAACCGAGGAAGAATAGTCGCCTTGGGATTGCGGATTATCCTTCAGAGAAATCGGTCAACGTGTTGGACGAAACCAAGCAACTGTGAGTCGGATCTCTAATCTCTGGATGCAGGAGGGACCGAAAGGGCCAATCGCACTCACCTCGTTGCACCACTACCCGTGATGACAGGCGGATGTGCGCAAGGCAGTGATGCATCGCGCAGCCACATCACGAACCATAGCACAACAGATTCATCATTCTGTGTCTACGCATCATCTACGCATCATTCGGTGTCCACTCGTACCATTCGACGCCGTTTGCAGCAGAGTGGAATGTCCGAAAGACGTCCATTGCTTCATTTACCCTTGACTGGAAACTACAGGCGTTTGCGCCGCCAATGGTGAGAAAAATGACGGACATGGACAAGGGAATTGAACGCCATTTTGTTTACCGACGAATGCCGCTTCTGCCTGCAACATCACGATGGTCGGATTCGAGTTTGGAGACACCGTGGTGAGAGGCTGTTGAACTTTTGCGTTATGCATAGCCACACTGGTCCTGCACCCAGTATCATGGTTTGGGGGTGGTATTGGATTTCACTGCCGCACATCTCTAGTACGCATTGCAGGTACACTGAACAGCCAGCGTTACATCGCTGAGGTGTTAGAGTCCGTGGTCCTCTCAAACATTCAGTGGTTGCCATCAGCCATATTCCAACAGGATAATGCGCGATCACACGTGGCACGCAATGTTAACGCTCTTCTTTACCCATCAGATTGAATTGCTTCCTTGGTCTGCTTGTTCTCCTAATCTATCGCCAATCGAAAACGTGTGGTCCATGCTTGGAAAAACACTGGCCCGGGATACACCACCCTCTGCCACACCAGATCAACTTTGGCAATATTTGGAAGCCGCATAAACTTCTGTACCCCAAGGATACATCCAAAGCCTCTTTGATTCTATGCCGAGGCGTGTGGCAGCGGTTAAAGCCAATAATGGCGGCTACACTAACTGCTGATTTTGTCATCATCCACACGTCACAAGAGGCTGTAATTTTAATCGTTTGATCTTTCTGTAGGTGTAAATAATCAAAATATTATCAGCAACAAACATAGTGTCATGCATCTGGCAACAGAAAAGAAGTTGTAAAAAGATATTTTTTTATTTAGTGTTCGACGCAAAATGTCAATAAAAGCTTTCTGATATTAAATTAGTAAATGTTATTAAATATTATTTAAATTAGTAAAATGTAGTAGTATTTTAAAAGTGTTAGATATTATTTAAATTAATAGATTTGAAATAGCATTTAAAGAACTCACGCAATAAACCTTCTGAGAAACAGTTACCTACAATTGGTGACCCGGACGTGATACAATGCCGAACAATATAGATCAATTAACGTCTAAAGATGAAATAGCGAAAGTAAGTGTTAAAATACCTCCATTTTGGGCAGAAAAACCAGAAATCTGGTTTTTTCAAGTGGAAGCGCAATTTTCTATTTGTGGAATCACTGTCGAGGAAACAAAGTTCAATTATTTAGTTTCGCAATTAGTCAAAATTCGTAGAAAGTTTGTGGGATATAATAAGTGATGCAAGTGCAACTAAATATACTGCTGCTAAAGAGCGACTTCTTAACACTTTCAAAGAAAGTGAGAATAAACGTCTTCAAAGATTGTTGACGGGCATTGAGTTAGGAGACAACCCTCATAGCATGCATGGTCACGGTGACGTTGTTGTGACGTCACTGTAAGTCACTGTGGTCACGTCACATCTGTGACCAAAATGCCACCACTCAGTGATGTCACATTGTGACTGAGATGTGAACTTCTTAGAAAACTTTAAAAAAATACTAAAATTCTTTAAAACATATTATTTACTGTAAAATTATATTTTTCTAGCAATTATAAAAAATGTGACGTCATTGTTATGTCATTGCATGTAACGTACGTGCGTACGTCACGTCACATATGTGACAAAAAAACCACCATATTGTAAGTCGTAGTGTGACAAAAATGTGAACTTTTAAAATCCTTGAAAATGAAGAGAAATATTTTAAACAGTTCCGAGTTACAGCGGCATAAGGAATGAAAATATATTAGTGCAAAGCAAACGGTAAATTCTGTCATGAAAGGGGGCGGGGGGGACATAATATATAAAGTGCACGATACAAGCATTAATAAACTAAATTTTCATGTTATATTTTATCAATTTGATATATGAGAATGTGAAAGTATACTTTTTTCATGATTTCAATTTTATCTAGCATTGCAATTTAATATAATAATCCTTCACTGATTGTTATTATTATAAAAGTGTTTCTCGGAAAAATGGTACGTGCTGGAGCAATTTGGATAACATATTTAGAAGTAGGAGTATTAAATCTGTGCACTTTACATATTTAGTTTGCAGGGAGGATTTTTTTTTCTTTTTTTTGCCAACCAGTGGTATTCGAAACACTTCTGTGTTTTCAAACTAAAAATTTTCTATTACAGTTAGGTCTGCAGCTTTTAATGAGCACGTAGAAAGAGTCTTCAGAGTTTAGTCATATATGCATTTCTTGCTTTATAATTTGCATTCAAGTCATATTTTTTCCCTTTAGCTATTTAGCTGTTTAACTATTTTAAGCAACTATTTTTTCAAAAATTCCACTTCTTTCAGACTTTTTAAATAAAATTAACATTTTCCGAAAATAAAAGAAATACACAAAAATTATGCAAAACCTATGATATAATTAATTATTCGTATTTCAAATTTGTATTTTAGAGATTTGTATGACTTAAAAAAAAAAAAAAAAGTTATTTTAGAAATTGTTTTATATTACAGAAAACGTGTGAAACAAACTTTACTTTAAAAAAAGGGGGCTGGGGGTTCATTATTACCATTAAATTGATTTTTACACACTTTAAAAATTTAAACAATGTTTTATCTAATAAATTCTAATTATGAATATTATTATTATTATTATTATTTACAAAAAAGAAACTTTACAATACAATTTAACATAAATAAGAAAAGGTAAAATACATTGGAAAATTCTTCAAATAGAAAATTTTAAATAAAGACACCCTCATTGCTTATTTAAATTCCAAATCTATACAAAAACAAATAAGCAGTAAAGAACCATCTGCTCTGTAATCGTCTGCGTGAGATATAACCACAGAAAAATAAATACGAAAGACGCGGGAAGCCGGAAAGTTACTTGACTGTTTAGAACATCGCATCGCCACTTCGCCACTTCTACAACAGTTTTTTTAAGATAAGAGAATGAAGGTCACCATTTTAGGACACACGGATATTATTATAGAAACATAAACGTAAGTGTTATTTAATTTAAATCTTTTATTCCTAATGTGTTATGAGTTAAATAGTTTTATGTTATATTAATAAGAGACTGATCTTGTTTTCAAAATTTCCTATTCGATAAGTTAAAGGAAAATATCTTAATCTGTCATCGCTTGAAAAAAAAAAAAGCTGCGCAGAGACTGATTAATGATTACATTCATAGGGAAATTAATGAAAACATTAATCTTTTGAGTTACTTGAGATTGAAAATGTGTTGAAACAATGATTTGGAGTTTTTTTTCGGCATCTTACTGTTTACTCTATACTAACACTTATAGATTATATAGATATTCGATTATTATGATATTACGAAATTGTTTCCGATTAGAAATTAGCATTACACTGGGAAAATGTACTTTTGCATATTACAGTAGTGATACTTTTGAAAGAGTTTTCTTTTAATGCTAATAGTATTTTAAATTATTTTTTTAAATCCTAAACCTTCATACCAATGTTTTCAGATTTAACATTTGTCAAAATTATAAAATAATAGGAATTCCTTATAACATATGGAAAGATTTTTGAGATATTGTTAAATCTATTAATGCATTTAATTCATCTGTAGTAGTTTGTTGTTGTTTAATAGTACAACTATAAATACTAATTGCCGAAACGTCAGTGAAGGCTTACTGTGGAGACACGAAATGTTTTGGTTTCCGTCTGTCTGTCTGTCTGTCTGTCCGTCTGTTCCGCGATAACTGCCGTAAAAAGCATCCGATTAGCTTAAAATTAAGTATGCATGTTGGTAAAATCCCCGGATTTAGCTGTATAGTTTTTGGTTAAATTTGGTTCATGCGTTCGGAATATATAGAACATTTTATTTTGCGACTTGATGCTTTCCTATAGCAATTCAGACGATTTTTCCATTTTTATTTGTTGAAAGGAAATGGCTCATATGATTGAAGGATTTAAATAGTAAATTATGGATGATGTAATTTCTAATTAGAACCATACATTATTCATATTAGTTTGAAATTTTGTGTATGCATTTGTCAGAGTTTTTAAATTCGGTGTTTAACTTATGGAGGTATTTTATATATGTGTTCCAATAATATATCTTTTTATAAATTTACGTTTTTTCAAAGCACATATTTCATTGTTTTATTTTCTTTTAACTGTTGCCTAGCGACGGAACTACACCTAAAAATATCGTAAATGTGAAAGTATTTGTAATTGTTTGAAGTCAATCAAAGTCAAAAGGGACGAATTAATGCCTTTGTGACTTTACATATAGATGAAATTTACCCCAGAAATAAAGAAAGACTATGTTCTGCTTATTTTGTTCAAATATTTTTTTCTTTTAAATTAAGAAGTTCATTATTTTCATAAGGAATAAATTGACATTTTGCTATAAATTTAACAATTTTTTTTTTTTTTTTTTTTTTTTACCGTTGCCAAGAAAATCCTATCCCAGAATAATAATTTATCCTAAACAGTTAATTTTGATTTGAAAGATTTTCATGTGCAAGAGGAAAATGAAATAAAAAATAGACATGAATACGTCTTCATATTGGAAATAAAACTAAAATACGAAAAGAAGGTGAATTTGATCTCATATATCAAAAATAAAACTAATATGCTTTGAGGTTGAAATAAAAAGGGCTTGTGTTATGATATTAAATCTTATTATTAAAAGAAATGTTACTAATATCTCATGGTTTATCGTCTGCACACAGCTAACAGAAATGTTAATTTTTAATCGAAAATTTGAATGAGAAAAAAAAAAAAAAAAATTTTGAAAATCAAATATATAGTAAATGTCAAAATTTTACACCGCAAAATTATCGCTGTCGAAAATGACGTCATTGTATTGGGAATTAAATATTCTCATTGTTAAAAACCAAGCATTAACTAGATTACCTAAAAAAATATTTTATGACGAGTGTTACTTCTTAATGCCGTCTCATTTCAGAAAATATGAATGAAAATTATTTTATTTTTAAAAGGAAATTATATTTTCATTCATAAAACCTAAACTTTTAATATAGTTGCGTCAATGTGAATCATTTTCTGTCCACCAGTATTGAAAATTAAGGCTCGGAAGTATAAAAAGAAATTTAAGATTTGCGATAACCATTAGTGCAATAAATAAAAAGTTACATATGTAAATTAATGAAACCACGGGGAGTTCAGGAGGCGGAGCCCCCCCCCCCTGAAGAAATCTGTTTTATTATTTAAAAAAAATATCAGAATTAGTAGCTCATGAAAATTATTTCAAAATATCCTTCCATAACAACGTTTTTAATTTAATGCTTCTAATGTCTGAAAACTTCGTATTTTTTATTCTTATAAATAATTACATAATTTGAAAACTTTAAATTGCGGTTTGCATGAAATTGAATATTACCAAAGTGTGTCTAAAAACAGTGACTTGCAGAGCTGACGTTGAGGCTCCTGATCTGCAGATTTACTAGTTATTGCCGAAACGTCAGTGAAGGCTTACTGAGGAGACACGAAAAGTTTTGATTTCCGTTTGTCTGTCTGTCTGTCTGTCTGTCCGTCTGTTCCGCGATAACTGCCGCAAAAAGCATCCGATCGGCTTGAAATTAATGTGGCATGTTGATGAGGTACTCGGACTTAGCTGTATGGTTTTTGGTTAAATTTGGTTCATTCGTTCGGGAAATATAGAACATTTTATTTTGCTCTGTAATGCTTTTCAATGGCAAGTCAGACGATTTTCAAATTTTCATTTGTTGAAAGAAATGGCTCATATAAAAAATGGATTTAAATGGTAAATTTTTCATGCTGAAATTTTTAAATAAGAGTAGTAAATTATTCCTATTAGTTTGCAATTTTGTCAAAACATTTGTCAGAGCTTTTAAATTAGGTGTATAACATATGATGGAATTTTATACATGTGTTCGAATAATATAAAACATTTTATTTTATGAATTTACTTATATTTCATTTTTTTTCTTTTAACCGTTGCGTAGCAACTATATCTCATCTAAAAATATCATAAATGTGAAAGTATGTATGGTTTTTAAAGTCAAATCAAAGTTAAAAGGAATGAATTAATGAATGCCTTTGTATAGATATTTGCATATAGATTGATTTAAACGCAGAAATGAAAATAGTATTTATATACTATATAGAATAATATCTTTATTTATGTATTCAACTATTTTGATTATAAAGGAAAAAGTTCGTTATTTTCATACAGAATAAATTGTCATTATTCTATTAAACTTTATAAACTTTATTGTTGCCAAAAAAAAAAAAAAAAAAGGGAATAACAATTTCTCCCAAAGAGTTCATTTTAATTTGTAAGATTTTCACGTGCAAAGGGAAAATGCAGCAAATTACAAATAATAAAAAAGATAAATAGGACAGGAATGAATACATATAAACATTTCACACCAAATACCACCTAAATTAATTTTTGTAGTGGTATTTTCCCACACTACGAAGAAAGATTCCTCGATTTACACGATTTTACTTGGCCTTCCTTTTCTCATTGGTTGCGATTTCATTTTCGCAATTGCGTATATTAATTGGCACAAAATTTTACATTTTTATGACTGAGGTATATGTAAGGCCATACAAATAATAAATTCCGTATTGTTTCCTATAAAATGTGATAAAGTGTTGGTTAACTATATATGTTTCTATTAAGAGGAGCAGGGCTGCCAAGCCTCCGGCGTTCTGGATACCAGTATTTTAATACAAAAAATGTTACTTTATTTAATTGAAACATTTGCGCGATTTAAAAGAACAATATTTTCTGTAAAGTAATAGTGTTGTGCAAAAAGCCTGAGACTTGCCATGTCTGGTGGTGAGTGAAATGTTTTATTTAATGCATTTATCTCTATTTTAATGCTACGTGAACAACGTCCCGCGTAACAGCTTGTAGAGTGTAAAATAAATTATTAAAATAATCCCTATTACGAAAAATGAAACAAAATGCCCGGCTAAGGGAAATAAAAGGTTAGTTAACCTTTCGTAATTTGACCTGAACACAGGTGTGCATCAAATTTCAACGGTGTTTGTAACATCACGATTTTAAATTAAATGTGGATACTATTAAAAGGCTATCACAAAAAATACTTAACGGCGCCATATCACGTTTATCTATTTAGTCAATTGGAAGTGGACACGATGATGAATTATTAACCGTTAGGTTTAGAACTCCCCCTACTTTAGGGTGATTTTAGTAAGTTAATGCTATCGAGTACATTTTTAGATATTTAGATTAGATCTTAGATATAAATATTGCAGAATGATAATCAAAATTATTATTAGATTTCTAAATTAGATGTCTCAGTTTACATTTCCAAAAGTTCTTTATCCATTAGATACAGATGTTTGTGGTTAGCAGGCAAGTAAATACTTCTGTATGGATATTAGGATAACGTAAAATGCTTGACCAAATTGTTGCTTATCCTTATAAATCGCAGTGTAAAAATGAATCTAAGATATAGGATAATCATTAACTCAATCAATAGAAAATTACAAATGCAAAATAAATTACACAACGGGGGGTTCAGTGGGGGCACCCCCATGAAGAAATTTGCTTTATTATATAAAAATTACTAGAATAAGTAGCTCGTGAGAATTTCAGAATATCATTACATAACAACGTGTTTAATTTAACGCTTCTAATGTCTGAAACCATCGAAATATTTTTTTCTCCTTCAATAAATGTTTGTGTAATTTAAAAGTTTAAATTTTGTTTTTGTAGAAAGATTAATATTAAGCAAAATTTGCTAAAAACAATAAGTTGCAGAGATGACGTTGAGGCTCTTGATCTGCAGATTTACTAGTTATTTTTAGTGTTGTTCAAATTCCTATATTTATTTTTTTAAATTGTATGTAAGAATTTTTTTTCTGTTTGTGATTTTAATCAAACATTTAATTATAGACATTTTAAATCGATTATTAAATTTTCTTCTATTATAAACTCATTTTCTACGTTTTTGATACACGTAATTATTGGCACTAAAAAGTAAAATATGATATTTAAGCATTAAAATAAAGTGTTTTTCGTGTCTGATAGGAAGTTATAGATTAAACTGCTTTAGTATATATATATATTTTTTTAAGTTCATATAATACAGGATACATAATATAGGACACAAAGTTGAAATGTGCTTATGACTTCGGTTTGTCTCCCCGTCTGTCTGTCCGCGCTCTAACTCTCGTAAATATACTCGGATTGCCCTGAAATTTTTGGATGTTATTGATGTTTACCATAGCACGGTCCCTATTTGTAATGAAGTTTGTAGCATGTTTATTTCATTTACAAGACAGCCAAAAGTATTCCGTTACATTACGGCCTATGGGAAAAAAATTGTTTCAAATGATTTTTAATGATTTTACGCACGCTTTCAAACAGAACAAAATTGATATGCATTTATGAAGCGCACTAAAATATGCATTCTGTTGACTATGCGATGCAAATAATAGTTATTATTCATTTACAGGGCTAAAAAAGGAATTCCAATACATAATGATATAGGGGTGGAGGGAAATGTTTGCTGCGTAGTTTAATTATGTTAATCTGTTTCATATATACTGAAACTTATATACGTCGTTGAGGTTTACATACTATAAATTATTTCATGTATAATACGAATAATACGTATATAGCATTTACAGGGACACATTATATAAAATATTTCAGATACTATATTGTATCCGAAGTACTGTACATTAGCGATGACGGCTGGAAATGCATTTTTAATTATGATATGCGCTTTTATGATTCACTATATTTATGCATAGTATATGGTGTATATAAATGCTATAATTCCTATACAGGGCTACACAAAAGTATTCGTAAGGGTTACTGGGTATGTGCGCATATTGCTTAAAGGTTGATTTTAAATGAGTTATGCTTGTTTTCGCTGAACTGCATTTAATTTACTAAGAAATGTTTGTAGAATATAGATAAAATGACATACAGGGTCACGTAAAGAATTGGATACATGGCCGTCTATAAATGATAATTTCTGGAAATGTGATTTCAGCAGTTTTAAGAATGTCTTAGTTTGAATTAAATTTTAACTAAATAGTGGCGTGTAATAAAGATTCTAGTCAAACTACAGGGTTGTACAAAAGTATTCAAGTATGTTTCCATGTAATAGCATAAATTGCTGAAAGAGAATTTCAACCTGATACGCGTTTTCTTGCTAAACTAAATTTTCCTATTCTATAGTATATATACACTGAAAAAAATGGGTACTCAAAATTGAGTAAAAAGTACACAATTTTAAATGCGTCACATACTCAAAACTGCTCCGATACAAATGTACTCAAAGTTGAGAGACACATGTACTAATTTTTTATTCCATGGTTGTAATCAAATATGAATCGTTATGTACTGCCCCCCCCCCCCCACACACACACCAAAAAACCCAAAAAATTAAAGTAAAAATGTACTGACATTTATATCCCGTTCAAAGTTATTAACAAGAAACTTTTAATTGATTATTTATTAAGAAAAATAGCAAAATTCTTAACAAATTACTCAAATCGAATATTTATATGACAAGAGCAATATTTCCAAGCACTTTAAATCATTTTAAAATACTGTGCATACTTTAATATTTACAGTAATGAACATCATTTATGCCGCCAAAATGAAATGAACCATTACAGGGTACAAAATTATTCGTTTGTTTGGGTTTGATAACATGTGATGTTTCAAAATAGAGAAAGCATAGGTTCATTTTTGATCCAAAAATATTCAATTCGATATGAGTACATCGGTTTACTCATTTTTGAGTACTTGATTTTTTTCAGTGTATCAACCTACAGATCAAATACAGGGCTGTTCAAAAGAATTGGAAAACATTTTTGGCTATGGACGGTAACTGCTGAAATCAGTTTTTCAAATGTTTTATGCGTTTTCTAAAATGTTTACTTAGTTATCTTATCTACGTTATTTCCCTAAATTACGATATCTTGTTAAAGCAGTCAGGAAGTGTTGGAAAGTATTTTATAATCTATGCTTAACGCATGATTTTTCTTACTTGTTTTTTCTATTTCCCAGATCAGTCTTTTTCTATGAAACATACCAAATCTATTTAGCTCATATTCACAAAATACAATATACACGGGAATAAAAAATTTAAATAAATATTGCTTACCATACCGTTCTATATACAATAGTTGTATTAATATCCAGCATACTCCATGTCCGTATTTAATAAAGCAATAAAAAATCACAACACATAAAACAACTTACACATTCAAAATATCAAGCTTGAACTCAATATCAAGTTTAGAACTTAATAAAACAATATGTCAGTTGATAAGCATTGTTTTTTAAGTGGAGAAATTAAGAATGTTTTAGAAGTATATGGCTCCAAAATAGCGATATTTTGCTAAAAAGTACGGTAAAAAGATAAGATTTTTTATTTACAACCAAAGTTTACTTTAAAATTCATCGCAGTATTAATACTTAGACATTTTTCCAGAGAGAAACATTCGCCTTATATACAATATTTCAAATGAAATCAAATTTCAAATTAATTGCTTCAAAGGCTCAAAGGCCAACATAGGGAAAAAGATTCCATGCCGGGACTCGAACCCGGGCCGTCAGTATAGCACACTGACATTCTACGGACTAAACCACATGGAACGACACCCAGCCTGTAAAATTTCTCACTATTACACGTTAGCAAGGCTACAAACGCAGCACAAGATGGAATATTTATCGTGAGGGACCGACATGGGGTAAACACGAAACTTAATTAAATCCAGCATCGATTGAAACTATATTAATACTTGGAAATTTTTCCAGGGAGAAACCTTCGCTATGCATACAATATTTCAAATTAAAATTGCCTTTTAAGCAATTATTTTGAAATTTGATTTTCATTTGAAATATTGTATGCAAGGCGAATGGTTCTCTCTGGAAAAATTTCCAAGTATTAATATAGTTTCAATCGATGCTGGATTTAATTAAGTTTCGTGTTTGCCTCATGTCGGTGGTTCACGATAAATATTCCATCTTGTGCTGCGTTTGTAGCCTTGTCAACATGTAATAGTGAGAAATTTTTTAGGCTGGGTACCGTTCCATGTGGTTTAGTCGGTAGAATGTCAGTGCGCTATACTGATGGCCCGGGTTCGAGTCCCAGCATGGAATCTTTTTCACTATTTGCGTCTTTTATGCAATTAATTTGAAATTTGATTTTCATTTGTAATCACAGTGTTTATGACAAGTTCGTCACAAATGACACATATTTCTCAAATTGGTCACAGTGTGACTTCAAAGCATTGTCACTTTCGTCACAGGTTCGTCACAAAGTTAATGCCAAAATAGTCACAAATGACACACTTTTCACAAATTTGTCACACCGTGACTTCACAGAGTGGTCACAATGTGACGTCACAAACGACCTCTAAAACGGCCATAACGACCTCGCATTCTAGTCACTATGACGTCACATCGACGTCACGTGACGTCTCATCGACGGTCACAAAATCACAGTGTGACTTCACAACGACGTCGCCGTGACGTCACCATGCCTTACGGGAATAAACCCAGCCACCTATTACAGAAGATGCGAACTCTGGCTACCGATGGAGTTTCCGATAAAGCCCTTAAAATTCTATTCTTACAAAAAATTCCTGATTTCGTACGCAATATTTTATTGGTTAGTGATGAAGACATAGAAAAGATAGCACTAATGGCCGATCGTTTTGTAGAAATGCAACCAAAACAAGAACTGTAATTCGCAAGCAATTTTTCTTCATCAGGTGCAGATGCTATCACTGAATTACGACAACAAATTGCAGCTTTGGATACTAAGCTGGAAAATCTGAGTGTCACTAGAAATTCGCGCCCTCGATCAAGAAGTAAGGGTCGATTTTCTTATGATCGCAGTAAATCTCGCAAACGTTTTAATCCTGCAGCTAAGTACTGTTATTTTCATTTTATGTATGGTGAAAAGTGTTTCACTGATAAATGTAAAGCACCATGTGCTTGGAAAACCAAGTCTTCGTAAAACCTCACTCAGCAGTAAATTTAGCGGCATCCTCTGCTGCTGCAAATAATGAAGATTGCCGTAAATTCCGCCTATTTGTAAGAGACAAAAAACGGGTTTACGTTTTTTAGTTGACAGTGGAGCAGATGTAAGCCTAATTCCTCATACCAACAAAGACAAATTTCTTAGTGATTATAAATTATACGCAGCAAACGGCACTGAAATTGGAACTTTTGGTACAGAAATTTTAGTTCTAGATCTAGGATTGCGTCGTGATTTTCAATTTGCATTTGTTGTCGCAAAAATTAGCAAAGCTATTTTAGGTGCAGATTTCTTGAACAAATTCCATTTATTAATTGATATTAAGCATAGAAAATTAATTGATGGTTTAACTAAACTTGCAGTTCACGGTGACGTTGCATCCATATCTGAAGATGAAAGTGTAAATACGACGAGTAGCTTGTGTAAATATTCTGATTTATTTTATAAGTATCCCAGTATCACTAAACCTAATTTTTTTATTTCCAATGTAAAGCACAATGTAAAACATCATATTGTAACTAAAGGACAACCTGTATATTGTAAAGCTAGACAATTAGACCCTCATCGTTTGGAAATCACAAAACGAGAATTTCAATATATGCTAGAAAATAACATCATTAGTCCCTCCAATTCAGAATGGGCAAGTCCTCTGCATATAGTGCCAAAGAAAGATGGTTCTTTCCGCCCATTCGGCGATTATCAAAGCTTAAATGATATAACTATACCCGATAGGTATCCAATCCCTAGAATTCAAGATTTTCAACATATTTTAACTAATAAAACTATATTTTCTAAAATTGATCTTTTTAAGGCTTATTTTCATATTCCTGTGGCAGACGAAGACAAACCAAAAACTGCAATCATCACACCTTTTGGCTTGTACCAATTCAATGTGATGAGTTTTGGGCTTAAAAATGTCCCTGCAACATTTCAGAGATTTATCAATGAAGTCTTTTATGGCTTAGATTTTGTATTTCCATATTTAGATGATGTGCTGATTGCCTCTTCTTGTGAGGAAGAACATCGATCACATCTTAAAATAGTTTTCCAATGCTTAGATAAATATGGTCTCTAAATTAATATCAGTAAATCAGTTTTGGGAGTACCTGAAATAGACTTTCTAGGTTATCAAATATCTGCTGAAGGATCGAAACCTCTACCTGAAAAAGTAAAAGCAATTTTAGAATATCCATTACCAGTAACGGTTCACGAACTCCGTTCGTTCTTAGGGATGCTAAATTTCTATCGAAATTAAATTAAAGATGCCGCAAAACTCAAGCTCCCCTTCATGAGTTTTTAAAAGGAGCAACCAAGAAAGATCGTCAAAAAATCCCATGGACCGATGCAACCAAACAAAATTTTGAAAAATGTAAACAAGATACTGCTCAAGTAGCATTGCTGGCCTATCCCAATTCAGATTACCCTCTGGCACTTCACACGGATGCTTCTGATTGGGCTATTGGACCAGTTCTCCAACAATATGAAACCAATGGATGGAAACCAATCGCATTTTTTGCAAGAAAGCCTAACGATGCTCAAAGGAATTATAGCACTTATGATCGAGAATTTTTAGGTATATATTTATCTATCAAACATTTCAAGAACTTACTTGAAGGTCGTAATTTTACAATTTTCACCGATCACAAGCCATTAATATTTGCTTTTAAACAAAAAAATGATAAAGCTTCTCCCAGGCAGTTAAGACATCTACACTATATCTCCCAATAAACAACTAACATACAGCATATAAGCGGTCAATAAAATGTAGTTGCAGACACGTTATCTAGAATTGCAAACATTGATTCTCCTTTCATTGATTATAACCAAATAAATGACGATGAGCTTCATCAGCTTAAATTACATACCAAATCATTATGTTTTAAGCAGCATCAACTTCCATCAGGAAAATCTTTGTGGTGTGATACATCTACTTCGAATAGTAGACCGTTCATACCCAAGGACTTTCGAATGAGATTGTTTAATACAATTCATGGTTTAGCTCACCCTGGAATTCGAACCACTGTAAAGGAAATGGTTAAAAGATTTATTTGGCCAGAAGAAAAGATGTTAGCCAGTGGGCTCGAACTTTCTTCAACTGTCAGGGAAATAAAATCACTAAACATACAAAAACAGAATATGCACAATTTCAAGCTCCAGATGAAAGATTTAGTGTAGTGCACATTGACTTACTTGGGCCCTATTCACCTTCTAATGGATATATTTATTATTTGACATGCATTCACCGATTTACCTCTTGGATGGAAGTAGTATTCTTACAAAACATCACTGCCGAAAGTGTTGCAAAAGCTTTTTACGAAAATTGGATTACTAGTTTTGGAGTACCCTCTTGTGTAATTACTGATAGAGGACAGCAGTTTAATTCTGAATTACTTCGGAATTTAACCTCATTATGTGGTGTACGGTTGAAACACACGACTTCATACCATCCTCAATGCAATGGTAAAATTGAACGCCTTCACCGTTTAATACATTACGACATGTTATCTGCAAAATAAATATCGCTGTGATATCATTGGTTCTTCTTGCTGTTGAATTTTATGTGGCCAGCAGTGTATATAATACATTAAATTTGGAAATTGTATCGCGATATTTTTATTGTTCAAGTTTTGTTTAAAGTGCTTGTAATAAATTCGTAAATTTGATAAATCTGATATATGAAATTATTTGGATGATGTGCAATTTTCATTTGAATGTATTCATGAAGAATTTATAAATTGTGATCTCCTTTGTTTTTTTGTTTTTTTATCAAAACTATCAGTATAATAATACTAATAAAAGATATATTTCTTAAAAACCTATTAAGTATTATATATATATATACATATATATATATATATATATATATATATATATATTGAAAAATCCAAATTCACATAATTTATTACACGAAAAAACATCTAACAAACTGTAACTAAAACAATAATTAACAAAACCAAGAGTAACTAAGAAAAAACTAAACATGAAGACAAGTGGTCAAGGCTTATGACTTGTACTGCGGGGTTAAACATGTTTTACGTGCACAACATTCCCCCTCACTTGCCGAGACCAAACAAATAGAAATTGAAAGAAATGAAAACCACAAACTAACCCGAAAGCCGTCAAATGAAGTCTGTGAATATCCTCACCGCTAAGCTATTTTCGATAGGAATCACGTATCGATAAATCACCATCATCGAACAATTCCAATATTTTATTTCGATAGCTTTTTTTCTTGATAAAATTGAAAGTTAAATCATTCAGAAAATGTATTGGGGAATTTTGTTTACTGGCGTTTATGTAAAGGTTATAAATTTCACCAACCAATTTATCAACATTTGAACACAAATTTGCAATACGATTTAAACCATTTAAATATATATTTTGTATATATTTTTGTATATATTTTGTATATATTTTGTATATATTTTATATATATATATATATATATATATATATATATATATATATATACATATATATATATATATATATATATATATATATATATATATATATATATATATATATATATATATATATATATACATATATATATATATATATATATATATATATATATATATATATATATATATATATATATATATATATATATATATATATATATATATATTGTTATAAAATTTGTTTAAAAATTGCTAAGGAAAATTGAAACAAAAGCATGTACTACTTTAAACTTAAAAGAAAAGATGAATTACTAAGAGTATTAGCTTTGAACTTTATAAATTTTATTTTCTGAAATTATTTGGATTGATTCTTAAAAATTAGAGAAATAATAGCCTTTTAATAGGAATATAGAAGAAACGGATATAAAATAGTTTTTATTAGTACAGAAAAACAGTTTATTTATCATACATTTCACATAAAAACACTGATAAACATGAACTACTGCAAAAGCACATGTTACACATTGTAATATTCAGAAGCTTGATTTAATCAAGAAAAAGAATGTATAGTTTTTTAAAATACAGTGTGTCTATAATTAAATGACCCTACTTTAAAGTTGTCTACAGACGAAACTATTGGTCAGAAAATTGTGAAATTTTGTGACGTACATAATAAAGGAATGGAAATTTGTTTCAGCGAAAAAAAAATTTAGTTCAAAATTTCACCACCAGGGGCTTTTTTAATGAATTACACATTTAAAAAAAGTTTTTACGCTTTATTTTTCTCAGATTCAATAAGACAAATATACAGACTGCCCCCTGAAAAAAATAAAGCTTAAAAACCTATAAAATTATTGGTGTTCGAATTGAATGGACCGTACAAACTCTGAAAAAAAAAAATCCGACTACGACAGCCGCCATTTTTTTCACAGAGTTCAGGGCTAGTATTCAGTGGGCGGTGGCTAAATGCTTAATTTATTAAAAAACGCCCTCTGGTGGCGAAATTTTGAAGTAAATTTTTTTTCGCTCAAACAAATTCTCATTTCTTTATTATGTCCGACACAAAATTTCACAACTTTTTGACCAATAGTTTCGTATTTAGACAACTTTAAAGTAGGGTCGTTTAATTATGGACACCTTGTATATTTATTCCTGACAAATAAACATAAATGTAGCGTATTAATTACTATTAAATGAATAACATTTTGCACTTATCGTAAAAGAAATGATCACGTGCCGCAAAATACAATACTATTCCTATAATAATCAATTCAAAAATACACTGTTCTATTGACGAAAATCAAAGAACTCCTAACGAAATTAATTAGAACGTGCTTCGATGTCATTTGATTCCCGAGTTCGTGTACTATTGGAACTTTACTAACAACTTAATGATAAATTTTGATTTTTTTTTATTACGGAATGTTTGTGTTTGGGGAGCATTCTGCATCAGCATTAGAATTACAATAAGATTAATTATTCAAAGCTAATTATCGGCATTTCCGTTGAGAAAAGTAATTAAATTATAGTGTGAACTTTATTACCCTATTAAAGTTACACAGAATATTAAATGTGCGTAAAAATAGCGCCTTAAATACTTTTCTTTTAGAAGATTGCTACAAACGTGCTTTAAGAATTTTGTATTTTTTTTTTTTTAATCGAGTGATGAAAATGCTTTAGTATTATATGTTGTAAATTCAGAATGTTCAAAAAATGTTTTAGAAATTCTACGATTAACATATTCAACGGAATATTTCATTTTTTTTTTCCTACATGAAAGTAATTTGGTTTGTATAAAATATTGTTTTCTTTATTGACAGTTTTCTTTTATCATCTATATTTTAAATAGAAAAATGCATATTTTTAAAAACTTTTAAAGCATTTTTTACTATTTTTCGGGCAGGTGTTATTGTTATAAAAGTTTCTTCAAAATCATTAAAAAGACTTGGAAAAAATATACTTAGAACTTTATATTGAAGAAATATACACTGCAAATAGAAGCGTCTTAAATTTAGACACATATGTGACTGAAAAAGAATTTTAGACACTTAAGTGTCTTAATCTGAAAATTCAGACATTATAGATGTCTTAATTTAAGATACATAAGTGTCTTACTATGACCATGGTGTAAACGAACTGAGAATAATGTCTAAAATATCCGCAAACGTCTTATTTTAAGACACTTCATTGCTTTAAACGTGTCTTAATTTAAGACGTTTTGATACTTCCGACGCAATAACCACCAGGGGGCACTAGCACTCCCAGTTGCGCATGCGTTTTAGATGTCTTCGTTCGAAGTGGTATACGTTGTAATTCAAACAAAGTTTGTTTTTATGTACGCGTGTATTTTAATTCGTTTTTTGCGAAATGTGAAGTACTGTGATTTTAATTCGTATTGACTTGGATTATTTATTTATTGAATACATACATCTGACGTGTGTGCTCGACATCAAATGTCTCTTAGAAGCTGTCGTCGATACAAGGGCGGGATAGACACAGAACAGAAGTAGACGACGGTTGAAGATTACACCCGGAAATTCTACAAAGCGTGTGCAATGGGCTTAGTGTTAACTCGTATCAATTTATATCAATAATATTGTGTTATTCATCTTCGTCCTGTCGAAGCTGGCAAAAAAAAAAAAGAAACTTTTGTCTGGCGGGTCCTGTTTTTAGGATGAAACATCTCATTCTTTAAATATGGCTAGTCGGATGTATTATGGGATTACCTTTTAAACTGATGAAAGTCTTTCTCCCTCACTGTGGTTGTGGTAGTTTTTAAAATTTCAAATCGAGGAATATTTCTTACCTCTTGCAAACAGCGATTAAAGTAAGTGTTATAATTTCTTTATAGTACTAAAATTATTGTCTTTTATGATTTTATTTATTGTACTAAACAAAATCTTACATGAAATTTAATTAGTTTTGAATCTTTTTGCAAAAAAAAAACACTAATTCTAGAAGTATATATTTTTAAATTTATGACGTTGTCTTTTATTACAAATTATGTATTATTTATTCTCATCTTTTTTCTCAAATTTAAAGTAATAACATCACTAAAAAACAGACATATTTAAAAGTTAAGTTCATTCTCTTGTTTTGTTTTGTTTTCAATATGGCAGTTCTTAGTTTCAATTTCAATGGCTAATGCTTATCTCATACTCGACCAGGAAATAGAAAAAAAAAAAAAAACTTTGAAAGATCTCCTAAAGTTTTCTTACTCCCTAGCTAGGGATTACAATCCCGGATTGAGATCCCGGGATCCCGCTTTAATTTTAACCCAGAAAATCCCGGAATTTTTACTGGAAAATTCCGGGATTTTCGGGATTGCCTTTTTTTTTTTTTCCATTGAACAATATTCAGCTGAAATTAAAAAATATATTTATAAACTTTCGCTTTTGGAAAAAAAAATCAATTGATTTTCATGAAATTTATATATAATTGAAAATGAATGTTTATCTCAAGTATTTCTTAGATATATTCCTAAAGCTATTAAATCTTTTAATGTGTGAAAACTTTTGATTTTGAAACATAGAAGTAAGCCAGACAGGAAAAAGGAAATCATTTGTTTATTTAGATTTCGCTGCATGCGTGGATTCGAAGGTCATTTTCCAATTAGACTTTACTGATAAGCATCGCAAGTTTGTATCATAGTGATATCATGTGCTAACTTTTTTTTTTTTTTTTTTTTTTGGCTTTATTTTGCTTTAAAGATGTCTTGTTTAGTACCTCATAGGAATGATAACAATAAGCCCATGTGGCAATATAAATTTTTAAAAAATCTAATTTTTAAATGATAAGGATTTTTATTTTTTTTCGGGGAGGGGGGGGGGGATTTTGTATGAAATTTTCGTAAAGTTGATACATTAAATCTTGCACTGATTATAATGAAAGTTTTGAACTTTTAGAATAGGAAAAGATTAAAAAACACAAAATATAAATAAACAAAATACCGAAGTAATTTTTTTTCTCAATATTAACCCTTTGCACTCGAGGACTCCGGAGCGGAGCCATTTAAAATTTGTCTTCAAACTCGAGGTCTCCGCTACGGAGACAATGCAAATAATTTTGTGATACCATGTAATCTTAGCTTTTCTAGACAGGTATCACAAAATTATTTGCATTGTCTCCTTAGCGGAGCCCTCGAGTTTGAAAACAAATTTTAAATGGCTCCGCTCCGGAGCCCTCGAGTGCAAAGGGTAAAGTAGAATATTTATTTATTTATTCATAGTTAAATAGCTGTTGTGATTATCATCTGATATATATGTAAAATTGCCTATGTGGCAATATAAATTTTAAAAAAATCTATTTTTAAATTATATGAAGTAGAGTAGGACAAGATTGTAAGAAATATATATATCTATCCATGTACTTTAAAAGCCCTCAATAGCCCTTGCCGCTGAATTTGTCCGATAATCGGAGATGTCTGCTTTTGTGAGGTAAAAATATACAAATATGTATGCCATGCGGATTAAAAAAGTATTCGCTAAATAGATGTTTCAGAATAGCTATTCGGGAATGTCCATTAACCTCCACAACGGATACTCCCGAATACCGGACATCTCAATTAAGATAACAATAATGCAGGGTTGTATTTTTTGCAAAAGAACTTCTTGATTAAAGAATGGGCATACTGGGCCGTGCCCCGCCCCCCTACGATTTTAGTGCCCACAAATTTGATGTGCAATATTTGTAAAGTTTATATTTTAAATCTGTTTCGAAATTCCACTGATTATAATCAATATTTTGAACTTTTAAAGTAAAATAAGATTAAAAATAAAACAAATTAAAAAAATCTAATATTTAGATAAATATTTTTTGTTTTAATCTTGTTCTACTCCTGAAGTTCAAAATATTGATTATAATCAGTAAAATGTCGTAAAAGATTTAAATTATCAGTTTAACAAAAATTGCGTACCAAAATTGGGAGCACCAGAAAAATCAGGTTGTAGGGGCGGGGGGGGGGGGGGGCAGGACCCCAGCCAAATATTTTTCCAGGATTCAACGTGGTCAAACATGGCTACGTATGATGCTTACAAAAAAAAATGGATGCTATTAAGACGTTTGAAGTGTCTGAAATTCAGACACGAAAAGTGTCTGAAAAAATTCAGACATTTTAAAATGTCTGAAAACTGAACACTCCGTTTCAGACACTTAAGTGTTTGAATTTCAGACATTTTAATTTACAGTGTATATAACTTACTGAGAGTATTAGCTTTAAGCGATACATAGTTTAAACCCTTCAATTTTTTTCGGTTAAGCATTGAAATTAATTACAGAAGTTAATAGCGCTGAATATATAGACAACAATTTCGAGCTAATTATTACTTCTAATCATTATTTATCATACTTTTCATATGAAAATACTTATAAAGATGGCCTTAACACTTATTTAAACGAAAAATGTCACGTACTTTAGCTTTTAAATTATGCAATACTAAGGAACGCAGGATGCGTGAATTTATCACAAATGTTAAGAGATTTTTTCTTAGTGTTTTTAATCGCAGAAAAATGTTAAAAATTCTAGGATTAAACAGGGTGGTTGCGAATTGTTCCACTGAAACTGATAATAGGAATTTTAAAATCTAAAATAATTCTTCCAGACTCCTTTGAATTTTCAAGGAGTGTATGTACAATCGTGGAAAAAAAAGTAAACACCCCTTACTAACTCTGCAAAACATTATCGTAGACGAAAGTTACTGGTGCCACACGATTGGTAATAAAGTCTACTTTTAAATGATGTATATAAAATTTGATTAAGGGGCCATCTGCATATTAAAGCGAACTATAACTTTCTTTTTTTTCAATAGTAGTACACAATTTTGACAGCATAAATGAACTCTACACCCTTCAAATAGCCAAAAAAAAATTTATGCAATTCGTACGATATGTTTCCGAGAAATTAATTATTTTGAAACGAGCGTATTTTAGGGACTGTATCCAAATTAAATTTCGGTACTCGATTGTTGACCGAGAGAGCCCACTTCTTGATCAAGGCATCTAAGCGTTACCCAAGCAGTCATTGAAGACTGCTAGATTGCAGGATAGCATAAGAAATTTCAAAATATCTAGTCACTTCTATCATAGACCTTAAATCATCCTTTTGCCGTTTTATAAGCATAATTTAAACTACTTGGAAGAAAAATGTGAAATTTTGGATTTCCATAAAGCAGGACTTAATAACGAAACACCCTGCGCGATCTTTGATCACAATCACCCACTTGTTGCTGGATATGTGCCGTAGAAGATAAAAATAGAGATAACTTTGTCATGGACGAATTTGCGATAGGCAAACTATCACACAGCACGTTTTTCTCCGTTTTCCTCATGAAAAACTAATTTATTAGGAAATATCTGATATTGCTCGATCGAACGTGTGCTCGTTTCATTATTCGTACAGCAAGTAAATTTATTTTAAGGGGTCAGGTAACCTTTGAACCAATAAAATACATGGAAAAGTGACCTCTGTAAGAATTATTGTCTCTTTTAATTAATTGGCTTTTAATTATAAAATTAAAAATGCATGTTAGGAAAGCTTTATTTTATTATTTAGAGTTATTAGAAAAATGTATACACATATAATTTTTTTTAAAGATAATACAATTTTTACGAAAGAATTATTCTTGGATGCATTGCGCGTATGCTTTTTTTCCATTGAATGGCTGAAACAAGCCAAGATTTGTACTTACTCATCATACGTAGTATAAGGTAAGTCTTGTAATCGTTTTAAAAATCGAGAAATTTTTTTGACGGATTTACATGTGTCAGACACTGGAGATTCCGAAAAACATATTTTTAGAAAAAAAAAAATTGCCGTCCGTCTGTGTGTATGTGTGTGTGTCTGTAAAGGCTGTATCTCCCGAACAAATTGAGATTGAGACTTGAAATTCGGTGTGTACTTAGAAATTAACAATGGTAAAAAGCCTATTGAATATCAGTAACTTCGATTATCCGGAACTATTTTTTTCGTACTCTCGAAATATTCGTTCTGATAAAAGGTATACAAAAATTTTCGAAATTGTGTATTTGAAGTAGTGAATCTAAAAGACAATAAAAAACATAAATCAAAAATTAAGTCGATCGTATAATTAGTTATCGAGATATTTGTAATCATATTTTTCACACTTTTCGATTTTTCATGACCGTGTATTTCATTCAAATTTCAATTCAAAGATATATTTTAATTGGAAATGAGACGCTTAATCCAACGCAGTAAACAATATTTAATATGATTATAATTTTTTGAGTTATAAGAATGTATTTTATTTTATTTATTTATTTGTTTATTTATTTTTATTTTTTTTTTTAACGCAATTCGGTATTACTCGATTATCCCGCCGGCCCAAAAACTATCGCCAAATTATAAGATTAAATGCCAATAATGGCTTACCGTAAATGTCAAGCATTTAATGAATCGCCATACCTATAAGGGGTACCATACGGAGGACCCTGTTCTGCCGCGACTTTGTCACCAAATCGCCGATATAGCGCCAAATTTTGCGATCAAAAGTGAAGCGAAATTGGCCGTATCTCTGATATTTCGCCAAATTCCCATAGACTTCCATTGTAAACCTAGCGTTTACTTGCTTACAGAAAATCAACAAATTGAAATATTTTAATGCAACAAAAAGTAATATTAGCTTAAGCGATTATATTAATTATATTTAAGAAAGTCCAAGTAAATTAAATTATGAATAAAGTAACATGATACAATGCTTAGCATGTATCCCGTGTTTTATTTTGTATTTTATATTATGTATATCCATAATGGGTAAGTAATACGGTGGCCCCCAACGACTAGTTTTGATGGGTACAGATATAAAGTGTTTTCAAAATGACCTGCATTAAAAAAAATAAAACTTGTAGATCCCGAGAAAAAAAAAAGGAATTCGGAATATGGAGATTTGTTTCATACAAAAGTAGTCGAGAATTCTTAACTTCTTACTTGATAAACATAATAATAGGTCATTTTGTGCTTCTGTTCGTTTAATACATTCACCGAAAATTTAGTGAAATTCTAGGTAACCGTTTTTCAGAAATTGTGCTCCCAATGCTCAAAATCACTGTTTTAAGAAGATTGACTTTAAAGATTAAATCACCCCTTGATGATATAGGAAAAGCTCAAAGTGTTTTAGACATAGCTTCTCTTCAAATGCGAATTTCGGTATGGGGTTTGTTTTAAAATGTTCCTAAAGAATCTTATTTAATTATAAGCTATTTAAAAAAAAATCGATTTTTGGACGCTTTTAAAGATACCTGACCTCATAAATGGAACCCGTTAAGCAAAACGCAGATCATTTGACAAGTAATCGCCTCCAAGAGTTTTAGAAAGTTTCATAAAGTCTATGAACTGAGAGGAACTTTTTTCCGGGGTTGCGGAGTGAGAGTCGTTCATTTTACAAACAGGTTTGCTTTGTCAGAATCGGAGTCGGCCCATTTGTGAGCGAAAGAGTCGGAGTCGTCCATTTTCCTACCGACTCCGCAGCCCTGCTTTTTTCAGAGCGCGCTCTGATTGGTGGAATTTCATCTGATATCTGTCATAAGAGATATCTGCTGTCATATGGAGCGCTTTCTAATGTTTGGCAGTTGAAAAAACTATTTTTGAGGAAATATCTGATATTGTCTGTAGTATACTACCACGTCTGATCGCATTTTTGACGGCATTCTATGTAGTATAATGTTTAATAGCTTCTTTATAAGGAAGAAAATGAAAGTATGGCTTTTATAATAATTAAACCTCATTAATAAAAGTAAATGTATCATTAACTATTTATATTACATAAATGTAAATTTTACAACCAAACAGTTGTCGTAAAAGGAATAATCACAGGGCGTAAAATACTATTTACATAATCATCGCCTGAGAAGTATTTTCTATTGATGAAAACTGAATGGACACCTAACAAAATTAATTAAAACGCGATTTATCTTCATTTGATTCCAGCGTTTGTGTTTACAGTGAACATTTCAAAAAACGTAATGATAAATCTACAATTTTTTGTTACGAAGAATTTAAATTTGGGAAACTCTATTGGAAGTTAATTATTGGAATTTCGGTTAGGAAAACTGGTTAAAATTAAGATGGTGATTATAACTATACGATATATTAAATATGAGAAATGAATTTTGATACTTTTATTTTAAATGCTACTTTAAGTGCGTTTGTAAGAATAATATTCACTTTTAAATGGAATGAAGGGAATATTTAGATAACATTAATTTTGCAGATTAAAGTGTTTAATAAGTGTTTTTGATAATCCACAAGTAACATCTGGAATAGAATATAATTTTTTTTCTCTCTGAACAGCTTGTTTCTAAAGAAAGAAATTTCACTTCGACGGGCTTAATTATTAAAAGCTAATTATGAAAGTTTCCGTTGAGAAAACTAATTAAAACCGAAGTGCTTAGTTTAATATTTTATTAACGTTAAATTGCTTAACAAATTATGCAATGCTTATTGATACTTTTATTTTGAAAGTAATTATTAAGGTGTTTGCAAAAGTTTTGGATGTATATATTTTCATTTTGACAGCGAAATATCGAAACAGAGTGAAGAAAATAAAAACATTTTTATAAAATTGTTAAACAATTATATTTTTTTCTGTTCATTTTTTGATGAATTTTTCAGTTCCATCATAAATAAGGTATGATATAAGTAGGTAAAAGGATAATGCTCAGCAATTTTTTCCGCAGTGTATAGTGCAATAATTAGATTATGGAAGAAAATATTAAAAAAAAAAATCAGGGTGGTTTGTAATTCACAGTTTGTAGTCACAAATTAATGTAAAAATACATACTCAGTAGTACATAAAAATAAAAAAAAAAAAATTAAAAAAAAAAAAAAATAAAAAAAAAAAAAAAATAAAAAAAAAAAAAAAAAACATTTATTCGCGAATTGTACTTTAAGAGATTAACACTTGCAGTATAGGGGAGGTAGGGGAGGTTTGATACATAGGGAGGGTTGATACATTGGCAATTTTTCTCAACAAATGGCATTAACAGCCATTCTAACACATATGAAGGCTTCTTTTATTTGCTGAAGCCATCATTAGCTGGACTAATCAGTGAAGAATTGACAAGTTTTCTTTTCTTTTAATTTTGAAGGTTTTTGGAATGTCAATATAAATTTTTTTATTGACTGATTTTCTTTCATAACTCTTGTTATTGTGAAGATAATATCTTGTAAGTTTTTTTATTTATAAAGCACATTGTTATGATTAGTTTTACTAGAAAGTAGATTACCATTTTGCAACTGCATTTTTACAAAGTGATTGAAAATCCAATAAGGCATAATAGGGAGAAATGATACATTAGTACTGGGGAGAAATGATACACTTGTGTATTTGAAATTTAATAGTTTTTTTAAAGTTTGCAAACTTATATAGGACTGTAATATTCATTATTGTTTTACAGCAAGAGCTACTGATATTAGTAAGGAAGAACAAAGAGACAATTCATAGACATTATGTAGGTTACATAGAAAAGCAGTGCGATGATAGATCGTTAGTTCGCTTTGCTCGTCATATTTAAGGGAAAAAGTTTAAATGGCCTGAAAGGGAAAATGTTTCTATAATTTACAAAGGGCAAATTGAAAAAACGTTAAATCTACCCCATTTTACTTATCAAAACGATAGAGTTATTAGTTTTTCTTTTAACCATTTCAGGGGCGGTGGTATATTTATGAAACCACTTAATTTTAATTCCCAAATGCCACATTGGCACCAGCATTTTGGTAAAATATTTTCCATTTAGTATGAAAGTGAAATATATCCCTTTTCTTATTTCTAATTAAATTTGTTGGTAAATTCCGGTGCATTCATTTATTCAACACTTTAGCATTGAAAATGCTTTGCCCCTGAAAGGGTTAAAGGAATCTTAAATGGGCTAAATTTATGTTAAATTGTTTGCAAATCAGCAATGTTCACTTCATTTTTCCTTGCAGCTAGATCTCTAGGCGTTTTTTTTTTTATTATTTATTTTCTAAAAAGTGTGTTAATAGGATTGTTTAAATAATAGCAATAGTTTAAATATTTTTGTAAAAAACTTTTCTGAAACAAAAATACCTCAATGTCATTTCGTTTAAAATTTTACTTAAATATTTCAAGATTTATCATAAAAAATTCTCTGACGCATAAATTGAATTGTCTGCATTTTCTTTTTTTCAATTTACATAACAATGTATCAAACCTCCCTTGCTAGTGTATCAATCCTCCCCAGTAATGGGGAGATTTGATATAGTAGCAGCCTTTCAAAATAATTGGGATATACTTTATAAATGACTATTTTTTAAAGTCACGATATTTTTAATAAATGAATAGAAGGTCACTTTATAAGAAAACACGAAAAATTTGTTTAAAAATAGCTTTCTAAGGGTTGTAAAAAATTAGTAAAAAAAAAAGTGTATCATACCTCCCCTACGATATTCGCTGAACAATGTTAAACGGCTAGAAAATTTTCATTACGAATTTATCGTATGTTTTTCCATATTTTTAAATTGTTATTTTTCTGTGGGATAGCTGATGCTGAATGCTAATATGAGAGTTTTCCTGGTTTTGATTTCTGGTGACATTTCATACCGAAGGCACTTTCAATCTCTGCAGCGGACGGGATTGAGGTGTTACGTCCTTTAAAATCTTTCAATATTCATACGAGCAACATTCAGATTTTTTATTAATTACAACCAGAATCTTCAACCTCTAATATTCAATGCAAAAATAAATATTATGGTGCCTAAAACGCTGTTTCATCTACCTTAGTTATACAAAATTTAAAACAGAATATTAATTTCTCTCCGCGAGGTGATTCGCTTCCAAACGATTTTTTTCATTGTTGATTCATTTTGATTGTTATTAGCCCCCGGTATGCTATTTCTTTCTCCCGGCAAATAAAGTGTCGTCTCCAAAAAATAACGTTCCGTTGTATGAGCCAGCCGTAAAACAAAGCAGATGCATTGTACTGTTAAAAACTACTGAATTTTTTTAG
Source organism: Maratus speciosus (assembly GCA_963932465.1). Classification (NCBI taxonomy): domain Eukaryota; kingdom Metazoa; phylum Arthropoda; class Arachnida; order Araneae; family Salticidae; genus Maratus; species Maratus speciosus. Next base: position 324,208,016 of record OZ010791.1, on the reverse strand, counting down.
CTTCTAAGCATCGATGTTTTCTGATGAAACATGAGCTATTATAAACTAAATTTAATTTTAAGCATTTATATTAACATTACAAACACATGAAGGCATATGAATCATTAGACTTTTAGAGGATAAATTTAAAGAGATTTCATATGTGAGTCATTCCATACAAAATTGAGCAAATCAGCTGTGGTAGACATCTCACCGATTTTAATGAAAATCAGCTTATATTTAGATCATATCTATTTATGAATAAATGTGAAATAATAGATTTCATTATAATTATTTAAGTATTAAAATTTACATTAAAAGTTCATGCAAAATCAAGGTTTTGTCTAGATGCTTGAAATTTCAATTTTGATTATTAGCCTTAAGAATGAAAAGACTATATTACAAATTATTTACAATTAGGAATGAATGATAAGTAACAGATTGGCGTGAGTTAGTAATTGCATTTTTATTCCGTAATGAGAAAAAAAATATTTTTTACAAATTTTGAGTGGAAAATGGAATATTTCTGTTGCTCATTTAAGCATTAAGGACCGCTCTGACAAGTTTAATTTTTTTTTACGTTATAGCTAAGAGTATATATCTTAAATATCGAAGCCCCACCAGTGGCCGAGAGGTTCTGCTCTCGAAGCTGGTAGACTGGAGGTGCTGGGTTCGATTCCAATCGCGCCCGTCGGCCTGATCTTTCGGAGTTTTCGTGGTTTTCTTCGAACCTTGGTTCTCCAAGCGTTAATACGGGTCAGGTTCAATTAGAAAGTCCTCCACGGAAGGCACTCCTCCCCTTTTAGGGCCTATATCCCACGTGCTGATATTTGGCCGACATAAATACAACCAACTTAAATATCGAAAATTTCATTCTTGCCTTTTTATTCCTTAATGAGAAAAAATAAATAGTAAAAAATGTTGAGGGTAAAATGCAATATTTCTATCTCTTATTTGAAAGCGAAGAAAAGCTTTTTAAAACATTTAAATCATTTGATATTGTAGATAAAAGTATATATTTTAAATATAGAAGCTTTTAGTTTTGCTTTCAGTTTATTTTTGCCTCAAGAATATTTTTAATTAAAGAAGGAAAAAATGATTCCGTTGAACTAAATATTATATATTAATATTAAATCCAGATACTAAAAATAGATGGCAGCACTAATTCCTTTCACCTTGAAATCGTGCACTATTTTAAGAACCCGCGCGAATTCAAACAGAAATAGCTCATGGAATGTAACAAAAATTACCTTTTTTACCTCATTTTTGCTATCTTAGGAATCAAAAGGCAATCTTGAATTTTTTTTAGAATATCATGGACTTATTGATCTTTATGTTTGTGCAATATTTTAAATGTCGGACATTTCCTTTATTTATATTTTTGCTCATACATAAGAGGAAAAACTATAATTTCGGAATTTTTTTTAAAGTTTCTAAGTTTTTTTTATGATGAAGGAAATAAATGGTAACTTTCAAACTTGGGGAATTTGATCTTCATATGTAATACTACATCAGGCATCTATTTGACAGATGTTTTTTAGTTCCTTTGACTTTTATAACGTTTCTAATTTTCTCAAAATTCAAAAATTTTCAATTTTTCTAACCAATTAAAGATTAAGCATGATGTTACCAGATTATTATTATTAAATAAGTAAGAAGGCAATTTTTCAGAGGTTGCAATATTATAAAAAAATTAATTTCTTTTAAGTAGTTTTCAAGGTACAGAACTTCAAACTCGCAGTTTTGGACGCTTGTACACATGCCATTCTATATCACAAGTTTTTTAAATGTCCATAACAGCTAAAATAATTTATTTTTTGTCAAGATATTTTCCAGAGCTCTATTTAAATATAAATTGAACCTGTGCTTTCAGATTTTATTAAAATCGGTTACTATGTGGCAACGAGTTTTTTTTTAAATTTTTGCTCATTTTACGTGGAATGACCCATGTTTTTTTGATATCGCGTTAATGTTAAAAGTAATTCGTGAAATTTTTAAGGGGGGGGGGGACTTCCACCGCTTGGGGTCGAATTCTTTCTTCGTGTTCTAAGGGCCCAATTTCAACGGAATTTGATTCATTCAACATCGATTATAATTCAGTTGCTTTCTGTATTATGAAAGTTTATCTTAGACTTCAGTTACTAACATTTTCGAACATTAATGGTGGTTTCGTTTTTCATATTCTATGGGTTTTATTATTATGAGAATTGACTCACTAAACTTGGTTTTCGATTTTCTTCTGCAAGTGCGGAACATTTCCGCTACATGCTGCCTTAGGTAATGGGGACCCAGGTCACAATTTTGTTCGGAAAGAGATTTGATGCGAATACACTAGACGCAGGGGAAAGCAATGGGGTCCCCGAAATTAGATTCATTTAAAAGATTTTCAAAAGACATAAAATCATACAAACTTTATTTTTGCTTAAGATTATTATAACCGGCCCCAGGCGATGCCTGGCGGGTCAGCTAGCAAAAAATGTAATTAATTTTATATAAAAATATAATTAATATTTCGACAACAAATGTAGTAATATTGGAAAAATAAGAAATTACAGGAAACATGCATGACGCCATCGTGTGTTTTCATTCAAAGAATTGTGTAAATAAAGCATATAGGACATGGGAGATTTCACAAGCAAGTTCTAAATAAATTTCAATAAAGTCTAAAAATGAGGTAAAATTAAAAAATAGTTGTGAAAAAGGAAATGTACCACCTGATGCTATTTTAATCACTATTTATCGTAGTAAAAGAAAGATATAAAGTGACCATCATTGAATAAGCGACTATCATCTGGAAATAATGTATTCTTTTCGATAATGAATGCGTTTTTTTGCATAAGATATATTAAATAGTTATATATTAAGATCTGTGCAGACATAATAGTGCCCTGATAGTAACTTTAATTTTGACACTTTATTTAAGCTCATGGATCAAACGAGCCTACACTGTAAAAAAAGACGTTCCTTTATCTATGAAAATATAATCTAACCACAAACGAAAATAAACAATAATCTCTTCCAAGTTACGGTGATTCCAAAAAGCGTTTTTAACTTTAAAAACTTTAAAAAGCAATATATTTTCTAGATTTAAAGATCATTTATGAAAAACAATGCTTCTTTTGGCTCCACTGATTTATTTTCGTGAATTTCAAATAGTTTTATAGTATATTAATCGTTTTTCCCAAACTTTATTATTGGTTTTAAGGATGCTATCAATTCTCAATTAAACCTTTTCAGGTTCATAACTGAATTTATACATTCATGAACTGATAATGTATCATATTTGATTTATAAAACACGGTTGTTTAGCGTAAAAATGTTTATTTTCGAATTGATAGCATCCGAAAAGCCTATATTTTGTTTGTAAAAGTGTTTATTACATGATATAAGCAACTCCGAAATTACACAAAACTTCTGTCCAAATTACACTTAAAAATTTATTATACCCGTCAAAACAGTTTCAATGATTATGGCCTATTGATTCGTACATTAGGAAGTAATTGAGATTAATACGGCCAAAGCTATTAATTTAGCTACTCGGTGCTTTCAGCGTTCCTGGAAATGTAGCTACAATTAAGCTACAAATATGCACCAAGCGGGATCTTTTCACTGACATATCCTGTGGAAGATGTTATTCGTATTTCGCTTGCTTATAGAGTGGCCGTTGTAAATTTACTTTCTTTTCTTTTAGTTACCGAATCGGAAAAATGTAATGTACTGATGAATCTGTTAGTATTTTAATTTCTCTTCAATGATATCTGATAATATTTTTCAAACCAATAAGCTCATTTGCTCCAAGAATTATTTCGTTTTCTTTAAATTCAAATTCTTAATTCTTACCACTTCTTTCAAAAAATGACTGTTCGTCTTAGTAATACATCTTTTATTAAGGTATTAAATAATGCAGATATCAATAATTCAAAAAACTGGTAGAAATCAACCAATCTAAAAAAAAAATTACGCAACTGAGAACACTGCCATGCCAATACAATTGCACAACTGGGAACACTTTAATGCCAAGAAGTCTTGCTATTCGGATAATATGAACTAATGGTGAGACAAGAATCACAAATTGTTTCAGAAACCTAGCTGCAAAGAAAAATGGCCACTACGAACGAAGCAAGACTAAACCAAGATTTAAAATTTTGAACAGTCATAAAACATTTATGTTAATTTTATTGACGATTAAGGTGACACTTTCAAACTTTTTCAAGAACAAGATTTTGTGATCAATATTTTGAAATGATAAATTCGATTTTTTGGGATTATATTATTTGCATTAAATTTATTTCAAATAGCAATAAATTTATGCTTATGAAAATAACCAACTTATGTCTTTTTTTATTGACTTTTTGATTAAGTGTTGTAAAATGGAGAGTAAATGGATTTACTGAGAAAATTTGGAACGTGGCCTGACTTTCACTGTCGGTTTTACTTAGATGTTCCACAAATTTTCAAAGTTGAAAGATAAAATCAAAAGTTAAGGGTATTTTTTTTCAAAACTTAAAGAAAAAACACAGTACTAATAACTGCTTGTTTTCATATTTTTTTCTTTTTTTTTTTTTTTTTTTTTTTTTTTTTTTTTTTAAACTTGACCGTAACAACCACAATTTTAGTTTGAAAGAAGAGTTGCCATCTAAATATAAAACTTAGTTATTTTATTATATTTTGACAGTGATACAATCATTAATTACAATGGAATTAAAGTTTATTTATATTTTTAAATGATGCGTGAAGTAGCGGCTTGGTAACTAGAAAAAAGTAACTAGTAGTCTTGAGTATATCAAAATTACATTTAAAATCATATGTTACAAATTTCCGCTTAATATAAAATATTTGTTAATAACTCACTTCAGTTCTAAAATTATTTACCGTGCGTAAATTCACATTTATTCAAACAAAACAATTTGATTTTAACCCTACTAAGTCTTTTCAATTCTACTTGAAGTCACCTTAAGTTGTTTGAAACATGTTCCAGTGTGATTAATATACGCTGGACCTAAAATTCAGCCAATTATCCTGAAGTCTTTAATTAAATGTCGTTTTCTCGGCCACAGCGAAACTTTTACATGTTTTCATCCATTTCTTTTCTTTCTTTCATTCTTTTTTTCCCTCAAATTTTACATATATATTTTCTTTCCTTGAGTTCATTCGATATCAGAAAGTTAGAGTTCAACAGAAAAGGTCCGTACTTATATGCAGCTTTTAAGGTATATTTTAGGAATAAACTTTATTTACTCATGCTTATGAAGCCTTCACTGTAAAAAAAAAGACCAGATTTACTGTAGGAATTGGAAAAATAGTTGCCGTTATCGTACCGGAAAAATTTCCGTCCCAGCTCGGAATAAAATCAGTAAAATCGGAATAAAATCTGTAAAATTGGAATAAAATCCGTAAAGTACCGTTTTAATGAATGTTTCCTTTTTTTTTACGGATTTTATTCCGAGCTGGGTCGGAAAATTTTCCGGTACGATAAGGGAAACTATTTTTCCGATTCCTACAGGAGTACTGTTCGGATTTTTTTACAGTGTTACACATCCATCGGGGTTCTTATTATCAAGATATATTTATGAATTTCTATTGATTTTTAGAAAAAAATTGTTACTTATTGTTAGTAATTAACTATTCTAATTATAAATTCTTCGAAAAAGTACTGATAAAACTTAAAGAAGTATTCCTTTGCACAGGTTTTGAACTCTTAAGTACTTTTACTCCAAATATTTTTAAAACTTTTTATAACAAAACAGAATAACAGCAAATAAAGGAGATTGCTTTAGTTAAACAGTTAATAATATGTGGATCGTTGTCATTTACTTTCATCTATTTATTTTTTTCACGACATAAGAAGAAACAAACAAAAAAAAATATCATGATTTGTGTTCTGCTTAAAATTCACCACAGCGTTAAATAATACGAAATCCTGAGAAGAAGACGAAAATGCATTTGGAGAAATATAAATTATTCATAAAGAAAATAACATCCTTTCTTTAGTTTCATTGTTTCTTTAACATTTTTCCAATTTAGTGACAGACAAAAGGTTCCTAATTTATATTATATTTATACCTAGATTATAGATAATAACACGAAGTTAAGGCTATTTTATACAAATAGTATTAATGGCAAGAAATATTTTAAAGTACTTTATTGGATGGTATCTGGTAAGCAGAATTCCGATAGGTTAAAAATGCATAGAATTGGACGATACTTAGTTTAAATTAATTTTAATTTATACTAGGGAAAAACTATACAATAGGAACATTTTATTGAAAGATAAAATATTAAATTTAAAAAAAAATCAAAAAACCAAACTGCGTAAAAAGCGAACTAATTAATTATTTCTCATCAATGTGAAACTATTTTTTATATTACTTACCTATTTTTTTATTTACTTCTTTTGATGACTTTTAAGTTGTGTTTAATTGTTAGTTCCTATCTATAAACACTGTATTGATGAGGCCTATAGATGTCTATGAAGGTTAGAGTTGCAGTAAAGCTAGAGATCCTACCTACACAACTTCCAGGCTGTGTAATATTTAAACGGAGCTTCTTACTGTAAAATAGCAATGAAACATCGTCTTCAATTTGAAAGACCTATCCAATGATATGCCACTCAACATGGTGCGTAAAAAAGTTTTTTCGTTTCTACCGCAATTTTGTATTTTACGGCCGGCATTTTGAATTAAAAGCAAAACCTAGCCTATAACCATCGGACGGTTAAGACGAATTCACAGAGACCTCATTCATTGAAATCCATTCAGCCGTTGTTATGTTGCGAGGGAAATCCTCATACCCAGAGATATGCGTGAAACAAATAACCCTTCTTGGCAAACGGGTAATAACATACACTGAAACACAAAAATAGCTTCACGCGCACTAAAAAATACAGGATGATTCATAATGAATGGGCCAAAAAAGAAAAGCGCAGTGTGACTGCCGTAATGGGTTTGTTCAGCCGAGACAAATTTTTTCTGAGACTACAATTATACAAGTTTTATTTGGCAACAGGGAAAAATCATAGAATGACGAATTCGCCGCTAGAGGCGCTGTTAAACAAAATGTCGTCCATGCAGGAGAAAGCATACTGCGTTTTCGAATATGCCAAAACCTCCTCGGTAACTGTTGTGTAAAGACATTTTCGCACGAAATATCGTACACAACCACCGCATCGGCATAACATAAGCAGGTGAGTGAAGCAGTTCCAGGATACCGGCTGCTTATGCAAGAACAAAAGCCCAGGACGAAAAGAAACAAAACCCGAAGTGGTTGAAAGAATTCGTGAATGCCCTGCAATTTTTTTCTCTGGGGCTTCGTGAAAGACAATGTGTTTGTGCCTCCACTTCCTCAGGACTTAGAGGAATGGAGCAGCGGATAACTGCAGTGTTGAACTCCATCACAGAGGATATGCTATCATGAGTGTGGCAGGAGCTTGATTACCGTGTAGACATTTGTCGTGTCACCGGAGGGGCACATATTGAACACCTGTAGAAACTTGAATAAATGTAGTTTTGAGGTAAATTTGAATTTTCTAAATATATTATTTACAACGTTCACAATCATGTTTTATTTTTGTCCCATTCATTATATCACCTTTATACATTCACACACATATGTATAATATACATTGTATATGTGTGGGTGTGCATATATAATTTTTCAACTAAATATTAATAAACATGAATGAAGTGAGAAAGATGAATAGATGTAGAATATATGGACAAAAGTCATGCATATTATATTCAACATCTAATGCATGTCATTAATTCCTCTTAGTTTTATAATTTAATTTCGTTTATTCGATAAATTAGCGTTTATATGTATATATGTATTGATGATGATATAATAATAATATATACATATTTGAACTCGGTTAATATGACTCCTTTGATTTTAACCGGTACTCATAATAACTGCGAAAATACTAAAAAACTTAAAAGCATACAAATAATTAAACTATTTTCTACTGTTAAATGCTCTAACTATCTCAACGTTAAAATTAATGTGTCCAAGAAAAAATAACGCTACGTTAAGTTTCTACTAATTTTCACGGCTCAATTTTAGATTTTTTTTTTTCAAACAAATATAGGATTTGATACAGCAACTTATTGTCTTTTTATACAAGAAAGAATATTTTATCAGGTATGTATTCATAAAATGAAGTGGCATGATTTCTTGACCAATGCTATTTGGCGTACGCCATGCAAACAAAACTATAAAATAAGTTGGAATAATGCCATGCAACCTATCCAATTCTAAAAATAAACTCTGCAGCCCTAGAAATTGACAAATTTCTATTACCAGTAATTGCGATATCAGGATGCAGTAATAATCATTTTATATTTTATTCTTCTGACATAAAAAAAATTAGCAGCATTTAGGACATACGAATTTCTCTTTATCCTTTTTGGCTTTCAACAATGCAAATAATGCTCTCAATAATGAAAAAAAAAATCCTTCTTCGAATGTAATTCCAGCACTGAAAAGAATCAACCGGAGTAATTCCGCCAGTGGATGGCGGGCGTTATTACCCCGGTGTAATTATTGCGCAGTATATTTTAAACCACAAACTTCATTGCGAACACATCTAAAATTTTCCACAACATTTTTGAAAGTACATCAAATACACTACAAATTTGTGTAATAAAAAAGTATTTCCTAATAAATATATAAAATTCAGATCACAGAACTTAACTCGCAAATTTTACATCGGGCGTTGACTCTTTAGTTCTTCTTCCAGCAATAAGGTCTACAAATGGAACAAATTGACATTTAGCGGTTTTTTGTATTTCAGATGACTCGGAGCCCTTCTGCGCCTGAACCTGTAGATGCCATCTCCCGGATTCCTTCATAATTACGCGTAATATGAGTACTTGGCTTTATTACCCACCCTAGCGTTATTACACCAGGACACCTTATATCACAAAGTTAACATATAATTCATTTCATAATAACATAAAGTTAACATAAAATACACTTACCATTGCTAGTGCCATTTTCTTTAATCAAAATCACAGTACAAGATAAAATCTCTCATGAACTAGAGATTCCAAAGTATTACATGAACGACGTACAGTAAAGAAACTGATCGCTTCTCTTTTTTTTTCAAGAAACTTTGCTGATATTTAAAATAAGTAAACAAATAAAGTTTTTCTTCTGTGCTTTTTACTTTCTATTCGTGAATTGTAAATCTTACATAGAAGCGTTATTTAAAACGTCTTTATCTCTTTCCTTATTTTTTTCATACTAATAGATCTCCGGACATTCCTTTATATCTCCTTGGGCTCAGGAGCCTGAAATGTTGAAATTCTGTCTGAAGAAACTGATAAATTACTATAGGTTCGCAGACAGTTATAACGTAGAAATTCCATTATCTAGAGTCAACAATGCTAAACAAGAATAAGATTATCTACACTGCTCAAAACAATTATTTTAGCACATGGTTTTGACGAAATTACGCACATATTTACACCGATAAGTAACGTAAAATAGAACATCCATAATTTAAAGTGTTGTAGAAAACAGATAAAGAAAACTTCACATGTATATTAATGTTATGACGTCAAAAACTAGAAAAAGGAGATAAGTGCAGAAATCGGGATTTTGCAGAAACGTCTGTTTCACTGATTCAGTTGTAAAATTCAATTGCTCAGCTTGTGTTTTGAGAAAGGGTGGCTTAAAAATGTCACAACAACATGATTTACCGAAATCCATAACTTGGTGTGTTATCGGGACAGTTGAATTTGGGGAAACACAACGAAGTGTAATGGACGCTGTAGGAGTCGAAAGAAGTGTCCATGAAAGGCTGTGAAATCGATTCCAAGACACATGGAATGGTAGTCATCGATAAGTGCAAGGTCGAAAATGGGCTAACACAGAAACTGATGACTGATATATCCTGTTAACAGCTCGTCGAGACGGACAAGGTTGTCCAGCCAAACAGTCCGAAATAGGCTTCATCAGGGTGGTCTCAATGCACGTAAGCCAATGGTATGTATTCCGTTGACCTCAAGCCACTGTGCGGCACAAAGAAGTTGGGAAACTGAACATCGAGTTTAGAGGCAACGCTGTTAGAGTCAAATTCTGTTTACAGACGAGTCCCGATTCAGTCTGGATGTGACATCTGATGTGTTTTGGCATGGAGAGAAAGAGGCACTCAAAATAATCCCACATTCGTTCGTGAAAGATCACATTACAGACGAGGTGGGTTGATGCTATTGGCTGGAATTAGCATAGGTGGACGTACGGGCCTGCATATCATTCGGAATGGCACTTTGACGATCCGAAGTTATATAGACGAGATACTGAGACCTCATGTCGTATTTTATGTTGCAGAAATTAGTAATTTCTTTTTTTTCCATGCATGATAATGCCAGACTTCATTTAGTTCGTCTTGTGGAAAACATGCTTGAAGCTAAAACAATACAACGTATGGAATGACCAGCATGCTGTCCTGACCTAAATCCGATCGTTCATGTTTGGGAAATACTCAGACGACGCATTGCTGCGAGACTGAGGCCTTCTTTTACTGTCCGGGGCTTGGAGATTGTAGCAGTGAAACAGTATTCCCCAAAGTCAGTGGAACAGTATCCCCCAAAGTCTTATCGATAACCTCATCGCATCCATGGAAAACAGATGTGCAGCAGTCTTAGCTGTTCGAGGAGACCACACGTCATATTAAAAATCTTGCATCCTTTCTAAACAATACTTATTTTATCCATTACATGAAAACAAATTGTTGCCTTAAACCATCTTTTCATGTTCTTTTGATCTTTTCAAAGAATAACAGCTCCCTTACAATTTTTTTGCGTATTTTGTTTTCTGTATTGTGCATTGATATACGTGTACTACCTATATTATGCCCATACATGGCTGTCTTGCACTGTTCTCTTCACTTTTTTGCTTGCTCCCCTAATTTTTTTGAGCAGTGTATAAGGAAGGGAAGATACTAATTCTAACTTACATTTCGCTGAAAATCATATTGAGATAAACACATATTTTGCTCGTAGTAGCCGTTATCCTGCATTTGAAACTCAGAAAGCACCATGAAAATCTTAATACAATTAAATTAATTAACCTTTTTGAATGACCTCCTTGCTCGTTTTAACCATGTTCACGTTTTAGCCGTACTCGTATTAGACAATATTTATGGGGGCGAGACTCCATACATAACTCACAACTCACTTTTAGGACGAACACTGACATTTATTGAGACGAATACACGCACAAAAAATACAGATATAAACACTCTTCTCGTTCTTTAATTAGCTTAAAGTCTATAATTCAGGACGTCGTTGAATATATTTCTGAGATTTTCTTACGTCGTGTAAATATTCAATCTTATTTCTCCGAAATATGTTCTGTTCTTTTTTAACAAAACCTTCCGTCGTCGAACTCATTTCGTTCTCTTTACCTCTTCTGCATTTCCACTTCACACAGCTTCGTTAAGGCTCGTTTCCTTTTTAATCTCGAAGCGGAAAATACGGGGAGACACAGTCTAATGCAGGTGTTGCTTGCGAAATCTCCACATATATATACAGGGTGTTCCAAGATTTTTGTTACAAACTTTAAGGGGGGGGGGGGGGTTAGAGGACATCACAAGGATTAAGATTTTCATAGAAACCCATGGTCGGAAACGCTTTCCTAGCGCGGTCATGACGACACAAAACACAAGAAAGATAGGACACGAATAAGAGGAGAAAGCATGTTTATTATCCTTAGTACAGCAAAAAACTAAGAAAAGAAACATTAAAGAGACAACGGTCTTCATCAAAATAGGTATTCAAAATTACGACACCGGGCCGTGATGCATGGAAATTCATCTCCTGCGCATGGAAGATCTAATGTTCTGGAAAATACCAAGAGTATCTCGGACTTCTCCATCAGGTGCCACGATGTGTGCAATAAGTTTCTCAATACTTTCCAGCATTGTCTCAGCATTTTTGCAGCACTAAGAATAATAAACATGTTTTCTCTCATGTTCGTGTCCGTTCTTTCTTGCGTTTTGTGTCAGCACTACTGTGCTAGGAAAGCGCTTCCGACCATGGGTTGCTATGCAAATCTGAATTCTTGTGATGTCCTCTACCTCCCCTTAATGTTTGTCCCAATAATCCTGGGAAACCTGGAATATCTTATAAAGTAGGTTTTGGAATCGTGGAGGTTGTCATTCTTACTTACAAATACACAGTTCGTGCGTATTCTTCTTTATTGGGCGTAGAGGAACATATTAGACAGGAATCCGAGCAATCCAGTGCGATATCTTGGCGGGATCATTTCACAGAAATCCTAATCCCGTGTCTCCTTACAAGGACTGCTAATCGCAGAGTGCCTGGTATCTTACAGTTTTTACGAGAAAAGAATCACTTAGGCTATTTGTTACAATTTATATTTCAGACGGTTTTATATCAGATGCTAGAGAGTAATCTTGGATAATTGACTTTCACTTTAATATATGTTAAGTGTTCATGGTCTCCTAGACTTAAAAATTTATAAATATTTGATAATTGGATCATGTGTTGCGATTTACTTCTGAGTTTAATTGGGATTTGAAGTAAACTTTTGAGAAGTGCTGACAATATCGAAAATATGTCTTCACTTGATATCTCTTTATGGGATTAAACGATTTGAAGTGTTACTTGGGGCAGATACAGAAATTTATTTAGCATCTAAGGTGAAAAATATATTAATTAACAAAAAGGTATAGAACATCTTATCGATTTTATAACATATACAGGGTGTATCTACAAAAGTGGGCAAAACTTTACGGGGTGATAGAACGTAGCTATAGGAGCAAATTTTGTCATGGAATGTATGCTCGGAACAAAAACGGTGAGAAGTTAAAAGGTAGTTTTCCACTGTCTCAGGGCATTTGATTGTTCGAGATGGCCCCATAGCTTGGCCTCCAAAATCGCCGGATCTATCGTGTTAAGACTTTGTTCTGCGAAGCCATATGGAAAGACTAATCTACGAGTGCCCCACTGAAACCGATATGGATCTAGTCGCCAGGATTGCCGCTGTTGCCGGCGATATTCGGGAAATGCGTGGTATCTTCGCAAATGTGCACCAGTACCTATCCCGCAGGTGTGAAGCGTGTATTACAGATGGAAGAAGATCTTTTCAGCAATTTCTATGCGCATGCACGTTGTTTACATTCCTCTTAATAAAATATTTTCGGAAGTATCTCCTCTCATTCCTGTGTTATTTCTATAACTGCGACTGTGGGTATCTACCTTTTAACTTCTCACCGCTTGCGTTCCGACCATACTTTCTATGACGAAATTTGCTCGTATAGCTGCGTTTTATCACACTGTAAAGTTTTACCTCTATTCAGATACACCCTGCATACATAGGAATTTTCAAATAGAAATAATTAACTATGTATGAAGTGATAGAGATAAACAAATGTAGAATTTCCAAAAAAAAATATCCCCTTCTATCTCTTCCACAAATTATCATGCAAAAATGCGATTTCTATGAATCGATTACTAATAACGTTTACTACTTAATGCTTTCTTCAAATTTTGATCCATGAAAAATCCATGATCTATTCCAATGGATATAACCCACAGGTTATTCATAAATTAATCGAGAAGTTCAAAAGTTATCCCCAAAGCGCTCAGTTAACTCGTCCTACTTATAGAAAAATTTCTTATATTCCAGCATTGTTTGAAAGATTAAAGAGAATTTTCAATAGATTCAGAATTCTTCTTGTTGCCTCCCCCTCAAAAAATCTGTTTGCAGCTATTACCAGAAAGCAAGATCCTCTACCAATTTTATTCCATCCTGGTGTTTATGAAATCCCTATTCAACTCAATACTGGTCTATTAACTTCATATATTGGAATGACAAAACGATGTCTGTTTGAAAGAATTAAAGAACATAAAAGAGATTTAAAATTCAATAGACAATCTACAGCTTTATCTAGATAAGCATTTAAAGGCAGTGTCAAGACAGTTCAGTTTGACAATGTAAAAATTATCTCTAAATATTCCAACCCACTTAAAGCCCTTGAATCCATAGAAATAAGTTTGAGAAAAAACGGAATATGCAATGACAATATTTCCTTTCAGATTTCTAATGTTTGGTTGAATATTTTAAAAGAAGTACATTCGTAATGTTTATTTCGGTTTTTCCTAGTATCTTATTGTAGTGTGTTAGCCTACCAACAGATGGTGCCATATCCAGTGCAGTACTGATTTTGGTTGTTTTAATGATTATTTACCTAAACGTTTTCAGTTGTGATGTCGTGAAAGTGACTGTGCTGTTTGAAACTTCGTTTCGAGAAGGTCAAGGACTCTCTCCCCTGATGATGGCTCGTTAGAAAGAGCACGAAAGGTTGGGAATAATTTGTAATGTGTTTTTAATATAGTTTTTATTTACATGTACTCTGATGAGTATCGTAAGATTTTTAATTATTAAATTTTGACAGCGTAAGTCCAAGTTTTTCTTATTATATATTACATTCTTTATTTTTTACTTATAATTGCCTAAGTTTCACTTATATTTTATCCTTTTCTTGAATTAGTAGATTGGAATTTTTTGTGGCGGTTTCACAGCCCGGTGACGTACTTTGGCGAGCCTGGCGTGGTTTGGCGCTCAATTAACCATACTGTTTTTAGGAACTGTCATACACAGCAATTAGACAAGTATTGAGAAAAATCTGTTTTTTTTTTAATAATCACTTCTCCAACTACTTCGATATTATCGCAAAAAAACTCAAAACAGAGCTTCCATCTGATTTTTTTTAACTATCTAATTTCTTTTGTGATGCAATGCAGACTTCTTTGGATCTGTAACTATAAAGGATAATTTGCGATTATTACCTGCCTTCAGCTAACGAAAAAATAAATTTTAATTTATTAATTTGTATTTAAGTCATTACAATATTAATATGTCATATTTTGTATTATATCAATATTATATTAATACTAGAAAGGTAGCCCGTCAAAAATGACGGAAATTTAGATATAAAGATATATACAACTCATGTGCAAGAATATGAGTTTTTTCGCTTGTTCCGCAGTGATAGATGAAAATAACACACTTTAAGAACGAAACACATTTATGAAAAACTGTGTACAGTAGAAGACCACTAATCTGCACAGTTTGTTTCCAAGTATTATGCAGATTTGAGGCTTTTTGCGGTCATGTCTCTTCTATCTTTGTTTACATTTTTTTTAATTCATATATTGGACAATTTAGATTGTTGAGCCTTAAAAATAAATAAATAACACACTTGAAGTAAGGTTAAAAACTATTAAATTATCGTATACGATTTCATGAAATGGTATTATATAGTATTATATGTGTGTGCTTCACGATCTTGGTTACGACGTTGGCGAAATTGGCTGCAACTTGTCATAATCCCAATAGTGTGGGCCGCTATAACAAAAAAATAACCAGTTTTTAGTAAAATTTCTGATATAAAGTAGCTTTCAAAAACTTGTGTAAAATTGCAATCCGTTCTCGTGTTATGTCAGCCCTAGGAATAATATTTCTAACACTGAAGATTTTCCATGTATATATGGAATTTAGATAAGCTTCTCCAAAAGAAAAGTCCTGAAATGACATTGTAATTCCTCTAACTTCAAAGTTTAATCGGGCATGATGATGAGTACTGAAATCTAATAAATACAGTTATTTTGAATATTACAACAGAATTAAACAGTTAAACTTATTTAACTTAAACCCGCTGTTACTTCCCGATGTTATTTTTTAGTATTAAGAAAGAAAATTATTTAAAATTTTCAAATCATGCATTTATGATTTTTTTCCGTCTTTAATAACTAAATAATGAAAAAATAGGCTTTTGTTCTGAGCTCATAAATATGACAATAAAATAATGTAACTAAGAGACATTGCAAAATTAAATCTTTGTGATTACAAACCATAAACAAACGATACCGCCAAATTTTACCTACTATGACGTCATTAGAGTATTGCCCATTGATTGTTGGAGAACTTACTTTGTGAATGATTACCTCAATGATTTAATATTTTTGACGTTTCACGATGAATGAATCACTTGTGTTTATTTAGGTTTATGGAATGAGATATTAAGCTGTGAAACTAATTTCAATTGAAGTTATCCAAGGATATATGTATTTTTAATCGAAATTAAAAACAATGCTTTGATCTCGAAATAAAAAGGGTACAGATGTCATATTCGCCCCATATTGGCGCGATTTTTTTCTGTCGCCAATATCATATAGGCAACAGGTACTTAACTCTCGCAAAGTGTCGTTATTTTGCTTGATG
Source organism: Maratus speciosus (assembly GCA_963932465.1). NCBI lineage: Eukaryota > Metazoa > Arthropoda > Arachnida > Araneae > Salticidae > Maratus > Maratus speciosus. The sequence continues at coordinate 324,191,786 of OZ010791.1, read as the reverse complement.
TGGTAACCCGGATTATGTTGTTTATGCTGTTGATGTTTTCGCCAAATTGGCAACCGAAAAAAATCGCGCCAATATGGGGCGAATATGACATCTGTTCCATAAAAAGTTTTAGTTTGTATAATTTGTTATATCTGTTAATTATTTGTTTAAGTACTTTTCCTTTATAGCGCATTTTTAAAAAAAGCTTGGCGCGATTCGGGCATCAGAAAGTGAGATATGTTGCGAAAATATGTAAACAGCTATGAAAACAAATCTAATGAACTTTTATCTTTGTTTATATATGCACTTATATGCATAAAAAAATCGTTTATAAATATATATAATTTTTTTTATATACAAATTACGGCACAGATTTCAGATATGAACCGGGATACCTAACTGGCGCCAAAATGGTGTTATTTTGCCTGCTATGGTAACCCGGCTATTGTGTTTTATTTATTAATAAATTGTTTATTTACTTTTATTTTCTGTTTTTTAATTATATAAACTGCTTTGTTCTATAGTTATTATTCAAACTTTTATTTATAGTTATTTCCTTTTCAAAATGATAGCAAATAATTGAAAAATATATAAGTAACTGGTATTCGAAAGCGAGATTTCTGCCAAATTGCCGTCGTAGAAAAATCACGCCAAACCCCATGCGTATATGACATCTGTCAAAAATTACTTCTGTTTCTTTATAAAAATGGGTAAATAGCTTTTTTTATATTAAATTGTCGGCACGGATGTCATATACGCCCATATTGGCGCGATTTTTTTTTTTTTGACGCCGAAGTCATATACGCACCGGTTACTTAACTGGCGCCAAAGTGTCGTTATTTTGCTTGTAATTGTAACTCGAATGTTGTTTATGCTGTTGATGTTTTCGCCAAATTGGCGTCGGAAAAAAATTCCGCCAATATGCGGCATATATGACATCTGTGCCAAATTGTATACATATGGAAAAAATTGCTTGTGAGTATGAAGCAGTAAATAGGTTGCCAGAAAATACGTTGGCAAACTTTTTTCTCGCCAAGAAACTTTTCTCCGAAGTATTGTACATAAGCAATGATTGCTAGAAATGCATTTTTAATTATGATATGCGCTTTTATGTTTCACTACATTTATGCATACTATACTCTGTGTATAAATGCTACAGTTCATATGCAGGGCTACACAAAAGAATTCGTAAAGGTTACTGAGTATGAGAGTAAATTGCCTAAAGGTGGTTTTTAAAGGAGTAATGCATTTTTACGCTGAACTGCATTTAGTTTCCTAAGAAATGTTTGTAGAATATAGATAAAATGATATACATGGTCACGCAAAGAATTGGATACATAACCGCCTATGTATGATAATATCTGGAAATGTGATTTCAGTAGTTTTAAGAGTAGTTTAAATTAAATTTTAGCTAAAAAGTGGCATGTAATAACGGTACTATTGGCTATGGGCGCTAACTGCTGAAATCAATTTTTAATTTTTTTTATGCGTTTTCTAAAATGTTTACTTAGTTATCTTGGTACTTCTTAGTTATCCCGTCGACCAAATTACTGTCGCAAATTGTAAGATTAATTGCCAATAATGGTTGCCATTAATTAATTAATTAAATACCAATAATGGCCAATAAAACCATTAATTCGACGTTTTATTTGTATTTTTATTAATGTTTTACTATTGATTTGGCGATTTATATAATTTCGCGAAATTGGTCGACGGGATATCTAAGAAGTAACGTTATCTTATTTACCTTATTTCCCTAAATAACGAAGTTTTGTTAAAGCATTTAGGATGTGTTGGAAAGTGTTTCATATTCGCATGCTTAACGCATGATTTTTCTTTCTTCTTTAGTCTTATTTTGCATTTATTTTATTCTTAATTTTTTAGTCTTTTACTGCTTTATAGAAACTTTGGCACAGTTGTCATATACGTTATGATATATTGGCACGATTTTTTTCCGACGCCAATTTGGCGAAAACATCAACAGAATAAACAACAACATCCGGATTACCATATCAAGCAAAATTACGACACTTTGGCGCCAGTTAAGTACCCGTTGTGTATATGACATTGGCGTCAGAAAAAAATCGCGCCAATATGGGGCGCGTATATGACATCTATGCCGAAACTTTAATATTTAATGTTTAAACTCTTCGCTCCACTCCCCTTGCATATAGTACACACTATAACACGTATAGCGCAAAATAATAGACAGTTTGGTACTTTTCCACTGTAGGGGCTTTGGCATTTTTTTAAAAAAGCTTGGTGTAATTTGGGCATCAGAAAGTGAGATTTGGGTACTTTTCCGTTATGCGGACACCATTGTCGCCAAGCGTAATAGTTGGCGCAAAATCGTGAATTGAAGCATTTGAAAAATAAAAGAAAAACCATTGTCGATACTAAAGTGAGCATTTAAAAAATATAACATTTGAAAATTCCAGACTTTTACGAACTATTTCATCAAATCACAAATATATACTTAAAATAAGTGAACAAATAACTGCTATAAAATAAAGCAATAAAATAAAACTCATATTAAACTGCTGGTATAAAATTACAAATATCTTTTAGGATTTTGAAATAATTGGCGTATTAGCATACATTTTGGCATGGTGTCCGTATAACAGAAAAATATCGAGATTTGTTGTCAAATCATATAAACAGCTATGAAAACAAATTTGATGAGCGTTTTTGTTTGTTTTATATGTATACTATTGATGTTTTTATGTACCAATTACATCTGTTTCTGTATAAAATTAGAGAAACGGCTTTTTTATGTTAAATAAATCGTATAAATATCGAAAAAAATGCGTGTGTATATAAAATGAAACAGTGAAGAGGTTCCCGGAAAATATGTTACCAAATTTCCTTTTTCGCCAAGGCACCTATACTGGAAAAGTACCTAAAGCACATTAAAATCGCGCAGTTGGGAGCTCACACAGTACACCGTTGTCTATTGGCGTTTATTTTATTAGTAGCATCGGGAGAAAGATGTAAAGATGTACTTTAAATTCTCACCCGTAGATTTCGAAAAAATATCTTAAAAGTGTGGAGTTTAAATTAAATTTCGGTGACCTCCATTATGAAAGATTAGTGGTTTTAAATGGGAATTTCGCCAAATTAGTCAGCTATCGCCAGGTTGGCTAACATTTGGCGCATCTGTGGTAACCCTGCATTAATATTTTTCAACAATTACTCATTTCAATGAGGCGGTCCTACCGGAATAGTGAGGGACACACAGAGACTTGGATTTTATATAAATAGATGTCATCCGGATACACACATGTGTACATAAATTTTATAATTTTAGCATATCAGGAAATGTATAAAAAGTCAATTTCAAAATTTAATCTTCAGATGCAAAAAGTTAAATTAAATAAGAGTGAAAAAAGAGATAAAATATAATTTGTAGATTAACACAGTTTCAAGCCGCCCTAAGAATGCGTGTTTTCTTTCTTATTTTTTAAATACAGCCTTTAATATTTTATTGTATTTTTGAGAATGACATTAATCCTTCTTCCAGTATACGCAAAATTTTGATTTTTAATGTTTCGTTAATCGAACATTAAAAATCGTTATTGATTTATGCTATGATAATAAATTCGTTATTGATTTATGCAAAATCAGAAACCGAACGTAAAATTTGTGTTAACTTATATTTGATTTTGAGAATTTATTATCTTCTTATAAATTAAAATAATCCAAGTGGAAAATTTACTATGGTAATATTTTCATTATAAAACATAATATTATTATTTAATATCGCAAACATAATTTCAATTAACTGTTTTTTACCTACTATAAATTTAAATGTTTTGTACTGATTGTAAATATATACACATACGTTAAACTTCGGTATGCTTATATTATATATTCATAAAATAGATTGAATTTGCTTCATTAGATATCACTTAGTATCATAAAACTATAATTAGGCTATAATTTTATTAAATCGTTATTTTATCAAGCCGTGCTTCATAAAAGCTATGCATTGCAATTATGGAAATGTTCCGCTAAAACAATATTAATTTAGAAAGAGATTTCTAACATGTTCTGTCTTATTCCCAAGCTTTGAAAATTAAGTTATTTTGACTAGTAAAACAATCGAAGTTAATGTGTGTATGCATTAGAGTATTTATTAGGCATGAAATTAAGAGATCGTGCAGATTTATTTAAATCATTATTTAATTGAGGACATGTTACTAAGCAAATATTTAAGTTTTGAATGGAAGTTAAAGCATCTCGCCTTGATTTTAATTATGTGTATTAATCAATGATGATATTTTATCTGAAGCTGAAAGGTTTATTTAACTTACAATATAAACAAGTAACATTTATTTATAAAAGTATTAAAAATAATAATAGAAGAAACTTTAAAATCTATTTATCACATATTGAAAACATATACAGGGCGTCTCATAAATTTTTTAACAGTTGGGAAATTCATAAAAGAGAAGAAATTGGTTTATTCGAATGCACTTTGCCACAAAATCATTCGCATATAGAAGTTTTTTTTTTTTTTAAGAAAAACAATTTAGTAACTTTGTTTATTAATAGAGGGTGCATCACGTACTCTAATTACAGTAAATATGCAAATTAGATTCCTATAAAATGTCAAGTGCACGTTTAACAGCTTATTTTAAATTTTCATGTTACTGGCACAGTCTTTCAATGCGATGTTGACGCTGGTAGATAGGGCGCGACTGGTGGAGCAATTTTATCTAATCCAGGATTAAGCGATTGGAGCTTTTCAACGGTTCCGGACACATAAAAGAATGAAGAAGGAAAAACTTCCAATGTCTCTTCCGAGACTGATCTCCTTCGTTCAAAGTTTCGCAGAGACAGGAAGTCTCCCAGAAGTCCACCACGTTTTTCAGAAGTCTGTACCTCCACTGTACCATCGTAAATGTACACTCTAAGCGAACGGCCCAGGGGTGATTTAAGTAGCGCAAGAGAAGTTTAGAGAGCAATTACACAAGTATTGAGAAAAATCTGTTTTTTTTTTTTAAATAATCACTTCTCCAACTACTTCGATATTATCGCAAAAAAACTCAAAACAGAGATTCCATCTGATTTTTTTTAACTATCTAATTTCTTTTGTCATGCAATACAGACTTCTTTGAATCTGTATAGTCCTTCTTTAGATCGCTTGCTAAGAAGCGTGCTAGAAGTGCATTGCTTGTCTTAGATTTTACCTCATGAAATTCCCACTCATACCTAGAATTACATCGCATTAAAGGAATCCAGATTAATATTTGGCAATTAACTGAGTTTTCGGGAATAAATAGGATATATATATATATATATATATATTGTAACTCTGATCTAAATCAACTCTTAATGTTCACTTTTGAATCCATGACGTCATCTTAGGCGTTGCTATCATTAAAAAATTATACGGACTTATTTTTGAGAGAGGATATATTTTCCGGTAGGAAACTGTATTACATTATCCAAATGAGCTGAAACTTATTTTCTAGCCCTTTGGCAACTGTTTGGGGGAACCCCCAGAAAAAATTCGGAAATTGATTTCTTGTGACCGCCCTAATATCACATCCAAAAAGGATGTCTGGATACAATGCATAAGGTACCTGAAGTGGTTCCAAGAAACGTGAAGAAATTATCAAGACATTTGCCAAACATGTGGTAAGATTTTACGAAAATTGAAGTATAGAAATTATACTTCAAATTTTGTTTATTCGAGTTTTATTCACTTATTTTCCATCATATGACTGCATCTTTATAAATTGCTATATGTTTTTCATGATTAACTATATGAAATGTGTTGTTCTTTTGCTATTTAACTTCACTTTTTCTTTCTTGTATGGGATGGCCATCTGTCCTCGGCTTTTAGGAGAGATGGCCATCAGCCATTTTAATTTCATTTTTGTTTAGCACTTTTTCTTTTCAATATTTAATTATTTTTTGCATAAAATATTATTAGTATATGTATAAGAATTTAAAATATGCATAAATATTTCTTGCATAAAATATTATGAGCATATGTATACGAATTTTAAATATGCATAAATATTTCTTGCATTTGCATTCTAAGAATTTTTATTTGAATCTTTAGAAACAATGGCCACCTTCCTATAGTTATCCTATATTATTCAAAGTTACATATTAAACATTGCCTTTCAAAATTTTTCAAATAAACACATTAATTGAAAAACTAAAAAAATATATAATTATTAATTTAAGCACACATAATTAGCGTCTGAGATCCTTAAAGGTACACACATAAATAACGATTTTTTAAATGAGACTTCTACACAAATTCGTTCTTTAAGTGTGTACCTAAAATTAATAATTATTTAATATTGTACGTTCACTTTCAAATACTGGAAAAAAAATTATTCGGAATGTATATTTAATATGAAAATTTTCCTAACGCTTGCTGTACAAACTTAAGAATATGTAAAAATTCAATGAATATATATACAAACACCACCCGTCAGAAAAAAAAATGTTTCTAATTTGGAACTAAGTGGATTAATTAATTAAAATTATATACTTAGTACTAAATTGCAGAAAGTGAATTAGGTGATTTTCCTTACAAGATATAATTTTAAACGTATATCTTAATAAGATTTTTCCTCATCGCAAAATATGTTTTAAAAAACTTATTATTTTACTTAAAAAATAATTGTTGCTTTTTAAAAATTTAACCTTTATGTATTGAAATTACTCTTCAAATACTGATTTTTTAGAATGAATTAAATGTTCTGGGATTTAAAAAATATGTAATCTATTATAACCTATTAGTTTCAAAACAGTGTATACTTTAGCCTGAATTGTACATTTAAGCTTTAATATTTACGACTTATACATCAAAACTCTTCTTAAGAAGTTTGAAGTATCTTGTTTTAATTAAATCATGTATTGATATACATGACATGCAGTAATATTTTTGATAAATTTCATGTACAAAAAATCAGTCACACATTATAGTAACGATTTTTATATTTAAACTCTATGCCTAAATTCCGAATTTCTTTCGACTTCTTGACTCTTGAAAGCTACCCTTGTTTCTCGGCTATACTTCTGATTCGAAATTTCCATGAATGTACAACTTTCCTTTGTACATTTATGTCAATTTTCCCCACAATGCTTGGATAACTTTCCGAAGTCTTTCGATGTTAATTGTGGGATATTCCCAACGCTTAATTTAACAATCCATATGCTAAAAAATCCAGGGAGAAGCTTCAAGTCAATTTACAAATATTTTTTATAGAGAACAGTGTATACTTTAGCCTGAATTGTACATTTAAGCTTTAATATTTACGATTTATACATCAAAACTCTTCTTAAGAAGTTTGAAGTATCTTGTTTTAATTAAATCATGTATTGATATACATGACATGCAGTAATATTTTTGATAAATTTCATGTACAAAAAATCAGTCACACATTATAGTAACGATTTTTATATTTAAACTCTATGCCTAAATTCCGAATTTCTTTCGACTTCTTGACTCTTGAAAGCTACCCTTGTTTCTCGGCTATACTTCTGATTCGAAATTTCCATGAATGTATACAACTTTCCTTTGTACATTTATGTCAATTTTCCCCACAATGCTTGGATAACTTTCCGAAGTCTTTCGATGTTAATTGTGGGATATTCCCAACGCTTAATTTAACAATCCATATGCAAAAAAATCCAGGGAGAAGCTTCAAGTCAATTTACAAATATTTTTTATAGGGCACAGTTGAACAAAAATAGACCACAATTTATTCCTCTTTGTGATTATTTTTGACTAAATACACAGCAGTTGATTTAGAAGTGAGACTGGGGATTTTGCACATATAAAGTTATATTATTTTAATATATAAAACTTGAATTTCGTTTTCAGAAAATTGGTTCTAAAATGTCTTGCTGATAATAGAGTGTATTTATTTTAGCTGCACGTGACCCGCTAGAAAAACACTCCAAAAATTATGTACGAGCAGGCGCATTGTTATGTTATACCCGACTGGTGTTTTAATCTTTAAATGTCATGAAATGCAAGTTACTTCTTTTCTATATCAAAGAAAACAAAACAAAATAATGTTGAAAAAACCCAGTCCATAAAACAAGAACAAACTTTTCTCTTACAATAAAAATGCATTAATATTTTTATGGCACATTGCTCACAATATAGGCTGATATAATCCATATATGTGTACTTGTCACATTTTAGCATGTGTATTTCGTTTTTCTGCCCTCGTTCTTCATCCTAGAATAGATATTTCGCCATATTCACTTTAAAAGAAAGATACTAAAATAAACACGCGAAAATAGATTGACACGAGAAGTCTCACGGGTATCTCATACGCAATGAATACATCTGCAAAAAAAAAAAAAATAAATAAAAATAAAAAAATAATAATAATTGCCGGAATTTCTCTAAAAATTATTTTTCTTCAAGAAGATTACCTCTAACTCAGCTACACGGGGTTTGAACTATTTTCTGAAATAGGGGTGTGAGATAAGAAAGGATGAATACAGCTGCGAGTATGACATACCCCGTGTGCGTGCTCTCGTGTTAAAAATTTTTCTAACTAAATTACCTCCATAAGAAAATTCAGTAGAAATATTTAATTATTCTGAAACTCTTTACATACACGAACAAATTTCATTGGGATTTTTTTTTCATTGAATCATGGAAAAGATAAATTATTTTTGTGTTGTATTAGTCTAAATAAAATCATGATTCATACAACGGTACCATAAATTTCAATTTAGTGCAAGCCAGGAGTTTGTTAATGAATTGTAAAATTAGGAAGAGGAGACATTGAAAAGGTTTCGGAAAGCCGTCTAAATTGTCCAATAGAAAATTGATGTAATCATGTTAAGAAAATTTGTACTATCATGAAAAGTTTTGAGCCAGAGCTATAGCCAAGAGACAAGCCTAACCAATAGTGCCAAAATCTCGGAAAATATACTGAATTAACGCATTGAAATTAACTGTAAAAATCGTTTCAATAAAGTATTATTGAACTTCATTAATATGGCTATAACATTCGTACTTATTTAAAATGACATGCTTTATCTGAAAGAAAAAAATTACATCTGAATCGATATTCATTGAAATTTCTTTAATACAACAAAACTGCTTTAAAACTTTCAACAATTAGTCTCTGCAGTATTTTGATAAAGAAATATTAGCGTCCTCACAATTTCGCTATTTTTACACATAGATTATTAAACAATAAAAAATTTGGATGAAATTTAATATATTATTACATTGATGATTTTATATATGAATATATTGATGTTTGGTTTATTTTAAAACTATGAAAATGCAAAATAACCACAAATTAGTTAACCTATTTCGCAAGAAAGAAATTCTTTGTGAGATTCCAGTTCAATGGAATCCAATTAAGGTTGCCAATTCAATGGCAGATTTCTAGCATTGTATCGTAAATGCGTGGATATATTTGTTATTTCAATGCGGAAGTTTCAATTTGTATTGGCCTCGAAAGTATAATTTCATAGCCACAACATCACCAGTCCTTTCATCCTTGTATTTCAGTATATAGTTTTACTAAAGATCAGGTTTACTAATCATGGCTTTCGAAATCCATTCCTGAATTTAAATCCCGAAATCCTAATGCTCTTGGTTTGATTTGAATAAATATGCTACACAAATGCATGACATGAATTGATTTACCAATGGGACATTTTCAGAGTAACGAAAAACAGCCGCCTCGAACATTATGTAACAATATTGTACTTTGTTCGTTTCACTAACTTATAATAATGTATACTCCCATGTTTGGTGTATACCGAAAAAAAAAGAGAAAGACAAATGTTTCTTAATCAAGGAAAATATAATATGACCATGTATGAAAATATAAAACAACTTCAACGAATTTACAAGCAATTACGAAAACAGCTCTTTATTTTAGTGACCTCGGAAACTATTGTATTCTGGAGATTTAAAGAAGCACACATAAAAAAAAGTTTCTGTTGCTGCCTTGCTGCCTATTGCTAGTTTTCGGAAACGTTTCCGGATAATTTTTATAGCGTATTAATCAATTTTCTCAAACCATAATATAGGTTTTTCGGATGCTATCTATTCTCAAGTAATGTTGGTTTTTGAAGTTTTTAAACATAGAAAACGCTAATCTGATTCAAGAGTAACTCGGATGAGGTTATTGTATTTTTTTGTTGATGATTATTTTATATTTTTCTAGGTTGAGAAACATTCGTCGTTTTTTACAATGCATACATGTTCGTAATCAGCCCTTCTTTTTCTCCAACTAATTTATGTCCACCCTGTATTTTTGTGTTTATTTTAAATTAATTTTTCTATGCACCGATTGCTTTCAAGAGATTTAAATCCAGTTTTGTTATTCGAGAAAAATAATCAGTTGCACATTTTCTTTGTTGGTATTTATAGTACAGGTAAAACAACCCAAAAATTGAATAAAATACAACAACTGGTGGCCATTCACGAAAGTTTGGGAAGAACTCATTTTAGCCCTAGAAATGAAGATCCGACGAGTCTCTCAAAAATAAAATTGTTTTACCATGTTTATGGGGACAAAAATGAGGGGGCATTTTAGCGCATGGAGGGCGTAGAAAATGAAAATAATTTTAAGTAGGTCAAGTAGGGTATATTTATTATGCATGTTTTAATTCGGATTCGAATGACACCATCCGCAAGCGATAAAATTATTTGTAAAAAAGTTACGTCAGATTTTATTAATACAAAATCAGAAATTATACTTTAATGCAGGTAAAACATATTTTTACAAAAACAACTGACGGCCATTCGCGAAAATTTGGGAAGAAAGTTATTTTGACACTAGAAATGAAGATTCGGTAAATCCCCACATAATAAAGTTGTTTTACCTTGTTCTGGGGAGAAAAATAAGTACGTTATAAATCAGGGGGGGGGGGGGACCAACTGAACATTATGACAATAGGTCAAGTGGGGTATCGTTTATTATATATATTCTAATTCTGAATCGAATGGTACTATTTGCAAGTCGATACGATCATTTGTTACAAAGTTACGGCAGGGTTTATGGATACAAAGCCTAAAATTAATTATACTTTAGCGCAGGTAAAAGAGGTTTTAAAAGCAACTGATGGCCATTCACGAAAATTTGGGACAGTTCATTTTGACACTCGAAATGTAGGTCCGATGAGTCTCCAAAAAATTAAGTTGTTTTAATGTGTTTAGGTGTAATAAAATTGTACTGTCCCATAAAATATAATTTTCAACCTGCTATTCATAGAACGTACAGTGTCTTCACAACAAATGATCGTATCGAGTCGCGGATTGTGACATTCGATTCCGAATTAAAAAATACATACGAAATGATACCCCATTTTACCTACTTAAAAAAAGTTGAGCTATCCCTCGGAAGTTAAAATGCCTCCTTTTGCCTCCCCAGAATACTCTAAAACAACTTTATTTTTTCGGTCCTTACCGGATGTTCATTTCTAGTTCCAAAACAATGTTCTTCCCAAATTTTTGCGAATCGCCATCAGTTGTTTTTGGAAAATCATATTTACCTGCAGTGAAGTATAGTTTTTGACTGTATAGTCCTAAAAACCTTCCGTAACTTTGTAACAGATAATTGTATCGATTAGCGGACAGTTTCATTCTATCTAGAATTTAAAAATATATAATAAACGATACCCCACTTGATCTACTTAAAAAAGTTTGATTTTTCCCACCTACCCAGAGTTAAAATGCCTTTTTTGTCTGTTCAAAACAGCGTAAAACAACTTTATTTTGGGGGGACTCATAAGATCTCCATTTCAGTGCTGAAAGTAATATTCTTCCCAAATTTTGGTGAATGGCCATCAGTTTTCTCTGTAAAACGCCATTTTACCTTACTATTATATGTATAAAAAATCGTCAGCTTGCCTGTCTTATCTACATAGCAAATTTTATCGAAATATACTATCTATGCTGATCAGAAAGTACAGGATTTGTGTTTCCGTTATAAATTTGAAACATTTATGCGTACAGTTGGTTGCCAAATTATTAGGGACAGTCATATTTTTTGCTAGTTTTATACTTTGGGTGCACTTGGCTGCGGCTCTAAGAGGTTTAAGTGTTGCAGGAATGTATTTTACCGTTCTCAACATCTCTTTAATTCAACTTTTAAGTACTTTTGATATGTTAAAAGGTTTGTTTGCTTTCTATAAATATTTTAATAACGGGAGAGACGCTGAGTCTTTTACACACACAATAGTGGAAGACGCTTTTCTTTAATTTATATAATATTCTTTGGTGTTTTTTGGAAAAGTTGAGAATTATATGTGAGTATTATCTTTCTTTTATTGATTAAATATTTGTTTTTTAGCGAAATTATTTACGATTTTAATTCATTTTTTATTTTTATTTATTTTAGTATGGGTCGAGGGGTTGATTTGTACCCCCAATGAAAAAATCTGAGGTAAAAACCCTTCTTCTGCATACGAGTCATTCCCAAAGGAAGATAGCAGAACTTGCTGGAGTTTCCAAGTCAGTAGTCAACAGGATAAAAATGAATCAGGACAAAAAACAGCCACTTTCGCCCAAACGAAAAGGTAAAAGTGGAAGAAAACGCATAACAACTCCACGTACCGATAGGAAAATACGAGATATCTGTTTAGGAAATAAAAAGAAAAGTGTGGGACTCTTTACTCAGATCGTTCAAGAATCTGGAATAGGAGTTTCTAAGAGAACTGTGCGCGGAGATTAGCGGAGGAAGGGTTGACAGTTCATCGTTCAACCAAGAAACCCCGGTTGACAAAAGCGATGAAGAAGAAGCGCCATGTGAACACCACCAGAAGACAATTGATGAGTGGAGTAAGGCCAGTTGTTAAGATAATTATTATTAATGTCATTTAAAATCATTTATTTTTAAATTATTAACATATTTAATTTTTTTCAGGTGTGTTTCTCAGATGAATCAGCCTTTGAAAATTTAGCCGATAAAAGAGGCTTTGTTCGGGCGAAAAATATCGCCCTGACTGCATCACGGAAAGTGTTAAAAACCCTGATAAAATAATGGTGTGGTCTGTCATAAGCGGTAAAGGGGTTGGACGCCTCTTCATTGTCCAGGGAACCATGAGACAAGACCAGTACAGGCAAGTTCTGGAAACTCGACTGCTGCCGCAAATTCAAGAATGGTTACTAGGTGATGAAGGGTTCATGTTTATGCAAGATTCAGCGACTTTTCATATAACTAGAAGCGTGACAAAGTTTTTGGCAGACCACAATATCCCAATTTTACCTTGTCCTGGCAATTCTCCTGACATGAACCCCCATAGAAAACATATGGGAGATCACCAAGGCGGAAATCGCCAAACATGTGATTGCAACCAAGGTGCAACTCATCGAAAACTAATAAATGTGTGGCATCACAGCCCTAAAATAAAAGAAAGTGCCAGAAATTGCACAGAAAGCATGCCGAGACTCATCGAAGGACTCCTCGAAGCCAAATGAAATGTCATCAAACATTAATATTATTTACTTAACATTGGTAAATTGACTATATTATATTTTTGTTGATTTTTTTTCATATAATACTGTGTAAATACTGAAACTAGTATAGGGGCATTCCACGTCAAATCAGGCAGTAAAATATCAATATGTAACCCACCATCACAGATTTTAATGAAACTGCGTGTGTTTGTTCTTACTATTACGATATGATCACCAGTAATTTTTTTTGCTCCTTGGTGAAATAGTTTCAGAGAAAAAAATTGTCAAAATTTTGAAAAACTGCCGTCAGTTGGCATTCTTGATAGCTCGGTTTTCAAATGTAGCATGTCATATATATAATCATATTTCAATATCTACTCTACAAATCATCTTCAAATAATTTATGCACAATATTTAGGGTACGCAGCTTATGAAAAAAATATATTGTTACGCTTATAACATTTTAAGTGTGTCTAAAAAAATATTTAAACTTTGAAGTCGTGAATTTTTTATGAAAAATAATGCATTAACAAAAAAAGCATTATCAACAAAAGGCGGTATTTTTATTAAATTTATTTTTTGTGGGAGATATACATAAAGGTGTCCTTTACCTGATTCTGAAATAAAAATAGTGGGATTTTGGGTGTTTTTGGTAGTATTTCCTATTTAAAAATATTTTGAGGTGCATTTCATATCAAATCAAGCAGAGTCATTCCATGTCAGTTCCCCTAAGCCATTTAATCACTGTCACAAATTTCAATGAAATTGGGTTTGTTTATAGCTTATTTTAAGACGTAATCACCTTTAATTTTCTTGATCCTAAGTAAAATATTTTTTAAGATAAAAAATATCAAAATTTTGAAAAATTGTTTTAAATTTTTTTAATGACAGTTCGATATTCAAAGACTACATTAAAAAAAAAAAAAAAAAAAAAAAAAAAAAAGTCATTTCAATATAAAATCACTAAATAGGTTTCAAATAATGTATATGTGACAAATAATGTAGGCTGATTATTATTTCTTGTTTTTTATCATGTTTAAACACTAAGAGTGTCTTTTATCTTATGAATTTTAAAATCAAGAATTTTGTCAAAAATAATGTGTTAATCAAAAATTTATTATTAACCGAAGGCAGGGTGTTATTGCCTTTTTTAAATTGTACGTAAAAATATCTTTTAAATGGTTATAAAATAAAAATAGTGAACATATGAGAAAAAATTATCAAAATTTTGGAAAAATGCCACGAGTTGCCATTAATGATTGTTCAATTTTCAAAGGCCTCATTTTATATATAAAATCATATTTCAATAACTAATAAAGAAATCTTCTTCGAATAATTTAAGCAAGGTAAATAAAGTATGTAGATTATGAAAAAAATATTGCTGTAATGTTAAAAAATATTTAAATGTGTCTAAAAAATTGTATAATCTTTGAAATCAAAAATATTTTACAAAAAATAATGAAATTATTAAAAAATCTTTATCAATCAGAGGCGGAGTTTCTATGACTAACTTTTTTATTTTAAATTGTACATAATACTACATTATAACTGGATCTGAAATAAAAATAGTGGGATTTTGGTTGGTTTTAGTAGTATTTAAATCATATTTAAAATTATCAATATTTTCAAATGTAAAACCTATCCAATGTATCATCCCTGGAAATATTTTTATTTATACATTTATTTTATTTTTCAAATTATCTTTTATGTTCGTTTCTTAAGGAAAAAAAATAAACAATATTGTTTTTTAGTAAAACTTCTAGGGCGAAGAGCAATTATCCCTTTCCAAAAAAGAGAAAAATCACTAGCTCCTCACCGCCCAATAGAAATTTTCAAAATGACAGTCCTAATCTTTAAACTCATATTTGGCTGTTAATATTGAAAATTTAGCATTGAGCTGCTAATATTGAAAAAAAAAACAAATTTACTCTATTGAAGAAAATTTTGACGTATTGTGCTTTAAATATATGCAAAAAATGCATAATCCATTATATTTATATCTTTCAAATAACTATATCTAAAAAAATATTTAAAACTTAATGAGTTGCACTTTTGTAACTTTATTCAGTTTCTAATGATATGTACCGTAATTTCGGGTGTATAGCTCGCAGATCAAACAATTCAGTTTGGACCCAGAAATTTTATTCAGTATTTGAAGATCAATATTTACTGTGATCTAAAAAGTTACATTTTATTTTTAAAAATTTCTGTGTCGAAACACGATTGTATGATCCGCGGGCTATATACCGGAAATTACGGTAATTTGATTTATTTCATCACAATATTGCTGAAAGATGGATTTTCAACATATATATGTGTGTATATATATCCCTGTTCTCAAACAAATTATTTAAAAATTATTCATTTATGTTTAATAAAGCATATATATATTGTTTATACACTTACAGAAAATACATATAGCAAATTTTATGATATTATGTCAATAATGTCTAAAAGTAAAGAACTTATCTAATAGTATGTAACGAAAAATTTAACATCTGGTGTAATGACAACAAAATTTTATAATTGTTTTACTTAATTTGGATGAATGAAAAAAGCCTACATGTTTATATTTTATTGAAGTACAGGTGAAAATGTCACAAAGACATACCTCAACAACCACTGAGTATGTCACATTCACACTACAGATGATTTTTTTTTCTTTTGATCTTTCGGGTTTGATTTCAGATGGTAATGAATTAATTAGTTTTGTTAGAAGTGTCATTGCAGTCAGCATATTAGGCTCATTATTATTTTTTTTTTTATATAATTTGTTTTGATTGACTCGATGAACAACAATATTTAAAGGGACCATTTCATGACTTTTCAATTAAAAGCTGATTTATAAATTCATCATGTTGTTTAGTTATTATTATCGTCTTAAGATAATAAGTTGATATTAAAATTTTTAAATGCAGTTTATTTATTATTTGAACAGTTGAAAGTATTTTTCAGTAAGAGTGCGGGCTGTTGATTTTATGTCGGCTGTTGAGCAATGTAGTGTTGGTAAAGGAACTGGTACTATTTAATTTAATTTTTATTGCTGTAAATAATATTTGTTATTTTATTATTGTATGTATTATATTTAAGCAAGAGTAGAAATACACGATATCGTAGTCATTTTAGTACATCTTAGCATGAAAAGCTTCAATATTTATCATTAAACATTCACATTTTATGAAAATTTTGTTAAAATTGCTCATATTTTCACTATTTTTATTTCATAACTATTGAAAAGATATTTTTGCGTACAATTAAAAAAAGTAATAACAGCCTGACTTCGGTTAATAATAAATTTTTGATTAACACATTATTTTTCACAAAATTCTTGATTTTAAGAATTCACAAGATTAAGCACACTCTTAGCATTTAAACATGACAAACAACAATAAATAATAATCTGCCTACATTATTTGTCACATATACATTATTTAAAACTTATTTAGTGATTTTATATTGAAATGAATTTTTTTTATGCAGTCTTTGAATATAGATCTGCCATTAAAAACATTTTAAAAAATTTTCAAAATTTAGATATTTTTTTTATCTTAAAAAATATTTTACTTGTAATCACCTTTAATTTCCTTGATCCTGTCTTAAAATGAGCTATAAACATACCCAGTTTCATTGAAATTTGTGACAGTGAATTAAATATCTTAGGCGAACTGACATGGAATGACTCTGCTTGATTTGATTTGAAATACGCCTCAAAATATTTTTAAATATGAAATACTACTAAAAACACCCAAAATCCCACTACTTTTATTTCAGAATCAGGTAAAGGACACCTTTAAGTATATCCCCCACAAAAAATAAATTTAATAAAAATACCGCCTTTCGTTAATAATGCTATTTTAGGTAATGCATTATTTTTCATAAAAAAATCACGACTTCAAAGATTAAACATTTTTTAGACACACTTAAAATGTTATATAAGCGTAACAATATTTTTTTTCATAAAATACGTACCCTATATATCATGCATAAATTATTTGAAGATGATTTGTGGAATAGATATTGAAATATGATCATATTTATGTCATGCTACATTTGAAAATCGAGCAGTCAAGAATGCCAACTGATGGCAGTTTTCAAAATTTTGACAATTTTTTTCTCAGAAACTATTTGACCAAGGAGTAAAAAAAAATACTGGGAATCATATCTTAATAAAAGGAACAAACACACGCAGTTTCATCAAAATCTGTGATGGTGGGTTACATGCCTGCCTGAACTGACATGGAATGACCCATAACAATAAAGATTTTTAAACTTAAAAATAGTGTTTATTTTCAAATTATATCCTAATATTCAACGAAAAACCTATACTTCATGACTGTCCCTAATAATTTGGCAACCCACTGTATATAGAGATATACTGTGATAAATTTTGGTTCTGCTTTAGTAATAAGTAGTTTACTAGTTAGTTTTTAATGTGTTTTAAGTCATGCATGTGATGATGAATGAAACGTAATTTAAATTTTTAATTTAAATCACTGGATGTCTCAAATTCGTTTTTAAACATTTTATATAATATTTAAAAATATGGGGTTGGATAATTACCTAATTTGATATTAAGGTTTATCGAAAGATAATGAAACGATATTTTTAAATACGAACTACTAGAGAAATCATAACAAAATCATTAAGTTACAATAATTTTCATGTAATTCAATAAAATTTTTAAATCTGATCATTAGCTTATTTGACTTTTTGAACATATCATTAAAAAATAAGTTACACTCACAGTGTCGTAATAAAAATACATATTTTCAATTAAATACGCAATCAGGTTATTGAAATTATTTAGACATACTGTGACGGCGATATATAAATTTGTCTTAAAATTCATTTCCTATCTATGTAAAATGGTGAGGTTAAAAAAAATGTATTTTTAAAAACTTGAATAAATTTTCTTTTCATACGTAGAATTTAATTTAAAAAGACAGTAATGCATTGATCGTTCTTCTCAAAGAGTGACTACAATTCAAGACCTTTCCTTTCTACCAACTTTCTCAAATATTCTTTTTTTTCTGGTAGCAAAGAAGAATAAAAATTTTATTTCCTTTAAAAGAGGAGATTTTCAGGAGACAATAGAGGAATGTAAGTACATTAAATGTAACATAATCGCAGTTGTTAAGGTACTTTCAGAGACTACTCTATTATCTTTGATATGGTACTGTTTTATGCTATTGACTTTTATTTTCGAAACCATTTCGTGTCGTATTAAGTTACTTTATTGGTTCTATTCAAACACCATATTGAAAAGTTTTGTGAGGTTGTAAGTTTAACATTACTCTGTAAACAATACCATTTCTTTTTTACTATACACAATAGAATTATTTTATGAAGTGTACGTATATATTAAACTGACATTTAACATCTTTATTAGTCTCGAAGTTTTGAAATAGAAAGTATATCAGATTTAAAGTCATTTATATGTTTAATAATAAACGAAATAGGTTTTTACAAAAAATAAAGCTTTTTAATATATATATTTTTAAATGATTGTATTGATGCTAGGGGGCTCTGCCCCCTAGTATCAATACGCTCGCCAACCCCCGTTCAGACACTGCAGAATCTAAAAGCACACTAATCTGATCGGTTTTAAAAAGATTAGTGAACATTGAATTATACTGAAAAAACCTGTAGCGATCTCCCTGTAAACGGGTTTCCATTCAATTCCCTTCAATTGAAAAAAAAAATTAAGGCAGAATCAGTTGCTGTTAAGACATCCGATGCTTGTTTTCGTGTTTGGTTGAAGAAGATCAGTTAAACGTTTGAAAAGAAGATAAAATAAAATGAATTAAGTAAACAGAGTCTTTGCCTCCCGGTATTTTTTAACAGCGTTATAAAACGATTGATATAATACAACTTACTACAATTACTGAAATTTACTGCTTTAACTCCTTCAAGGTCAGTGGTTCATTTCTAGACCACTTAATTTTAATTTTTAAATGCCACATTGGCACCAGAATAGTGGGATGAAATTTTTCCTTTTATTAAGTAAGTGAACACAAGCATTTTTGTACTTCAAAATTTGTCTGTAAATTCTGGTGCAATTCACTGATTTCAAGATTTTACGAATAGAAGTATCTTGACCCTGAAAGGGTTAAACGCATATTAATGCATTTATTTTTTTAATGTTTCCTTTCTCTTTTAATATGCATGTGTAAATGCAATTTTCAGGACATAATTTTCAATATTTTCCTGCTTTTAATGCGTACTCATTTAATAGTAATTTTAAAGTTTTTTTCCTGTTTTTAATAGTCACGTGGAAATAAATTTTTAATGGTAAGGAAATATTATTCTTTGCGCTATTTTCAGAATTGAAAACAATCTCTTTAAAAATAGCCTAAGTCGGTGACTATCATCAACAGTACCGGGTGGAACCTTCCGCTTTTTATATTCCAGGCGGCCATTTTGGCACTTTAATGTTAGCCAGTCACAAGTGTGATAAGCCGTCAAATATTATTATATCGCCATTATTACGGGCTGACCCCTTCGCCTTTTTAAAGAAATGTTTCAATTTTGATTGAAGAATGAAAATTATTTTTTTCGAATAAAGCTACATAAAAGTTGCCATGATCGCAAAGAATTCCTGGTACTTTTATGTTACCCGGGTTCAAATCTCACCAATAGCATTTTTTTTTAAACTCGCCAGTTAGCATTTTTTATTTTTCGAGTGGTAAATTAAAACGGTGCTGCTTGGTTATCCCATCGACCAAAAATCTGTCGCCAAACTATAAGATTAAATGCCAATAGTGGTTGATGGTAAATGTCACACTCACTTGACTTTAAAGAAGTTACACATGTTTACGCCATCAAGAGATTTTTATTTCGACGTTTTATTTGTATTTTTATTAATGTTATACTAATTTATTTGTTCTTTCGTTATTTAAAATAAAAAATTATGTCAATTTGTATAATTTGGCGAGTGGTTTGGCGATTTATATAAGTTGGCGAAATTGATCGACGGGAGAAGCAGTACCATTAAAACATTGCTTTGAAGTTGAAATTAAACGTCATGATTTGTTGCATTGCCATATATGCACCGGGTTTGGCGTGATTTTTTTTTTTAAAGGCTATATGGCGAAAACCTCGTTTTCTAATACCAGTAAGGGGATACCGGGGCTAGTTAGCTACAGGGGTAAGTAGGCTCAGTTCTCATAAATCGCCTGTTTGTGGATAGATTGCGCAACCAATCACAGAGTATCTTTCTTCTTGCTTTTTATAATCCTCGTTGTAGTTTTGCAGCGTTACCTACGTGCAGTGGACATTTATTACGATTTTTCTTTTTGTACTCATAAGTAATTTTTTGTTGCTTCAGTCTGCTTCTAATTTCTAATACTTATAATTGCGATTTAACTTGTGCTGTTTCTCTTACAAGGGGGCCACCAAACATGATGCTCACAGTTTTTGATATTTTTTAAGTATGTTGTAGGGGTCACACCTCTAATTATTCCGGTGAAAGGTTTCCTTCAAATGGGCCTTAGTTTTTAAGAAATTGGGGGGTCAAAGTTCAGCATACTTTTCAAATACCTATTTATTGCCGCTTCGAGCGCGTACTCGGTGGCGTCGAGGTAACGCGTGAATACGCTGTACCGCAGATAGCGGGTTCGGACCCAGCTTGTGACTTCATTTATTTCTTTAATTAATATTATATTTTTGACATGTTACTAATTTTATGTGAATTAGGAATTAGGCAGCTTTGAACTTTTTGATATTTTCCTATTAAATTACATTTACATTTTCGATTTTTTTAAAGAAAATTTATATTATTAAACTAATTTATATGTAACTATATCATCTTTTTAAAACTTACTATTGCTGTTTACATTTATGTATATTTTGTTTTTTATCACAGTTATGAAATAAGGCATAATATATATATTTTTTACATTTTATATATATAATAATTGACTAGCAAAAAGTTAACAAAATACTAAACAAAATACTTAACAAAATACTTTCAATATTTCATTTATTCTAAATATAACGAATGTAATATGTTAACTAATGAAATGTTGATCATTACTGACATCGCCATTATTAATTTAGTAAATATGAAATTAATCGAGTGATACATATCATAATAATATTCAAAACATAAAATAGCATTAAAATATTACTATAAAAACAGTTTCTTTGCATGAATTTTTTTAACAATATTGGTAGAACGCACAAACTAACATAATATATATTCTTTAAATACTTAATTTTTTAACCTCATTAAATAGCTGAACGGGATCAATAAAAGGAAAATTTTATTTCTTCTGATATTACTGCGAAAGCACAGCAGACGATTTTTTTTTAAATATTTTTTATTTATAGAATAAATATCTCTCATTATTGCATTTCCAGCTGAATATTTAAGAATGACGTCATCAATATTTATAATTGAATGAAAAAATATTTTAAATTTAATCTGTCATTTTATATTTGTGCAAATAAAAAATTGTGTTGAGTTCGAACTTTACAGATAAAGGTATTTGGAGGGCATTAAAAATTTATACAACTGGTAAAAAATTACATATAATTGTTACTACTTTTACTTTTTATTACTCTTGTAAATATGGTATTAAAATTATCTAATCGTAAATACGTTTATTCAACATGAAAAATATTTTGTGTAAATTATGGTAAAAATTATAAAAATTCCATAAAGTAAACAAAATATACATATATAATTATTATAGATCAGCGCTTAAATCATAAAAATGGTAATAATAAATTGGTACTTTTTGGGTAGCCGGGCGCCAGTGCTGTATATATATAAATATATAGATAGATGAATACACATATATATACATATGTATGTATATATATGTGTGTATGTGTACATATATATACGTACATATATGTGTGTATATATATATGTATATATAACACTGGCGCCCCGCTAACCGAAAAGTAATAAGAAATTTAATAAAAACAATTCCACAAAAATTCTAGACATAAATTAGATTAATTTTAGTCTATAGAAATATTAGCTTAAAAATTGCAGAAAAAACATAAATTTTCATTAAAATTGCGAAAATGTAAATGCAATTAATTAGGAAAATATCAAAAAGATCAAAGCTTCCTAATTCCTAATTCACATAATACTAATAAAAAAAAAAAAAAAAAAAAAAAAAAAAAAAAAAAGGAGGTAACTACGCATTGAGGACAGCAAAAAATAGGTATTTGAAAAGTATGCTGAACTTTGACCCCCAATTTCTTAAAAACTAAGGCCCATTTGAAGGAAACCTTTCACAGGAATAATTAGGGGTGCGACCCCACAACATACATGATTACCTACAACCCTTGTTAGTGCATGATTAAGTGTACCTAAATGATTTCTGATTTACTTGGATTATTTATGTTTAGAAGGTTACGTGTCCTTTTTGTGAAGAAATTTATTATGGGGCTAGTAGACGCATTGAACACGAGACAAGTTGGCTCGATGCCTGGTGTGTGTTGGTAGCTTGAAAAACAGCAAACACCGAGAAAAGTGGTTGCAATGCAAGCTTTTGTGTACATCAGGCTTGCCCATACGGAGACATTCGAATTTTTATTTGTGACAACTTCAACTCTGATGATGATATCGAGTAGGATAGAAGTTACTCAATGTTAATATTTTATTCATTATTTTTATGTCTGTATAATTTAGAATTTACATTGTACCGCGATAACGCTGTTTTTCTAAACTTTAACGATTGTTTAAACTTGATGGTAATAATGAAATTGATTTCTCTTAACTACGTGTCTTATTTGAGTTTTATTTAAATTTTTATAAAGCGTGTGCCAACTTACCCCATAGGTATAGGCAACTTGCCCCGTGTCGAGGTAGGTTGGCGCTCAGTTTTTCTTTGACTTTAGGCTTCCGCTAAACGTAAACTACAAAAGCTACAAACTCAATTTAAAAGTGCAGTTAGAGTTTGTTAAAAAACTTAATAATTTTAACAATAATAATTATAACAAAAAATTAATAACAAAAACTGCGCCTACTATCCCCGGTCTCCTCTACATATGTATTTTTAAATTATTTTCTGTTATTTTCAAAATGAAATAACAATAAATTTAAAAAAAATTAATTAATAGCTATAGAACAAAACAATTTATAACTGTTTTGTAAATAAAAATAAAATAAATTCAAATAAACATTTATTAAGAAATAAGCAACAATAGCCGGGTTATCATGTCGGGCAAAATAACGTCATTTTGGCGCCAATTAGTTACCCCGTTGCGTATATCACATCTCTGCCTAATATATTTCTTTTCGTTTTGTTTAAAAAAAAACTAAAGAAGTGAAAGCCATTTATTTTAAATGTTTCAGTTTTAAATGAAAGTTTTGTATTAAATAAAATGATAATGAAATACAGGTTGAATTATGAATAAAAGTAATGTGATACATTTCTTAGAATACATTTAAGGGAGGCCAAACTGGTCGCCAAATTAGTTTAAAATAATAGCCTTTTCTAAAATATATAAAAAAAAAATCTGTTATGATTAAAATTTGAGTTTTCATCATTAGAGAAAAATATTTAAAATTAGAAAAAAATTAATGTTTTTAAAATTCGAATAAAAAAAAATTCTAATACCAGTTTGAGATCTGCGGATCAATACGGATTTTTGGTATTAATTACATCACAAAATATTCCATATTTTAGGAGAAATCGCCATGAAAGATAAACAGTTGTTTATGCAGTCGTTTCATAAAATCGTTTCATAAATTCGTTAAATTTTAGTCGTTTCATGAAACCATTTCATAAATTTATTTCATTAGGATTTTATATATATAGGGTAGATATACTAGACATTATTTTTATTATAGTTTTTAAATTCTGTAAATGGAATACTAACAATACAGTTTGAAAACTTCGTTTAACCATCTCATCTTAAAAAAAAATCTTAATATTGTAATGATTCTTCTCTCACAGTTTTCAATTTATTACATGAACTTTTTTTTTGAATAGATTTTCTATATGATAGTATGAAATGGGAATAACACAGGCCTGCGATGAAAAAAATACAAGTGTATTGATGGCTGAACTTTATGTATTTTTGGTGCTAATTAAAAAACAAATAATGAAAAAATTCTATCACGTCACATTTTCTTGAAAAATATTGGGTCGATTGAAAGTTTGTCATGTTGGAAAAATCAATTCGTACCGATAAATTCTGCCAGGTAATTATAAGACATTAGATATCGGAATCAATGTCCAATAATTAAATGATAGAATTTTCCGATACGAATTGATTTTCCCAACACGACACAACATTCCTATAGACCCTGTTGTTTTAAACCGTTAAAATTATAACAAAATAAGCAATTACTGAAAAATCAATTTGCCTCACCGAGAATCGATTTTTCACATAGAATTACATGGATAAAATCACTGTTGCCAGATAGCACATGCAAAATTGTCCAAAATTTTCCTTTTCATTTTAGCAAAAATATCGATATCGATGTTACAAAAAATTCTGATGTGATGGGGGAAAATGGAGGTCATTTTCGAAATCAGCCCACCAAATAACATAAAAATCAGCGAAAACTTCTCTTGTATTTTTCAAAAACTTCAATTTCGCAGGCCTGTGTAATTAACTCTATATGTATTGAGCCCAATAGAAAGAGGATGCAAATAGAATTATTCTCTAATTATAATACTTCTATGAGATTACATAACTATAAAAAATGTACTGTAACAATTATAATTTTACATTAATAAAATAAATTGATACATTCTATTACAGATTTTGTACAATAAAGTTTTTCGTTTCATACTTCTTTTGACGATAAAGTTTGCTCTCTATTTTTGATCTGATGATCCAAAACTAGAAAGAAAATATGTTTCTAGTAAGAACACTGTTCGTATTCAGAAATTATGCTCTTATTCGTTTTGATTCGTAACGACATAATTTGTTTTAAAATAAAAAAATTAAAGGATATAGGTATTGTTTTAAAAGAATATTATAAATATCAGCGCAAAAAAAAACAAAAAAAAACCAATTAATGCACTAATGCAGGTAATAATAACTGTTAGTTGTTGTTAACACAGTAGTTTCTTGTTATATGGTGCTTAGCGAGATACAAGTAAAAGGGCGTGATATATCCAAATCTTGATAATATCGAAGCAATTAAGAATTAACAACGATTATAATCTTTAAACAAACGTTTTATTTTTGTTTCAAAATTTTTTGTTTATATGACTATGATATGACTATGATATGACTATGATATGTTATTTTTTGTTTATTAAACTTTTCTTTCGCTACAGTTTATGTTATCCTTATTGTACGAAACGTAAATAAGAAGGTACTTAAAACCCTCTGAGCGACTTCCTGTATTTTCCGTTTCTCAAAAACAACTTTAATCTGCTGTAGACAAAAATACTTTAAATATAATTGTATTTACAGATGTATATCAAATAAAGTGGCATGAATTTTAGGAACAAACAGGGAAAAAAAATTAATTCAGATGATTTTTATAAATATTTTTATGAAAATGCAGAAAAGCCCTGAAGACGCACGGAGTGTTAACCCCTTAACCTACGATTTACTTTTAACACCTCCACGGTTTGGCAAATCCATAGCTACCACTAAAATTTAATAGATATTTTCGTTTTGTTTAATCATGAAATTTTGATGATTAAATTAAACTATATTTACTGTGAAATTTTAGTGGTCAGAAGAATTTACATTTGACTCGATCATCGTACGCAGGCTATGCCCGTCATTGTAGGTTAAGGGGTTAAAAAGTACGATTATGATGAAATTATTTTTTTCACGATGCACGATAAATGAGCAATATGTCTAAGTTATCAGTATAACGATGCAAAATAATGCAAAGACGCAGAGAATCCACTTGGGCCACAAAGATAATGTTGGGTATCCTGGATTTCATGGGAGGAATTTATTCTTACTTATTAAATTTGTCATTTTTAAATAGAATTAAAAATAATATCAACATGATTATTGAATTGAAAAAAAAATCAATATATACATTCGTATAAAAAGGAGGGATTTTATAAAGTGAATTTATTATTATTTATTAAATTTGAGATTTATAAATGGAATTAAAAATATCAACATGAATCTCGAATTAGAATTTCCGTCATATATAGATGTAAATTTAAATAATTTTGCACAGCAACTTGGATTGCATAAAGACAATTATGTTATTCTTAGATACAATTTTTAATTGAGATGCTTATATCAACCATGAATTTTGAAATAATGTGTTATATAAATCAGAATAATTTTACAAGATTTTAGTTTTGTGCAAGCATTTTATAAGTCCTTTTACACCCAAAAGTTTTTAAAATTTCGGAAAATATTTTTCACATATACATTTGTAAAAGTTATTGTATCACAAAATTGTATTTATCTCATATAATCACGTGTAAAAATATTTTTAACTTTAACCTTTATGTTGGATTTCTTACGCTTAGTTTAAAATATTGTATTTAATTTTATACTGTCACTCTCCAACATAAGAATAAAAATTATTTACAGCAAAAATACTACAAATCATAATTTTCTTTTAACGGTAATATTTCTAGAAATAACGAATCTTTTTAAAATTTACAATGCAACATGAAATGTGTTTCGTCGCACTTTATAAAAAAAATATTACTGAATTGAAAACGAATAAAAAAAATATGAATATAAATAGGTTTCACTGATTCTTTCTCACGAACTTCCTTTAAAATATCATTTAGCTTACGACAGTCCAGTTTTATTTTTAAATCAGGAATTGGTAACAGTATTACAAAAGTTTTTTCTTTTTTTGTTTCAACGTCAAAATGTTTGTTGACAATTTCGAAATTATTTTTGCTTCATATTTTAGCCGTAGATCGTACAAATAAATACAAATATAAAAATAAAAATAAAAAATAAAAATGACAAGTCATAAAGTTCAGTAATACTTTCTGAACATTTCGTAATTTATAGCCATGAAATTCTCATTCACTTCCTCTTACATTATTCTCATTTAGATTTACTTGAAACAGAGTAACATAAAAAAAGTGTCCGCTTTACTATAAAGAAAAAAAAACTAAACAGGATATTCACATGTATATTTCTTTATAAAATTCCTACATTCATTAGATCGCAGTGAAAGAAATCATTCAATGGTTACTTTATTCATACATATTGATTCAGTTTTCATGTATTTAAAATATGATGTAATAAGAAAGCAAATCTGATTGCAGCAACAACTGTCTGTTTTAATTTTATTTTATTTAAGCACCTTTGTCTGTATATAAGAATTAGATGGCGGCGAATTCTCATTAAAGTATTCGATGAAGAATAATTTATATTTATTTCATTCTTTTGCTTATTAAAACTCAACAATAACTAAATCCAAGTCTTTGAATTAGTATCTTTTATAGGCATTGACTGAATTTTATCTTACATGAAAAAAAAAATATAATCAAAGTAAAATTAAAAATGGTTATATGCCTATAAATAAGTAAAACTGGTTAGCATTAATATATTTTTTGCTTGATATCACTTGTATAGTACTTTATGATAATTATTACAAAACAACGGAAGTATCATTTATTTTCCATTATATAAATAAAATATGGTTCTATGCCTATAAATAAGTAAAACTGGTTAGCATTAATATATTTTTTGCTTGATATCACTTGTATAGTACTTTATGATAATTATTACAAAATAACGTAAGTATAATTTTTTTTCCAACTAATGTGAGGTTAAATATATATATATAAACTAATGATTTTACTATCTATTATGTAGCATTTTCTGTACTATTAAACCCTTCAAAGGCGATGGTTCATTTATAGACCACTTAATTTTAATCCCAAAATGGCATATTGACACCAGAATTTTGGATTGAAAATTTTCCTTTTATTAAGTACGTGAAGTAAAGCTTTTATTTATGTTCAGATAAATTTGTTTGTAAATTCCCTTGTCATTCAAACATTCTGGTATTTTATGAATAGAAGTACTTTACCGCTATATAATAATATTTGTCGCTATAATAATTAAAAGTGCAAACGGAAATATTTATTTTCTACATAATTGCACACTGTTAAAAACTGACACTTGTAATGTGTGATCTACACCTATGCATATAAGTTGCCACAGATAAAGAATTACACATTGTTAATATAACTAATAAAATATTTGCAATAATAATAATATATTTGACATTATTTAACTTTAAAAACAGATTCTGCTACCTAATGATGTTACATATTGTTGTAAAGTTTAACCTGTAATATTATGAATTTTCAAGTGATCGTAGCTTTCCTAAAGTGTTCCATCTTTACTACCATTTTTTTTAACTCATAATTTTTCATTGTTGATTTCTATTAAAGATGTTAATGGAATCTTTTGAAATAGTGGTAGCAAGGATACAAGAATTTATGAACGCTGCGAACCATGAGATTGTCAAAAAGAATAATTCTAAAAGTAAAAATAGTTTAAAAAAATACGCTTTTATAAGCATTCGTTGTTTATCTTGAAAACCACATCACATTTCTTTTATGCAGGTCATGTTTTTTTTTTTTTTTTTTTTTTGTAACAAATTTCGTTAAAATAAATTAATTTGACGTGCCATCGAACTCGTTTATGAAATATTCACTCCTTTTTTTACGTGTGTTATAAAGCGCAAGCAAATGAATTTATTAAAAAATATATAATTTTGCTGTTTTTTATTTTTTAAATAGGGCAGCCGAAAAGAAAAATGCAACATTATTTAAACTATCCTTTTAGCATTTCGTAATTGATTTCTCAACGCTTAATCGTAAATTAATTATTCTAAAACAATTAATCGTTAAAAGCTATTTTTTTTCTAATTTTTACACTCTCCATTCTTTATTTATAATTTATTTTTAAATTTTTAGCCTTTAAAATTCTTTATTGTTGTAGTTTTACAACCATTTGGTCTATTTCGGCGAGCGTTTATTGGTGCATCTGTTAAGTCCATTGTTGTTTCAACTCCTGTACACATGTATGGGTTATAGAGGACATTTAGCGATTATCTATCTCTGTCACGTACAGTCGTATTAAGAAAGAGTAACCACTTTGTATTTTAAACAATATGAATAGTTCAGGATTTGTTTTCGACTAATATTTCTCAACGGAATTAAAGCATCATCAATAAAAAAAAAAAAAAAAAAAAAAAAAAAAAAGTAAATAAAACACGAATTTAGCAGGCGTGTGATGGAATTACCCCCTTAAACAACTGCGATTACCAGAATAAAAAAAAGTAGCAAAATTTTCGTCTATTAATAGTAGGGTTTGAAATGTCGTGAAATGTGGCTCCAGCTCGATTGACGTGCCAACTTTGATATTTTTGTTGTATTGTGAAGGTTTTGACATGTGGATTCAAAATATCTTAGGTGCCATTTTTTATACACATTTTTGGGGGGTGATTTTCAAGATGGCGTCCAAGATGGCTGCCATTTAATGACTTCTTTAATATTTGAGGCACATTATCGACCAATATGTCAAATTATATGTTTTCAGGGTCAAGAAATACAAATATATCATAACATTAGGAGTAAATTGAGTTTTTGAAGTGTTTTAAGCGATAAGATGCAAATAAAGCACAAAAATATGAAAGACATTAGATATACTAGCGTTTTGTTAACCAGTTATACACAACCAAAGTAATTAAATGAAATAACATAAATTATTGAAGATATTGAACAAAATTATTAAAAATAGCATTTATATGTATATACAGTACTTGGATGCTATGTATTCTTTTCTGAATCACTGCTATTGTGTGATTATATTGATAGTCCTTTGTATTGTTGCAGTCTCTGCATTTGCAAAGGGCAGAACAAACCAGAGAATTATTTAAGCAAGAACATTTCCCAACTGTACATGTTCTCTTACACTCATATTTCACAAGTTCAATAACTTTTTAGGGCGTAGGTAACTCGAGGCATTTGACTGGAGAAATTATTCCTTCGCCATTTCCCCCCCCAACCATTGCCAATAAGTGGGGGTATTATAGGTCAAGGATTTCTGTAGCCCTTTCCAATGGTGCAAATTAAGTTGGATCTTAGAATATGTGACATCAGTGCTCGAAGAGTTGATGGTAATTTCTCCCCCTCGAAACTTTTAGTTCTGAAAAGATGCTATCTTAACTCTGAAATCCTTTAAAAATTGCTATTTTTCAAATATGTCCAGTCGGTGAATTTTTCAAAGAACGACAGATTGGATAATGGATCAACATTAGGTTCCCCAAGTTCTTGAAAAGCTGTTATAATATTATCATCACACTGAAGATTGATATACACTTATATCCACTTCTGTTTTGAAATGCCTACAAATTTTCCTGCTCAGTCTCCACCAGTATATGAATGTAAACCTAGTAAACCTTTTGTTTCATTATGTGAAAGAAACGTCTTTAATGAAACCAACGTTATATTGGTACTATTTGTAATAGTAAATCTAATAGGTTCTGTCGCCCCCAATCTTTTCTTACTAGTTTGCTCCTTCAATGAATGCTCATGGTATTGATCAAATATTATTCTCCCTTCAGTGTATCCGCTTGTCATTTTCATAATGATCTCGGTAAAAGCATTTGCGAAGTCTTCACAATTTTTCATGGCAAGTGTCTTTTTTACTGATTGTGCGATTGCCATTCCATCTATAATACAAACTTTTTCTATCGGAGAAGTATTCGAGGATTCTAATGATTCAAGTATGGGTGATCAATTATATTGCTCCATTTCTGCAATGAATGAACTTTTGTCAGATGGAATATGAAGATATCCATCAGAAGAAAATAATGATCTTGGTATTACAGAACGCTTGTAGTTTCCAATTGCATCTTTTAGGTTTGTAGACATTTGAGGTCTTGATTCCATAATAACAAGAAAACGAGTAAGAATTTTCCTATCTTCTCGAATTAGGCTGCTCTGTTACTATTGCTACTCTATTACTATTAATCTCTTACAAATTCTTCGAATTTCAATTGGCCTTTTTGGTCGACGATTTAGAATATCACCCTTCGCAGATTCTGGAACTTTCATAGAGGATGCAATATTCATTAGTGTGGTACTGTCTTGGAAGGGGTTTCCTCCGCAATGATCCCGAATACTCCCCTTGACGATGTCTGCATTGTGAAAAATTCTTAGCGACATGGGAAGTCCGAAGTTGATAGTGTTCTCTTGGCTGCTTAGAGACTTCATTTGGACAGAACTTTTCAAAGTAAGTTGAAACAATGCGTAATATTTCTGGTGCACACAAGAAATACCTTTCGAGAGGGCGTTTTCATTCTTACTTAAAGCAATAACTCCACCAATGTTCTTCAGTTCTTTGATTTTCAGTTCCAAGTTCTGGTCTGAAAATAGTTTCGTAAACGGCATATTGGCTTTGGATGCTGCAAAACAACTAGATTCGAGAGCATTTCATACTACTGGATATGTTGTTTTAAGGTCCTTCATCTATGCTATGTATACTGGAATGAGTCTGACATAATGGAATAAGTCATGAGCAAAATAATACTTTATTTGTTCTTCTAATGACACGAGATGCAATGCCGATTCTCCTTGACGAGTGGCACGGATGAAATGTAACAAAGATCCAAATTGTTTCATATACTGTAGTAAGAACTTTGCCATATCACCACTGCATTATGTAATATGTGGAAGACGATTTTTTTCAAATTGTACTCTGATCTCTTCAAACAAAGTTGTAGCTTCAATTTCACAATTGTGCAATTTCTCACGTAGTGAGTTGCATTTTTCTTGCAGGGAAATAATCTCTGTAGAATGTGGCAGTGTTTCAAAGAGTAGGTCGTAGCATGCCAAAACGATAGTCATGTGAAACTCTATGCCTTTAGTATATAAGTAATTTTGTAGTAAATTTATAAATAAATAATAAATAACACAATTTATGCCCATTTTGATTGTATATTTGCATTTTTTGACCCCCAAAACATATAATTTGATATACTGGTCAATAATATCCCACAAGTATTAAAAAAGTCAGTAAATGACAGACATCTTGGACGCCATCTTGAAAATCACCTCAAAAATGTGCAAGAAAAAATGGCACCTAAGATATTTGGAATCTACATGTCAAAAGCTACAAAGTAAAATAAAAATATCAAACTTGGCACAAAAATCGAGCTGGAAAACATTTCAGACCCTACTATAACCCCTGGAATAAGGATAATACGAAAAGCCGCTTTGAATGAATTCCAAAACTTTATCTGTATGCATTATTGATATTTTTCATACACAAATTCTTTTTGTTGTTGTTATTAGGTAATCTAGAAAATTTCTACCTACATTATGTAGTCTTTAAATCCCAGGTTGAACTCTCTAGTGTAAATAAATGCTAATAAATATAATGAACTAAACTAAACAGAAGTTTGATAATTTACAATCAATCACCAATCAATTTTATTATTTTAAACCTTTGTTGTCCATAAACGACATTAGAGCTAGATTAATTTTAACACACTTATTGTAATTGGTAAATAGCTCATAACAGTTATAAATTTCCATCTGGGCGAAAAATGCAGTTTGCGCAGTTGGAAATTTACAACTCTTATTTATTAATGCATTTGTTCTTTTAGCAGATAATATGTCTAGACATTTTATAGTACAATACCTTACAAAATAATTGTGAAGGGTTGAGTCATACTTCCTTGGACGGTCTGTTTCGTAATACTCTTTTTCGTGACCGCATGCGTTTGTGTATATTTGTTGCTTTACACACGCATTCTAGCATTTTTTTAAATGAATGTCCCATTTATGGAAGTACTTATTAAAGTATGAATTATTTTCATTTTCACAAAGGTTTCAACAGTACAGAATGTCTACAAATTAGTTGGACAATTTCGTAAGTTAAGAACTTCCGAAATATTAAATGAAATTAACTAGTTGAAAGTTAGACTAGTAGTAATATTACCGAAGTTTATTCATAGATGGCGTCAGGTGTCATAACTGATACTTTCGCTTAGTGATTGTGGGTGTTATCCACCACGATCACAAGATCTTTGACCGCTTGATTTCGGTATCTGTGGTTTTGTAGTTATCAAGTGTACACTCTAAAAAATAATTGTGTAAATTAGGTAATTTTACACATATATATATGTAATTTTCTAAGATTACACACTTGTCACAAAATTTCAAATTTACACATTTGTTTAAAAAATTTACCTGTTTTTATGTGTATTTTGCCTCTAAAACTAAGTGTGTAATTTTTTATCACTTGAAAAACACAAATAAATGTGTAAATGTAAAAAAATGCCTAAATTTACACGAATTGATGTGTTATTGTAATTTCCACATAATTATATATACACAAATAAGTGTGTAAATTTCTAAAATCACCCACTGGTCATAAAAGTTAAACATTTTGTACAAAAAATTACCTGTTTTAATGTGTATTAATTTATGACATTAATTCTGTCAGTTGTTATCGGTTGATAAACACACATAAGAGTGTAAATATAGAAAAATCGTCTGCTTTCACTCTGAAACGCAAAGTAAACTGGCGAACAATGAAAAAAAAATCTGCTCGTCAAATGATTACAAGTGATTCTGTCAAATGATTTTGGGTGCCATTTTTAAGGAGATGCCGGAAGCCAAGTCTCCTTTATCAGCCGAAATTCTAAAAAATATATATATTAAGGTGATAATAATAAAAGCTAGCTGGATTATGAAATATTTTTATAACAGTGTGGTACTAATGTGTTCAAATGTAATATTCTTAATTGGATTCCTACATACTTTGCCATTTATCGGCGGGGAAAAAATGGATAACCATTACAAAAGTATGTACATATTTGGATCTAATGATAAAAAATGGTGTTATTAAAATTATTATTATTTAAAAATAATAAGATATGATTCATAGTAGATTAATTTTAACACAATTATTCTAATTGGTAAACAAATCATATTAGATGTAAATTTCCAACAGGGTGAAAAATGTCCGGACCAGGATTCGAACCATGGACCTTCTGACTGAAGCCGCCAGTGCTCCGCCATCTGAGCTATCCCGGACGAATCGGGTGGAACTTTTTCACCCATCTAACCTTAATTATTACAGCATCTGGTCTGAAACCTGGTTCAGCTCAACAGAATAAATCTCAGATAAAGGAACTCCAGAAATCGCTGGATACGAAATTACAGTAGATTAATTTTAACACAATTATTCTAATTGGTAAACAAATCATATTAGATGTAAATTTCCAACTGGGCGAAAAATGTCCGGACCAGGACTCGAACCAGGGACCTTCTGGCTGAAACCGCCAGTGCTCTGCCATCTGAGCTATCCCGGACGAATCTGGTGGAACTTTTTCACCCAGCTAACCTTAATAATTATACTTGGAAATTAGTTTTATTTACATATTGCATTTTATTTTACAGGGTGATCCCAAGTATTATTTTTTTCTTTCATTTTTTGTTGGCCCACTATATTGTCCCCCTTATCAAATCGACATTGCTAAATATGAGGTCATACCTGTTCTTTTTAATCCTGAAATTCCAGAAGAATCTGGCAAGTATATTTCTAAATATTCGACAAAATGTCTAAAATTGAAAATTGCCTGTCATTAATGGCAATATAGTGTACATTAAAAATCAAGTGAAAATCCCAAAAAGTTTTCGATTAATTCACATCGTATAGTAATGATTTTTTAGGTGCGGTAATTATATAAATACGTAGCACCCATAGTTGACGTTAGGACCTCTGTCTGTCTGTCCGTACATCCGTCCGTCCGCGTATAACAGAGCAAAAAGTACCCAACCGAATGGCCTGAAACTTTAAATATATAATTATCGTAAAATTTTATCGAGTCATTCCAAATTTTATGAAAATCGGATGTCTTGTTTAATTTCAGGGAAATTCAAAAGCTTTCCGTTACATTACAGCCAATGGAAAAAAAAATATTTCAAGTGCATTAGTTATGTTACAGCCTTTCAAACAGAATGAAATTGATTTGCACTTATGAAGTGAACTAAAATATACATTCAGAACAATATGCGGTGCAGAAAACATTGATAAAGCTAGTTATAGTATGAACACACCTCATTTGCCACGTTTAACGTGCAATTTCCAACTTGTTTTTTACAACATTAATTGCAGTTATGAAATTAGACGCCATTTGTATGATAAATATTAAATGCTTAAGTGTTTTTTTTTATACTTTTTTTTTTTGTATTATACATTACTAAGAGATGTTTCCTTCTTTACAAAAAAAAAAAAAAAAATTCAAATATTCACAATTACAGTGTTGGTTGATGGCCAAGACCAAGTTAACATTAATAAATAATATTTCTCTTTTCCTTAAATAAGATCTAAGTACAGGGAGTGTGAGAATAATTTGGAATAATCCATATTCTCAATTAAAAGGGAAAAAGCAAATTCCATTAACTTTGATTCAAACAGAAATAAATATGCTCTTGATTATCCCCATCTGAAAATCGGTAATGAAGTCAAAATACTGTGTAATTATCTACTAAAGTCGGATATGAGTGGCTAATTAGTAGATATTTTAAAGCTAAATCATGCATTCCCGAAATTATTCAGGAGAATTTGAGAGGACCTTAAAAATGTTCGTTCAGTCACGTATCTACAGAATTTTTACTCTAAAAGAACGTTTTAGATGAATTTACTATGTATTTTTTAAAAGTAAGTACTGTGTTTGAGCGTCACGAAGTGTAGAAATTGTATACTAAAATATATTTTGACGAAAAATCTAGCAGATATTAGATAATTCCGAACTATTTAAATGAAATATTTTTTTTAAAGGTGCTATGCAATTTATTGTATAATTAAGCAAAACTAAACCTTATAAACATTACTTTTTTAAGATAGTAACTATGGGATAAAGCAAAAGCATTATGCGTAATAAAATGAGTTTATAGTAGAAATACGTAGCTTGTTTCACATAATGCTCTAACGTAAGTAGTACGTGATTAAAACGGAAAGAAAATAAAAAAAAATACATGAAATGAATTAAATGTATAATAAGAAAAAATGTTTACGCATTTAAAACATTTTTTCCTTCTTTATATTCTCACTACGTTATATCAATGCAATTTTAGCAATTTTTAAATATTTCTTCATTGATATAAGCAAGAAGTACAAAAAACGTATCCTTCTTTTTTTAATATTCATTAACATCCTTTTTTGTGCCAGATAATGTTTAATGTAACGTTTAAGATTAATGTACAGGTTTAATGAATAAAAAATATATACATTATTTATTAAGGTTTTAACGATTTTTAGATGCGATTTAAACCTATTGTGTAGGTAAACAAAAAGTTTTGACTGAGATAACAATACAATAAATTTAAAAATAATAAAATATAGTAAATTTAAAAATATTACTAATTGAATGGCTCAATTAAATTAAAATTAAATTATTAAAATAAAAATAAAATAAGTAAAAAATTTTGGGAATTTCTTCACATAATATTATTCTAAAATGGAGGGCTAAAGTAAGTTTGTGAGAGAATATTTGATGGAAAATTTAAAAGGTTTTTAAAAATAACTTTGTATTTTTATCCGCTTTTAGTTTCCCCAAATTGAAAAATATGTTAGTTTATTTGCTAGATAATTGTGTTTTTCATAAATCATCGTCCCTCATATTTGGAAGCAAGAAAGTGTTTCTTATTGTTGTGAAGATAACTGATCAAAAGGATAAAAATTATGCAGTGATTTAAGCATTTCTTCTCACTCACACTGTCACTAAGTGAGGTTACCTACACTGTTAAAAACTTGCAACAAACTGCCTAGTCATTCGACTGTTTTTATAGAAAACAGTTCCATAACCACAATTTAACTACATTCTGACCATATTATTGCCAATTTTATGGACAGAATAGGGATTAATTACGGTTATGTAACCGTTTTATG
The DNA here is from genome assembly GCA_963932465.1 of Maratus speciosus. NCBI lineage: Eukaryota > Metazoa > Arthropoda > Arachnida > Araneae > Salticidae > Maratus > Maratus speciosus. Next base: position 324,154,543 of record OZ010791.1, on the reverse strand, counting down.
TAAAAACAGTCGAATGACTGGACACTTTGCTGCAAATTTTTAACAGTTTAGGAAATACAAAAATAACTTGTAATTTCTCTCCTTCCGGCGTCGCAGCACATGGGATTTCTGGATAAAGTTCTGGTTTGGATGTTACTACTGCTTCTACAATCTCTAGTTCTACAGTTAATCGCAATAAAGTTTAACATAAAATAAATAGAATTGAAGATAAAATTATTTTTAAGTCTAAAAGAGCAAAATTGAAATTTGCAAAAAAAAAAAAAGTTAAAGTCAAAGCTACAAAATAGCTCACCTGAAAAGACACAAAAATGAGGTACAAAAAGGGAAATTAAAAAGAAAAAAAAAGACGAAAAATATTATGAATACAAATTTTCAATTAGTTTTACTTGTAATAATCATCCTTAATTCATATATATCACATTATGTTTTTGTCATCTTTATAATTATACTCTTTTGTATTGTCCAACAATAGTATAATATCAAAGTTAATCTTGCATGAAAGCACAGCAGCAACAACAACAATAATAATAATAATAATAAAGTAATGGGCAAATTTACATAAATTAATTATAGCATGTATAATTATTACTACACATATTCTGTAATTCAACTATTTTAAACAAAAATACTTACAAAATAAATACAAATATGATACAAATAATACAAAAATACTTTTTAGAGAAGTGGAATAGCTGTTGAGAATTAAGATAAATTAGCTCTCACCCAAACTTGTATTGTTATATTAAAAAAAGTCTGTTCTTCTTTTGAAAGCGACAATCACTGAGTCTATACTACTTACATTTTAAAAATCACAAAGTCTCTCAACGTCAAAAAGGACATCGACTGGCAATATCATGTGCCATTTTGACATTTCTTGCATCTTTAAGGGTGAGGTTGGTGTTTGCAGTTGTTGGCATACTAGCTAAGTAGTGAGGATTTAGGTTTCTGAGAATTCTAAATGATGAGGGTGATTCTGTCTACAGGTCATGTCGGAAGTCTTTCATCTGAGCACAGAGAAGTGGTGATGGGTGAGAGTGTTGCATTTGAGAATAAAAGATGATGATGGCGATTCTGTCTACAGGTCATGTCGGAAGTCTTTCATCTGAGCACAGAGAAGTGGTGATGGGTGAGAGTGTTGCATTTGAGAATAAAAGTGAGCGAGTGTATCTTTTTTGTATTCTTTTCAACACTTTCCAACAAAGTTGAAAAGTGTTTATCCATTCGGTTTGTCTGTCCGTCTGTCCGTCTGGACATCTGGCCGTCTGTCCACGCTCTAACTCCCGTGAATATACCCGGATTAAAAAAAAAAATTGATAAAGGTTATTTAGGGTCGCGAAAGCATGTTTGGTATTGTATATGAAGTATGTAGGATTAGTACTTCATTTACAAAGGCACTCAAAAGCATTCCATTACATTGTGGTATATGGGGGAAAATCGTTTGCAGACTATTTTAATGACATGATGCTATTTCAAATGTACTAAAACTGATATAAATCACTGGATTTCACTACGATCATGTTAGAACAGGGTATTCATAGCATTTTTTTATTTATTTACAGGACCACACAAAAGAAATCGGATACAGTACAGTCGTTGAGTAATAATTGCTGGAGTGTACAGTATGCGCTTTTAAAGTTAATTACTTTTTTTGCATGTTACTCGTTATATATAAATTCTATACCTCATATACAGGGCTGTACTAACGTATTCACGTGCCATTCGCCGTATTAACCCATTAGTGCCTGAATTTTTTTTTCAACTCAATATTGTGCTTAATTATAGTAAATGGTGTAAAATGAACGTAAAAAATAATAAAAAAAATCTCTTTCAAAAAATATTTATTTAACATATGAAAATCTAAACGTCCCAATTTTGGGACACTAGGCATGAAAGGGTAGGGGTTTTCTCCATTACTGTCTAAGCATTATATCTATGTTTTATGCCATTTAATATGTTTCAAAAAGGTTATATATCACTCGGGTTATTATTTAACTATAAAATTTTCTTTACTATTACTATAAGGGGGGGGGGGGTCGGTTCAAGAACAAGACCCCCTTCCTCCTCACCATTAGCCATTGGCATAGTAAAAATTTATAATAATCAATAATTACTAATAGAGTATATATACCATATATACTCGCATATACGCCGACCCATTAACTTTTGAATGCAACAACTCGCGTATGTCGACTCCCTAAATTTTTACTTCAATTTCGCACAAAATCAAACCAAAGATTTCACTTACAAATGCGAAAAACTAGTAAGTAAAAAAAAAATCATTGAAATTTTTTTAATAATAAATTATTATTATTTCTATATTTTATACATTATTTTATTATTTATATACATAAAAAATCAGACTTTTGCAGTATTCGAAGGTTTTTTTTTTTTTTTTTTGCTTATGTAATTGACTTGCGTATAAGTTTACCCCTCAATTTACTTGCAGAAAATTGTCAAAAATTCTTCGGTTTACACACGAGTATATATGTTACAGTAGAACTTCGATTATCCGACCCTCGTGTAACCGGAACTCTCTGTAAACCGATATCGATATCTTGAATTTTTTCCAACTTTTTTTTTTTTTTTTTTTTTTTTACTTTCACATTCCTTGTGTATGCAAGTGTTCCCTTCCGTAGAGGTAAGCATTTTGGTTCCCCTTTCTTCGAATTCCATTGAAATTAGCTTGAGCTCCCGCAAGATCCGATCCCGTGAAGATTATACCCCCCCCCCCCCCCCCCCCCCCCCGTGTACACGTCCCTGTTCTAAAAAATAAAATTATTTCAATGTATAATTTAAATTTAGATGTTTATTAAGCAGTTTAAATAGTCCTAATAGCAGTTCGATGACGATGTTGCATATTAAAGTAGATGATGATTGGTAAATTCTCGATTATCTGGAAATTTGATTATCCGCTGTCGGTTCGAACCCAATTACGTCGGATAATCGAGGTTCTGTTGTATATATTTTAGTAACCTCAGGATGTCAAATACTAAACTAAGTACAAAACATAACGGTATGATATAAATTTTTACTAAGCCAATAGCTAAGGGTAGGAAGGGGTGGGTGTCTTGTTCTTGAACAGAGCCCAACCCCTGTTCCCCCTATAGTAATAACAAAGAATAGCCAAATAATAATCTGAATAATAATTTTATAACCAAATAATAATCCGAGTGATATGTAACCATTTTGTAACAAAATAAACGGCATAAAACATGCATTTAATGCATAGACAGTAACGGAGAAAACCCCTACCCATTCGTGCCTAGCGTCCCAAAATTGAGACGATATATAAAGGTTCAAATTCGAGCAAAAAAAAAACAGAAGTCTGAAAACATGCAAAAATACGTATTCTAAAATAATGTTTCATCTTATAAATAATACCACTTATAAAATGATTGATAAAAAAATAAAATAAATATCTTACTTTTTCTTCGCGCCATTTTATTTCAAGAAAATCCAACTTTGCGCTACAACAAACATTTATTTCACCTTTTTATTCTTAAAAATGCACTGCCATTTATGGATAAATATTGAAAACAAATACTAAGGATGTATTTTACTAAGTTTTGAAAGGATATCATAATTCAATTTTTAATGGGAATTTTTTTAAGAAAGCGTCCCAAAATTAGGATGCCAGGCACAAATGGATTTAGAGAAATTGCGGAAAGGGAATTTTTAACTGAAGTAGTTTTGTTACATTGTGCTGAATGTGTTGGAAAGTGTTTCATAATCTATGCTTGGCGCATTATTTTTTCTTTCTTGTTAATTTTTGAAATCTGTTCTCCATATCAGATATTCTTGGAGAAACCAAGAAGGCGGTTCTCTTTATAGATTGGGTAATTCCATTTGGCAAAGGCCAGCATTTCGCTTTTTTATTTTTCTCATTGGTGGGTTGCTTACCTAATGCTGTGAGAAAATGGTAAACCTTGTGAGATTCTCACTCAAATAGAGAGCGTTGCACATTTTTTAGGGTTCATATTTGATGCAAGTCCTAAACATTTTGTTCCCCTGTAATAAATCCTCTGTTGAACTAATGGTCTAAACTGGTACCGGCGTTACATGCAGGAAGATTTTTATGACCCTAGTGAATGTCGATGTTTTTTCTAAAGACTAACCGTTATCGCAATAATTATAAAAACTTATATGCTATAAATAAAAATATAAATACGAGTATATATACATATATATACTAAAATATTAGGTTGAGCAAAAAGTTCTGGGAAATTTTTAATCTAATAGTTATCAGAACTTATATTGTATTTAGGAGTACTATTGGTATATCTATAGGAGTTCAGGAATTTCGGCTCCAAAGCGCCGAACAGTATTGAACAGTATTGAAAAATATGATTTGCGTGCGTTGATCCGGCATTATTGGAAAAATGTCTAACAGTTCTGGAAGCCATCGATGAGTTTGCACAGTTGGACGGCGTCGAAAGTCCTGACGTGGCTGCATCCGATTATGGCCTCTTTCGATCAATGCAACACTTTTTCAAGGGCCGTCCATTTGAATACTTTAATGAAGTTGAAGAAGCTTGTTTTTCGATAGAAGAGTTTTTCGATTCCAAGGAGTCGCCATGGTACTTCCAGCAAATCCGGAATCTGGACGAAAGACGGCAGAAAGTCATGGACTACGATGTTTCTACTTTTGAAGAATAGTCCTTGTTGCTTTTGTTGTTAATTTGAGCATAACAACGCAACTTTCACAAATTTCCCAGAACTTTTTGCTCAACCTAGTAATATGTTTTCAATTATTAGTTATTGAAAGTGGAAAGCAATAACACGGTGCAGAGTACTATTGGCATATCTATAGGAGTTCAGGAATTTCGGCTCCAAAGCACCGAACAGTATTGAACAGTATTGAACAATATGATTTGCGTGCGTTGATCCGGCATTATTGGAAAAATCTCTAACAATTCTGGAAGCCATCGATGAGTTTGCACAGTTGGACGGCGTCGAAAGTCCTGACGTGGCTGCATCCGATTATGGCCTCTTTCGATCAATGCAACACTTTTCCAAGGGCCGTCCATTTGAATACTTTAATGAAGTTGAAGAAGCTTGTTTTTCGATAGAAGAGTTTTTCGATTCCAAGGAGTCGCCATGGTACTTCCAGCAAATCCGGAATCTGGAAGAAAGACGGCAGAAAGACATGGACTACGATGTTTCTACTTTGAAGAATAGTCCTTGTTGCTTTTGTTGTTAATTTGAGCATAACAACGCAACTTTCACAAATTTCCCAGAACTTTTTGCTCAACCTAGTAATATGTTTTCAATTATTAGTTATTGAAAGTGGAAAGCAATAACACGGTGCAGAGTACTATTGGCATATCTATAGGAGTTCAGGAATTTCGGCTCCAAAGCACCGAACAGTATTGAACAGTATTGAACAATATGATTTGCGTGCGTTGATCCGGCATTATTGGAAAAACGTCTAACAATTCTGGAAGCCATCGATGAGTTTGCACAGTTGGACGGCGTCGAAAGTCCTGACGTGGCTGCATCCGATTATGGCCTCTTTCGATCAATGCAACACTTTTTCAAGGGCCGTCCATTTGAATACTTTAATGAAGTTGAAGAAGCTTGTTTTTCGATAGAAGAGTTTTTCGATTCCAAGGAGTCGCCATGGTACTTCCAGCAAATCCGGAATCTGGAAGAAAGACGGCAGAAAGTCATGGACTACGATGGTTTCTACTTTGAAGAATAGCCCTTGTTGCTTTTGTTGTTAATTTGAGCATAACAACGCAACTTTCACAAATTTCCCAGAACTTTTTGCTCAACCTAGTAATATGTTTTCAATTATTAGTTATTGAAAGTGGAAAGCAATAACACGGCGCAGAGTACTATTGGCATATCTATAGGAGTTCAGGAATTTCGGCTCCAAAGCACCGAACAGTATTGAACAGTATTGAACAATATGATTTGCGTGCGTTGATCCGGCATTATTGGAAAAATCTCTAACAATTCTGGAAGCCATCGATGAGTTTGCACAGTTGGACGGCGTCGAAAGTCCTGACGTGGCTGCATCCGATTATAGCCTCTTTCGATCAATGCAACACTTTTTCAAGGGCCGTCCATTTGAATACTTTAATGAAGTTGATGAAGCTTTTTTTTCGATAGAAGAGTTTTTCGATTCCAAGGAGTCGCCATGGTACTTCCAGCAAATCCGGAATCTGGAAGAAAGGCGGCAGAAAGTCATGGACTACGATGTTTCTACTTTGAAGAATAGTCCTTGTTGCTTTTGTTGTTAATTTGAGCATAACAACGCAACTTTCACAAATTTCCCAGAACTTTTTGCTCAACCTAGTAATATGTTTTCAATTATTAGTTATTGAAAGTGGAAAGCAATAACACGGCGCAGAGTACTATTGGCATATCTGTAGGATTTCAGGAATTTCGGCTCCAAAGCACCGAACAGTATTGAACAGTATTGAACAATATGATTTGCGTGCGTTGATCCGGCATTATTGGAAAAATCTCTAACAATTCTGGAAGCCATCGATGAGTTTGCACAGTTGGACGGCGTCGAAAGTCCTGACGTGGCTGCATCCGATTATAGCCTCTTTCGATCAATGCAACACTTTTTCAAGGGCCGTCCATTTGAATACTTTAATGAAGTTGAAGAAGCTTTTTTTCGATAGAAGAGTTTTTCGATTCCAAGGAGTCGCCATGGTACTTCCAGCAAATCCGGAATCTGGAAGAAAGGCGGCAGAAAGTCATGGACTACGATGTTTCTACTTTGAAGAATAGTCCTTGTTGCTTTTGTTGTTAATTTGAGCATAACAACGCAACTTTCACAAATTTCCCAGAACTTTTTGCTCAACCTAGTAATATGTTTTCAATTATTAGTTATTGAAAGTGGAAAGCAATAACACGGTGCAGAGTACTATTGGCATATCTATAGGAGTTCAGGAATTTCGGCTCCAAAGCGCCGAACAGTATTGAACAGTATTGAACAATATGATTTGCGTGCGTTAATCCGGCATTATTGGAAAAATCTCTAACAATTCTGGAAACCATCGATGAGTTTGCACAGTTGGACGGCGTCGAAAGTCCTGACGTGGCTGCATCCGATTATGGCCTCTTTCGATCAATGCAACACTTTTTCAAGGGCCATCCATTTGAATACTTTAATGAAGTTGAAGAAGCTTGTTTTTCGATAGAAGAATTTTTCGATTCCAAGGAGTCGCCATGGTACTTCCAGCAAATCCGGAATCTGGAAGAAAGACGGCAGAAAGTCATGGACTACGATGTTTCTACTTTGAAGAATAGTCCTTGTTGCTTTTGTTGTTAATTTGAGCATAACAACGCAACTTTCACAAATTTCCCAGAACTTTTTGCTCAACCTAGTAATATGTTTTCAATTATTAGTTATTGAAAGTGGAAAGCAATAACACGGTGCAGAGTACTATTGGCATATCTATAGGAGTTCAGGAATTTCGGCTCCAAAGCGCCGAACAGTATTGAACAGTATGATTTGCGTGCGTTGATCCGGCATATTGGAGAAAAGTTCTAACAATTCTGGAAGCTGTGGATGAGTTTGCACAATTGGACGGCGTCGAAATTTTTCCATACTCCGCCTACAGTCCTGACGTGTCTCCATCCGATTATGGCCTCTTTCAATCAATGCAACACTTTTTCAAGACCCGTCCATTTGAATATTTTAATTGAGTGTGGAATTCATTGGTATCAGTATGTAAATTAGTGATTATTATACAAAATGTAGCAAATTCAAAATGATACTGAATGGCACAATTAATATATGTGTTATTAAAGTTCAAATAAAATAAGTAAAACAGCTTTTGTGAATTACATATCAGCACGTATTATGCGTTGTGCAGAAATTAGTTTTTACCAATATCGAATAAATGCACCATTTACCCAGAACTCTCTTTCAGACTTCCAGTAATCTTTCCCTATATATTTTTTAAATTCAACAAATCACTTGAATTCTGTTTCACCTATTTTTACACATTTTTATTCGAATGAAAGTTTTTTTTTTAACTATGTGATTTATTTACAACAAATGAAATAAAATGATTTAAAATCACCAACTTTTGGAGAAACAGCATAGAAACTTTTCTCCATGAAGGGAAATGCTTAATGATATCTCAAATTTAAAGTTATAAATGTTGCATAATATATTAGAGATTAAAATCTTATTAAAAAAGTAGTTCAAAATTGGTCTTCAAAATTGAAGTTCAGTATTACAACATTATGTTAACATTAAATATAAAAGAAACAAGTTTGTGATTCTGAACCATTCACTTAAAACAAATCTTTGAACAAAGTTCAGATGCAGTAACTGAATATTTGAAAATCTGTTCTTAATAAAATAAGGAAAATAAATATCTAAAAAAATACTAAAACGTAATATTTCTATAACTTTTCTATTAAATTGTTTCATGAAAATACTAGTAATATTTTGCAAAAATCTATTGGAATATCAGAATTGCATCAAGAAATGCAGATGAAAATTACTAATTGTTTACTAATTGTACGAATGAAACAATTTTTTTTCCTGAAAGGTTGAAACGTACACTTTATTTTTTTTTCTTGTTGGAGATTCGTATGCAGTGTAAGTGCAAAAGTGTTCAAAATGAAGTAGGAATTAAAATTACGTTAAAAAAAAATCCCTATCATTAATTTTCAAAAACTTAAATTTTTTACATTTTTATGTGATTCCTGGTATCATATATGTTATATTTAGAAAACTTCCCTCTATTTCTGACGAGAACAACAGTAAAAATTTCATTCTTCTACTACCAGAACCCACCGACTTCTGATACTTTGTATTTTATGAAATTTTGAAGCTTTCCAGCACTAAACTATAGAAAATATGTCATAATGCAACAAAAAGTTCAGTTGTTTGATGTAAATATACCGTAGAGCAATTTAAATTTATAATGTAGCTATTTAAAAAGAATTAGATGATTCATGTTTATGCATCATAAGTACGCTTCCTTAATATATATATATTTGAAAATATCTTTTTTTTCGTTTTTCGAAAATATGGGAAAGTGTGACAGCGGAAAGATTAATCACGTAACTTTAGTACTAATCTCTGAATTCTTTCAAAAATATATAGGTTCATAAAGTGGTATTAAACATTTTCCCCCAAAACTTTTAAACACGTTATATGACATAATTATTATCCATTTGACATGTTAATTCCAAAACAATAATTTTTTCCCAAAAGAGATCGAATATTTTAATTAAAGATTTAACACCCTTTTTTTATCTTAAAATTTTAAAATTTCTAATTGTCATTTTTAAACATAAATTTAAATTTACTGACATTTATTAGATGATAAATGATTATAGTCTCGTTTAATTGTGTCGTTCGATTACTCAATTTTTTTAACGTATGTGTAGTTCTATTTTTTTAAATTATGAATAATTAGTGTGTCATTTAAACTGGTAATAGTTGTATCTATGTCTGAGTAATATTATTTAATATTGAATATAATGGACAATAAAAGAATAATAAAATAAAGTAATTGCAAATATTTTATGAATATTTCACCTGTAAAGGTTTTATGAAAATAACAGAAATTCCAAATAATGTATTACACAATGAATTCCAAAGAAAGCCTGGTATATTTATGCATTGAACCTTAATTAGAGACAAAACGTAAATTTAAAATTATACGTGTAAATACATATATATTAATTTACTTGTGCGGTAATAAAATCTGTAGATAAAGTCGACGGTTACATTTCTATAAAAAACAACCAGATTGGAATAAAAATTTCTACAAAAGATCCCCAAACATAAAAATAATGCCATAACGGAAGAAATTGCAATACAATTTATGACGATTTTATGTTTATGTTTCACAATATTTTGTTAACAGCAATTTGACCGTTGTCTGTAAGGAAATAGAAGTCTTCCGCTAAAAAGAAATTATTTGCAAGAATAATATTGATTAAAATTCTATCATAAAATGATATTCAACTATAATTGTTTATGCAAATTATGCAGATATTCGTTAAAGACTTTTTTGTTAGCCTGGTGTTGGAAAATTCATACTTGTTAATGATCCCTTATATAAGTAAGTACAAGGTGGTCATAAAAAAAAATTCCCCGATATATGAACCCTTAGCGGCCTAACCACTCAACCAATCGAAAAGAAATTTTAGATATACTTATTTGATTGTCTGTAAAAAGAGCCTGTAATTTTTACAGAACAGAATTGTTGCAAAGTACTTCAAAACAGAGAAAAACTGTTTTGAAGAAAAAGTTTTTTTCTGTAAAAGATACTGAATTTTGTAATTTTTGCAGAACAAATGTCTATTTTTTACAGAAAAAAGTATTTTAATGAAAAATTACAGCTTTTTTCTGTAAATGAAACGTTTTTTTACTGGCTCCAAAATTGACAGTTTTTTTCTGTCAATTTGACAGATTTTTTTTTTTTTTTTTTTTTTTTTTTTTTTTTTTTTACAGTGATGCCCTCGAGATATGATTTAAAACAATAACGCTCTCACGGTTACGGTTACAGTGAAAACTTTTTGAAATTTTCGAATGACAACACCCATATTTTTCATGTGCAAATTCATCAGCGTATTGTAAAACCATAAATGACGTTGGAATAATACACGTACGATGGAAATTGCGGGCGTACAAAACCATGGGAAGAGCGCAGGAATGGCTACAAGACATGTTTTTCCGTAGCCGATTTTTTTTTCTCATTTGTGAACTGAGTAATGATGTAATATTTGTTTAAAAATGCTTTTTGAGTTATGTTTGTGATCACATAGTGAAAATGAAAATGTAATAATTTGTTTCAGTGGGCTGAATATTACGTTACATAGGAACTGATTAGGACTGAGTGCCACGATATTACACCGGTAATTTTACTCATACCTGTATTGTTCAAACGCCATTTAGGGTTTTTCAATGCGCTGATAAATTTACGCAGAAAAAAAAGGGTGTTACCGTCCATTTTTTTTTTTCACTGTAACCTTAAGAGTGAGAGTTCTATTGTCCTAAATCATCACGATCTCGATAGCATAGCTTCAAATAACTAAATATAAAATTTCCTTTCGATTGGTTGAGCGGTTAGGTCGCTATGGGTACATATATCGGGGAAGTTTTTTTCATGACCACCCTGTGAATATGTAGTTATAATTTCAATTGACACAAAGGGATAAATAAAAGGGTATTTAATAATTTTCCAGGTGGAACAAAACAGCTATTTATTTAGAGTTGTGTACTATTCTGATTCTCTGTAGCACGGGGCGGAGCATATAGGACAAATTTTATTGTTCTTATCAGTACCTTTTATCAATATTCTTCATTATATATTCCTACTGCATATCTTATGAAGTTATATCTTGAAGATTATTGATAAAAGATACTAAAACTAAACCTGTGGCTGAAAGATCCACGAAGGACCAGGGCCTATTGTGCCCAACTCTGTTTACTTGACCATGGCCCCCGAGATGCTATGCAGCATGTGCCCCGGCCGGGTGGTCAGCCCAACGCGAGACCCTCGGTGTTTAGTTCCCAAGCTAGCTTGGCACTCATTTTATTGACCCCGAAGGGATGAAAGGTTGAGTGAACCTTGCCCAGCCGGGAGCAGAACGCGCGACCTGTGGCAGACAGGCGTGCTGACCACTACGCTACTGGGATTCGATAAAAGATACTGGTGAGAACAATAAAATTTGTCCTATATGCTCCGACCCTGCCTATACCGATATTAAAGCCCGATTAAAACCGCAAACATCTACTATGTTACATGTTTAATTATGACATTACGCAAAAAATATAATTCTAGATGACTATAAAAATAATACAATTACATTTCTTGAATATCATTTTCATTGAATGTTTATTGTAAAATTACTTTTATGAATAGGCAAGTGCTCTTATTCAGAATTTTTTTAATCAAACTGTTTTACTATTTACAGTTGAAGGCAGAATATCCTTCAGAAAAGGCTATTAAAGTGGCCGTTTTGAACCGAATTTATGGACACGACAAAGCGAAAAAGAGGAAAAGTGATAACGTAAAAATATAATCTCTTCTAAATGAAAATTACTTCATTTTTTGAAACATGTAAAAACGATTCGATTATAAACCAAATACATTCGATTCTAAATTGGTTAAAAATCATTTTGCATAAAATATGCATCAAAAATGACTCTTAAAATAAATCAAAAGTTTTGGCGTTATTGAGAGCGAGAAATATTGTTTAAAAAACCTCCTTACAACACATAAAATCCGTTTGACTGGTAAATTATTTTCAAGTAGATGTCTTAACAAATTCAGAAAACGTGTCTCAGACAGAATTCACAAAATTGCATTCAAACAAGAAAGAAGAAAAATAAACTAATAAAAATTTCGCTTATAGAATGAAACAAAAGCAAACTGTTTAAACATATTTTGACTTTAATTTTCACTTTAAACAAACAAGAAGAATAAATGCTTTAACTTTGCGATTTAAGAATATAAAAAGACTCTTTCTTTTGACAATATTTCTGAAAATAATTTTATCAGTTTAAATATGAAGAGATGTCAAAAAATGAATTGCTTGCATGTCCCTGTTTGTTTTCATAAGACATATTAATAATATGTCACATATTTACATATGTAATATATTCACAATATGTATGTATATTCCTCTATAATTATGAAAAAGGAAGTTCCAATTTGAAGAGTCATAATTTATTTTCATTGAGTTATGAAATGTCTGTATATATTCAAGCAAAAGAGATTTAACATTTTGAAATGGATATGTATAATTATATTGCATGTTTAATTTAAAGACTTTTACAATATATTAAATATGAATAACAAGAAAGTCGCATGATTTTTTATGCCTCTAAAATTTTTAATGTGCTATAATTAATATTTAACACTGGGAGATTCTTTGGTCACTAAATTTATTATTTTAATCTTTCAACGATTGTACTGTTGTAAATTTTAAGACAATCGTGAATTTACTTACCATTAGTTCTCACAGACTAATTCACGCAGTTTTCAAATTAAATGACATATAACATATTTGCAAGATATAGATAAAGATTCTTTGTTCTATACTTGAAACTTTATGTATAAAATATTAAAAAATTAAATAAATTTTCAATTTTTCTGAACAAGGTAACTTTAATTGCCAACTTGAAGTTTAAATTACACTTTCCAATGGAAAACAATGTAAATGCAAAATATTCATACTATAATTTGACATTCTAATTTACATTTCTGTGACATTATAAAATATAAAATAAAATTTCCGTATTATATATCTTTAAGTGATATAATATTTAAATATTTCAAAATAATAATCTATGTCTTTTTAAAGTTATAATAAAATACATTCGGAGGGAAAAAAAAGAACATAACGTTATACAGATCATCCTATAAACACGATACTGGTACTGATATACATATAAATGATGAAATTAATGATAGAAAACAATATATATTGTAACCTATAAATACTAGGTTTCGCAAAAAGTTCTGGGAATTTTGTGAAAGTTGCGTTGTTATGTGAAAATTAACTGCAAAAACAACAAGGACTATTCTTCAAAGTAGAGACCATCATAGTCCACGAATTTCTGTCATCGTTCTGCCAGATTCCGGATTTTGCTGGAAGTACCATGGCGGCTCCTTGGAATCGAAAAATTCTTGACATGCTTCTTCAACATCATTAAAGGACTCAAATCGACGGCCCTTGAAAAGTGTTGCATTAATCGAAATAGGCCATAATCGGATGGAGCCACGCCTGGACTGCAGGTAGGGTGTGGAAGAATTTCGACGCCGTCCAACTGTGCAAACTCATCAACGGCTTTCAGAATCGTTAGACCTTTTCTCCGATAATGCCGGATCAATACACGAAAATCATGCTGTTCAATAAACATTTTGGAGCCGAAATTCCCGAAGTCCTATAGATATACCACAAGTACTCCTACATACGATACAAGTTCTGGTAAATATTAGATTAAAAATTTCCCAGAACTTTTTGTTCAACCTAATATTTTGCCAAATATCGATTTTAGATACTTCAATTATGGGATTCCAAAATTACAGCTTATTAAGACGAGTAATTTTTGAGGAATGCTTTAAAAACTACCTACATTAAAACCCGTTTGCCAACGTTTAACAATTAATTTCCCATTCGGAGTTCAAAAAGTTACACCTGCACAATAAATAATTCCTAAACTACTTGACAGAAAGGCAGAATTAACAGGGATACTTTTTTTTTTTACTTTACTTCATTATATCATACATATGATTGCGAGGATTAGGCAATTTTAAAATTTGTTTAAAAAAATTCAGTGTTAATGAAACTATGTATAATACCATTAATTTTATATTAACCATGTGACTCATTAGCGTGATGCGAATGTTATTATCAACATTTTGAATAAGTTTCACAAAATATGTCCTTTTTTGAATGAAACATTTAGTAATGTTTTAATAAAGATGTATGGAATCTTTTTAGATCTTTTTGTCTTTATCTGTCTCAATTGCACTGCAACCGCAAGGCATAAATTATCATTCATTTCTGTATGTGTTATTTGTTTTTTTTTTTTTTTCATTAATATTCTATAATTTCCTTACATGAATATAAATCTAACTTATTTTTGTTTATTTGTTTAAAACATACCTATCTTTCATTGATTTTTTCTCAATAAATAACATCAGAATTGGTCCCATCTCCATCGATCCATCCAATTTCCTTGAGTAAAGAGACAAAACATTTCGGAATATCTCCGAAATGTCGGAACGTAATCGACGTGTAGTTTTTAAATTAATTAATTGAAATGTAACTAAAAAGAATATTGCCCAGTTAAACTGATGGCATTGCGCTCACAGGCTATTCACACTAATTGTATATTATACTCTTATTTCAAATTAAATTCCCCTCAAAAAATAAATGAAGGGATTAGCCCCCGTTTCCCCCCTTTATACTTAACCAAACAACCTCCAAATCTAGTCAAGTCCTTAACTTAATAAACCGGTAAATGAAATTTGGAGCAAATCGAAAAATTCTGCATGAAAAAACCGTTTATTTAAATTAAGGGGGGGGGGGGAGGGTAGTCGTCCTTTCCACTCTTTATACATAAGTAATGAACTTCCAAATCTGACCAGGGAAGCTGCTTAACATAATTAACCGGTATACCAATTTTCGAGCAAATCGAATATTTTTGCATGACAGACCCATTCATCTAAATTAAGGGGGAGAGCCCCCCATTCCTCAGGTCTGATTTTACTTTTAAATGATTAAATTTGTGAAATATTCAGTTTAGAGATAGAACATTTTTGTAAAAGGCCTATTTTTAAGATAAAGAATTTTGTGAAGGGTCCTGTTTTAAGGTGAAAAGTTTTGTGAAGGGTCCTGTTTTAAGGTGAAAAGTTTTGTGAAGGGTCCTGTTTTGAGATAAAATTTTTGTGAGGGTTCTGTTTTGAAATGAAAAATTTTGTGAAGGGTTCTTTAAAGGACCCGATTTCTTCCTAAACGGATCCCTGTCTCCTGATTGTCAGATCCGATTAATTCCTAGAACATTAAGAAGGCCAAAAAAACTTGGAGCTGGTAATATATGTCCGCAATAGAATCGCCAATACTGCTAGTAGCAGCTCAAGGGACGAGATCGAGGAGCCGATAGAAGAAACAGAATCACTGAAAAATGCATAAATTTAACTGGAGAATTATTTCCCCTTTAGAGAAACGAAACTGTAGTTCCAAAATAGGTATTCTTTGCTCGCATAAAATATAAGAAAAACTTGTTAAAGAACAGCCAAAAAAATGAAGCAAATCATATTAACGATTACATGAGAAGAAAATGATTTTTACTGTTTATTACATTTTTTTAAATTATTATTTGTAACATAGAACATATTAATTAAAGTAAGATTACTTTAAATATTTATTTTTCTCTCTTTTTTGTCGCATACTTATCACTTGGTTATGAATTAAATTACGAATAAAGTCGCTATTAAGAATATCCGAAGTACTTTTGATATTCCTTCAAAAATTCGGAAATTTCAAAAACCAGGCTTAGTCTCAGACCCGGCGATGCTGGAATTTTGAGGTTATACTGTATCACCTTTGTAAGTTTTTGCATTATATGAATTGATATTTCACTCGTGTATTTAAATACCTGTGTGTAAAAAATATATATAAATAAATAAGTAATAAAAAAAGAATGATGAATAATGCGTCTTATGTAACGGGGTGTTACTGTATGTGCACACCGTGAACTCGCAATCGGACGGTCTTCTTCCTCCGATCACAAGCATCCGAAATAAATTGAGTCGTCAAATTATGCAAATGCATTAAACTCTCTGTAGCTTACACAGACATATAGTTTACAAAGTTGATTTTTGACAAAACTGCTGTCATTTGAACAAACTTTTTTTTTTTTTTTTTTACCATATGCGAGCTTAAAAGAAATTATCAATGAAAATTATTTCTTCCGATGGAATAATTTCCTCCAAACCTCCAGACAATAATAACATCCAGAAAAAAATTACCTTTATTTAAATTAAAAGTAATGAAGGAAATCAGTCAAATAATTCTCGAGAAAAATGGTTGCCCAATTGTTTGAAAAATACTGTTTCGAGAAAAACAAGTTTAAAATTTTGCAATTGCGTTAAGTTCAACGACAGGCATTATGTTCAACGGTAGGTGCCAAGTTTAAAGATCAAATCAGAATGTAAAAAAAAGGAAAATCACGAAGCCGCTATAGGGGAACAATATACACACGTGATGGATACAAAGCAATGCAAAATTTAAAAATATTCGGAAAGGTCTACCCAAAGGAGTGAAACCTCCACTGAAAATTCTTTTATTTTCCATTTCAAACAATATTTACTGTCAATAAAATCAACTATCTAAAGCTCCAAATCATTAAACATATGCTACCTCAGTAACATCATACCATTCTGACTATACAATAACCAATTTCATTTTAAAAACAGTGCAACATATCAGCTATATTTTCCAAATATCTTGAAAATCTAAATTTAGACTCTTAAGAAAGGAGAAAAGTAATAAAATAAGCTTAATGATTCACGTTTTTGTAGAATTACAGAAATCGCATTGAATATTTTTAATCAAAAAACATTACTAAACATAATGACGTTAATTTTTTTTATTTGGTAATTCTAGTATTTCAGCAAAATTTCGTTTCCACACAGCAAGCGTAAAAGCACTGATGATTCAGAAAATGCACTGTATGTATCATCATTGAAACTGGTAATTCATTTGTGTCTTAACGTTCAAAAAATTCTACGATTTTATTTCGAGTAGAGTTGTAGTTTTTGGACAATTTTCTTTCCTAGTTGAGTGTAACAAAACGAAAATAATAAGAAACCTTATTCCCTACCGTATACAGGGCATCCCTTCTCTTCACTGACCAATAGCAAATTCCTAAACTGTTATTTTTATAGCTATAGCCCCAGTATCAAAAAAGTGTTTAAAATGTTGTTTTTCATCCTATAAAAATGCATTTGCATAAATATAGTTCTTTTTCAAACAAAGTTATGAAATTCCACTTTATGACCGATACTAGGTCCAATGAGTTTAGAACAAATTTATAAAGGCTGTAACACGTAAAGTATCAAGTTCATACTTCTACAACGAAAATGGGAATTGAGAAATATTTTGGCTAATTGTTTTATTTATATAAATATAGCAAAAATATCAAATGTAATTGAAATATTCTATACATATTAGATCGCGGAGTAAAAATACATTTTAATAAATATAGTTCTTTTTCAAACAAAGTTATGAAATTCCACTTTATGATCAATACTAGGTCCTATAAGTTTAGAACAAGTTTATCCAGGCTGTAACACGTAAAGTATCAAGTTCATGCTTCTACAACGAAAATGGGAATTGAGAAATATTTTGGCTAAATGTTTTACTTATATAAATATTGCAAAAATATCAAATGTAATTGAAATATTCTATACATATTAGATCGCGGAGTAAAAATACATTTGAATAAATATAGTTCTTTTTCAAACACAGTTATGAAATTCCACTTTATGATCGATACTAGGTCCTATAAGTTTAGAACAAGTTTATCCAAGCTGTAACACGTAAAGTATCAAGTTCATGCTTCTACAACGAAAATGGGAATTGAGAAATATTTTGGCTAATTGTTTTACTTATATAAATATAGCAAAAATATCAAATGTAATTGAAATATGCTATACATATTAGATCGCGGAGTCTTTCAAACGCTGAGTTTAATTAAGATCACCGTGCATGTGGGCGCTGGTCAGTCAGATATCAAATTTCCGTGACCAATGTTAAATCTACGGCACTGGAATGCATTCTTATTTTTTAAATAACTTTTAAGGGAAATTAATGTTTTTTTTCTGTGTGCTCTTCTTAAAGGATGTCTTTTATTTTATTTTATTCTTTTGGTTTTCAAAATATTTCTAAAATATATGCTTAAATTTTTCTGAAGTGTGAAGCAAATATAGCACGAATTTAACATAAAATAGTAAACTAATCATGCATTTCGGAAATATTTTGAAGACTAACATCCATTCTTTAAGAAGAGTACACAGGTAAAAAAAGTCAAAAATGTTAATTTCCCCAGAACATCGTTAAAAAATAATATTGCATTCGTCTCCCGATGGTTTAAGATTAGAGAGGGAAATTTGAGATATGACTGACCAACCTTCTTAATGCAAATAATATTTTTTTACGTACGCACATGCACTTATAATTTGCACACATTTCGTATAAAATATTTTATTAAAATTTTATTCACGGTGTATTACTGTACAATATTTCAAAGTACTGTGCTTTTCTTAAAAATTCCTGTCGCCTGCTTTTTAGGGTTCCGTACTTAGAAAGTAAAAACTGAACCATTATAAGATCACTCCTGTGTCTGTCCGTCCGTCTGTTTGTCTGTCACAACTATTTTACTCGTAAACTATGGAACGTGGAAAGTTCAAATTCGGGGAAAAAATAAAGACCATAGAGCCACATATTTTCAGATTAATAAACATTCATAAATATATTTAGTAAAAAAGTAGAGGGGCTAATTATGCTACTTGAAAAAAAAATCTTTTCTTTGTATATCATGTGAGGTATCCTGTGAAAGCTTTTGAAACGCTGAACTTAAAAATACATTCCTTTTAATTTTAGGTATTATATTTTCAAAGATATTGTTGAAAATGTATCGCAAAAATATGTCCTCCCCCCCCCCATCTAATTCTGAATATACTGAAAGTAAAATTATGAAAACATTAGAGGTAGTAGACGTTAATATAAACCTTGCCGGAAATTTATAGCGATTACCCTAGGTCACATAGTTTTTGAGTAATTAGCATTTTTCTGTTATACACAAATGTCGATGTACGGGCATTCAGAAAAACTGTTGAGCATCGCTGAATATACCTATCGTTGCAGAAGAATAAAGCATTGTTGATAATGATTTTCGAAAAAAATCATCGGTAATTAGCCGTGATATTAACCTTAAAGGTACGGTCAGTTTGGACATACACAAGGACAGGGGCGGCGTACTCTATGCCTAGTTAGCAACTTTTAATGATATATATGTGTAATGTAATGTCCAGTAACAGTATACAACAATAAACGTCAAATTGTTAAAAACATACTAATTTAAGGGGTCTCGGGACTCTAAAAAGTGGAAAAAATGAAAAAAAGACCATTTTCAACATTTAATGTCTTAAAATGAATATGATTTTAAAACAAAATTTTAATTGGAATGAAAGATATAAGTATGTTCTTTCGTTTCAAGTATTTAAAAAATTACAAGATACAGAATTAGTATTTATAGGGGGCTCGAAACTGTTAGAAATTTGTCGAACAAAAAATTGGCATAACAGTTTACGCGCAGGATTACAAAATAAATATTGCAACTAGAATGAAAATTTTGGTGCTTACTTATACTTAAGATTGCAATAATTTCCCTGCACTTAAATAAATTTGTATTTAAAGCATTTTTATATTTTTAATGCAATGTTGCATTTAGCTAATACACAATTTTGAAAATTCCAACAGTAAATTCACCTAAAAAATATTTTTTTGAACAATAAAAAGGAAATTTTGGGTTCAGTTTATACAGACTAACATGAAATATATATTTTGAAAATTTCATGAAAAAATATTCAGAAGTTTTTGAGGTATCCTGCGCGTTATGCCCAAAAAACGCCATTTGGAAAATAATGAATTTAAAGTTTCGGAAACGCCGCTTCAGCTATTGAGCGGGTATAATTATAAAAGCCAAAACTTCTGTTCTAATGGGAATTTCAAGGAAACAATTATATCAAAATATTCAGAAAAAGATAGGAGTTTAACATCTAAAAAAATTAAAATTTCTTAAATTTTGTAGCTTTAAGAGTCCTGCGACCACTTAATCCTTTCCGTCATGGAGTAATTCTATTTATAAACTTATGAAATAATGAACTGACACCAGAATTTATAAATGAATTTATTAGAAAATGCGAATTTGCTTATTTTCACGTACATGATAAAAGGAAAATTTTAATTAAATATTCTTGGTGCCGTTTGTCTGTTTTGGAATTAAAATTAGGAGTCCGTTTTTTTGAAGGCATCGCCCTCGAAGGATTTAATTAGAATGAATCGCATAAATACTGTGGGATTCGCGATAGTTTGCATTGATTGTATTTCTCAATACGCCTCGAGTGACTTTAAAAGTTAATCAAACACCTATCTGGAAAAACGCGGCTCTGAACGAGGCGGCGTTGCAACTTTGAGACCTCAATTCGAAGCGCGTTTAGCACAATGCGAAAGTTAAACTTTGAACAAAGGTTTTGTTTTAGCTACACTGTAGAAATAAAGGTTATTACTACGCTGAATTTAGTTTCAAGAAATGCCAAATGAAGTTTAACTATGCATTGCTTTTATTGTCAGTACCGAATTAAGTTCATCATAAACGGATTAGGATAATATTAAAAAAAGAGTAATACGAATAGCTATATTTGATATTATTTAGGTTCCATATCTCTTTGAACTTTCATGGCATACCCATTTACACTTTTCTAATATATATAGTTATAACCAACCCTATGTTTTATAACTTTTTACAAAATCTTAGTATTCTTTTAGCAACTTTTTTTTTTTTTTTTTTTTTTTTTTTTTTTTTTTTTTAAACAATTTTTTTTTTACAATTACAAATTTATATATTTATTCTACGGAACCCTCTGTGCGCGAGTACTGCTCGCATTTGACCGTTTATTTCTAATATTATCTACTGTTCCTCAAAATTTTAGAGCATCTCATTTTTTGCGTTGGTTTTATGAGACTTTTATAGAGTACAATAAGTTAATTCCTGCCTGTTGGTATCTGCAATTTCTGTGAAATTTATCCTTAAAGATATCTTCAAGGCTGTATTTTTGTTTAAAACTAAGAATATAGAAAGTTTGGGATTTTCGGAGGAGGCTAATTTATTAGTGATAAATGCAAATTGCATTTAAAATTAGATAACAGTTGCAAAATTTTTACGTCAAAATAATTATTTTTTGTTAATTGTGAAATTCTAATTCGGCGCCATTGTGTCGTATAAGTTATGTTTAGAAATACTCTTGCTATACTGTAATACGTAAAGCAGTACAAATTCCACTCTTCTTCGGCAAAAATGAGATATGAGAAATATTTTAACTCATTGTTAGTTGTATAATTATTCTCCGAATGTTAAACAGATCATAAATGTAAAATTTATGTGCACTGTAAAACAAATCCGACCAGTTTTCCTGTAGGAATCGGAAAAATTGTTGCCCTTATCGTACCGGAAAATTTTCCGACCCAGCTCGGAATAAAATCCGTAAAAAAAGTAAATAGTGAATAAAACTGTATTTTACGGATTTTATTCCGATTTTACTGATTTTATACCGAGCTGAGTCGGAAAGTTTTCCAGTACGATTAGGGCAACTATTTTTTCCCGATTCCTACAGGAAAACTGGTCGCATTTTTTTTTTTTTTTTATTTTACAATGTGAGATATTCTAAATAGTTCAGCTTGCGGAATCTTTCAAATACTAAGCTTAATTTTGGCTACCATGCATTTATGTGTGTGCATGTTCATTCATATTAATGCAAATTATATATTTTTAAATATACACACATACATATTTTTCACATGCTTAATGTAAAATATTTTTCTGATTGTATAAAATGATTTTAATTTTCTTGATTCTCATAACACTTGCATATTCATGCTGCTTTAAATAAAATTACTTCCACGGAATATTACTATACAATATTTTAAAGTGAATTTTGAGCCTAAAAATTCTCGTAGCATGCTTTTCTCTAATATTACCTACTCTCACTCAAAATTTTAGAGGATCTCATTTTGTTTGCGTTAGTTTTATGAGACTTTTATGGAGTTGTGTAAGTTTATTCCTCTCTGTTGGGATCTGCTATTTTTCGGAAATTTATCCTTAAGGATATCTTCATGACTGTGTTTTTCTTTATAGCAAAGAAAATAGAAAGGTTGATATTTTTTGGAGTGTGTTAATTTATTTGGTATAGATATCCATTGCATTTAAAAGTAGATAATAATTCATTTGCATTTATTGGCAAAATAATTTCTATAGGAAACTCTTACATATTCAATTAAACACCTTTTTTCTGTATAAAATGCAATTTTTATGTTTTAAGTATATATAAAGTTTTATTGCAATAAGAAAAATCATCAACGCAAATTTATTAAATTGATACTTAAATACTGAGAGGTGAAATTCACTTAAAGAACGTTCCCCCCCCCCCTCAAAATTTGTATATTCAATATAAATACAACTTAGTTAAAATAATTGAGAAAATTTAAGCAAATAAAATTTAATAAATTCTTTTCAAATGAAAAAAGGATGTTAAAACTGTACCTTAGAAATAAATATTTAATAATTGAAAACGATATAAAAATTTTAAAAATGAAAATTTAAATAAAAAG
This sequence comes from Maratus speciosus, assembly GCA_963932465.1. Lineage (NCBI taxonomy): Eukaryota > Metazoa > Arthropoda > Arachnida > Araneae > Salticidae > Maratus > Maratus speciosus. The sequence goes on along the minus strand of OZ010791.1, from coordinate 324,131,647 downwards.
TAAGTCATTTTGAACTTAAAAAAAAATTTCTTTCTATTTTTTTTCTAAGAAAGTTGATTCAAGCAAATATCAATCATTTACATGTATGTGATATGTGTTTTCAAAAAAAAAAAAAATCTATACCTTTTTTTTGGATAAAAAATCATAAATATTAATTTGCTTTGAAGTCCATGATCGAGTCATGACGAAGAATAGTAATAATTAAAATAAAATATGCATAACGAAACAACCCACTATGAGCATTCTTTCCAGTTTGAAAATGATAAATGACAGTTTGTTAGTAACAAAAAATCCTTGCAAAACAAGGATATTGTAAAATATAAATCCTAGTATATTGTTAATCATTGTAAATTTAGTGAAATGATAAAGGCAGAATGGACAGTCCTTGCCGTATGTGGTTACTATATTAACCTGTATCCAATTCTGTACCCCATAAGAATTGAGTTTTTGGCCAAAACTCGGGAAATATCTAATTTCCCACCAATCAGACAGAAACGTAAGAATGTGTTATATCATTTAATCATTATGTAGGATTTATTATCTATTAGTGTAACTTTGTTCTGCAAACTCTAAAAATTTTGTTAAAAAAAAAAAAAAAAAAGATTTATATATCTTCCTTTTTTTTTTTTTTTTTTTTTTGACCATCTTATCGGGACGGGTATCGAATATCCGTTCGAATTAAGGTGCATATGGTTTTTATTTTTCGTTATCAGAATATAACAACAGTGATTTTTAGCTTATATAATCGTAGAATCCTTGGATTAAATAAGGTGAAAAATACTGTACGGAATTGCTGGTATTAAATGTTAAAGTGTTGTTAAAAGACCCCGTTCTAAATAGGCTGGGAAATGCACTCTCTAAAAGTAAATAAAATACATTTCATATATTTTATTAATCTACATTCTAAATAATGTAATTCGATGTATAGGACCCGTGAAAAGCCCTAATGTTGTTAAAGTATACAGTATTATGTTCGAAATTGTACTTTACCTCTTTATTTTGTTTAATTATTTTTCATACATATAATAATACATTTCCCACGAAAAATAAAAAGTAAAATTTTGTGGAGTAAACATTTCAGTGTGGTCATAGCGTAGTTTACTAATTCATTTAACGTTTTAGACTACACTGTTAAAAATTTGCAGCATTCTGGCAGGTCATTTGACCGTTTTTTTCCGAAAACGGTTACACAACCGTAATTTTAACACTATTCTGACCATATTATTGGCCATTTTATGGTCAGAATATAGCTAAATTATGGTTATGAAACCGTTTTTTCAAAAAACGGTCGAATGACCTGCCAGAATGCTGCAAAATTTTTAACAGTGTACCAAGGTAATGACAGGCAAAACTAACTTGAAATTGACCAATGAATTTCATATATAATGCTAACCCGTCAGAAAGTTATTTATGATAATAAATCCGAAATATTTTAAAGGCTATTCTCGATTTTTGGTTGCTATTTTATTTCGTTTATTTCGTTGTCAAAATTTGTAATTTATCAGGTGAAGAGAGATTCCTTTCTTAAGAAACGATTATAACTGAAAATTTTTAGATATCTAAATTATACATACGTCTAAGCATTTTCTTAGTAACATTTAATTAACTCAGAACAAAATTATTCACAGTATTTCTTATTCCCGTGTTTATAGAAAAATGGGGAAGTTTAGACAATGTTGAATTTTTCTGTGATATAAAGAAGTAATTCGCTTTATAACATTATACAATATGTAAGGTAAAAATCTGGGACTATCCACTATTCCATAATAAGTATGGATTAAGAAAAAAAAATCTTCTTCCTTGTATTTTATGTAAACCAGAAGTCCAGAAAATGCAGTACCAGATAGTCATTTCACATAGCATTTCTAAAACATCAAACATAACCTCAACCAGATAATCTGTAATGCTGGATTTTTTTAAACAGAATATTTGTGATAATAGTGGCATTAAAAATATCAATTTAACTCCATACAATACTTGTAAAAAATCGAAAAAATGAAAACAAAAATTACCAGGATCCATATAAAATTGAACTTTAACTATTTATTAAAAATTATAAGAAATCGGAGGCTCAGAGCTCGAAGAATCCAAGCAACCAGGTAAAAAAAATTGTATTGAGAAAAAAAAATGCATTTGATCTTTAAAGTTTTCTGTAGAAGCAATTAGATAGAGCGGGATATTTGTTGGTGTAACATTTTTAATAATTCAAATTTCAAAATAATAGCTTAAGAGCAACTGTCTACACCTCAATTATCAGAAAAAGAAGAATAAATTAAAAAAAAAAAATCTATTTTTTGAAAGTTTCAAATGGGTGGTTCTCCTTCAGATAAATTACCAGCGTTTTGTTATAAAAATGTCTAAAATTAAAGAAAATACAACTAATATGACAGGACTTATATAACTGAAACTAATCATAATTAGTTACTAAGGTATTGATATAGTAGGGAATAATCACATGCTGCATATCTGTTTACCATGTATATGAACTTGACATTATAAACGGCTTTATCAGAGCTTCATTGCCTAACCGTCATGCAAACGTTTCATATTTAAAATTTAAAAATATGTTGTTTTATTTTAGTTTCATGGATCAATTAGTGCGGTTTTTAAAAGTTTCCTTCTATGTGTACAAAACGCTATCTGTTGAAAAATCCAGGGAATGTATTACAAAACGTAAGTCTCTTGTAAATATTAGTCTGTGTAGGTAAAAAGGTGCAAAATAGAACTTTTAGATCCATGCTGTTTTTTTTTTTAATTTCTTCTATCTTTAAAAGAAGAAAGTATTGGATTCGTGAATTTCAAATTCTGGTTTTCGACCTATTTACACGTTTTAGAGGTCAGAGATCACGAAAAACATGTTTTTACAAAACGTCTGTCTGTGAGTCCGTCTGACTGTATGTGACACAAATTTTGTGGGTGCTCTATCTCAAGCACTAATGAAGGTACTTTAATAAAACTTTAGATTCAGTTAGACGCAGATATAAATTGGTGCTTATAGCTTTTTGGTGTAAATCGCCCAACAGGTGGCGCTGATAGGCTGCATTTTTCACGGTTTCGTCAATAGCTCTATCTAAAAATCAAATGCACGGATTTTCTACAAACTTCAGATTCAGTCAGAAGTTGGCTTAAGTTACTGCAGATAAGATTTTGCGTAAATTACCCAGCCGATGGCGCTGCTGTGCTGCCTTTTCAGAAAGTATGAACCTATTTGAGATGGATGAAAATTTTGGGATTGCCACAACCCACTAGTTTTTAAATGTTTCAAAGTTTTAATGATTAAACTTTTTCTGAAAATGCCCGCTCGTCTTTCAAATTGATAAATCAGATTTTTAATATCCTTTTCTGATACTTAGGCATTAAAATGTCTATATGAACAGCTTTCATAATGTGTTTTTAAATTTACAATAGCATGAAAAATAAATTTATGAATAGGTTTTAATCTGTAAATATAGAGCATTACATTATCACACCACTTTCAAATAAATTAAGTTTAAAAAGACAAAATCCAGCCTCGGTTATTAAGGAATATTCTAATTATATATTTCTGTAATTAAAATTGTACATTGATGATATTAGGGGGGAAATTGGAATATTAAAATCCTTAGAATCTTATATATAAAAAAAAAGAGATTAGGAGTTTTGAAGCACATTCGCTAATTCGTTGCATAATTTTTTCTCCTCTGATACTACTCACTAAAAATAGTTTAATTATTTTTTTACCCCAAATTTTCTGATAAGTAGTATTAACATACGTTTTCAAAAGTTTAATTAATTAGGATGAATTTATGTAAAAAAAATATTAAGAAGATCTGTTTTAAAGTGCATTTTTCCTGGAAATTTTTATAAGTGTTTTATCTGTCTGTTTTATCCTTATGAGGATATTTAAAAAGTTTATTTATAATAACAATTTTTGGATTTTATTTTAAAAGAGTTATCATTCAAAATTGTCATTTTTGAGGACTTTTTACATATCTATTTCTATTCTCAAATTAATATCCATTTATCTTCAATTATTTATATTGAGAATTGAGAGAGTTTTTAAAGTTTTTAAAAAAGTTGTTTAAAGTTTTCTTTTATATTCCGCAATATATGAACAAGATTTAATTATTATGGGCATTTACTACCGTTTTAAAACTTTCCCACTACGTATACAAAATGCTACGTGTTGAAAAATCTAGTGCCTGTATTACAAAATGTTAGTCACTTGAAAATATTAATCTGTGTAGGTAAAAAAGGGCAAATAGTATCTTTATATCTATGCTGTTTTTTTTTTTTTTTTTTTTTTTTTTTTTTTTTTTTTTTTTTAAGTGTTTGAATGCATTATTATTATTAGTAGTATTATTATTATTATTATTTATTTATTTTATGCTCACTCATCTTTCAAATTGATAAATAAGATTTTTAATATACTTTGCTAATCGTTAGGCCTTAAAATATCTACATGATCAGATGTCAAAATGTGCTTTTAAATTTACAATCGCATGAATAATAAATTTTTGAATCGACTTTAATACGTAAATTTAGGGTATTGCATTATCACACTTCTTTCGAACAAATGGAGTTAAAAGGACAAAATTCAGCCTCGGTTATTAGCGAATATTCTAATTATACTTTTTTCTGTAATTAAAATTGACACTGATGATATTAAGGAAACGAGGAATATTTATTCTTATTAAAAATAGATTAGTAGTTTTGAAGCATATTCGCTAATTCCGTACATACTTTTTTTCTCCTGTGATACTACTCACTAAAAATATTTTAATTACTTTTTTTTTTTTTTTTTACCCTAAATCTTTTGATAAGTAGTGTTAAAATACTTTTTTAAAAGTTTAATTAATTAGGAGGAATTTATGTAAAAAAATATTAATAAGTTCTGTTTTAAAGTACATTTTTTCCTGGAAATTTTTATAAGTGTTTTATCTGTCTGATATCCATACGAAGATATTTATAAAGTCTCTTATAATCATAATTTTAGGATTTTATTTTAAGAGTTGTGATTAAAAAATGTCAGTTTTGAAGACTTTTTACATATCTATTTCTATTCTGAATTAATATCCATTTATTTTCAATTATTTATATTGCGAACATTTTTTTAAAAAGTTGATTAATGTTTTCTTCTGTATTCAGGAATATGTGCACACGATTTAATTATTACGGACATTTACGATAGTTTTACAAAGGTTTCTTGTTTAATCCAAAAACATCAATAATATGACGGGATTTTTCTTTTTATTTATGCTCCTATTTTTGAAAGTTAAATGTAAAACATGTTAAATTCTCTTTTAGGGTGGATATTTTTAAATTTTATAATAAGGCATAATTTTTTTTAAACAAAATATTATCAGGCTAACTTAGATTAGTCCAGGGATGAACTCAGCGATGATCAGGGAGGAATTGTAACCCCATTGGACTAGCAAAATGTCACTCCCCCCAGAATGATTTGAGGTTTTATATCTTTCAACAGTCTGAAAATTCCAATTATACCTTGTAGTTTTGCAATTTTCCCACTAGAGCTGCAAAACTCCCTATCGGAGAAAAATGTCTAAATTCTACACTAAAATAGTCAGCTAATATGATATTCATCTCAGTTTTGCAGTCCTTTGCTGTTAAAGTATAAAGAACCATTTTTTTAATTGATTCTGAAATACGTATTCGAATTTCTATTTTTTATTATTATGATGAAATAATAAATATAGTAAAGCTATTATTTTTTCTCTACTTTAGTCTTAAAGTAAATTTTAACTGATTTTAGAAAGTTTAAACTTTTAATTTTTCTGAATAAAAACATAGTATAAAATGCAATCAGCAGATTTAAAATGTATAATTGATTTTCTGTTTCTAAGAAGACATTTACTTAATTTTTTTTTAAATAATTTGTTTAAAATTGTACTAAAAGTTACAGTTTTATTATTAGAAAAATCTCCTTCAAAAATTATATTCTAAAACTTAATATAGAAATAATCACAGATCGTTTTGAAAACTGTAGGAAAAAAAAAAAAAAACTATTATTTCTTACATGGACAAACGCTTTGTCCATGTATACCACTAAACATTTTTTAGCCTCTAAAAAATATTCTTTCTAGAGATTTCTAAATCATTCACAAGAGTATGGTACAAATTAATAAGAAGAAACGTTTCTAATGCAAACTATAAAAAAAGTTAATTTCCAGTACATTTTTTATTCAAACGATCATTTATTATTGACACACATTGTTTATTAATGAAAAATTACCGATTACGCAGAAACTAATTACTCTCAATGAAATACTACATACATAAGTTTGATTTTATGTAAAAATTCAAGAACATGGAAAAATGCTCATTTATGTAGAAATATTTGTTTTTAATTTTCCCATTTTTTCCTTGGGTAATATTATGATTACATTTAAAACTAAATATAAGAAAAAAGTGTATGAATTACTTTTTTATTTGAAGATAAAGTACAACAGAACTTTTACAAAGTATTTCTCATCCATTTCTTCTTTGTAAATCCGTCTCCTGATCAAACAAAGAGTGTGAATAATATAACAGTATACTTTTTGTCTTTTTATTTTATTCCAGTGCAACGCATTTTAAATTCTATGTACATTTTTCATGTTCATTATTTCTTATACTTGTAGCCAGATAAAGATTTATTTTTAAATAAAAATTTTCTCTGACAACCTCAAGGTAACTATTCAGCTAATGTGATATACATACCACTTTGCAATCGTCTTAAATTATCTTAAGAATAACTTTCTTTAAAATTAAGTAGCAAATATGTTTCGTTGTGACATTTTAAAGGTAGGATTTAATGCTTTTATTTTGTACTTTCACCATATTATAAATATGGAAGAATGATTTTTCTATTTCAATATTTTAATTTAAAATGAAAATGAAAATGGTTTAAATTTTTTTTAAACATTTAAAATTCTGTAAATATAACAGTACAAAACAAAATCTAAAAATAAATTTCCAGAGAGAATAATGATAAAAATAATTGCTAAAGAAATATATAAAAAACATAAATCATTTTAAATTATAATGAAAAGAAAAACATTTTATATAAAAAAATAACATTTAAAATTATAAATAATATATATAGAATTAATTACAGAAATATTTTTTTTTAACCGATAAAAAATTGGTAAAAAACTATTATCGCTTACATAAAACAACGTGAAGAACTTTTATTTTATAATTAATTATATGATAAATATTACATCTAAAAATATCTAAATCATTTAAAACATTCTGTTATAAATGGACAAGCAACATTTTTATTACAGTTCACAACATGCTTTCTATACCCTCTTATTTGAAATTAAAACTTGAATTTATTGACGTGCATGTATTTATCTAACAATAAGTACCGCCCCCCCCCCCCCCAAAAAAAAAAAAAAACAATTTCCAAAGACTCTGTATTTTTCATTAGCATACATACCAAGAAGTGGAAAAATGAATATTTACTTAGAAATGTTTTCTGTAAAGCATATTTGGCAATATGTAATATTTACCTACCAACAATTGTCATTGTGTAAGTGATTTTTTTATTTCCATACATTACTATTATGTTTCAAGATAAAATACCGACTGAACTTTTACAAAATGTTTTTATCCCGTTATCCTTTGAATATCCGTCTCTTTTTCAACCAAAGTGTATCAATAACCAGTTTTCTTTTTCAGGTTCATTTCTTTAAAATTCAATGATTTCTAAATTTTTGTTGAATTTTCATATTGAATATTTCTTACACTTGCACTGAGATAAGGATTTATGTATAAAGTACGATATTTACTGGCTAACAAGTAACCAGTTAATGTGATATTCATATGTTTTGGTATAATAAATATTAGTCCTCTCGCTGGGTAGTATTTTTAAAAGTCAAAATAAGTTCAAAATTTGCGAATTTATGTTATTACATATTTCAAATTTACATATATTTTAGAGTTGAAATATGCAGTTTTTTTAAAGAGTTCCTTTTAAATATAGAATTAGATCGAGGTAATAATGGTTTGCGCAAATTTTGCTACTTTTGCGTTCTTGTGGAAATCGAGGGAGGGCAAGCAACGAAAGGATTAAACTACCCTCATAGCATGCATGGTCACAGTGACGTCATTGTGACGTCACTGTAAGTCACTGTGGTCACGTCACATCTGTGACCAAAATGCTACCACTCAGTGATGTCACATTGTGACTGAGATGTGAACTTCTTAGAAAACTTTAAACAATTATAAAAATTCTTTAAAACATGTTACTTATTGTAAAATTTTATTTTTCCGGCAATTAAAAAAATATTGTAACGTCACTGTTATGTCACTGCATGTAACGTACGTCACGTCATATATGTGACAAAAAAACCACCATATTGTAAATCACAGTGTGACAAAAATATTAACTTCAAAAATTTTTGAAAATGAAGAGAAATATTTAAAACATGCCCTCGTTACAGCGGCATAAGGAATGAATATTAGTGGACAGCAAATAGTAAATTCGGACACGAAAAGAAGGGGGAGGGAAGAAAAAGAAAAATGCACGGTACAAGTATCAAAAAACTAGATTTCCATGCTATATTTTATCAATTTGATATCTAAGAAGTGAAAGTATACTTTTTTCATGATTTCAATTTTATCTAGCATTGCAATTTAATATAATAATACATCACGGATTGTTATTATTATAAAAGTATTTCTCAGAAAAATGCTATGCGCTGGAGCAATTTGAAACATATTTAGAATTAGAAATATTAAATCTATACACTTTACATATTTAGTTTGCAGGGAGGAAATTTTTTAACTTTTTTGGCGACCACTGGTCGAAACACTTCTGTGGTTTCAAACTAAACATTTTCTATTACAGTTAAGTCTGCAGATTTTAATGAGCACGCAGAAAGAATCTTCAGAGTTTAGTCATATATGCATTTATTACTTTATAATTTGCATTCAAGTCATATTTTTTTCCTGTTAATCTATTTTTAGTAACAGTTTTTTTTTAAAAAAAATTTACTTCTTTCAGCCTTTTTAAATAAAATTAGCCTTTTCCGAAAAAAAATAAATATATATATACAAAATATATACAAAATTTATGCAAAACACATGATATAATTAATTTTTCGCATTTCCAATTTGTGTTTTAGAGGTATGACTTTTAAAAAAGTTATTTTACAAATTGTTTTATTCTGCAGAAAATTAACATGAAAAGATTGACTAAGATAACAAGAAAAATTTTTTATCCTCGAAAACATTTTTTTTTTATTTATTAAGAAGATATTTTTTATTTATTACGCATGAAACAAACTTTACTTAAAAAAAGGGGGGTGGTATTATTACCATGAAATTTTTTTTACACATTTTAAAAATTTAAGCAGTGTTTTATCTAATAAACTTCCGTTTTCAAATGAATTTTTTTGAAAGTGATAAAAAAGAAATGGTAAAATGCATTGGAAAATTCTTCAAATAGAAAATTTTAATTACAGACTAACTCATAAAACTATTCCGCCTGAAAGTTAGGACTGCAAATAAACAGTAAAATCAGCTGCTGGAGATCGTCTGCGTCGGATATAACCGCAACCGCAGGGTAAACAGAGAACTTTTTGTAATACACGCGGGAAAAGAACATGACCAAGTCTACAATGTCAGCTTTTGTTTTTGCTTTTTTAAATGTAAGAGAAAGACGTCTGCCATTTTCGGGCAAAAATACTCGGATATTATTAATTTACAGCAAAAAAAGGCAAGTCTTATTTAATTTAAATTTTTTATTTCTGTTTGTATATTACGATTATGAATTAAATAGTTTTATGTTATACATATAGAAAGTGACTGATCTGGAATTGTTTTGAAGCAAAATTTTCCTAATCGACACTATTTTGTAAAATGTGTTAATCGGCCATCGCTCAAAAAAAAAAAAAAAAAAAAAAAAATTCATGTCTACATTCATAGTGGGATGAATATAAACATTAATTTGCAGTTACTTGGGATTGAGACAGTGATGTGGAATTTTTTTCGGCTTCTTATTTTTTTCCTGATTACTAACACTCATTTAACAGTATTTATCGTCATTATTGTTTTGGAGTTAAATATTATATTCGAATAGTATGATATTACGAAACTGTTTCAGTTTAGAAATTAACATTATAAGTGCGAAAATGTCTTTTTACATATTATAATAGCGTAACTTTTAAAAGATTTTTTTTTTTTTTTTTTTTTTTTTTTTTTTTTTTTTTGCTAATAATATTTTAAATTATTATTTAAAATCCTGAATCTTCATACCAATGTTTTCAGATTTAACATTTGCCAAAATTATAAAATAATAGGAATTCCTTATAACACATGGAAAGATTTTTGAGAAATTGCTAAATCTAATAATGCATTTAATTCATCTATTGTAGTTAGTTGTTGTTTAATAGTACAATTAAAAATACTAATTATTATTTTTAGTATTTTTCAAATTGGTATATTTATTTATTTATTTTTAATTGTATGTAAGCATTTTTTTTCTATTTGCGATTTTAATCAAACATTTAATTATATACATTCAGAATCAGTTATTAAATTTTCTTCGATTGTAAACTCATTTTCTACGTTTTCGATACACATAAATATTGGCATTAAAGGTGTATTCGAAAAAATATTTTTCCACCTTCAACAGCTCGATATTTTCTGAGACATTTTCAGACTCGTTTTTAAAAGTAAAAACATGAAACTTGCTGAGGTGATTTTTGAAGAGATGTTTAAGAGGCCGTGTGATTTCATTTTCCCCTCAATTCATTAGAATTTAAGTTTTAAATAATTATTTTCTCAGTAAGACCTTTTTTTTTCATTCCCAGATCTTTCGCTGTGAAAAATTCGGTTCAAAACGCCTACATTGACAGCATTTTTTTGTAATATTTTCTGCATTTATCAAAAAATCGAGAAGCACGGCACATTAGGTAGTTTCTAAATAAGAGAATTTTTCAGTTTGATGCGTTTGAGAACAAAAAGGAATTTAAAAATGAATCAGAAAATAAGCAGTTTGGAAACCTAAAAGCCTTTACACCCTTAAAAAATAAAATATTATATTTAAGCATTGAAATAAAGTGTTTTTCATGCCTGATAGGAAGCTTATAGATTAAACTGCTTAGTATATGTTTTTTAAAGTTCATTATTTTACTTTTATATTTCCTTTCAATCATTTATTTTACTTTTATATTTCCTTTTTAACACCTTTCAACAAAGTTGAAAAGTGTTTATGACTTTGGTTTGTCTAGCCGTCTGTCCGCGCTCTAACTCTCGTAAATATACTCGGATTGCTCTGAAATTTTTAGATGTTATTGACCTTTACCATAGCACGGTCCCTATGTGTAACGACGTTTGTAGCATGTTTAGTTCATTTACAGGTACAGTCAAAAGTATTCCGTTACATTACGGCCTATGGGAAAAAATCGTTTCAAAGGTTTTTTCATGATTTTACACGTTTTCATACAGAAAAAAATTGATATGCATTAATGAAACGTACTAAAATATGCATTCTGAAGAATACGAGATGCAAAGAATAGTTATTGTTCATTTACAGGGCTAAAAAGAAATTCCAATACATAATGATATAGCGGTGGAGGGAATTGTTTGCTGCGTACTTTAATTATGTTAATCTATTTCATATATAATAAAAATGATATACGTCGCTGAGGTTTACATACTATAAATTTTTCATGTAGAATATGAAGTGTATATAGCATTTACAGGCACACATAATATAGTTCAGATACTATATAGTATCCGAAGTACTGTTCATTTGTGATGATTGCTGGAAAAGCATTTTAATTATGATATGCGCTTTTATGATTCACTATATTTATGCATAGTATATGGTGTATATAAATGCTATAATTCATATACAGGGCTACACAAAAGTAATTCGCAAGGATTACTGGGTATGAGCGCAAGTTACTTAAAGGTGGTTTTTAAATGAGTTGTGCATTTTTACGCTGAACTGAATTTAATTTACTGTTGTATAATATAGATAAAATGGTATACAGGGTCATGCAAAGAATTGGATACATGGCCGTCTATAAATTATAATTTCTGGAAATGTGATTTCAGCTGTTTTAAGTGTGTTTTAGTTTGAATTAAATTTTAACTAAACGGTGGCGTGTAATGAAGGTTCTAGGTCAACTACAGGGTTGTACAAAAGTATTAAAGTATGTTTCCATATATTAGTATAAATTGCTGAAAGAGAGTTTCAACCTGTTATGCGTTTTCTTGCTAAACTAAATTATCCCATTATATAATATATATATCAACCTACAGATCAAATACAGGGCTGTTCAAAAGAATTGGAAAACCTATTTAGCTATGGACAGTAACTGCGGAAATGAGTTTTTCAAATGTTTTATGCGTTTTCTAAAATGTTTACTTAGTTCTCTTATTTACCTTATTTCCCTAAATAACGAAGTTTTTTTAAAGCATTCGGGAAGTGTTGGAAAGTGTTTTATAATCTATGCTTAACGCATGATTTTTCTTACTTGTTTTTTCTATTTCCCAGATCAGTCTTTTCCTATAGAACATACCAAATCTATTTCAGCTCATATTCACAAAATACAATTTACACGGAAATAAAAAATTTAAATAAATATGGCTTACGTCGTATTTAATAAAGCAAAGATTAATCACAACCACAACACCTTAAAATCTTATACATTCTTAATATCAAGCTTGAACTCAAGATCAAGCTTAGAACTTAATAAAAAAAGATGTCAGTTGACAAACATTGTTTTTTAAGTGGAAAAATTAAAACTATTTTAGAAGAATAGGACTTCAAAATAGCTATATTTTGCTAAAAAGTACGGTAAAAAGATACGATTTTATATCTCAAACAAAACTTTATTTTAAATTTGTCCATTTTAAAATTCATCACAATATTAATACTTGGAAATTTTTCCACAAAGAAATATTCGGTTTGCATACAATATTTCAAAGGAAAATCAAATTTCAAATTAATTGCTTAAAAGGCGCAAAGGCCAACCTAGTGAAAAGAGTCCATGCCGAGACTCGAACCCGTGCCATCAGCATAGCGCACTAACATTCTACAGACTAAACCACATGGAACGACACTCAGCCTGAAAAATTTCTCGCTATTACATGCTGGCAAGGCTACAAAAGCAGCATAAGGTGGGATATTTATCGTGAGCCACCGACATGGGGCGAACACGAAACTTAATTAAATTCAGCATCGATTGAAACTATATTTAGACTTCGAAATTTTTCCAGAGAGAAACATTCGCCTTGCATACAATATTTCAAATGAAAATCAAATTTCAAATTAAAATTGACTTTTAAGCATGTAATTTGAAATTTGATTTTCATTTGAAATATTGTATGCAAGGCGAATGGTTCTCCCTGTAAAAATTTCCAAGTATTAATATAGATTCAATCGATGCTAGATTGAATTAAGTTTCCTGTTTATTCCATGTCGGTGGCTCACGATAAATATCCCATCTTGTGCTGCTTTTGTAGCCTTGCCAACATGTAATTGTGTGAAATTTTCCAGGCTGGGTATCGTTCCGTGTGGTTTAGTCGGTAGAATGTCAGTGCGTTATATTGATGGCCTGGGTTCGAGTCCCGGCATGGAATCATTTTCACTAGGTTGGCCTTTGCGCCTTTTAAGAAATTAATTTGGAATTTGATTTTCATTTGAAATCATCACAGTGTTTATGACAAGTTCGTCACAAATGACACATATTTCACAAATTGGTCACAATGTGACTTCAAAGCATTGTCGCTTTCGTCACATGTTCGTCACAAAATTAATGCCAAAGTAGTCACAAATGTCACACTTTTCACAAATTAGTCACACTGTGACTTCACAGAGTGGTCACAATGTGACGTCACAAACGACCTCTAAAACGGCCATAACGACCTCGCATTCTAGTCACTATGACGTCACATCGACGGTCACAAAGTCACAGTGTGACTTCACAACGACGTCGCCGTGACGTCACCATGCCTTACGGGTAAGTAAGGAATTTTCTGAAAATTTAGATTTTAAATAGGCTCTTTAAAAGTATTTATCGCTTTCTGATTTTATTTTATGGTATAACATGGTTCCTACTGATCAGGGAATTGTTCTGTCTTTAAGTGAGATAAACATGAGTATTTTCTTAGAGGAAAACTCACCTTTTGCAATCGTACGATTATATCAATCGAGTCTGTATACATAAAAATACTGGTATTTTTGCTGAAAGTGTAGGAACCCTATATAAAAATTATAATAGAACTATTTATAATTCTAATTATTACAGAACTATTATAGTTTAAATATTTACGAAATCAAATAAAATAAAAGTATTTTTAAGAGGTTCTAAACAAGTACAATTTCATTAATAAATAAAATATAATTTCAAAAGAAATTTATGGAATTCGTGTTTTATTTTGTTTTTATAAGAATTAAAAGGTCATTTTTCTGAAAGGTAATTAAAAAAAAAAAAAAACTAAAAGTATGTCAATTTGTATTATGAAGATTATTTACAAGAAAAACAAACCAATTTTTTAAATTACATTTCCAAGAATATTTATAGACAAAATCTGTCAATTCTATCTAAAATGTCTGTAAAATAAGTAATTTATTATTAGTTTTACATTGCGTAACGCAAAGCTAGCTTATTGTATTTCCTGAAAATTTTTTATTTCTTGAATTTGCTAAATCATTTATAACATTCAAATGAAAAAGAATGTGCACTGTAAAAAAATAAAAAAATCTGTAGTTTTACAGATGTAAAGTTACATGGTTAATTAACTTTCATCTGTAAGTGTACAAAAAGAAGCTGTAAATCTCCAAAACTTGTTTTTGTTAAGTAACAGAAATCTGTACACTGTAAAAAAAAATTCTGGAACGTTCCTGTGAAAAAATGGGCAGCTGAGTTGCCCATTATTTCCAAGAAACATTTCTTGAAAATGACTGGAACTTTACTGTATATCTTAAACACTTTCCACAGAAATGCCAGTAAGCTTCCTGCGAAATACCAGGAATGTTTCTGTTGACAGCAAAACATTACTGACATTTCATAGAAAGCTTATCTTATTTTCTATGGAACGTTTCAGAAGTGGTCAAAAGGTTTCTGTTACTTTCCAGAAACGCTTCGCATAAATAATGGGCAACCTATCATAAATAATTGGTTGATTTCTTTTTACATTTAAAATAACGACGCTCACATATAGTCCCTAGTTATTTAAAGTTTTAGAATTAATATGCAGTCTTACAAGGGTACCACCAAATATGATGCTCACCAATTTTTATGAATTCAAAGTATATTGTAGACTCTTATCCCTAATTATTCTAGTGAAAGTATTTCCTCAAATGGGACTTAGATTCCCAGAAATTGGTGGGAACCGAAGTTCAGCATACGTTTCAAATACTGATTAGTTTGCAACTTTCAACGAGTATTACGTGGAGTGATCTCAGAGTGTTAATCCGCCAGCCAAACGAACCGAGTTCGATGCTGCCTCCTAACCGTTTTTTTTAATATTAATTTCATATTTTTGACACTTTACAAATTTTAATCAAAGTTGTGAATTTTTACAGCTTCGAAATTTTGATATTTTCAAAATCGATATATGTTTTTGATTTTTCACGAAAACTTCTATTTTTTCTGTAATTTTTAAACTAACCTTTCTGTTGACGGAAATACAAATTAATATGTGCAGAAAGTTTATTTTCATAATATTATTACTATTTACCTTTTTATATTTTAAATACAAGTCTCAAATAATGCACAATAATTTATTAGAAGAAAAAATATTTTTTTTAATATTTGGTTTGTTTAATATATTAAAATATGACAAATGATGAAATGCAAAATTATTTGCTATTACTGACTTTGACATTTAAGTTTAGTAAATATACAATTAATCGATTGACATATATTGTAGAAATATTCAAAACAGAATATTTATACGAAAAATTTTCCTATAATAGAGCATAACGTCTTACCTAGAACTTGTATTCAAAAGAACATAAAATATATCAATATATTGTTTTAATTTATTCTGATATTATTATGAAATGCTATCTGACGATTTCTTAAAAAATATATATCATAAGTTATATGTCATGTGGATCCGCAGACAATTTTTACATTTCCAGTTGACAATTTTTGCTTTATTATCATTATTTGGTAGAATGAAAAAATATTTTGAAATATAATTTGTCCATTTTTATTCATTTAAAGATAAACACATTTGGACATTTGACATCAAAATTATTATATATAATTTACACGAAAAAATAAATGTTCAGTTAAAATTCAATAAAGTAAATACATATATGATATATTGTTTCTGAACTTTCCTTAAAATATAAAAAAATATAAATGTAAATAATAATTTTAAAAAAATCTAGACATAAAATATTTTGGATTTTCTTTAGTAAAGATATTAGTTTACAAGTGAGATAAAATGCATATAACTTTTCATGAAGAAAAATCATAAACGTAATTGTATATGTTTTACGAAAATATAAAAAAAAAAATTCAAATTTGCAGCAATTCAAAGTGTCAAATATATATCAAATATAAATCAAATTGTAAAGTGTCAAAATGTAAAATTAATTAAAAAAAAGTCAAGAGGTAGCATCGAACTCGGACCGTCCGGGAGGCGAGCGAGCCTTCTGCGTCCACACACGAAAAACACGTTGAAAGCTGCAAACTAATGGGTATTTGAAACGTTGCTAAACTCCGACACCCAATTTCTGAAATTCTAAGGCCCATTTGAAGAAATCGGTGAGCATCATGTTTCGTGGTCCCCTGGTTAATCTAAATCAAAATAATAGGTGTATTTATTTACACGGGCTGCTCGTTAAACATTCCACAAACAGGTACGAGGGATAATCTCTTAGCGATGTCACAGAGGTATTGAATTTTCATCTGAATGGTCTTGACAATAGAGACGTAAAGGATTATGACGTCTATTGATTTATTCGCATTCCATATTGATTTTATAACATTCATATAAGGAATTAGTTTTTGACACTCGCGCGCGAGCAACGGATTACAGCAACAAAATAATAAAATGGCGATCGCAGCGTTTTGCTATTTCCAACTTTTGTTCAGGAACGTTTCAGATATGAAAGCCAGAATTTCACAGGAAAGAGCTAAAATATTCTGAAAACCTGATAAAAAAGCGAAACGTTCCTGGATTTTACATGGAACGTTACCACTTTTTTTTACAGTGTACCTTTACAAATGAATCTGCTAAAATTACAGTAATCTTACTAAAATTTTATCTGTAACCCTGGTTGTAGTTACACGAAATGTTCCAGGCATCCCAGTTTACTAAAAAATTCTTAGTAAACTTACAGATTTTTTTTATTTTCGGTGCAAAAGTATATCTGTTACATGAATTTTTGTTGTTGCCGTTACATAAAAAGTTTAGAAATTCCAGTTTCCGGTAAAAACTTTAGTAACTTTACATAGTTTTTTTTTTTTTTTTTTTTTTTTTTTTTTTACAGTGTGGTTGGTTTGTTGTCATGCGGTCAACTTATACACACGAGAAATTAAAGAAACAGGGACCTCCGATTAAAGTGGAATCCTACACAATACAAACATCCATGCCTAAGTCAGGCTTCAAAACAGATATCTTTTATCCTGTAGCAAATGCTTTTAATCACGAGTAGGTGGACTAAACATTAACGTAAGATGCAACCTTATTATTGCAATGAAAAAGTCCTTCTTGCTCTGTCAGAAGAGTTGGTTGATTTTTTTTTTATTTATTATTTAAGGTACAGTAGTGAAAAATAAAGTAAACACCCCCTACTAACTCTGCAACAAATTATTGTAGAAAAAAGTTACTGGTACCAAACGATTGGAAATAAAGCCTATTTTTAAATGATGTATGTAAAATTTACTTAGGGAGCCATCTAAATATAAAATTGAACCCAAACTTTGTCTTTTCAACAGCAATAACCAAGTTTCACTCAATAAATAGATTCTATACCCTTCAGTTATACAAAATCTAAATTTTCATGAAAATCGCATGATTAGTTTCCAAAAAAAAAAAAATAATAATAATTTTAAAATGAACCTATTTTAGGGGCTGTATCCAAATTGAAGTTCGGTACTCGATTGTTGAAATGCTACAGAATGACTACGTCACTTCTATTAATGTATTATTTCTTGCCAATAGAAACATCTTACTCGCTTAATGTGTTTAGACTATTTTCCTGTTTTCTTTTCAAATTATGATTTTCGAACATCATAGCAATTATTCACCATTCTGACCATAAAAATTATTGACCATCTTAAACCAATTTGATGTTTTTACTCATAATTCGAAAACTGTTTAGAAGAAAAACTTGAAATTGAGAATTTGCACAAAGCAGGACATAGTAAACAAAAAACTATAAAAAAAATTGTAGGTTGCAATTCATATTTTTTTCGAATATTAATTTCATAATTCATATTATAAACTTTTTAAAATTACAAATTATGTATTTAAATTTGGAATTTTACTATTATATTTAAACAAAAAAAATATCACATAAGGATTATAATTTCAGGAGATATTAATAAAAATATGAAAATGTAATTTAACACAAGAAGCTCTAAATTTGGAATGATTATAATTCGAAAACGTATCAACCAAATGACTTGAAATTCATGTCTAGATATAATTTGAACAAAAGTCATACATTGTCAAAATTGGAGATTGCCATTGAAAAAAAACAAAGTTTGGTCTGGTTGTGATCTGTAAATGGTCCCCTAAGCAAATTTTATATACACCATTTAAAAGTAGACTTTATTTCCAGTCGTTTGCACCTGTAATTTTTTTTCTATTATAATTAGTTGCAGAGTTAGTAGGGGTATTTACATTTTTCCCCCACGTCTGTACATACATCAGATTTAATACAAATTAAAGATTTTTTTCCCACTTTTTCTAAGTTCACTATTTTGGCAAAGAAGATATTTTTTCAAAATTTTAAACTTTGCTTATCAAATGTAATTAAGTGGATATGATGCAATTATATAAAAAAATTGAAAAAAAAAATGATATGATATAGTTTAAAAAACGACCACATGCTATACTATATTTCCTAAGATCACACGAGATTCAAATTTAAACCATTCAATGAATGTTATCGAAAACTTTTGTATGTCCCTGCACTCGAAATATAAGATCTACATACTTGATAAATGGACCCTTCCAAGATGTAAGAAAATGTACTATATTGATGCTAATTTTGTTAGTACTTATATAAGCAAAAATATTACGTCTGAATTCCATCTTTAAATTATTTACATTAAAATCACAGGCAATACATTAAACAATTAAAATTATTACATAAAAACACTAAAAACATATTAAAAATTGTCTGAGGAGGGATCGGGATGATCCGAAACGTCCCAATTTTTAATATGTTTTTAGTGTTTTTATGTAATAATTTTAATTGTTTAATGTATTGTCTGTGATTTTAATGTAAATAATTTGTTAGTACTTGTAAAGCGAGATGACTCATCTCCCAAATGCCTCCTTATAACTTAGTATTCGTTTCTATTGTTGTGTTGTAACCAATTTTCAATAGTTTATTCTTTATCCTCGGTATTTAAGATGTTAATGTGACAGAGATATGGTAATAAAATATGGGTTTACGTCTAAGGAATGATATGTATGCGAGCTGATGCCGTTAATATGCATTGCAGTTGGCCAGTCTACATCGAGCTGTTGATGGTGAGAGTTTGGTATTTGCACGGTGAGAGTTTCAGATGGAACTAGTTCGCTAAATATGGGGAATACAGTGCCATCTACCTGTTACAGAATTCGGGAAATACGACCCCAAAAACAAAGCTGAAATCATCAGCAACGGCGAATAGTGCATATAGAAGCTGTTTTCGATATTTCAGGGCATTTGCTACTAATAGACAGAGGATTGGTCCAAGGCAAGAGCTCTGTGGTCAACTCTTCTCCAATCGATAGGATAAAGTGTCTGCGCTTCATTTGATTAGTATTATTCTTTGTAAAAAGGTAAAAATTGATTACTCCAGCTATGTTCCTGGGACTGTGAATTTTTCTGAGGTGTTTGAGGTTGCCTCACTATTGCAGATCGTCTAACGCCTCTTGTATGCCTTGTGAGCGAGGCTAACGAGAAAAACAGGCTACCGCCACGTATCTTTTTTTACAGACCACTGTAGTCAAGTGACGCTCAAATGCAACAATGAAGGTGTGCGATAAGAACATCACATTCACTCTAGCGCTCTGTAAAAAAGACACGTGGGATGCACTGCGGTAGTCTGTCTGTTCCGTTAGCCTCCCTTTTAAGACAAGTGACCTGTAGTTACCCTCAGTGATGCTGACGGCAAACGATTGTAATAGGTTGGATTCTAAAGAAATCAACCAAATACTTTTGTTACCGATATATTTTTATTAAAATATTAATCATAATTAACGACTATCATGATTTTATCAAACAAAAACTCACGATCTCAAAGAAACTAATAATTTCCAATGCAATATTTGCTACAATGTACATAACCATACTAGAAAATGAAAGCGATGCATATTTCATAAAAAATGGAGGTTTCTAGACGTTTGACAATATCTATCGTTTTGCGTTTTGTTTCATCTCTATATATATATTGTCTGTGTGTAAATTTATATTTTTTATTCAGCACTAAAAAATAAAAATAACACATACATTACTTTCTCTTTCGAAATAAAATAGGAACTGGAATTTTACAAAGATTTTTTTACGTTTTTTATCCATTCATCCGTTGCATACCCGTCATCTGTTTAAACAAAGAGTATCAATAACATAGGGGAGTCTTCTTATTGTGTCTTTTTTAAAGTTCAACACATTGCATTCTAAATTCTTTTTGCATTTTCCAGGTGGAATATTTCTTAAATTTGTAATAAGATAATGTTTTCCTTTTAACTAAAAATATTTTCAGACTGCATTATTTGCAGACTGCTTTTTAAAAAATAATAAGAACCTTAAAAAACTGTTGATGCATATATCTTGAAAAAATGTATTTGATTTTCTATTTGTTGAAAGAAAACAACGCTTTCTAAAAATTTTGAGGAACACATTACCCGACAGTAGCAATATTGATAGTAGATGATGTTGAGTACTATAGATGATCATATAAATATAATCTATGTTATTATATTGTAATAATTTCGCAAAGGCCAAGTGAATGCTACTAATTTTGATTCATGAAATAAATTAAAGACTTATTTCATTTTAAGGCTGCTCTCTAATTCAAAGGGACAATTTTAAGACACATTTTTTAATTCTTTTTTTTTTTGGAAACACATGAAATTAGAAGGTGTTGTTATTCAGAAACTATGTAATTGAAAGACATTTCCTTTTTTTTGGTAAACGCAAAATATATTTTAAAATTAGCTGATAACTTAATAATTAATAAAAATGGAAAAAGAATTTTAATTCCAAATTGCTTCAATAGTCAGCCCTGAACATTTTATGCCTTTACTTTTGAAAATGACTCTCTACAAATTTGTTATCTCTTTCCTTTGATATTTTTTTCAAATAAATCAAAAATTATTATTACTACGGTACCCAAGTAACTCTCAATCTTTGAACTGCAATCTTTTAGATTGTTTACTGGGACTTTTTCATTAATTTTTTATTAACTGGAAATTTTAATCAAACAACGTGTTTTAATGAAATATAAACAGTAAACACATTATGCGAAAAGCTTCTTCAAAACCTTTTGTATGATACCCCTTCGTCCTTATGTGTTTGGTATATGAATACAAAAATGTATTCTGACATTAAAAATAATTATTAGTAGTAGTTGTAAAATTTTATAATTTTAAATTGAACAATTATTTAACTGAGTTACCCGAAAATTTAATGCTATTTTTTAATATTCGTAATTTTTTAAGTATTTTTAATGATGTTAGTTTGTAAGAATTAATTTTTTTAAATTGGTTATTACCGTCCGTATCATGTTATGTCCATTCAACTCATTTTTTTAGTCTTATTATATATACTAGTAAAAAAAAAAAAAATCGCTCTGTGTGTCTGCATTGGCTAGCGAAATCTACGACACATAGGAGATTGAACATTTTTGAGTAGATAGACCAAGTCCTCTCCTAAGGCACTTGAGACTCAGAATTTTAAATTTATAATTTTTAGCTTAGTTATTAATTAAAAACCCCAATTAAAAGAATGGAATAGGAAAGAAGGGTTGCTAAGGTCGATAAA
The DNA here is from genome assembly GCA_963932465.1 of Maratus speciosus. NCBI lineage: Eukaryota > Metazoa > Arthropoda > Arachnida > Araneae > Salticidae > Maratus > Maratus speciosus. Next base: position 324,109,479 of record OZ010791.1, on the reverse strand, counting down.
TGTACCGGGCCTTTTTAAAGAGGGAGTCTATTTTGAATCCACCAATCGAATTAGAAGGCTATTAGGGTACATTCCCCCGTGGGAGGGCGGAAATGGATTTTTTCATGTGACATACCATTTTAAAGCTTTTGGACTGTACACTACTAAGTACCACGCTCTTAACTCATTTTTGCACCACTAGATCTTGTTTTAAAGTTTTAACTCGTTCATTACTAAAACATGCAATTTTCCAAAAATTACGAAAAAATTTACATAACAAATCTTAACAATTAGCAGCTTCTCCGATTTTCACACAGTGCGCGGGCAAGTATTTCAGACAAAATCGAAATAGAGATATAAAATCCTACAAATTTAAAATTCATTTAAGAATATTAGCACGGGCCCGGGCAAAGTCGGTTGAGTCAGCTACTATACATATAGATTTTTATAGTATTATACAGGCTGCAGACTGTATCATGCCGGCTTGTTGAAACTTTCATTGCATTTATTATTCGACTTAATTAATGTACCTACTATAAAATATTAATCAAGTATTTAAAACAAATTAGAAGATAATCGTCTAATTATATACTAAAATAATTTTTCTCTTCCGAGAGTTTTACGGAGAAGGTAACTAAAAATATTTCGAAAGGATGCGAAAAAAGAAAAAAAGAAAAAAAAAGAAAAAAAAACACTTTCCAATTTGTAAGAAGTTTAAATCGGAGCTGATAAATTTGTTTGACATCTTTTTTTTTTTTTTACTTATAAATCATAAACTTTTAATAAAGACAAGATTTTCTGCGTGAAAAATATTTTTTGCTAAGCAAATTTCATACAGCTAATCATTATTTAATACGAAAGGGTTCTTAAAAAAAAAAATGGGTTTCGGGTTAAAAAATTTTTTTTACAAAAAAACAAACAAAAAAAAAATTACACAAAACCGGACAGAATAAGATTTTTGAACATTATTTAAAATACTAATAAATACGTAAATTGTTTCTTTTAAAAAGTATATGAAAAAGATATATGTGTAAAAAATTAAATCGGGACTCTTCATCTATCTCAATGTAGATTTTCCAGAGAAAAGTTTTACATCAATTAAAAAAGGTTAATGAATCTCTTATGTATCGGATCTAGAATTAACAAGAAGTAAAGAATGGTATGGAAGAAAACTTAAAAAACAAAACTATCTTGACACAATTGTTTATTTACAATACTTATTTTCGATAATTACTAAGAATATTGAGGAAGCATTTTGAATTAAGTTATTGACATACACCTTCAAGTTTCCATACATATAATCCTATCGAATAAAAATACTACACATTTACTTTTAACCATTCAACGACGATTTTATTCAGACAGAAAAACTTTATTCTTAACGGATTATAAGTATAATTCTACAATTAAAAAAACAGCTTATTTTTATGAGTGTATTAAATACTATGTCGAAAAAAAAAACACTAGCGAAAACAATGTTCAACGTAACTGCATTTTAATCGGCTTATACGATTTTCTTTTTCAAAATAACCGTAATATTTCGTGAAATATAATTAAAAATAAAGTAATTAAATATTACCAAGAAACAAACTATTATTTTATACAATCTTTAAAATTATTATAAAAAGTACTGACAAATTTCAGATATTCGAGTGCAACTGTTTTAGCGTTAAGTTGGTCACGAACCCCTCTCAGTGGTCTCGAATCAACATGGCTTCAAGGCAGAGGGATGAACTAGAGCAAAGCCAAGGATGCCGTAGCTGCATCAACCTTTTATGGAGGGTTGCTTAAGCAGTGTACCAGATCGGGTCAGCTGTCCATCGATCTACACTTCAGGTTTTGAGATCCCATGTCCGGTTATTCCATCACTACGGTAGCATTATGCGGACTCCACTACCCGCTCAAAGGACGATATCATGTCCTCACGTGGATCAGAAGATAGTGTCCGCCTTGTGGCGGAAGGATGAACGACGAACACTCAAGACCGCTCGGCCCGACCGGGCTAATAGTTTTCATATTACTAGTATCCGTCAGGCCGAAATGTCGGAGCATGGAGGCGCGTAAACTTAAAAGATATTATTTTAAAAAAAATTATTTTCTAGATTGCTGTTTAATAGTATAAAAGTAAGTTTGAAATAACAATCGTCGATACTTCATTTTAAAGTGTTTAACTCAGTCGTCAGTTGCCTCGGGTAATGCACAAATTCTAATCTGTCAGCAAGTGCTTCCATACTTCTAATTGGGTAAAGCCTGTCCTTAGCGAAAATTGCTTCCATTAGAACTTTCTCTAAATGACAAACTACAGTAAAAATGACATAAGTTGTTTATGTGACAACACCTTTAGATGGATATCTACAGCAGTTTTTGACAATGTTAAACTCGAGGATCTATGTATGGTGGCAAGGTATGCAACAGTTAATGGTAATTAACTTCATGTGAATGAGGCTTTTTCTTGTTTCTAATATTTACAAATAGGTTTGATAAAAAAAATTACAGTTAGAAATAGCTCATGATACTCAACAAAATGAACTATTTTGACCAGTGGCAAACCTCGAGGTTGAAAACGTGGGCCATAGGCAATATCTTTTATCGTACTTACGTTTACCAATTCTCACTCCATTCAGATATTGGTATGCAGCATAATGCATAACCCTGCATCCAGCTGCTGAGGAAAGTCTAGACTGAAGTCCAGACGTGTGCTCATCTTCACTCTATCTTGTTGTTTAATCATTGTGATCTGCTAAAGTTCTTGTTTATTGATTTAAGAAGTACTTCTTGATTATATTCTTTAGCTTACTTGGTTTTGAGAAAAAGACATATGGCACCTACAAATCATTCAAGTTGGCCGAAAGCAGTATATCTTTGCGTCGTTTCAAAAGGGGTGAGAGGTAGTCAAAAACTTGACTCACGCAAAGTGAGTTCAGAGTCTTTCGGAATTGTGTCTGCTGATCGTCGTTTTGTCTCAATGAGTTTGTTAATGTGAAACATTTTTTAAAAGCTCTAAGTATTTTTTGTCCGCGAAGAATCAAAATGACTTTTAAAGAATGTCTCTTATATAGAGGAATGTCTTTTACGCGATGTAACTGCCTAATACGTCCAAGGATTTAAACAAATAATCCTCTAAAAAGCTCAATGCTATCTATTTTACCTTCGCGACATCTTTCTTCAAAGTCAGCCATAAGACGACAGCCTATCATTGAAAATTCGTCAATAATGAGAAATAACACTGTATTCATTCAGAGCTGTAGATGTATTGCTGACTTTTTAAATTATTGAACTATTTAAAACACGTTGGTTCTTTAAGCACTGAGTGAGTTACCTTGTCTTTGACATTAAATGCAGCAGTACCTGTTAGTGCCAAAAGAATGATAGCTTCTGATCCTAACTGCTCTATGATTGTATTACTAATTTCTTTCATTTTTGTATATTTTACAGCTCTTCCTTTTCCAATAATAAAAGTTGATTTAGGGAAATTTGTAACCTTTGTTTGCAAAGACAAAAGCTGTTCAGCGCATAACTGAAGGCAGCATAATTTGTTGTTCTTTATAATAATTCAGAAATGTTAAAAGTAAAGGGAAACCATTGGATAAGAGAATCTACGGTAAAGATAAAGAATTACCCCCGGATGTATTTGAGAGATTTCGATTTTTTAACTTAGCTCAGATCTTTGAGAACTTGATCCATCGAGTTAGCGGCAGAAAACTTCAAAGCTCCTTCAAAGACTTGCTCGTCTGGCACGGCCTACACTTATTTAATATGGCAACAGGTAAAGGTTTGTAACACGTATGTAACACACACTCATAGATAGTCTGCTATACTCCTCTATCAAACTTGATACCTTTCTTCATCTGAGTTGTTATATCGTTATTATGAAAATATTAGGAAGCATCTGGGTTATTTTTATGCGACTTTTCCACATAGAATTAAGCTGAAGAACTCTATACATTTGAATTAATTTCTTTTAACCGTCATTTTCGAAACTTCTGTGTATAACATTGCACATATAAGATATGTATATTTCTTAAAATGTACACTAAATCTAGGCAGCAGATTAAAAAAAAATCAGGGATTAATTTATGACTTTTAGTGAACATGATTTCTCCCGAAATATCTTTCATTGTTGTATCCATTTTTCCGATCATAAGCATAAGCGATCATAGTCATTAACATTGACGTCGCATTTATCGCTAAGCTTCGCGACATTTGGACGAAATGTAACCAAATTTGGCGACCAAAAATATGTCGTCACAAATTAAGCCAATTTGGCAGTATCTGACTAATTTGGCGAAATTTCCATTGAAATTCAGTACTGATTATTCTTCTCTAACCGAGTTCTTCGCATTTTAACTTCGTGTTCTCCAGTAAAATTAGCTAAAATCTTAAAACCAAGAAATAGGGAAGCTACGTTTTCCAACCCGTACAGGTATTTTTTATTTTGTAATCTACATATTTTTGTTTTCTAGTGTACATCTTGGCAAAAAAAGTGTTTATCCCATTTACTTAAGAATGTTCACTTGCATTTCAGCTGAAATATATTCAACTACGATGAATTAAAAATAAAACAAGATGAATAATCTCAGTAATTGGGTCAGCTACCAAATTGTTAAATGTTCGCATCAAACAATTCTCAGTAAATTATGAATTTGTCTACAAACCCGATTAAGAAAATTTCCCGATAGAAACATACATTCGTCTGAATACAAACATACATGCATAAGAATACATACATATGAGTAATGCATACATGACATTATACTTTTCTCGATTTCTTTGAGTATCACTCGTAGCCTTTCGACTAATGCCCAAAATCGTATTTTCCGTATTCGATTTTCTTTTCGTTTCTCTTAATTTAAAATTCAAAATGAATTGCATCGATTTGGAAGCTTACAAAGAATGAAAAGTTCGAAAAAAATAGTGGTTGTTACATACGTAGAACGTAAAACTTCTGAAAGGGGGGGGGGGATCAATCTATATCTCAGGTCACCAATGTATGAACATCGACTTCAACATTCGACTCCATAATGATCTGTATGAGGTTAAAATGCATAATTTACAGCAATGGAGCTAATGTTTTAATTAATAACGTGATGAATCTCGTCGAATTTCGACGAAAGAAATTGTTTAAAAACGAACTCATATATAGGTTACTATTTAGTCTCTTAAAAGAAATATTATTTTTAACTTAAAGTTACCAAAATACTAATTCCATACACTTCGACTGTTCAAAATATTAAAAAATTAAACTGCATTATTTATTATACCTAATCAAGACATGTAATTTTGATGAAATTACCCATTGCGACTGTTATGTTTAAAAGGCACAGATGTCATATACATGCCCCATATTGGCACGATTTTTTTCCCCACGCCAATTCGGGGGAAACTTCAACAGCACAAACAATAACATCCGGGTTACCATATCAAACAAAATAACTACACTTTGGGGCCAGTTAAGTACCCCTTGCGTATATGATATTGGCGTCAGAAAATAATCGTGCCAATATGGTGCGTATATGACATCTGGGGCCGTTTAAAATTGCCGATTGAAAATTTAAAAAAAAATGATTTCACCTTAAGCTAATCATGGAATTATTTTTCGCGTAAAATGTAAACTTTATCTTATTTTCACCTTCTCATAATTTGCATACGCATCTCTTATATTTACATTCACCATTTCAAAAATATTACAATGCGCAGTATGTGATTATTACATATATTTCTAAACTTGAAATCAAGTTTGTCAACTACGACTTTGCATGTGAACATTCGCACTCTTGACTTGTGATTCTAATCTCTGTATTGGTGAGTAAAATTCCAGAAATTTATATCTTTTAGAGGCGTTCGTAGTAAAATATTTACTTTTATCAGAGAAAATGATCATTTTCATTTAAATATAATGTCATTTTGCCTCATTGAAGCATTTCACCAAGCGTCTTAAACTCAATGAATGAAAAATAATTGAATTGTAAAAGCTTTTTTCGGAAAACATGAGTATTTTATTAAAGCATGACGTCATTTTCTGTTGAATTTTTTCAGAAAGTTTATTTTGAATTTTATGAGAAAATGGCATCAATAAAGATAAGCAAACCTTATTATTCTTTCTTTCTTTACAACAATGGAAGTAATGCAATTGCTACCATTTTGAAACAAATTCATAGAATTTTTTAAAATTTTAAATTTAAATATAAAAATGGGAATATTTTAAAAAAATAGCTAGTGCGGGCAAATCTACAAAGAAGCAGATTTCATTAAAAAAAAAAAGAATTATTAAAATTGGTGCAAAAAAAAAAAAAAAAAAAAGGTCAAGGTACATGACTAAAAAAAGAATGTCTTATCTTTTAAATATATAGAATTATACTCGCAATATTATCTCTATGGGAAAATTTTGAGCCGACATTTCAGGCTGTTAGGGTTGGCGAATATTTATGATTTTCAATACACGCCGAGATTTTGGGCGTACCAACGTCCAGCTCATTTTTTGTGTCGATGCGTCAAATATTTTGGACGCTATCGTGTTATCAATAAGTGTAATTTTTGAAGGGAAGCCGGAGCTGTGCTCGACAATTATATTGATAGCCGTGACGTCTCCGGCCTAGTCACCCATAAGTGCACAGGATGCAGGGGATTAATTTTCCCTTTTTTAATCTTCCATTTATTTTTACTAACATTTTTTACTAATGTAATTGTTTTGTCCGCTGGCTTCAATCACAAAGGTAGCCTGTTACAGGGGATCCTCTTTCCCGGCTGATGGTAGAGTAATTCCGTGGTGTGTGTTCCGTAATAGTCTCCAAGATGTGGTTTATTCCAATGGGCTGCCACGCGCATTCTTGGGGGCAATTATATGACATCCTAGCATGGGGGCCGGATCTGCTTCTCCTCCCTCGCACTGTTTTTAGTTGAGTTCTATCACAGCACTCTGAATTGTTTATCAACCCTGCGATGTACAATAACCAGCTGGCCTTACTGTTAAATGTATTGAAAATTCAGTATACAAAAGTTCTCCAATAAAGAAATTTCTTTAGTTTGAACTTACACTCTAAATTAAAAGGAGTTTAGTCACTCTATCGCAGAGTCAAAATATGCCCAACCTCTTTAGAATGACTATTGACTCTGAACAAAAGGGAAAATTTTGACTCTCTAAAAGAGTGAATAGTCATTCCAGGGAAGTGAATATTAACTGTAAACAGGGGTGGATAATCATTCGTTCGGAGGAGACTCTATTCACTCTTGCTAAAGGAGTGCGGTTCTTCACCCCTGGTGGGAGTGAATAGTCACTCTTTCATAGGAGTGAATGTTCATTCTTCATGCAGACGATTTTTTTTTGCCCCATAAAGGGCGTTTTCAAAGAATCGCATATTTTACAGCATGCAATGAAAATAGATACAAGCGTGTTAAAGATTGGAATAAAATACTTTATTAAAATATTTCTTTAATTCATAGTTTTAAATACTTATTGAACATTTAAGAGACATTATTTTGAAAATCAGACAAGTGCGATAGTTGTATTTTTTGTTTTGCTTGATTTTTTTTTATGTTGGAGTAGATGATATTTAATGAATATTGTGCAGTTTTGAAGCACTGAAACAATTTCCTGTTTCCTGTAGAAAATGTCAAAATTCGAGATCATGAATCCCTTTTTTCATGAAACTTGAAATGCCAGTATATTTGAATTGCTATATCTCTGGAAAGCAACAGCATCCCAAAATTCTTTTCTCATAAATTAATTGTATAACATTACATGCTCAGTAAAATTTACTTGCTTTCATGGGACATTGTTAATTTTCGTTGTTATGTTGCCACAAAATGCAATCAAAATGACGTTTTTGTCTGCTTTCTGCACTTATTATCTTAGTTAAGCAATAATACCCCAAAATTTTTCTTATAGAATATGAAAGTTTACTATTAGAATAAGCTAAGTGTTATTAAAAAATATAAAGGTATCTTATTAATCTAAAACTTTCTCACCTGAGTCGTGAATTCTACGCCTTTATTGTGGCTGATCTCGTTAAGGTATTTACTTCGAAGAATATAAACACGTATGTACGAAACAAAACATTTAATAGACAAAAACTAACACTAAAATCGGTACATATACTATCTTTAAACATCTTCAATTTTTAAATTCGTACATCTCGTCTGCAGTAAATTCATGGAACGACAAATGACATAAAAATTAAATCGTAAACAAAAATGGGTCACTTTAGTTCACACAGCTTGTCTTTTTTACTTCGCACCAAAGAGTTTGGAATTTGAGTCAGAAAATACAACATCCTCCGGCCCAGAAAGATAAGTTATTCTTTATCATAGTCAAGTTCCAATGGATATAGGTGTTGGACTGCTCGCCGAATGAAATTGCCCGTTGCCAGTCTTAAAGTGCATGCACGAACCTTTCCGTCCCTACCAGGATGAATATCTGTGACAATGCCTAATTTCCATAAAAGCCTTGGCTGATTGTCTTCTTTAATTTGAACAACGGCTCCTTTTTTTACTTGTATGCCTTTGGAGTGATCTGTATAATGGACAGATTTTAAATCCATTAGGTAAAATTGTTTCCACTTCAACCAAAATTTTTCTACTAAGTTTAATCTGTATTTATATTTGCGAGTTACTTCACTTTTGGTAGAAAGAATGATCCTATTCTTTTCCGGTGGCAAAGCTGTCAGTCTTTTCCCTACCAGGAAATGTGCTGGACACAAGTGGGTTGGCTCATTTACATCACTCGATACAAAGGTTAATGGGCGGGAATTCAAAACAGCTTCCACTTCCTGTAAAGTGGTTTCAAATTCTTTGTAGTCTAATGAAGATCTTCCAAGGATTTTCTTAAGGCATATCTTCGTTGAACGTACCAATCTTTCGTAGAATCCTCCCCACCACGCTGCTCTCTCTACGATGAATTTCCATTCAATTCTTTTTTCAGTAAAATAATTTTGCACCTCAGGATTCTTTATCAAATTCCATATCTGCTGTATATCCCTGTCCGCTTTCTTGAAGGTTTTAGCATTATCGGTGTAAATAATCTTGCAAATACCACGACGTGAGATGAATCTTCGAAAGGCCATTAAAATTCGGTCGTTGTTAAATTCATAACAATTTCTAGATGCACTGCTCTTACTACTGCGCATGTAAATAAAACAACGTAAATCTTGGTACTATTTTTGAGGTATAAAGGACCTAGGAAATCTGCTCCTGTCACTTCGAACGGTGATGCTTCTTTAATTCTATCTGGAGGAAGGGGTGCAATGTCTTGGCAGTAAGGTTTAGTGCTGAATTTTTTACAGATGATACATCGCCTTAGTATACGTTTTACTTGTTGCCTACCCTTTATAATCCATAAACTTTCTCTTAATTGGGCGAGTGTTTAGGCAACTCCAGCATGAGCAACTTCTTCATGAGCTCTTCTGATTTGAAGATCTGTAAAATGACTTTTGCTAGGAAGGATAATTGGATGTGCTTCTGAATAACTTAAATTTGAATTCTGGAGTCTTCCTTTTAATCGCATGATTCCATCTTCATCTAAGAACGGATTTAAATTTAGAATTTTTGATTTTCTTGGGATTAATTTCTTCTTAAACAATGCTTCTCTTTCTTCTGGAAAGCATTTCTCTTGCGTCTGTTTTATCCAATATTTCTCGGCTTTCAACATTTCTTCAGCACTCAAAGGTCCTGAAAGTTTACTTACACGTATCTTTGTATTGTTTGCAAATCTGAATATCCAACAGGTGATGCGAAGTACTCTAGTCAATGTACTGTAATTTTCAATTTTAAAAATTGTATTTTCTTCTTGAGTCACACAGCTAGCTTGGAGAATTTTTGTTTTCATTGATGATCTTTTCTCTACTTCGACACCTTTAATATCAATTTCTTTCGTTTCTTGAGGCCAAAATGTTTCATTTTCTTTCAGCCACTTGGGACCGTTAAACCATGCTTCATTTTTCAAAAATGATTCTGCTTTTTCACCTCTGGTTTACAGGTCGGCTGGATTTTCTGAGCCAGGGCAATGCGACCACAAGTTTGGATTTGTTTTTTGCTGTATTTCTCGAATCCTATTCTGAACAAATGGCTTCCATTCTTCAACATTGCCTCTGATCCAATGCAGAACAATCATTGAATCTGTCCAGAAATGTAGACTGATTTTCATTTCTTTGAAAAGACGTTGATTAACATAGGCTGTTAGTCTAGTCCCTACTAGTGCGCTCATTAGTTCCAATCTTGGCAGAGATAATTTCTTGACTGGAGCAACTCTGACTTTGGAAATGACAAAACTAGTAAATATTTGTTCGTTAACACGATATCTTAGATAAACAACAAATCCATAAGCTTTGGAACTTGCGTCGTTAAAACAGTGCAATTGTAGATCTTGAATCGCATCTTTTGAATACTCACCAAAATAATACCTTGCAATCTTTGCAGCTTCAACAGAACTTAGTTTCTTGCACCACTTAATCCATTTATTGTGCATATCTTCATTCAATTTATCTTCCCAATTCAGACCTTCTTTCCAAATTTCTTGCATAAGAATTCTTGCAGTTACCGTAAAAGGGTTCAAAATTCCTATGGGATCATATATTCTTCCTATCATCTTTAAAACTTCTCTTTTGGTTACACCGTTATTCTTATCATCAAATTTCAAAAGATTCTGTAATTCGACTTTGAAATAATCTTCTTGGGTATTCCATTTATAACCTAGAACCTTTGTATGAGTAGATTTTTCATGGCTAGTTTCTTCTTTTAAGTCAAATTGCGATTGAAAACTTTCGGAATTTGTAGTCCACTTGCGCATATTGAAATTAGCCTCTTTCAAAATGGTCTTAACCTCAGCATATAACCTCAAACCTTGTGATTCTTCATTTACACCAGCGAGTAAATCATCAACGTACAGACAATCATTGAGCAGATCAACCGTATCTGGAAATGTGGATTTGCATTTCTTGATATGATGTTTTATAGTTGCAGATAACAGAAATGAACTAGGCTTCGCTCCGAATAAAACTCTGGTCATTCGTAATGTTTTCAACTTCAAATTTGACCCTGGATTAGGAGAATTTTCAATCCATAAAAATCTAACAGCATCTCTATCTGCAGGATCTAAACTAATTTGCAAATATGCCTGTTCAATATCGCCGGTGATTGCAATTTTGTGTAATCGAAATCGAAGTAAAACATCGAGTATACCTGGATTTAAATTTGGACCCGCATGTAAACAGTGATTCAACGAAATAGATTCGGAAGAATGAGAGGACGCATCGAAAACGACTCTAAGTTTGGTAGTTGCTTTGTCTTCACGTATAACTGCTTGGTGAGGCATATAGTAAGATACTGAGTTTGGCTCCGAATTAACAACTTCTGCCATTCCTTTCTCTAAATAATTATCTATAACATTGGCATATTTTTCATAAAATTCTGGACATTTCTCAAATTTCTTCTTTAAACTATATAGTCTTTTTCTCGCTAACTCATAATTATCCGCTAATTCAACAACTCTTTCATTCCAGGGCAACTGCATTAGATACTTATTATTCTTAAATTCAACAGTTTTATTATAATTTTCAAAAACTGCATTCTCTATATCAGATTGTTCCTTTTCTGGTTTTATACCCATAGTTTCTAACTCCCAGAAAGCCTTTAAAGTATTATTTACATCGGTATTCCTATCCAACTCGACATGCTCCGAAACAGCTTTCATGACACTAATTGAAGTTTGTAAAATATTAGCATCTTTAGACGCAATAGAACCATTAACAGTCCATCCTAAAATTGTTTCAGAAAGTACGAGATCATCTGAAAGTCTACGAAGCTTCCCTGTAACCATTTTCCAATAATAATCACTTCCTATCAAAATAGATAATCGAAAATATTTTGAATCTCCATAGGTTCTATCAGCTAATTGCAATTTATTTCTATATACAAAATCTCGTATTTTCTTCTCGGGAACGGCAAGTAAAGCTTCACTAATTTCAGGTGTCTGTAACACTTCAATTGTAATACTTTTATTCAGCATTTCGGGATTTTTCAAAAGAATTCTGTATCGCTTACGTTTCTGATTTATCGCGGCTTTAGAGCCAAAAGCGTGAATTGTAACATCTTCTTCTCCCACTACTTGTAAACCTAATTTTTCTGCAACGTTAATCTGTATAAATGATCTTTGAGACCCTAAGTCATACAATAGATGTAATTTCGATTTATGTTCTTTTCCGATAGCTAATGCAGTAGCGGTTTGCAAATAAATATCTCGTGTTACGTTCCCATTTTGAATTGATGAAACTAGTGTATCTGTTATTTCCCCTTTATTTTCGCTTTCTTCACAAATCACTGAATTATGCCTCCGAAAACAAAATTTACATCTATTTTTAGACTTACAATTTTTAACTAGGTGAAATCGCTTCAAACATAAAAAACATCTTGCTTGACTCTTTATAGCATTTTTCTTCTCTTCTATTGTTTTAGAACAAGTTTCTATATCATGGCTTTCTGAACAGAATACGCATTTATTTTCAACATTCGTATTCAAAGTAGCTGCCGTAGGCATTTTGTGCTTAAATGATTTACTATTAACAAAATCCCTATCCGAAAATTCTTTTTTTACAACTACCTTGTTCCCAAATCTCGTGTCGTCATCTGATTCTTTCTTACCAAACGAAAATGTGCGATCTCTTGTTTCGATTTCCCCTCTCAAATAATCTAATAGCTTCGAAACATTCCACGATTCTGCTTCATCTTTATTTTCTCTGTTATAATTCAACATTAAACTATTCGGTATTAACTTTGTTATTATAGGAAATAATAAACTTCCATAACTTTCTAACTCGATTCCTAATGATTTCAAACTGCGTATATGTATTTCGCAAGTATCGTACAAATTGCGCAATTCTTTCAAATTAGAAGAATTACGGACAGGCGGCAAATTTAATAACTTATTAATGTGAGACCTGATTAACATTTCTTTTTTTCCGTAGCGACTCTCTAAAATATTTACAGCCATATCATAATTTTCGTCAGAAACTAATAATCCTTGAATGGCAGTTTGCGCCTCTGATTTTAGGAGACTTTTCAAATATGTAAATTTATCTATTTTGTTTATTTCATCATTGTCATGAATAGCTGATTTAAACTGACTGTAAAATTCTTGCCAGTTCTCTAAATTACCATCAAATTTCTCAATATTCAACTTAGGCAGGTTAACGCGAATCCCATGTTTGGCCATAAAAGGCAAATAGGCGTTCATATCACTAGGGGCAACCGCCGAATTTGAAGCGACATTACTTTCTTCTTTCTGCAAATCCTTCATTTTACGATTTAATTTCGTTTTAACGGAAATAAACTTTTCCCTATATTCTTGGTTGGATTCAAAATCTGACTCCAAGCTTTTTAAATCTTTTATTTCTCCCTCAATATTCTTACATAATTCAAGAAATTGATTTTCTTTATCATTAATTTGTGCAAACGATTCTTCTAATCAAAACATATCAATTGTACTATCGGATTTTTCAAACATATCATTGATATTATTCATGAGCTTCGTTGCGCTAGATTTAATAACTTTACGTTTCGACTTCAATGCATCTAAATTTTCCATTTTAATATTCTCAAAGGAAATAAATACTTATCAAATAATATTTCAACCAAATAAAAGCGCGACGTATGGGCGCCAAATTGTTATTAAAAAATATAAAGGTATCTTATTAATCTAAAACTTTCTCACCTGAGTCGTGAATTCTACGCCTTTATTGTGGCTGATCTCGTTAAGGTATTTACTTCGAAGAATATAAACACTGTTGTACGAAACAAAACATTTAATAGACAAAAACTAACACTAAAAACGGTACATATACTATCTTTAAACATCTTCAATTTTTAAATTCGTACATCTCGTCTGCAGTAAATTCATGGAACAACAAATGACATAAAAATTAAATCGTAAACAAAAATGGGTCACTTTAGTTCACACAGCTTGTCTTTTTTACTTCGCACCAAAGAGTTTGGAATTTGAGTCAGAAAATACAACACTAAGTAATGTAGAACTTTACCGGGATATCGATGCTGTTAGCAGATATAATTTGTTAAATATTCAAAGTTTCATAATCTCCAACTTTTGAATTAGTCCTATCTCAAAACAGCATCACAGTTGAATAAAACAAAATATATCACGTAGTAGTTGGACATACAGGGTGTCCAGCGAATAACACCCTGATTTCAAAATTAAATATCTCAAAAACAAAGATCTATAGAATTAATTATGCGGACAACGGTTTGTTTATTAGCTAAGCTGTAAAAATGTTATACAGAAGTTTCAAAATTTAGTTACAAAAACCGTTAACAAATGGCGCTTTAATCGCAATACTTGTAAACTATGCATCGAAGTCCAGAGCACTAGTGTCTCATTCCTAGATGGCTCCCTACGGAAGAACCAATATTGGGAAAGTCCACTTTTTCATTGGGGTGATGTGCAGAAGTAGAGACATCTGGTCACAGAATTATTGCATCAGCTTTAATTTTAGGAAATTTCAATTAATAGAATTTTCAATAAAAATTTTAGAAATCATTATATAAGAACTTATTGAAGTATTTTATTAAATTCAATTTTTAATCACGGCATAATATTTTGGTATTATTGTTTATATCTGAATTATTAAAAATAAAAAAGTAATTTTGCACTTTTCCTTTATTTTTAAATCACGGCATAATACTTTGGTTTTTGCACAACACATATATATCTTTTCTTTATAAACAAAGTTTTAGAGACAGAAATTGTGCATTAAATTATTTCTTTTTTTAAAAGGAATTGATGATAAGTCATATCATCAACGTCAAAGCAAAAGTATTTTGGATGCTGCATTCCTTTCCAACACTTCGGATCCTATCGCTAGAAGCTGCAACATATTTCTGTGTTCAATGATAAAAGAAAATGAAAACGAGTTTTTACATTTAAAATTATTTTTTTAATTAAGTTTTTTAAAATAGAAACTTTGAATTTTTTCATTCATTCTCTATAATAAAAAAAAAAATGATTTATGAATCATTATTAAAAATGCTCAGTGATTTTTAAAATAGGGGTTTCTTTTAGCTTAATTAAATTTTAAAACCAGGAACTTTGGATTTTTTTATTCAAACATTTTCACAGTTTAAATAGACATTAAAAAGTAAAGATTTCCAATTCTTTTTAAAATCCTACTCTCCTTGGATTCGATTCCACGATCTACCAATTAGGAGAGAAAAGACATACCACAGAGATACTGGTATCCGGACCGAAGTAGTTTATAACAAAATTTGAAACAAATCTCAATTCTGCCAACAGTTGGCTCTGCTTCTGCACATTATCCAAATAAAATATTTTAAAAAGATCTTATATAATGATTGCTAAACTTTTTATTGAAAATTCTATTAATTGAAATTCTCTAAAATTGAAGCTTTGACCAGATGTCCCCTCTTCTGCACATCACCCCAACGAAAAGTGGTCTTTCCCAATTTTCGTTCTTCCATAGGAAGCCATCTAATAATAAGACGCTAGTACTCTGGACTTCAAAACACAATTTATAGGCATTGCGATTACAGCGCCATCTCTTAGCGGTTTTTGCAACTAATTTTTGAAACTTCTGTATAACATATTTACAGCTTAGCTAATAAACAAACCGTTGTCCGCACAATTCTATTGATCTTTGTTTTTGAGATATTTAATTTTGAAATCAGGGTCTTATTCGCTGGACACCCTGTATGTACAAAAACATGGAAACGAAAAATAAGTGGGGTCTCATGCTATTTTCAGGAGAAAAAAAAAGACAAAACTTACAAAAAGGCAGTGCAGTATCTGGATTTTTCCCTATCAGAAAAAGATTTATCCCGTTTCACTTTCCCTTTCCTATGTTTTTCAACTATGAGGAAATGGAACATCCCTTTTCTCTTTCTCCTTGTAGGGCAAAATCCTGATTATTGCACTGACTTTTTCTAAGTTTAGTCATTTTTTTTCTTCTGAAAATAGCATGAGACCCCACTTATTTTTCGTTTGCATGTTTTTGTACATATGTTCAACTACTACCTGATATATTTTGTTTTATTCAACTGTGATGCTGTTTTGAGATAGGACTAATTCAAAAGTTGCAGATTATGAAACTTTGAATATTTAACAGATTATACCTGCTAACAGCATCGATATCCCGGTAAAGTTCTATATTACTTAGCTTGTCCTAATATTACACTTTCATATTCTATAAGAAAAAGTTTGGGGTACTATTGCTTAACTAAGATAATAAGTACAGAAAATGGTCAAAAACGTCATCTTGATTGCATTTTGTGGCAACAAAACAATGAAAATTAACAATTCCTCACGGAACCAAGTAAATTTTACTAAGCATGTAGTGTTATACTAACAGTTTATTACCAAAAAAAAAAAAAAAAAAAAAAGGATGTTGTTGCTTACCAGAAATATAGCAATCCAAACATACTGGCATTTCAATTTTCATGGAAAATGGGATTCATGGTCTTGAACTTTGACATTTTCTACAGGATACAGGAAATTGTTTCAGAGCTTCAAAATTTCACATTATTCATTAAATATGATCTACTTCAACATAAAAAAAAATCCAGCAAAACAAAAAATACAACTAACGCACTAGCCTGATTTTCAAAATAATGGCTCTTAAGGAAAAATTCAGTTAAAGTTACACACGAATTTAATTTAGATTACTGACAGAAATAAACTAAAATATTTTATTTCAGTCTTATCCTTTGTGTTTGCTTTTATTGCATGCCGTATAAAGATATCTCTTTTAAAGTTTTATTAATAACTTTTTAATAGGTGGATGTCTAAGGGTTTTCAGTGCTTGATCGATACCGAAAAACACGTAAACAGAGCTCTCGCTTCGAGTTCATATGAAAACAGTAGCATTCAATGTATCTAATTTAAACTTTCTGATACTTTTAAGGGGACAAGGGACCTTAAAATATTTTTTTTTTTTTTTTTTTTTGTCAATTTCACCTTAAATATTATTCAAGGGTACATTATATGCATTATGGCATGCATTTATATATATATAAAAAAAAAAAAAAAAAAAAAAAAAAAAATGAGAAAAAAAATGGAATTTAACGCGTCGTTTTAGAAAACTTCAAAATGCCCCCTGCGTTCTCCATATTAATGAAAATCCCCAATATTTTTTATGAAAGTTTGGTTCATATATATAAATAAAATAGAGCATCGAATTTGATATATTTGAATTTAAAAGTTAAAAAAAAATTAAAAATTTGGAAATTTTTTCGAAAAATTTCCAAATTTCCAAATTTTTGAATTTTTTTTATTTTATTTTTTGTAAATTTCATCTTAAATATTATTCAAGGGTACATTATATGCATTATGGCATGCATTTATCAGAAAAAAAATATTAAAAAAAATTATTTTTGAGAAAAAAATGGAATTTTACGCGTCGTCTTAGAAATCTTCAAAATGCACCCTGCGCATTCCATATCAATGAAAATCCCCAATATTTTTTATATAAGTTTGGTTTATATATATATATATAAATAAAATAGAGCATCGAATTTTATATAATTGAATTTAAAGGTTAAAAATTTTTGAAAAATTTAAAAAAAATTTCGAAAAAATTTCAACATTTTTAATTTTTTTTTTAAACCTTTAAATTCAAATATATAAAATTCGATGCTCTATTTCATTTATATATATAAGCCAAACTTATATAAAAATATTGGGGATTTTCATTGATATGGAGACCGCAGGGGGCATTTCGAAGATTTCTAAGACAACGCGTAAAATTCAATTTTTTTCATAAAAATATTTTTTTTTGTGTGATAAATGCATGCCATAATACATATAATGTATCCTTGAATTATAATTAGGTGAAATTTACAAAATAAAAAAAATATTTTAAAGGATTTTAAGGTCCCTTGTCCCCTTAAGGTATGTTTGTAGTCTTAGAAAATTCTGAAATGAAGTACTTCAATGTAATAAAATAAAAATTATAGCAAAATTTATATAACATAATTTTTGAAGAAAAATAGGTGTCATATCACCATCCGCAAGATATCTTAAGGTTGAATTGACATAAGAACCTAATTTTTGCTTTAAAATGATAAGAAAACTTTACTCTATAGAATGAATTAAGGATATAACTATCAATCAAAGAAAAGCTTATTAAAAAAACTCTCAAATTTGATAACTTAAAAAACCCTAAAAAATACAATTTTTTTTTCGTTAAAAATACTCAAAATACTAAAATATCTATAATATATTAATTCGTTCTATAGATAATGATGTTATATGCATGCATGCATGCAAAAAAAAAAAAAAAAAGCCATCTCATCAAATAGTTTTTTTTATTTTTTTATTATTCTTACGGATAGTCGTCAAAACTTAAGTTTTCATAAACGCGACTTAACGTTGCAATTAAATATGTGCGGCTTTGGAAGTGATTGTTACATTAATGGTTATAACTCCATTAAAAATGCAAATATTTTCACGCGGTTTTTCGCACTGTGTTAGAATAAGTGACTAATGAAAATAGATACTAAAAAATCGATTTTTTTAAAGTTTAAAAGCCCCGAGCCCCTTTAAATATGTTTGATTTGATTTTAATTTTTGTTTTAAATATAAAACCGTACTTTTTCCATAAATTGTTGCTATTTTTACAAAGTCCAATTGTTCTGAAATATATTTAATTTTTCCTCTTAAAAAAAAAACAATGCTTATAAACTCACATCTTTTAAAAATAAATTCTAAGCTTGATTTAAATATTAAGAATGCGTCATTTTTCTTTTATCCGCAGTGATTTGCTTTTATTTAATTTAATATGAACATGGAGTCTAAATTTTAAGTTCTCTGGAATATGTACATATTTTTCTTTTAAAAATATTCCTTAACTTAATCATGATTTCTAATTTTCGCCCGTTATTGCTGAAAAATAGAATTAATATAATACTTATTAATGAAACGACACGATAAGTCATACTTAACTTAATTTTTTTATTCGCATAGATATTGTATTTTGTGAATATGGGCAAAATAGATTTTATATATGTTTTATAGGGAAAGATTGACCTCTGAAAAAGAAAAAAGAAAATTTAAAAATAAAGTAAATGACAAAATATGAAATATTCTTATTATTTGAAAAACATTTTAATGTAAAAATGTAGTTATTAATCTCTTAAAAAAAATATTCAGTCGTATATTATGTAATTACATATGAACTTAAAAAAAAAAAAAATACTAAAATAATCTTATCCATAAACTTCAAAACAGACATAAAAAACATTTTATTTCAATGCTTAAATATCATGTTCTATTTTTAGTGCCAAAAATTAAGTGTATCAAAAACATAGAAAATGAGTTTAAAATAGAAGGGAATTCAATGATTGATGCAGAATGTCTATAATTATTTTTTTATATTACTCCGTCTCGAAATTTTAAAATAATAAACCGTAGAAAAATGCTTACATACAATTAAAAAAAAACTAATGTACCTTTTCGCAATGTCATAAACATCAAATATCATATTTAACTCCGAAACAATAACAATGATGATAAATACCCTTAAGTATATATACTCAGAAATGAGTAATAAACAACAAAAAAAGAAAGAAATCTCATATAATGGCAAATTGTTTACAACGTATCTGCTATGAATTGAAAAAATCCAGATATTTTCTGAGTCAGTCAGCGTTGCAAACGAAACAGATAACTTTTTCTTTTTTTTTTTTTTTTTTTTTTTTTTTTTTTTATCGTTGTCAAAAGTAGGATCAGAGTATTGAATGGCAAGAATAAAGTATTTACACCCTTTTTTTATTCACATTGGCCGAACTGATGAAGTTTTGATTATTTATTTTGCTAAGCATTGTGTGTTATTCAATTGTTAAAACAATCACAGTAAACTCTCTGTAAGGCAAACTCTGTGTAAGACGGAAATCTGTCTAACTCGGAAAGATTTTCAAGTCCCTGCGAATCCATAGACATAGAGATAAATTTATCTAAGTCGAAATATTGTCTACGACGGAAAATTTCCTCGGTCGCGATCGACTCCGCCTTAGACAGAGTTTACTGTATATTTCAAACCTCTACATGAAGAAATATAATAGACAATCACTTTTCTAGGAAATCAATTTTCTAGGAATAGAAATGGGGAGAACACTCCACGATCAATCTTTTTCTATACAACATACGACTAGTTAGCTCTTAATGTTAACATATCTACACGAATAAATGGTTAAAATTAAACTAGACTTACCTTATGTGTTCCATAAAAAGTCATTTTAATGATATCCTAATGTGTTAATCCTACGATGGCGGACGAAAAATTGATCATTTTTCTTATCTTACAAGGGCATTGTCGCCTTGCTGTTCTGATTGGTTAATAATCAATGCATACGTAAGTCACTCTTTTGGGAGTGACTAATTCACTCTCGATAACGGAGTGAGACATTTCACTCCTTTCTCGAGAGTGGAAAATTCCACTCTTTAAGGAGTGTATTTTCATGAAATTCACACCAGAGTGAAAATGCCTGTCACTCTTTCAGAGAGTGAACTTTTCACTTCTCCCAATTTTAGAGTGTATTGAAATTAAATATCTATTTCACGATAGTAGAATTGCTATGTGTTATGATGCTCGAGGGTTGTTATGTTTTCTTTCTCAGAAAAAGGGGCAAACTGGAGCACATTTGAACCTGAAAAATATGTACTTTATAATGTTTATTTATGTTTATAAATTTATATTTAGCAGGAAAAAAATGTACCTAGTTTGCAGCATAGTGCGTAGCTAAATGTTTATAATACTTCTCTAGTAGTAGGGTTACTTTTCAGATTTTGCGTGCGATTGGTTTGTTTTGAAATCTAACATTTGAGCGTGAACCACACTTATTCTGTCATTTCTTTAAGTTTTACAAAGTATGACTGAATCTCTAAGAATCTGATTGTCACAGTTATTTGCAATGAGTATCTCAGAAATTGGTATATCTAGTGCAGTAGGAGTTGAAACAGAAGGATTCGCAACGGATCCTGATGCTGAGGTTCGTTAGTTCTGGTTTTGAGCGTCGAGTAGTTCATGTGTTCACTGTAAGCAATTTTTTTATTTAGCTTTTTCGGATATAATAATTGCGACTATGTATTTCGCCAGGGTGAAAAGCTGTTAAACTTCGTGTATTTGAGTTATGAATTATTGGAATCCACCGTATTCCAATTTATAATGACATTATAGTGATTATAGTGGTGCTTTATAGTAACGTCTTAGGTTCTCGAGTAACGGGCAGTGATACCATTTTGAGTTGAGCTAATTTCTTTGAATATAATAAAACTTATCGGAAAGTAAATTCTTTTCCTAAGCCATTTAATAAAACTGAGCTTAATTTTGATTGCCTATATTTAAATCTGCCAGCTCTACTGTCAAACATCCTGTTTATGGTTTAAATAAATTGCCATATTTTTGTTAAGATATGTGTTATGTGTCTCTTCCAAATGAACATCTCGAAGGATTCACAAATCATTCCATTATTTTAGAAGGAAATACAGACGAAGTCTGTATAAAGTGTTTTTATCAGTATATTTTATATGCGTTTCATGATAAATGAGATTGTATTGTTTACGTGACGGTCTTTCTAATTTACATCTTCTTTAAAAAAAAAAAAATCTATTGAATAAATCTTGAATCCTCTTTATTTTTCACCGGCTGAATATTCCTTTAAACTTGTAACTAAATATAATCTTCCCTACAAATAAAAATACTTGAAGTATATAGACCGTTAAATTGTTATTTATATAAAATGTGTAATCACATTCAATCTTAACCACGAGGAAGAATTTTGTTTAAAACTATTTGTTGTAATTCTTTCTAGAAAGTATATTAGCAATTTTCAGAAAAATAATTAAACTGTTTAAAGTTTATACTTTATAAGTAATGGTTAGTTAATAAGTTTCAAAATTTTAAAAACAACTTTTACGAAATAGTAATTTTTGGTCTATTTATACGCAGAATTCTGCGAATGTACTGATCGAGTTTTTCTATTCAGAAAGACTGGTATTAAAAAATCGGACTACAATGTAAATAACCATAATGTAACCATAATGCAACTATAATGTAACTATAATGAAAATATATGGTTACACCTAAAACAAAGTCCTACTGCGTTCGACTGCATTCGGAAAATGTTTATAAAAATAATTTTAACTTTGTCTTTTTTTAAAGCTTCATAAATTATTCAATTTAATTAAAAGTGAGTAAGATTTTTAAATACAACAGCTAAAACTGGCAATATAGATGTGAAATGTGCCATTGAAATTTGAAGCCGTTGAACAGGTGAACAGGTTCAAGGGGCTCCCCATTTGCAAAGCCACGCCCTCTAGATGAGTAATTGTCGAGCTCATCAAGAAAAAGTGAAAAATGTACAACTGTAGTGCAAAAAGCGACTACGTAATAATGAGGGTAAGAATTGTAGTTAGGATAGCAAAAAAGAGGGAGAAAAACAGAAGTAACTCAGAGGACTGGAAGCAGCCAATCCGAAATAAGGAAGGCGGGGGTTCGCTGAAATGTGAAGTCCGCAGTAAAACCGAAGGATAACATCGAAAATATTGTTCACAAGTTCTAA
This sequence comes from Maratus speciosus, assembly GCA_963932465.1. NCBI lineage: Eukaryota > Metazoa > Arthropoda > Arachnida > Araneae > Salticidae > Maratus > Maratus speciosus. The sequence goes on along the minus strand of OZ010791.1, from coordinate 324,086,928 downwards.
ACAGCCAAAAAAAAAAAAAATAAAATAAAATAAGCAAAGCATTTTGCCTTCCAAAAAGACACTTTTCAGTGACCATACATTTTAAAAATTACATAAATATAATTTTGAATAAAGGGTAGGAGCCATAAGCGAACTTATGACTCGCTACTAGAGTAGAGCTTAGTATTACCAGCCAATATTTCGCTAAAGTCGAGAAATTTTGATATAGGATCTTTTTTGTTTTGGATAAGTGTGAGGACACTGTTGAGTTTGTTGGGAACTTCATGAACTGAACTTACATCGAGTTCTTCTTTGATTTTAAGTAAGATCTCAGCTATCGAAGGGATAGAATCTGAGAATTCGTGCAATTCAAAAAGCTGCCGAGTCGGAAGCAGAGCCTTAGATACAGAAGAATTTGATTGGGCGGGTGGCGGGATAGAACAGAATCTGTTTTTTCCGAGGTTTCTTATGAGAAATTTACTTTTGTGACGCAGCAGCGACTACAGCACTGGATTTTCGAAATTGCGGTTTAACAGGAAATTGTGAACAACCCTTGCAAGATGAAGGGTGTTCTAAAGAGAAGTTAGAGTATTTAGGAGGGGGGGTTACGGGCCTGAGTAGAGGCAGCTTTATTCACATCACATTATAGTGATAGTTGCGGCCCTCTATATCCCACGCATTTAGGATTTAAATGACAGTAAGCTTTTACATGAAAAGTTTTTTGCCAACGACAGCATTGCGCAGCTTTTCCCAAGTTCAACCCGTAAGTTGTAGATAGAGTTAACATTGAATATTTTGTAGGACGACACATTTTTGGGTAGTTCCATAAGATAGAGAGGGGGAAATTCCCGTCTCTACGACTTTTCATTTGATTGATTTTTAGAATACAGAAATCTCTGCATGAAACCTCTAATTATCCCTCATAGTGGTAATTTATGGACAGGAATGATATAATGTTGGATGTTATTTTGATTAAAATATTCATGCATTTTGTCGCGGTGAGTTGCAAGGGAAATTGTGATGAATTCTCCAGGTAATTTAGCTTCAAATTTTAATTTGTCAATAGATGAAAATTTGTTTAAGAATCCCATGATACTAGGAATTTCGGTTACCATAATTGGTTTGGGTTTTTTTTAGTTACTTATAAGTAGGTATTTCATCGTCTGAAGCGATAACACTAATATCAGAATCGGCAATGCTATCGTTATCATTTAAGTTATGAGCTTTTTTCGCAGCAGCTTCATGTTTTGATTTATCTTTACTTTTTTCCCCTTTAACAAGGATTGATTCCTCATCAGTGTTCAAACACTACCATCCTGCATTTTAGAATTAATAAATAGTTGGATATCACCCAACGTTAGAGGCTTTGCCTTCCGTTAAATTTGAAATAATAAAAAAAAAAATATATTCATTACGTTAAGAGAATATGGAGTATCATTAACAAGAATTTCGTTAAGGACGTTAAATTCATTATAATATTTACTGAGTATTCTAGAAGTATTCTCCGAATTAAGAGATCTTACTTTATAAGTAAAAGAAAGAGAAGACATTGAATATATGTGACTCAATCGATCCATTACCTGAAGCGCTAGACAGATTCCCGGGGGCCTGAGAAGTAATAATCCACAGAACGTAACAAGCGGGCTGGTGCTTACACACACGCTCGCTGAAGGCCTTTGGTCATCTTATATTTGTATGTAATAATATTTTTCGAAAATTTTATGGTGTTAAACCTTGAATACTTATCTATTAAAAATAATAATCAAAATATATATTAATTCTTGCATTCCTGCAATGCAAACAATATTTTATATATTTAAAAAAAAAAAAAAGTCAGACACAAATATATATTTATATTAAGAGCATAACAAAAAGAAAGATAATTTTTTCATAACTTTCTTCATCAATAAAATACCTTACAGTAGTGTCTTTTTCATGGCAGTAAAACGTTATTTGATAAAATTTTATCTTATATAAATACAATTCCTTTGATTTGTCATCTAGAACCCGTCTCTGAATGTATTTAAAATATTTTTTACTTTATTTTTAATAATTCATAAAATTATTTCTGTGCTGCAGTATTTTTTTTAATTATACATTTTATTGGTAACACAATCAATTTTTCTCTTTTCTGATTCTTTCTTTCTGCCTGTGTTTTCTACATAGGAATTGCTCAACAAATAATTCGAATTTGCTGTTTCTTCCGTAAATGTTTCAGCTAAAAGAAAAAAAAGTTATTTTTGTATGTAAACAATGTAACACAAGTCACACAAATTAACGAAAATTCATTTGAGTGAAAATTGCTCATTTCAGTCTCCATTTTCAATATATCTATTAATTTACATTAGTTACAAAATTACTTTCGTCACAGCGTAATTTTAATTTTTTTTAAACGTTAAATGTTAAAAATGAGCATATATATATATATATATATTTCAGATCAAAATACCAATGAAATTTATCAATGAAAAAGTTTCTTTTACCCACATAGTTTTTGCAAATCAATCTCCTGCTCCAAGAATGTGTATCAGTAACATGATGATCGTTTTTATTTACATTTTTTTTTTTTAATTCTACGCAATGCATTTTAAATCCTCTTTTCTTTTTCCGGGTCACACGTGCTTTTAAACTTGTAATTGGATATAGTTTGCCTTTTGAACAAAAATAATTCTCAAACTACCTGATATGGGTACTCTTTTAAACTAGTGATATTCATATGAAAGAGTGTAATCATGTGCCATGAAATCCATGGGGAAATGTTTTCCTTAAAAAACGAAATTATATTATTTATTAAAAATATACTATTGTTATTATTATTTTTTTTAAGTTTTGTTATTAATGATGTTTAGTTGCACTTTATGTAAAGTAATTTTCACAAAAGGCTTGATCATGTAAAAATGAATATTTTATTCTTAAAATAAAATAATATAAATTGTTGTACTTTTAAACCATGTTTCTATAGAATTGAATGAACAAGCTTTAAAAAGTAAAATATATTTATTAAATATTTTTCGTTATAAATGAAGAAGAACTTTTTTGAAATGTACTTCAAAAATACAATTTTTCAGTCTTAAAGAGAAATTAATCTTCCTTAAATAGATTCTGAAAACAAATATATTGGTGTAATATGTGAACTACTTCTTTGGTGTGATAAAAAATAATTTTAGAATATTCATTACTACAATAAATTCAAGCTATCATTGCCTAAATATATATTAAAAAGCAAAATGCGTGTGCATGTATAACACTGATGTCATATTGATGTCATCCTGGAAATGTCCTGGGTGGCAAGGATAAATAAATTTGATTGTTAAACTGTCAAATACGAAAAAACTTTCAAATGCAATTTGTTTGAAATCTGTATCTGCATTAACTGAATTCATTTGCTTTTTAAAATAATGCCACACACTTACGGATGATTAACCTGTCTGCACTTAAAACAATGTAACTAACTCAGAACTTTTATTTTACATAGCTAAATTGCAAAACGAAATTAAAACTACCGTAATAAATAAACAAAAACTGAATTTAACAGATGTGAAATTAAACTATTACTAAAATCGCTATAAATAGTAAAAGATTTTGCAATTGACCGCTGCCGTATAGTTAATGTGAAAGTGACAAAAATGTTATCAGGTATAATTGTTGGACAATCTAATAAAGTTTACAAAATGTAAAAAAAAAAAAGAAAAAAAAATAGAATTTTCAATTAAAACAATTTTCATCATAGTGCGTTCGTTCTGTATACTAGCTAGTTTATCGGAGAGTTATAATGTACGTAACCTCGGTTGGACTAATTAGAGTCATTTCAAAAAATAAAAGTAATGTAAAAAAATTATTATACTTTTCAATTAAAACGTTCTGCGTACCAGACAGTATATTGGGCAGTTTTAACCCGCTTAGTCTGTGTTGGGTAGCTTAGTATCATTTAAAAAAACAAAAACTGCTAGAAAACTGCTCATCGGGAATGAGGACTTGATTTGTGAAACAGACAACCTGTTTATTTGCAGTAAAATGTAAAATTTTGTAGTTCAGCTGCCCTAATTTTTGTGTTTTTTTACCATCAAAGTTGTTCGCATACACAGGATTCCAGATAATTAGGGAATTAAAAATTATTTTAAAAATGTACTTAAGTACACCTAAACTGTAAGAACAAAATTTCAGATGAAAAAATATCGTCCCGACAACTAAACATGCAATGAATAGTTAACGTCATCCGATATACTGTAGCTGATTTTTATACATTACGTATTCGAAAGCTAACAGTTTTTAATGCATCGTATAATTTACTGGCGAAATTTCAGGTACTTAACGTAAATTCAGGTGTTTGGCTAGCACATCGGGAGGCTGCAAATTTACTTGGAACTTGCCGATAAGGTCAGATTGCCTAAAATAACTAATTTAGTGATTTAGGGCTTTTACATTTAATGCCTAAATCTACAGGAAATATAATGTTACTTTTAAAAAAAGTAAGTTTTTAAAAACCTACAAATTTTATGATTTCATCTTTTTTAATTTTTTTTATTTCTTTAATTGAACGTATTGTAAAATGGACTCTACGTATAATTTTGATAAATTAAAAGAAAAGGCATTTTTTATGGCCATATAAAATAACTACTAAAATATAATAGTAAATTAATACGTAATAAAATAAAAAGTTTATGTATCGGGTGTTTTAACCCCAGTCTCAACAAGCCTCGACTCTTCATAAGTTCTGACGCGGTGGGTTAGTTGGAAATTATTAAAGAAGGGTTGGTATCTTATTCTAAAAACAAAATTATTTTTGTAGTGTGTGCCTTGGAAAATTACTGGAAACAGAGTAATTGCAGATAACGTTGCCACATAATGTTAGGTCATTGAACTTCCGTTAGCAAACAGAGTGATATATATATATTTTTAATGTTATATCCTTAAAACATCCCATCTACGTGTTCCTCTTTTATTATAAAAGTCTGTGACAAGTGCTGTTTCACTGCTATTTTGCTCAAGGTTATAATCTGGTGGCAGTGTCTTAAAAACTTAAAAGTTTCTTAAAAGGCAGTTTCTTAAAGTTTCTTAAAAGTTTCTTAAAAGCTTTCCGATCCCCGGTTCGGTTCGGGTCGGGTTGGGTTGGCGCTATAATTACCCATTGCGGTTCGGGTTTGGGTCATGTTGGCTTTCATTGTTTCGAGCTCGGATCAGTTTTGTGTTGGCTTTTTGACTCTTGCGGGTCAGGTTCAGGTTAATTCGATTTTTGGATATAATATCCGATTATTTTTTTCACGTTAAAAGTCCATATAAACCACAGATCAAAGTTTCACAAAAACAAAATGATCCCTCTCCGTTTTATCTAGTCATTTAGAAAGTGTTTCTCGAAGTCAATATAAACATATGCTTTTTCAATTATTGGTATGCTAAAGATTATAACGAACGCTTCTGCGCAGCTGAAACATTTCTGCTGAATAGTTACAATTCTTATTCTTGATACTCCTAATGTTGTTATGACAAAAAACTAACTGTGTAGAATACAGGAAGAAAGGAAAGATCATTTTAACGTTTTGCTGTGCATTGTATTTTTAAACTACTGTAGAAATATAATGCACTTTGTTATTACGAAGACTCGGGAAAGAATGACTAATACTTCTAGAACTTCTGTTAAAAATGTATAAAGTTGAAAATGTAAATTATATACAGGATGCGCTATATAAGAGGGGAAATTTTCAAAATAATAACTGTTGATAATGATGATAAATTAAAGGGTGAATGCCAATTGTGTAAAATAAGGTGTACCATTATAAGAGGAACTTTTGAAGCTGCAACTAATTTTAAAGTATATTTGAAAATTAGATTTTTAGTTTTATAACGTTACATATCGATTGAAAAAATATCGTTTATTCTTTCTTTGCTTTCATTGTATCAAATTTCGGGTTACTTTATCATACCTGCGATATTAATTTAATTGAAGGTGAATTTTATTATATTAATAGTTTTATTTATTGATAAAAAATGTAGCATTATTAATCATATTTCATATTGTATTAAAACTTGGTTTACTTTTCTTTCATTTCGAGTTCGGTCAACTTCAAATGGAATTTTCGGGTTCGGGTCGCATACAACCCGACCCGTGCTTCTAAGGCGGAGAACTCTATTTAGCGAACACTTTTTAAATTCCTAAAATTTATATATTTGAACGCTTCTATATCTAGTTGGTAACTCTCACTCTACGCACATGTAACACGTGTATGTGTACATAAACTATCAAAAATTCCATATTTCGAAAGAAGAAAAAACGATTCTTAAAGAAAGAGTAATCGCAGTTCTTATATATTTTTTATTTCTCATGCAGTAAATTGAATATATCCTCATTCGTATTCAAATACGTATTTAATTTTATTTGAAACATACTTTCGCTTAAAACTTTCGTTAAAATTCCAACAAGCTGAGTGAAAAAAAAACTATATATGAAACACAAGAATACTTCGACTGTGAACTCGCTTGCAGAAAAAAAATTAGATTCATTCCGAGTCAATATATATATATATATATACACGGGATAACCCGACCAGATATTTGACTCTATTCAATGATCCCGAGGTGTCCGCTATTCAGAGGTTTTACTATATTTGAATATTAAAGAATATAGATTTGTTCATTCTTTTAACATAAAAATGGTATTAGAGATACAATTATAGATTATGATCCATAATGGCATTAAAACAGGATTTACTTTCCTTTCATTGCGTGTTCGAGTCGGGTTGCTGGTTGAAATATTGCGGTTTCGAGTCAGATGTGGAAACCGCTGGGTGGGGCTTGTGAGTGCTTAAGCCATTTGGTAGGCCTCCCCACCTAGCTGACCCTTGAAATACCTCGGGTTCGGGTCAGGTTGCGGGTTGCCGATTTTTTTCTTTTTTTTTTGCTTGTTCGGCTCGGAGAATACTTTTTTGTCGGTGTCGGTTGCGGGTTGACTTAAAAGGGAATTTGCGGATCAGTTCGGATACAAACAGACCCGCGCAGGACTCTGCTGTCTATGTTCACATATAAAAATGATAGAGATGTCAAAAGATTTCTGATTTATAAAGTACCTGATTTTCTACAAACAGTACTTTATTTTATGAAAACAAATTCCTTCCATGTGTAACATAGTGTATTGCTTCACTATAACCTGTAAATTCTTATTTATTTTTTTTTTCACATTTGCAATATACATTAATTTGTAGAACTCGTACACAATCTGAAAGTATAACTTTCTAAAAAATAGAAATGTTCTGTCAACTACCAAATTATTGCTCTAATATGATAGCACGAATCTGGCCGACAGAAGATATTTAATAAGCATATCTCTCATGTATAGAATAGCCGTTCTACCTATCCATTCAGTTTGTATCATTAATCTGTATTTCATTAAAAAATGAAATTTAATTTTCAAGAAGAAGCTATATTTTCAGATAACATTTCTTTCAAAAACGAAATATTACCCAAGTTTTTATTTGTCCATACCAGAGTCATTCAACTGTCCAAGGATGACATCATATATTTTCCGATCGATCAATCATTTATTAAATGCTTATTTCAGAAGGTGTATGCACCTTCACAACTTGTCAAAAAGAGAAATATTTGTATCTTTAAGGATTACATAATTTACTGTAGTTACTTTATTACGTTCAGTATAAGAGGATTTCTTTTGGATGAATATTTATGTAACACATTCTCACAGATACATTTCTATTATCGACTGAGAAATCAGGACTGCTTATTATACTTAATAACACATGTTAAATATTAAACTATAATGTTACGTATAAATTTATACATATATATATATGTGTGTGTGCATCTACCGTAAAAAAAAAAAAAAAAAAATTTTTTTTTTTTTTTTCAACGAAAAATTTAGTAAGTTTCGTTGAAGGAAAACTTTTCTTTATTATCTATTAATATTCATATCACAACGACGAAACTTCCAGAAAACAAAACTGTTTAGTAATTTTTAACTCGTTTCTTAAATCAAACACAATGATTCAAACGGCTCATTAAAAGAATGTAAAACTGTAACAATCAAAAGACAAATGTATAACTATATGCGGTTAAATATTTTTTATATCTTATACTTTTAAAGATAAAAAATTATAATATGGTGTTGTACAATAATTTTGGCAAAGGTTGTATATAAAAAGTGCATTTTCTTGTTCGTTTAACTGTATTAAGTATATTTTTGAAAGTCCCTTAGACTCATTCGTACTAAAATTAAAACTAGAATTCAAACACTGTTCAAACAATGAACTACGAATATGTTCAAATTTTCCTTATAAATATTATAAATTGATGGTCTTTAAAAAAAATTAAAAATAATAAAGAGATTATGAAAATATGTTTACAGACATTTTATTAGATTTATTGTAATACTTTACTTGATTAAATATGTACAAGTCATGATCCATGTTTATGTTTCCCTATATATGTTGTAAATTGATGTTTTTTTTTTTTTAAGTTAAAAAAAAAAAAATAGAAAGCTTATGAAAGTATGTTTTGAGATATTATATTAGATGAGTTGCGATACTTTATTTCCTTTAATATTTCTTTTAAAATATAAATATTGAATCTGCCTTCAAAAGGAACATTAATAAAAAAAACTTTTACTAAAAGAAAAAAAAAATCGCATAGAAGAGGAAAGATATGTCATCGTTTAAATACCGATATAAAAAAGGGAAGTATGTTGATACGTGACGAAATAGGCATTTTACATATCCGGTTCCACTCCATCCAAACAAATACGTGAATGCTTGATTTGGGTTTTGAAGGTTCGCTAATTAACCTCTTAATTTCAAGCTACGGCCTATAATGAAGGAAATATTTTAAATTTGTTAATTACCGATTTCCCGATGGCTGCATATACGTTTCCATTTGAACTATATTTAATGGGAAATGCATTAGTCAGTCGAGAAAGAGTTTCTATTATTTTACGAAAATGCTATTTAAATATTTCCCTTTGACCAAAAACTTCAATGCCTGGTACTCTTGAAATTGTGAACAAATTTTAGTTGAATTTCAGAAAGCATTTATGAATGTATCATTTTGATGAAATAATTGATATTTTTTCGGAGATGGAAACCAGGTGAATATTGTAATATTTAATGTAATTGCATATTCTTTTAATTAGTTCAGCAGAGTTACTGAATATGTTTTACCTTAAATTACCCGTAACTATTTACACTTAATTGAATATATTTCTGGTATGTGTAAGTGTACTATATTAGTGTATCTTATAAAATATTTAAATAAATATTTGTCTGAGCGAAGCGAAGGCTAATACTCAGCGAAATATTACTGTCCGGACACATTACTACTACGATGGATATTAACGCCATGTCCTACTAAAAAAAAAGCCTAATAAAAACCTTTCGTCAAGCATAACTCAAAAAAATTTTGTCGGATTTCGTTTCTGATTGCACCAGAAGGTACCTATGAGGGTCACCTACTGAATGCGCCTACTATGAAAAATAAGTTCCAAACCGTTTAAAAATTATATAGAAAAAACTGATAAAAAAGCACAATTTATCTGCATACGTCACAGAAATTTCGTGTGCGTCACTTTCACCGGTTGATGTTTTCGTAGACAACTGGTTTGAACACATGGAGCAAATAAAAAAAAAAATACTCAGGCAGTAATATTGAATAGATCAGTTTCAACCATGTGATCACAAACCTTGCAACAACCCGTGGCAACCAGTTTTGGTGAGCAAACAAATAATAATACAGTACTCCGTACCACGGTGACCGTTTTTAGCCTGTTGTATAAAATCTGGCCTGTTGTATGACATACAATTGTGGATGATTAAAACAAAAGACATGAGTGTTTATTGCTCCGGGAGGTTGTCTTTCTCTGGATGTCTGTCTGTCTATCATACAGCATGCAATTTTCTTGTAAAGGATGATATTATTATGCAGTAAAACCTCCATAACGGACACACCCGATTAGTGGATACCTCTATTTAGCGGGCATTTTTTCGATTACCAACCCTTAAATAACTGTACATTTTTTAATCTCAGTAGTGGACACCTCCAAATAGAAGGCAAATTCTGCCCTCCCGAGGTGTTTGCTATTCAGAGGTTTTACTGGTTAAACCTCCATAGCGGACACACCCGATTAGCGGATACCTCTATTTAGTGGACATTTTTCGATTACCAACTCTTAAATAACTGTACATGTTTTACTCTCAGTAGCGGTCACCTCTAAATAGAGGACAAATTCTGCATTCTCTGGGTGTCCGCTATTCAGAGGTTTTACTGTATATAATATTGATAGTTATTTTACTGGGCCGCACAAAAGAATAAGAATATATGAAACGAATATAAACTAAATTCGGGATTGGTAGATCGCTGATGATAATGTAATTTTAGGATGTTGTTACAGTCATCCGCAGCATGTTTTTAGAGTTTCGTTCATCCTACGAAACACTACCTGTCTCACTCTTTTGTCTGTCTGTCTGTCCGTCTGTCATAGAGCCCGTTCTCAGAAACTATATATGTCGGAGACTTGAAAATTTGCATACTTATAGCCGAACACCACACATCAAACGGAAAATAATAAAATTTTGAAAAAGTATAATATTTAACCCTCTGGGCTCTAACTTGTGTATTTTAAGCAATTTTTCTAACGCAGCCCCTAATTTAATTAAGTTGGAGACATGAAATTTTGCATACTTATAGCTGAACATCTCACATCAAACGACAAATAATAAAATTTTGAAAAAAGTTTAATATTTAACCCTTTGGGCTCTAACTTGTGTATTTAAAGCAATTTTTCTAACTCAGCCCCTAATTAAGTTGGAGACATGAAAGTTTGCATACTTATAGCTGAACACTTGCGATAACACGATAAATCATAAAATTTTGAAAAAGTCTAATATTTAACCCACTGGGGTCTAACATGTGTATTTTAAGCATTTTTTCTAACTCAGCCCCTAATTAAGTTGGAGATATGAAATTTTGCTACTTATAGCTGAACACCTCACATCAGACAGCAAATAATAAAATTTCGAAAAATGTCTAATATTTAACCCTCTGGGCTCTAATTGTGTATTTTAATCAATTTTTCTAACTCAGCCCCTAATTAAGTTGGAGACATGAAAGTTTGCATACTTATAGCTGAACACTTGCGATAACACGATAAATCATAAAATTTTGAAAAAGTCTATTATTTAATCCTCTGGGCTCTAACTTGTGTATTTTAAGCAATTTTTCTAACTCAGCCCCTAACTAAGTTGGAGACATGAAATTTTGCATACTTATAGCTGAACACCTCACATCAAACGGCAAATAATAACATTTTGAAAAAGTCTAATATTTAACCCTCTGGGCTCTAACTTGTGTATTTTAAGCAATTTTTCTAACTCAGCCCCTAATTATGTTGGAGACATGAAAATTTGCATACTTATAGCTGAACACCTCACATCAAACGACAAATAATAAAATTTTGAAAAAATCTAATATTTAACCTCTAATAATTTGTCTCGCGCAATTTTTAAATTTAAACTGTTTTGCAATACTATTTTTTGTTCATTTTGCATAATAAGTGTAATGTGACGTAATTTCTTCTATTTCAGACTTCTAACGCATGTTAATGAATTTATTTTACAATATCCTTTCTCTTTTAAAATTCACATGTAAATATAGTTTTTATGGCGTACTTTCCAATACGTGCCTGCTTTTTATACCTAATTATTTAATTCTAATTTGAAGGTTTTTTTCTGTTTATAATAGTAACGTGTAAATATTTTTTTTATTTGAAGCAAACATTATTGTTTGCGCTGTTTATACAGTTGGCAACAGTTTAAATTAATACCATTTTCTAAAATATGTAAAAAATATCTGTCAAAATGCTGAATATTTGAATTTAAAATAGAAATAAACCTAAAACATGAGTCAAATTAAAAAAATTAATGAAATCTGCACACCGGGATCTTCTATTGAATAAAATGATCTAAAAATGATTAAATCCCCATGTATAGCTTTTGCTCCTATAAATTTTTTTTTAATGGAACGATTTTGTCCAACTTTAGCATTAAATATCTCTTAAAATAATTCTTCGATTTGAAAACTGTATGCATTAGCGTGTTGATGAAACATTTCGCTATAATATCACCGATTTTCCTATTTTTGTATGCAATAGTTTTCTTAATATTAACGAAGAAATACCTCCGGTCACAAAAAATTCAAAACCGGCGGCGGCGGCGGCGGTGACAGCGTTAGTTACTTTTTTTAGAATAGAGAGATATAAAAATGAAAACTTGTCTATCTGTCTGTTTGTAATTCTATAAAAATTCACAATTTGGAAGCCAAAATTGTGAAAAGATACGTTCATGTGTATTAAAACATGGCCGAGACAACTAAAGTAATCCGGAACCGAAATAATTTATAGTTAATTTTTAATTAATAAAAAACCACCAATTTAAAAGCAATTTCTTATCAAATTTAAACATTTTTCGTTATAGCAGTTACCAACAATTAAAAAACACAATAAAACTATTACTACAACAATTAATTTTCTACTGCAAGATTTCCACGTGTAAAATGAAAATGAAATAAATAGTTTGCCGAATTTAAAAAAAGGGTGAATATTACGTCATAAATTTTCTATTGCAAGATATTCACTTGAAATATGAAAATGAAATAAATGGTTTGACGAATTTAAATGAAAGTGAATATAACATCATAACTTTTCTATTTCAAGGTTTCCACGTGAAAGAGGAAAATATTACGTCATATTGGAAATATAAAGGACGTGGTGGATATAGTATAACGTCATATGAATGTGAAAAATGTATTGAAGCATGATAAAAACACGATTATGGAAATATTGGCGCATTTTAACATTATTGCTCCAATTATAAATTGAAATAAGTTCATTTATAGCTGTATTCTTTTGCGTCTGTTATATACATCTATACATTTTTATATAGCGTTTTCATATGATTCATTCATACAACATTTCGACTGCTTTTTTTAATGTTTGTTTTGTGTTGTATGTTAAATTTTGAAATTGATTTTTCAGAACAAACATCCTTCAAATTCTGGGCAACGCCGGCACTTCAGTTTGTAACAGATAAATGACTTTTGTATCTGTACATCTAATGCTAATATTATAAAGCGTTATAATATTATAAAGTATATAATATTGTTAATGCTTTTACGTTTGTGAGGTGTTATCTCTGAAACTACATAGCCAACTTAAAAAAATGTTGCTGGCCATCTCTGCTCCGAAAAAAGACTATTTTATGTCAGTGCAAGAACCTACATCGCTGCAGGAGCAAAAAAGTTCTAAAATTGTGATTTCTGCGATATTGATTGGGTTCGAAACTTTAAATTTGGTGCGATAGTTACTTTTAAGATGTAAATACTCGTAATGAACGCTCTCAATTTGACGGATAAACGTAAAAATTTCTAGAAAGGTTCTAAATTATGATTTATTTGGAATACTGAAATTTTTGGGATACTGTTGGGGTTAGAAACTAGAACTTTGGCATGGTAGTAATTAATAAGATGCAAATGCTCGTTGTAGAACGAATTCTAAAAAATAGAAAGACTAAACAAAGCGGAAAAAGATCTAAAGATGATCTAAGTAACGAAGTACATGGAATTGTTAGGAATATAAACATGAAAATTGACATGGCTGTATTTGTCATGACGTAAATTCTCGCAATAGAACAAATTCTAAAAATGTCGCTATATAAAACAGTGCAGAAACAAAAAACTTTCAAAAATTTTGTATTTCTGTGTTACTGCTGAGCCCAAACTCTTGAAATTTTGTTTCGGGTTAGTTTTAAAATATACAATTGTCTCTATGAATGGTTTCTAAAAAATTTAAAATTTAAAAAGATGAAATTAACGGAAAGCGATCTCAATTACCATTAATTTGAAATTATTAGGTACAGCAACTTTAAATATTTCATAATGCTGCATTTCCTCCGCAAAACATGCGATTTAAATGCAACAAAACTGATAGATACCCACCTAGCATTAAATAAATTGTGTAAATATTGAATAAAGACCTGTATGAAACAGCGAGTAGGTTGCCCGAAAGTACTTGTTAAAGTGTTCCTTCTCTAGGCTTTTCTCTCTCTCGCCAAGGCCACTAACAGAGGGAAGTGCCGTTTTAAATATGATATGAATTTTTTATCCGATTCATTTTTCTAGACATTTTATCATAAGGTCATATTCTCAATTATCATTAGTAGATTTTTTATATATTAACTTATTCTGGTGAAATTTCATAATCGGGTTCATATTGGCGTATGTTAGCTTGCATGATTTGCTGAATAAATATGTATGGATTTGTAAATCGTTTCAAATGACACTTTGACAGCTCAAAAGTTATGCAGACGATATATTCAGATCTTGTGTCATACTTTATGTCGTAATCATTGCCGATTTCTTTTATTTAATACATGCTAAATACAGCTCAACTTGTGCAGAATATGTTTGAAAACAAAACAATACAGCGTATGTAGTGTCCAGCATACACTCATCATTTAAATCCGATCGAGCATATCTAAAACACACTCTAACGAAGCATTGCATGCCACTGTTGATGTATTCGGTACTTTGATATTATATTAGATTTTGAGGAGAGAATTCCCTAAATGTTATCGAAAACCTCATTGCATCCGTGGAAAACAGATATTGTACAGTATTAACTATTCCGGGGGAGCACACACCATATAAAGTATAGTCCATCCTTTTTAAACATCATATATTTGTCATTTAAAGTTACTCAAATTGGTGCGGAGCGTCTGATTATGCTCTTGACATCATTTTATACAGTTAAAATTCCGATATAAGTAATTTAATGTTTCATTTTCTATTTTACTTTAAGTATATTGCGTACTTTCAATTTTATATCCATGCATGGCTGTCTTGAATGGTTTGATTTCCCATTTTTTTAAACAGTGTATACGAATTTATATATAAGATTTTGTAATTCTACGATTCGTTTATTTTCATCATTTCAATTTATCGCAGTATATGGACAATTAAAGATAACATCTTATTTTCTTTGCTTCCACATGTTATTATTAAATCTATCTATCTAAGTAATATCGCTCAGACTAATCCCTCTGAGGGAAGTCCTAGTTATATGAAATATTTTTAACTATAAATAATTGTTTTAAACAATCTTAAAATTAACATATTATATTAAAACATTTTACGCATAAACGAAAATATTATATTATTTCTAAAATGTATGTATAAAATATGTTTGCAACGAGAGAAGCAGTTTTCATTTATTAATTACAGATTTCTCAGTGATTGCATTAATATTGTTCCAATAAAGCTAGATATAATGGTGAAAAAAATAAAATTTTTAAAATGTATTTTAAAAAGTTTAAGATTATATCTGACGCAGAGTTAAATGTATCGGGTTTCAAAAATTCAATTTCTTCAATTACAGTTTAGCTATATCTTTCAAATTAATTTTTATAGCAAACGGAGACTATTTTTAGGTAGATTTCGTATGAAATACTACCTATTATTCTCTCCCCTATGTTGGTATTTCGAAAAATGTTTTGTCGATCTACACCGATCATGACTCATAGACCCAAAACCACTCCCAGTAAAAAACTTTATATATCTATTTATCTATCTACCTAACTATCTATATGACTTTTTTATAGACACGATAACTTCCATAATTCTGCAATAATCTTTTCCAAACTGATACATAAAATCATGGGGCATAAAATCTCAGTCAAGTTCGTTAAGGGCAAAATCGGACTAAGGGAGTGGAAATATGGAGGAGTTTTGTGAAAAATGAAAATTATTATTAATTATAATACATATTGAGTCAGTTTAAAGTTTTTATTACTTCGCCAAAAATTTGTGTATGACAGATTTTTGATAAAATTGAAAAAGGGCTAAAGGAACGAATAAAATAGGATTTTGGGGAGAAAAAATTCACAACTTCATCAATTCTCAAAATACCAAAACCAATTAAATTTATTATAAATTACCTTATTATCTACAACTTTTATATTGACAAGGTTTTGCTATGACCAATTCTTAACACAAAAAAAAATAAAAACGAATTAAAAAAGAGCGCGTTGAAGAAGAAAAAATATCATAACTTCGTCAATTCACAAGATATCCAATCCGCTTAAATTTATTATACATCTTCTGAATATACTCTACAACTTTTAAATTGACAATTTTTGATAGGATCAATTCTTATGGCAAAAACAAATTAAAAACTCATAAAGGTTGAAGAAAAAATATCGCATTACTCAAATCCAAACTGCTTATTTTCTCACTCATTTTTAAATTCATTTTTGCTTTCAAACGCATCCAATTGGTAGGTTCTCTTATTCAGAAGCTATACAATGTGCCGTTCGGCAATTTTTAGCCGAATTTCTCGAAGCGATTGTGTTGGAAACGAAAAATATTGTCCTACTTAAAAAAATAATTGTTTATAAAAAGTCCTAATTATTTGAACGAAAAATAAAAACATAGGTCGCTTATAAATCTGTTAAAAAATCACGTTAGCCAGTTTCATGTTTTTCCTTTTAAAAATTAATCTGAAAATGCGTCAGAAAATTTCGAGTTGTTGAGCATTGAAATATAATTTTTGAATACTATCTTAACATGGTTCTGGTGAAACTCTTACATAAAATTGAAATTAAAAAGTCGTCAAAAGTGGCCAGATAAAATTGATAAAGTGGGTTTATCTCTAATGATGATTTAGTTTTTGTTTGTGAAATTAGTACTTAACTTTCAAATCTATCTGCACCTGTAGGCCGAGCCGGCAGGGACTATTTTTTGCTTTATCACATTTATGCGAATATCTTCAATTCTACTGAGAATATAAAATAATTAATTTAAAATATATGTAGCTATATAAAAATAAATGCATCAGTTATCAAAATATGTTAAAAAATTTAGAAATACGATACTTTTATTTAACATTTAAGTATATATTTTATTTAAAATTAACCTCTCACATTAGCAACTGTCAAAATTTTGAATTGCTATCTATCAGTCCGGAGGTAAGAGAACTTACTTAAAAGTTGTTCATGTACACTTCTATCTTCGATAGTTCTGTCCTTTTTGTTAAGAATCGCTCAAAACTATCAATTATCATCTATTATATATATAAAAAATCCAAACGGAAATTTCGTACCGAACGCCTAGATTTCGAGTTCTACCGCGTGGATGTTTACCGAACTTATACCGTTAGATAGGTATCGTTTCAGGGAAGGTTTTAAATTATAACACACCATTCTACGTAGATTAGTTATAGAATTAGGACGGAAAGTTCTGTTATTTTGGACGATAAGGTTACTATTTTATTTCTTGGCGAAATTTATTGTTGATGAAAAAAAAATGAAACGGCTATTACATCTCGAAAAATAAAAGATAAACTGTTACTAATTTTATTTAAAAGAAAAAAAAAGAAACGAAGAAGAAACAAACCATTTTAATGAGTGATAATATTAAAAAATGAAAATGTTTAATTTAAACATGAAAGGAAATATTCGTAATGCTTAAAATATTACTATTATTGCCGAAACGTCAGTGAAGGCTTACTGTGGAGACACGAAAAGTTTTGGTTTCCGTTAGTCTGTCTGTCTGTTAGTCTGTCTGTCTGTTCCGCGATAACTGCCGCAAAAAGCATCCGATCGGCTTGAAATTCCCTGGGCATGTTGATGAGCTCCCCGGATTTAGCTGTATAGTTTTGGGTTAAATTTGGTTCATTCGTTCGGAATATACAGAACATTTTATTTTGTGATATAATGCTTTTCTATGGGAAGTCAGACGATTTTCAAATTTTCATTTGTTGAAAGAAATCGCTCATATGAATAATAGATTTAAATGGTAAATTTTGGATGCTGAAATTTTTAAATAAGAGTATTAAATTATTCTTATTAGTTTGCAATTTTGTCAAAACATTTGTCAGAGCTTTTAAATTAGGTGTATAACTTATGATAGAATTTTATACATGTGTTCGAATAATATAAAACATTTTATTTTATGAATTTACTTATATTTCATTTTTTCTTTTAACCGTTGCGTAGCAACAGCATCTCATCTAAAAATATCATAAATGTGAAAGTATGTATGGTTTTTCGAAGTCAAATCAAAGCAAAAGGAATGAATTAATGAATGCCTTTGTATAGATATTTGCATATAGATTTATTTAAACGCAGAAATGAAAATAGTATTTATATACTATATAGAATAATATCTTCATTTATTTATTCAACTATTTGATTATAAATGAAAAAGTTCGTTATTTTCATACAGAATAAACTGACATTATTCTGTTAAATTTTATAAACTTTATTGTTGCCAAAAAAAAAAAAAAATGAATAACAATTTCTCCCACAGAGTTAATTTTAATTTGTAAGATTTTCACGTGCAAAAGAAAAATGGAATAAGCAAATAAAAAATAAAAAAAAGGATATATAGGACAGGAATGAATACATATAAACATTTCACACCAAATACCACCTAAAATAGTTTTTGTAGCAGTATTTTCCCAGCACTACGAAGAAAGATTCCTCGATTTACACGATTTTACTTGGCCTTCCTTTTCTCATTCTTTGCGATTTCATTTTCGCAATTGCGTGCATTAATTGGCACAAAATTTTACATTTTTATGACTGAGATATATGTAAGGCCATACAAATAAGAAATTCCGTATTGTCTCCTGTAAAATGTGATAAAGTGTTGGTTAATCATATATGTTTTTATTAAGAGGAGCAGAGCTGCCAATCCTCCGGCGTTCTGGATACCAGTATTTTAATACAGAAAATGTTACTTTATTTAATTGAAACATTTGCGCGATTTAAAAGAACATTTTCTCTAAGATAATAGTGATGTGCAAAAAGCTTGAGACTTGGTATGTCTGGTGGGGAGTGAAATGTTTTACTTAATGCATTTATCTCTATTTTAATGCTACGTGAACAACGTCCGTGTAACAGCTTGTAGAGTGTAAAATAAATTAAATTATTAAAATAACCCTTATTACGAAAAATGAAACAGAAAGTCCGGCTAAGGGAAATGAAATGTTAGTTAACCTTTCGTAATTTGACCTGAACATAGGTTTGCGTCAAATTTCAACGGTATTTGTAACATCACGATTTTAAATTAAATGTAGATACTATTAAAAGAAAATCACAAAAAATACTTAAAGGCGCCAAATCATGTTTATCTATTTAACGATGATGAATTATTAACTGTTAGGTTTAGAAGCCCCCCTACTTTAGGGTGATTTTAGTAAGTTAATGCGATCGAGTACATTTTTTGATATTTAGATTAGATCTTAGATATAAATATTGCAGAATGGTAATCAAAATTATTTTTTTATAAACAAAATTTATAAAGGTATTAGATTTCTAAATTAGATGTTTCAGTTTACATTTCCAAAAGTTCTTTATCCATTAGATACAGGTATTTGTGGTTAGCAGGCAAGTAAATACTGCTGTATGGATATTAGGATAACGTAAAATGCTTGACCTAATTATTGCTTATCCTTATAAATCGCAGTGTAAAAAGAAATCTAAGATATAGGGTAATCATTAACTCAATCAGTAGAAAATTACAAATGCAAAATAAATTACACAACGGGGGGTTCAGGGGGGCAGAGCCCCCCTGAAGAAATTTGCTTTATTATATAAAAATTACTAGAATAAGTAGCTCGTGAGAATTTCAGAATATCCTTACATAACAACGTGTTTAATTTAACGCTTTTAATGTCTGAAACCATCGAAATATTTTTTTCCTTTTATAAATGTTTGTGTAATTTAAATAGTTTAAATTTTGTTTTTGTAGAAATATTAATATTACGCAAAGTTTGATAAAAACAATGAGTTGCAGAGATGACGTTGAGGCTCTTGATCTGCAGATTTACTAGTTCTTAAAATATTGAAATTGAAATAAGATTTGGCTATTTATCTTTTGCGTCAGGTTAAGAAAAATGCATCTGAAAAATTGATAGGATGATATCAAGGAAGTTTCCATAAGCGCATGTTCAGAAATATTTGAAAAAATATCTTCTCATGAGGAATGTATACAATATTCTTCTCATGACATATAATATGTTTATAAAAAAAAAAAAAAAAAAAAAAAAAAAAAAAATCGGCAGAAGCTTGATTTTGCGTTCGTAAAAAAATAATAAAAATTTAATTTTTTTGGCGATTTAATGCTGGTTGGCGACACAATATAATTTTGAATGATACTGTTTTTAGAATAAATAATTTTTAAATAAAAACTTTTTAGACTCCTCATACAAAGTTAGTTAGATTAAGTTTAACTTAAATAAATACATTTTTATTACTATAGTTTTGTCATATATCTTTATATGTGTATATATTAAAATTTTACTATCGTAATTATACGGTTTAAAACAAAATTTAAGTTTATTAAATTTTTTCCAAACTGAAAATTAATGTCCGATTCTGTTGTTGCCATAGATACAACTACTTAATATAAAAATGTTTAATGATGACATTTTTAATTAGCCAGCTACATTTAAAACAAACTTAAAAAGGTACTACTTGATTATCCTGTCGACAAAAAAACTATCGCCGAACTATACGATTAATATAAAAATGTTTAATGATGACATTTTTAATTTGCTAGCTACATTTAAAACAAACTTAAAAAGGTACTACTTGATCAAGGTTATTAGACATATATGTCTAATAACCTTGCTACTTGATTATCCCGTCGACAAAAAAACTATCGCCGAACTATACGATTAAATGCCAATAATGGCTGATCGTAAATTTTACATTCACTTTACATTAAAGACGGTACACGTGTTTGTTGTGTCATCAAGTGATTTTTAATTTGACTTCTGTTTGTAATTTTATTAATGTTTACAATTTTTTTTTCTTTCGTTGTTTAAAATAAAAATTTTGTCAATTCGTATAATTTGGCGAGTAGTTTGGCAATTTATATAATTTGGCGAAATTGGTCGGCAGGATAATAAAATAGTACCCTTAAAACTTTTCTAGCCGTTGAAGCCATGTAAAATTAAATAACTACTGCAACACGCAATTTTTATATATTATATACGCTTACAGATAAAAAATAATACGCTAATCCTTCGTTTAGGTATAAATTCATTGAGGTTTAGTCATTTAAACACTTATTTAACAAGCAATTTCCAAATGCTTTTAAATATCATGCATTTGGGAAGGAAATGTTTTGGCTAACCGAATAGCGTGGAACGTTTGTCTTTTTTGCGCCAAATACATTTCTTTTTTCTTTTTTCAGATTTTTACTGAGATTCCGCCGTCAAATTTGACTGATGTTTTACTACATACATGAGTAGTTTTATAAGCATTTTTTTTTTCAAAATAATTTGAGTATGCTCTTTAAGGAGTCCTTCCTTTTGAGTAACAATTTTGTTTTTGATTTGTTCTTTTTTTATTTCTAACTCCTCCATCGTGTGACTTACAGACGAAATTAGCAGATGTAATTGCAAAAATGATGGTACTTATGATTTACATGTTATATGTATATTTATGATTTCGAGTTCACTTTGGTCGCCAAACAATTTTATTTTAAGCCAAAAAGACGTAAGCGTGACATAGGTTCAAGCGATATTTACAATAAAGGTGATTTTGCAAGTGTACGAAAGCATTTTTAGAGTATTTTTTTCAAATTCAAATGTGCAATACATAAATAGCAATTAATATTTTAAAAATGGAGCCAAATATTTTTAATTTAGTATAAATGTCTCCCACACAGGCACGTACATATTGTAAAATAATTTAATTTCAGACATTTAAAACAATTCTCACCATACTTTACTGCGAAAACATGTCGGTTTGTTTTCCACAAATTTGTGACATTTATAACCTCGAAGCCAGATTAGCTAATATTGTCCACTCTTTTTTTAAATAAAAAACATATCTCCAATTTCCCTTATAGAAACGTTCAATGCTTGCAATGCTAAGTAGTAAAGATTATTCTTAAGAAAATGTAAGCAATTATGTGTTATTACTATCACGAAAGAAAACATTTTGCAATAAAAATTGCTTTCTGCTGCAATAAAAATCACTTTTCGATATTCCATTTAATTTGTCATTTTTTTCCGTATCCTCCCTTCTTTTAGAAATGTTATTAAAAGATATTGGATGAATCTTCCATAATCAACCCTCCTACAATTGGCGAATTTACTACATAATGTTGGAAGATTCGTTTATATTTGAAAGGAACCGTCGAGGTAAATCCGATTTCAGAAAATTACGCGAAATTTGTACTTAGCGATTAGTAAATTTATGTTTTCTTTATTATGGATCAAACGGATAAAAGAATATTTACTATTATATATTTTTCATCTGCAGTTATTTTACTATCACTAAAAAGGCATCACTTTCAATGTACCAAAAAAAAAAAAAAAATTCAAATGCCAAAGGTGGCCAATGGATATCTGTTCATGTAGCCTAGGTTTAAAAAAAAAGTACCTCAGATTCAAGTAAAATTTCAATCATTATAAAGCAATTTTGGCTGATGCATAACCCGAGCAGCTGACCATAGTCACAAATTAACGGTTTTAGTTTTTTTTAGGCAACAGACAGATGAATAATGACGTCTTGAAAATAAGAAGTATGTTTATTTCTCCGTCTTATTACGTGAGAGAAATGCGAAAAAAATCTTCGGTTTGCCAAAAAGATCATTCGCAAAGAGTTTTGATAGTGAAAGATCTAAAATTCAATCAACAGCAATTTGGCATTATTTAATGTAGTTTGGTGCGTATTTAAGTCTGTTTTGTGGCTAACTCTGGCACATTTGTAGCCATACCGTTAAGAATATTTCTAACATTTCACATCAAACTTGGTTGTCGATCCGATTACGGATGATTGGGAAGATTTTATTGAATGGAAATTAGAGGTTCACTTTTCTATTTGAATCAGTTATTGAGGTTTTCCTAGGTTAATAGTTGCATGATTAAAGCTGCTATATAAAAAGAAACGACAGTTAAAATGACATTGTCTTAATTTTATTCACACAATTCAGCTTTAAATATCCACTTTTACATGATTCACATTTTTTTAAATATAAAAGTTAAATACTGTTTTGACTATATTTACTCCACTGGAATTCGAAGATAAGAAACTGTAGAAAATCTGCTAAAAGAAGAAGTACATAACCAAATATAATGTAACGTAGAGAGAGATTGTAATTCTGTTACCAAGATCCACACATAGCACCAAGTAGAGAAACCGGAGTAAAAGAACTAACAAACGAAAGTGAATAACCCGAACACTCTTTAAGTTAAATAATCAATCTCTGCGATCATTGTAATTCTCTCTTTTTTAGTAGTGTGGTGATTAGAGAACATTTTAATTTCTGATGACCGTTATGGCCACATTTCCTTCCCAAACAATACATGATGTACGAAAAAGTTGCTTCTGAATTGCCCGAATTTCATCTAACGCATCAGATAATATAAAAGCTGAAGGGCGTCCGATGCGTATTAAGGTCCTACTTCAGTCACGCGAAAAGACCCGTTCGCTAATGCTATTCCTCTGGAAGAAATTTATAAAAATATCTCGGTCGCATTTCAATATTTTTAGATGATTTTTTTTTTGCAGTGGCTAGCTGAGGTCGATCTGTAAAAAAGGCCGTTTTCTACTTTTTCGATTTTCATTGGGGATTTTTTTCAAAGGGATGCTTTCACTTTAGGAACAGGTTCTGAAAATGAAAGTGTCCTGATTAAAAATACTTGTAAACGAAATTGAAAAAGTAGAAAACGTCCTGCATACAGATCGACCTCAGCTAGTCACTACAAAAAATCATCTAAAAATATTGAAATGCGACCGAGATATCTTTATAAATTTCTTCCATAGGAATAGCATTAGCGAACGGGTCTTTTCGCGTGACTGAAGTAGGGCCTTAAGAAAATGCGGAAGGACTTTCCAGGTGAAGGTCCATATTAATTTAAA
Source organism: Maratus speciosus (assembly GCA_963932465.1). Lineage (NCBI taxonomy): Eukaryota > Metazoa > Arthropoda > Arachnida > Araneae > Salticidae > Maratus > Maratus speciosus. The sequence continues at coordinate 324,063,022 of OZ010791.1, read as the reverse complement.
ATGCAGGGTCGAATTCTCCATTTCCTTTGATTGCAGATTGATTTGAAAAATGGACCAGCGCAGCGGGCTCAGCCTGCTAGTCTTTTTAATAAAAATATTTTGAGACATATAATAAAATTGAAATTTTTGGTCGTGTTTACTTTGTAACACCTTGTATAATTAACAATGTTCCGAAAATATAATTAAAAGGAATTTTAATTTATTTAAAAGGTGTTCAAAACGATTTAGAAAATACATAATTTTTTATTATTTCATTTATGTTATATTATTACCGCAGTTGCGCATCGCAATTTCTTTTAATTTTTTATTACCGCACATGTGGTCACAAAGTTACATATTTTTTAAGATAAATGTCTACTTTAAGAGGACTGGGTAAGCGAAATTCAACTAAAAAATCGATTTTTACTTTTTTATATTATTAAATAGTTTAAACTATTATCTTTTCAAAAGTTTATTACACATGTTTATATATTTAAAAAAGTGTTGGATTTTTTTCATTCTTCCTAAGAGCACTCCACAGCAGTGAGCTACTTTTTTTAAATTCAGATTTCTTGGCTGGCACCACTTTTCTGAAGTGGTAAAATTCCCATTGCTTTCGCCTTAATTAATAATTTATTAAGTAAGGCGAATTTTACTATTTCCAAAAAGTGGTGCTAATCAAGAGATCAGAATTTAAAAAGTAGCCCACTGGCAGTCAACTACTTCACAGCATTCAATGACTTTTTCTCAAAACTTCGATTTTTCAGATTTGTGTTCCTTTTGTTCAATATCTATTAAAGTTAAGAACTCAGATTTTTCTAAGTACTTATAATATATTATAGTGCATACTTTAACACAGGGACTTAATGATTCGTTGAGAATTATTTATTTTAGGCAGTGAAATCTTATCAAAAATGCTAATTTAAAAATGTCTTTCAATAAATAATTAATAATTAATTTTCAAATAAATAATTAATAATTAATTTTCAGTTTCACTTAGAAAGAAAATGGTCCGTTTAAATACGTAAAGCATGTTATTCAAACTACTCTAAAAAATCTTAACCTCTATCTTTCAGCATTTCTGAGAAAAAGGTACATAAAGTTAATTTTTTATCATGGCGGCGATAGAGCTTACCCGGTCCCCTTAAGGACTTTCACTGAAAAGAACACTTAAAAATTGCATTAACTAAATGTATAATTTTTACTGTTATTAAAAGTTCTGGGTGTTTTTTTCCGTATTTGTTGCTCCTGATTGTGTTCTACAGTCTTTGGTAAGTGAGAGTTCCTGTAGAACACAGGCTGAACACCTACACAATTATTCGCTGACAGTATCTATATTATAAAAAAAGGACAAACATATCTGTGCGTAACGCATACGTCATTTTGCGAATGGCAATACTTTGAAATTTGAAATAAAATTTTGGTTTTGCAATTTTCTCTACTACAAATTTTTAAACTTCTAAACATCGCACATTTAAATTTTTTACACCGTCGAAAAAAATGCTCTTTTAAATGCAATGTGTTTGAAAGCTGTATCTCAATTTATTTTTGAAATATTAATTTTTTTGTAGTTTTTAATACCATTTTTCTTATCGTGGCCACAAAAGTGCCTCATTTTTATTGAAAGTCATTGAAAATAAACTGAAAATAGTCAAAAATAGGAGATACTGTATCTTTTTGTTGCCATTTTCTCATAAATCTGAAAAAAAGTTGAAATTAAAATATGGGCTATGTCAAGAATATTGTCTGTTATTCCGTGATAATGACGTCATATGCACACTTTTCTATAGACGAAGTTTAAGATTGGATTATAAAAGTTTATTGCTTTAGCGGATGCAAATGACGTCATTTTATAAAAAAAAACGTGTATTTTAATTCTTAAACGTGAATTATGTTTTGTAGAAGTGCGTCATTTTCACAGGTGAAAATGCTTCACTTTTAAAAATAATGTAATCGAAATCACATACCGATAAAACGCAATGTTTGACAAAAATTTAGAGTGTCTTTATAAAAGAGAGGTGACATGCAAATAATAGCGATTTATATTACAGAAATTGATGATTTTCACCTGGATGGATTTGCTTCGCCGAGTTAGACTAGCAAACAAATAATTCGTGGTTTAAAATACTAATATCGTGTTCCTGAAGTTTTTGCCGAAAATTCTCTCAAATAATAAAATTTTAATGGTATTCTTTAGGATATTCTACTATAATTTTATCAAAATAACATGATTTGCTTAATTTAATTTTTCCTAATTTTACATAATCTATATATTTAAAACACAAATGTGTTTTTTAGTCATCTGCCGTGATCTTTCTGCTGAACCAATTTTACTAATATATATATATTTTTATCTGAAAGCTCTTCCTTTGTAGATGTGATCGCACTATCTGTTTTTTTCTTTTAATATCCCACTTTTATGTTTTAATTTTAAAAGCATTTTATGAAATTTCTTCAAAACGATGAAAATTAAATAGCTTTCATTATTGCAGACAAGAGAGAAATAATGAAGTATTTTTAACTTTATTCATGCTATTTTCTGATAAAAATTCAAGATTGTTGATAAAAATTGTTGTATAGGGTTTAGTGTCGCAAAATCCCATTAGGAGCAGAATATTATATTAGGGGCAAAATAACGGAAAATAACATACTGCTTTTCAAAACACGCATTTTTCCTCATAAATTTTCTATGTTGTTTTTCCTTCTGCATGTGTACTGATAATAAGTTTCAGACACTAGGTGAAATGATTATTTAAGTGAAAATAAAGTCATATTTAAAAGAAAACGATCATTTTCTTAAATAAAAGTAAACATTTTAACACAAATGCGTCTAAAAACCATAAATTACGGAAATTTTTACTCTCGGGAATTGAGATTGGAATCTCAAGTAAAGAGTGCGTCTGTTCACATAAAAGATGTTGCTGACAATCGTGACTTCAAGTTATGAGTTAAATTGATTTTTAAATGATCAAACAAAATGCAATTTTTTTTTTAATGACGAATATGGATATGAGAAGTGCGCATGAAAATTTTGAGAAGGTTAAATTGCTGTTTTTCATTCCGGAATACCAAGCATAAGAGCCTCAACTGATAACCACATTCTAATAACTGATCTTTATTATAATTTACTGATTAAGTATATTTACTATAAAGAACAAACGTATAAATGCTTAACGGTGACGTCAATTTGCGAATGGCAACACTTCACGATCAAATTTCGGTCTTGAAAATTTCGCTACTGCAATTTTTTAATCTTCTGACCATCGTACATTTTCAATTTTCGTCGCATAGTGAAAAAAATTACTTTCAAATGCAATTTGTTTAAAAGCTGTATCTTAATTGATTGAAGTATTATATTTTCTAAAAAAAATTTCAGCATGATTTTTTTAAAGTTTATCTTATCACGTGCGGTTTCAATACGCAATAATAATAAACATTTTGCACATAAAGCAACAAACATTTTTCAGCATTTGTTTCTGACTATTTTTGCATAACGAAATTAATATTTCCTTTATAAACAAATAAAAGAATAATATTAAAAAAACCCCACCAGTCTAACATATTTGTGAAAGACAAATTAACGAAATTAATACTTCTTTTATAAACAAGTAAAAGAATAATATTGAAAAAACACAAATCTAACATATTTGTAATCGTACAATTTAAATTTTTAGATCACCAAATACGATTTTTTTTTCAAATGGAATTTGTTTGCAAAGTTCATCTCAGTTTAATGATTGTCTATGGTTTTAAAAACAATTTTAAAGCACAAAATATTTTTTAATTTATCTATATCGCGCGGAGCTCGATTACGAAAGATTAATCCGTTTGCCCTTCTTACGGCTAATATGAATTTTAAAAAAATTTCCCTATGAGTAAAAAAAATAAAATAATATAAATAAAACACAAATTTAACATACATGTATAAGCTCTGAAATTATCAGAATATGAAAGGATGCCGTAAGTAGCAAAATCTTGGTCAAATAACTCTTAGCATGCGGCTAATAAGAAAATATAGCTTTTGATAAATTTCAAATATTTATTTGATTGTATAATTCGTATTTTCCATATGAAAAATGCTTTTTTAAATATAAGTGGGCAATCTCAAAAAATTATTGCATATAAAAAATATATTATTTTTCAATAAAAAAAATGTTTTCACCTATATTCTTAAACCCGGGAAGCCCGGGTACGATACCCTAGTAACCATAAAGTTACAGTCCCTATAATTTAAACCGCATATAATCTGTGTTAACCCCTTGTGGAGCAGTTTAATTAAGATTTGGACCAGAAAAATTTAATCTAGATTAATTTTAACACAATTATTCTAATTGGTAAATAAATCATATTAGACAGAACAACACATCTAACAGATCTATCAGAAAACACGTATCTAACAGAAAATTTTATTTAAGTTTTACTTTTATAACTTTAGGAGAAAAGAGTTGAAAAATGTCTTTTCCTTATTTTGAAATAAAAATTTTCAATATTTCCGGTGGGAATGCAGCATTACACAAACGCAATTGCTTGCCCCTCAAGGAGTTAAAGAGGTAAAGAAGACTACGGGTTACGGAATAGTATTCCGACAGCGAAAGATCCACCAAAATTTTTAAAAGGAATAATTCGTCAGTATAAGATGGTAGAGGTAGGTGTGGAGCGCTGGTACCATCAACAACCGCTCTGTTTTCAAGCTCACTCGATGCTAGAGAGTGTATGAGGTAAAGCAATACATAATTGTTGTTCTTATCGCATTTCAAATCGAAAAGCATTTTAAAATGTTTACTAAATAAAACAATTTTTGCTCAATTCTTACATTTAGTTAGTTAATTTACTCGTAGAAACTTCCGTTTAAATAGTATGATAATCGGAAAAAATAATCGAATTAAACCACTCTCGAAGTCCTTCCTCATAATATTTTAGTCTGGATATAAACTAAATAATTAAAGATTACGAATGAACACGATTTTATTTAATTTTCAAAAACAATGACATTTTTACAGAATGCGTGTGATAAAGTGGCAATAAATTTGCAACTCATTATTTCATGTGTTTCTGATACTTTGAAAAAAAAGTTTATAATTATTATTTGACATTTTTTTCTGATACGGTAAATACTATTATCAATCATGATTTCAAAAAAAAAAAAAAGAAAGAAAAAAAAAAAAGAAAAACGGCAAAAGAAAAACGGCAAAAGGTTACAGAGCTGAAAGGGTAGCTGAAGAAATTTGAGACATCAGTAACATTATTTGTACGTGCAGTTTACATCGTGAATATGATCGCTGATAATGATTACGCAACGTCAGCAAGGAAAAAATTCGATTCCGAAGGATAGACAAAATTCAAGATATCGTTTCAATAATATCGTTGCAACCGTATTTGCGTAGTCATACTTATATATTTTTTGCAGGCTTTACGAAATCAACTGCAGTGTTTTATTCCTATTTACGTTGCAAAATGTACATAAACTGACATTATTGAATCCGCAATTTCTTAGCAGTTCCCACTCCACGCAGTCCCTTCAATTAGTTTCTATATATTTGTATTCTTTGGAAATGATAATTATTATGAACATTAAACACTTATATCTAAAAACACAACATTAGAACATTACCTATGCACAATAATCTTCAAAAGGGATCAGAATCACTTGAAATTAGAAAACTGTAAATTTATAGCGCTTACCCTATGTATAATTGTATCAATGTTTCCTTGCTAAAATGTTTAAATTAAGCCTTAACCTTTACTAGTGAAACCAAAAATAGTATATCATAGTTCCCAACCTCCTGATTTTTTAAATACCAGTAAATTCTTATAAAAATGTTCGCTTTATCTAATTGCAGAAATTGTCTAGGTTCATGGGATAGATTACATTTTTCAAAAACAAGCATGTCATTTAATCTACAATCATCACATTGCACATGCACATGCAGAGGCAGTATTTGAGATTACATGCATTTATAAATTTTTGCATGTACATAAAAAAATCTAAAAAGAAATATGTTTTCCCCCCATACTTAAGATATGCAATCACTGAAATGGAACAGACGTGAATTAGCACCAAAAATAGTCCCAAGAAATTTCTGACGAAGGTGTAAACAATTTCTTTGTAAATAATGAAAAATACACACTTGAAAACTCTGCCTGCGTACCGTTAAGTTCTATCCTCTAGCGACAATACTAAGAAACATTGGGTATGTCATTTTGGGACAGTTTCCCCTATATCCGTAAAATATTTTTATTTTTAAACTAACTAAAGAATATTCTAAATGTTTCCCCTTTATTTTTACTAAGTTCGCTTTAAATTAAAATTATTTTTTATTTATTTTTACCCTTTCAAAAAATCTAATACAATTTAAGCGTTTTATTTCTTTTATGCGAAAGTAAAATGCTTTTGCCTCGTCAAAATCCCCTTCCAAATTTTTCTCTTTTAATTTTCCCACAGAGTTACCTCTTGATTATTCCAGAACATTGTTTTCGCGCCAAAATAAACCGCATGACAACGATTTGATGCATTCAGAATCTTTGTTTTTTTTCTTATTGGATATTCAATTTGACATAATACAGATATTATTGTTCTTAATCTGTATCTATAAAACTTGATGTATGTATTGAAATCGTCTGCTAAAAAATAACGCAACACCAGAAGAACGTCTTGTGATTTTGTGGAATTTTATCACTAACATTGTTTATAATATGTTTCTGCAATGCAACTTGAGAGTGCTCCATTTTTTTTATTTTAAGAATGGACGTGTAAATAAAGAAGTTGATCTAGACCTATGCAATGATTTTCTTGGGGACAACAACTAGGATTTTTGACGCTTGCTAATACAAGGTCATCGAAAAATAATGCTTAGATTAAAAAAAAATCATAACATCGAAACCTTTTATGTTAAATGAGTAATTCTTTTAGTAAACGGAAACTGGTGAACGCAAATTTGGTTTTAGATCACCAGAATTCGCTTGCGTGTCTGTGTTATGGGCGGATTAGTTGCGCAGTCGTCAAGATCAGCCGACGCGCCAGACTGCAGCTGCTCCGTACGATGCTGACCGTGCAACAAAAAGCACAGTGCGTGATTTGGTATGCGGTTTATTTCATGACAAAGTTATTGGACCTTTCTTTTTCGAAGAACAAAACCACGTACTGAGCAGCTACAGTCTGGCGCGTCGGCTGACCTTGACGATTGCGCGACTAATCCGCACATGACACAGACACGCAAACGAATTCAGGTGAACTAAAACCAAACTTGCTTTCACCAATTATTGTGTTGTGAAAGAATTACTCATTTAACATAAAAGGTTTCGATGTTATGATTTTTTTTTTAAATCTAGGCATTATTTTTCGATGACCGTGTATTATTTTGATTTGCTCGGCACTAAGCGAGTAATGACTGCACTATTGCTGATTGACCGTTCATTTTAATGATGGTATGTTGCAGTTTTTTAAGTATGGAATATGAGTGTCTAAATACCTCTCTAGCGTCAGTGAATAGATGATCTATGGCATGTACAAGACATTATACATTTGTTGCATCAGATTTTTCATTTCTGCTCGCCGGCATAGACAACTTTGGTAAGCAAATAATAAATGTACCGCCTTTAAAATGGAGTTTCTACATGTACATCTTCCTTTAGTCGACAGCTGCAATAATCTCACATACAATATATGTAAATCATTAATTATTATCTCAAATATATTTTTAGAAATATTGAATGCATCAGATATCCACAAAATTTATTGACGACTCAGAAAGCTTTTGATGATTATAAATAAAACTTGCTAAAAAGTATTAAAAAAATAAACTAAATCTGTGACTTATGAGATTTAAAAGCACTCTATGCAACGTCATCGTTTTCAGATTACCTCGAAAGCTCATTTTCTATGACCAAGTTTTCAATTTTTCACATATGAAGGAATCAGTGCATATTGCCGTTCTTATTTCATATAAATTATAATTCTTATACTGCTAGAGTCAACTTCCTTACAGATTCAATTTACAATTATGTTTCTTCCAGGTTTTTACAAATTACCAGATCAAAATAATTTCTTTAATTTTCTATTTTTTTTCCTTTTTTAAGTTTACGATAAATTACAAATATAAAAAATAACAATTCTTCTGTCTAAAGAATAATGTTCTAGAAAAGATCATTTGTTAAATTCATTTCATACGCTTAAAATACATTTTCTAAGATTTTGATATCACAAAAGCATTACTGCAAAAATATTCCTGCATGTATTTCAACCATTATATTATGAAATTTTGAAAGGAGATATTTAAATCAAATCAAAGTATGTCTACATTCTACTATATTTAAATTAAGTTTTCGCTTAAAAGGGACACGGAGAGAAAAATGATATCTTCGTTTTTCCAGGATGCGCAAAAAGATTTTTTACTTTTTCATCCCTTTAAAATATAGGATAGCTCCGCAAAGCAACGTTTTTTTTTTTTTTTTTTTTTTTTTTTTTTTTTTTTTTTTTTTTCATTTGAGAAAATCTAATAAAGATATTTGTATTTTTTTTATAGATTTTTGCTTATTTATTTTTATTTGTTTATTGTTATTTATTTATTTTTCCACTTATGAGCCATTTTATGATTTTGTTACGAGTAAATTTTTTTGTTAATATTTTAGATCTACTTACCTCTTATAATGCAAAATTAAATAAAACTTTGCATAAACATTTCATATAAAATAATGACACGTTCTAAAACAATATGTATATTATATTTATATAAAAAGTTTATAAAGGAATATATATGTATTTCAATAGAATTTTTTCCATTCAGATCGACACAAAAGTTTTGTGAAACTGTCTGGAATTAAAAAAAAAAATGCACAACATTCCTTTAAATAATAATTTTAAAGCAACAAATGCAAATACTTTTTATATATTAATACTATTCATAATAACGTAACTAGTAGAATAAAGAATTTACAAGTTTATGTTTTGTGAATATTGTGTATTGCAACGCTAAGTCGATCACTACCGGTATTAATTGACACAATTTTATGTGAAATGCATCCGATTTAAAGCATTTTGATTTTCGAACTGAGAAAGAGTCTTGTTGCTAAGGCTTATTCAATTCCTACTATTAGTTCACACTCTCCTTATATTTATTTATTTATTTATTTATATATCTTGTTCAAATTTTCAATCGTTAATAAAATACTTTTTATTCATCGTCTCAAGATGAAATAATTTTTTTTAAATTGTACTGGATGACAGTTGATGTTAATACAGTTTTTTCAAATATTATTTCATTAATTAAATTTTAATTAATTAATTTTAGTTTTACATGGGAGACAAAAAGGCGGCCATTGGTTATTGGAGCATTTAATGCATCTTCATTTCTATAAAGGGTGTTACCATAGAAGGGAACCCTGTTCTGTCGCCAAATACCACCAAGTTTGTCGCCAACATGGCGATATATCGCCAAATTTGGCGACTAAAATGAGTCGCCAAAAGTGACACCAACTTGGCGATATCTCTAAGATTTCGCCAAATTCCCATAGACTTCTATTGTAAACCTACTTGCTTATAGAAAATCAATAAATTGAGATATTTTAATGCAACAAAAACTAATATTAGCTTAAGGGATTATATTAAATTTTTCTTTGATGACCTAAGTAGATATTGACTTTAAAGACAAAATTTTTATGTTACTTGTTTTTGGTCATCTGATCGAGATAGAATTTTATTTTTCTCTTTCAAAGATGTTTTGATTGTTTTAATATAATTTATTTTCTGTTTCTACTGCTTCTCTGATCGATTTTTCTTGAGGATTATTTAAATATAACTGCAAGATCATACACATAGGTTTATTTTTTAAAATTTTAATGAATTTCGAATATGTAAATTCACATTTTTCTATATGAAACGCTAAAAACACCATCATAGTTTTTACATATTAATGTCTGTATATAAAAGAAAAAAGATAGAGAAAAACTACATGCCGATGTAAGCTGTTGATATTTTTTGAAAACCACATTGATCTAAATGATATAATTGTAATTTGTTAAATAAACCTATGTATTTGATATTATGTAATACATTTAAACAATCTCAAAACAAAAACAAATGAGGGAGGTATTAAATGCAGATACTACATTATATTACAGACAAAACATCCGAATAAAAGGGGTAAGTATAACTCTGACCTTGGGTTTAAAATAACACTTATCAACCTATCTTCTTCGAGAGAATTCCTGTGAGTCCACATTGAAAACTGGAAAAGAAGATTGAATTTCTGTCTCATAAATTTTAGTTTGATTGAAAGGCATAATATTTGATCGTGCCTTTTAAAAGAAGCACACATTCGTTACTGAGAACAACTGTCCTAAAATATGAATACATCGAATTCTAATTTCGATTTGCTGAAGTCTTTCTTCAGAAAATTAGGAGCAGCTAGGGCGTTTTTTCAGGGACGCACATTTTCATTACAAACGTCCCCCCCCCCACCCCCCCAAAAAATGAAATGTAAGTGGATGAAATTTTTTTATTTACCCTATTAAAATCCGTGCGCGCATCTATGTAACTTCGAAAACTTGGAAACCACAGGGCGCAGGACTACTAAATTTGGCACACGGGTAACTGGTAGAGGGCCCATGCACGGCTGGGGCAAAAAATTCGAAAATTGAAAATATATTTTTTTATGTTATGTTTTTGACGAATTTGCCTTTTTTATGTTCAACCTGTAATCACGCGAGTTCTAACCAGTTTTAAATGTTTACTGCAATGTGAGAGATACGTATTACGTACCGTCAACCGCGGCTAGTTAGGGCCACCTTTTCCTGGTTCCACTCACATTTCCATTATTTAAAAATATCATGTATGATTTTCAGCGTCAAAATGGAGTTGTAAACAATTAACATGAAACAATAAAGCAAACTGTATGGTTTTAAAGAGAAAATTTCTTATTTTTTTAAACTATTTTTAAAGTTTTGGAACAAAGTAGCCCTTGTTGGGGACTTCTTTGGTCCATTCATTTAGTTTCATATAAAATGAATACATTTCATATGTAAATGAATACATTTTTATTGAAACCCCCTTGCAACAGCATTTGCTAATAAATTAACACTGCAAACTCAATAAACATTTTTTTTAAATAATTAAACACAATAAACCAACTGTTAATATTAAAGAAACGCGAAACTGTTTTCGTCATGTTATCCTCAGCAACTGGAAGAAAAACAATTAATGTAACATTTTTCTACAGTAACATTTGAAAAAAAAAAGTTACTTAAAACATGTTTTAAGAGATTTGTTTGTATAAACGGCATTTATAAGAAATTGGGGCTATTTTCGAACCAAAAAAACGCAAGGCACAATGTAGCCCCGAAATACTAGTTTTCATATTAGCTTTATAAAATCGTAAACATTTCCTGTCAAAAGAAAAAATTAAAAGAAAAACTATGATCACACATGGGTTACAGATTACTAAAGGTAATAGTTTGACACTTGCCTTATTTGTAGCTCTTATCCAAATTGTTAAACTAAAGAAAGTTTGGAGAGTTAAAATTTACATACGAAAATATTTTTTTACAAACACATCCAATGTTGCCATTAATTTTTTTTAATTACCCCAAACTATTCAAATGCCCTATAGTAGGGTATAAAATATTTATCAAGGGCAAAAACTCCAAATTATCTTGTATAATTATAAAACCCTTTTTTATGGGATGGACCAAAGTAACCCCGCAAGGACGAAAGTAGCTCTGGTTGACAGTACGCCACTTTGCAATACTAAGAAACTGTAGCGAGAATTACAATAATTCTTTTACCTCACACGCAAATAATTAGAGATATACATATTACTTAAGCCACGCTACAATACTAAGAAGCTGTAGCTGGTATTACGATAATTCGTTTACCTCCCATGCAAATAATTGCAGATTATTTAATTGCACTTAATTATTACGTTTTTAAAAAAAATAACGAAAAACATTTTATCACAAACATAAAAAAATACTTTTAATTCTACTTATTCCTTATTCCAAAGATATCGTTTTATCGTCTGCTGACATAGAAACATGATAAATTAAATTTCATTAAATAAAATGTGCAGTAGTAGAAAGATATTTTTCTAAATCGAATAATTATTTTTAATTTTAGTTTTAGAATTAAACTCATGAACTCTCGTGCGTAGAATGGTTTAAACAGCTAGTATTGCTTTAAACTTTAATATGCTACCATTGTTTAACCACATCTTTAAAAATATTTTATTGAAAAATTATTATTTCATTACTCTGGTTCTATATGTTTTTTGTAACTCGAAACGCATTAAATTATAATGATAAATAAAGTTTTGCTGAATTATTAGTGCATATTGTTCTGTTTAATTTTACTATTTTATAATCCTTATCTCCCCTTGTCTTCACCACAGAACTGATTGTGAGATCTTTATGGTCATGAATTTTTTTCAAAACGATTTAATTTTTTTTAATGCAGTTTTGGTTTGCAGCTTATTGTTTCTTAAACTGTTGCTAAGAGGCTTTTTTTACGCTGAAAGTTTCAACTCCTAACTTCCTACATTCCATCAAGCGTTTTAGCAGCTATTAATTTCCCAGATCCAGATGTGATTCAATTTATTGTCACAGTGTTATTTAACACGTTGTATGCCACGTCAGTCATTGGTGACTGACCCTAATCATTCCGTTTAGACCGCATCAGTCATAGGTGAATGACACTTATACATTCTGTAACGGGAGTCTTATTTCGTTGCCTAAACGGAAAGACAGACAAAATAAAATTGGCATTCAACGTGTTAACAGTTACATATATACCTAATACAAGTTGAAATTTTATTTGAAAGTAGTTAAGCTCTGAATTAGAAATAAATTGTATGACAGTCAACGGACTTGATTTGTCATACACTTTGGACACATTATTTTTATATGTATTTTTAATTAATATATTTAATTAGTGTAATATATTTAATTAATGCAATTGATAAATTTAACTATATTAATATATTTAAAAGTTTTACGGCTATTATTATTCTTATTTAATATAATTTTATGTGTATTTTTAATAATTATATTTTTTATATAACTACTTACAGCCATGCACTGTATGGTTATACTGCATCACATACCTTTTAATGCAACTTTGCAGATGCTAATAATTTTGTAAATTTTTCGTAGCAATGTTTTATACGTTTCTTTGAGAATGACCCAGTTGATCCAGAATCGCCGAACAAAGAGCTTTCACATGGAATTGATTTAAAAATACAAAACATAATTTCTGTAGTAAACTTTTATAAAGATGTTGTAAATGTTGTTATGTTGAGTAATTTGGTGAGGAAATATCTCTTAAATATTCCAGTTATAAAGAACACGAATGGTCCATTTTATGATGATACTATTGACTGCTGTACAACCTAGAAAAAGTAAGATACGTTGAATATATTCTTTTAAAAGAAATATCCTGTGTTAGAGGAAGTTACAGGGATAAATTGAATAATACGAAATTGAGGTATTCAACTGAAAAATGCATTCGAAGCATTAATAATCGATATGCTTTGCCATTTTTGCTATGCTTTCACCATGTGTACATAGATAGTGCATAAAATGCACTTTAAATATATATGGTTTTGTGATACAATGCTGTAATATTAATATTATGAAGTATTAAAAAATCTCCTAAATCTTTCCTTAAATGGTAATATTATTACATTACACGATATAAAATTATTTTATTAATTTCACATCATATTTCTTAATACACATTAGTTCAAAATAGAAGGGATTCTGTTCAATATCTGTTAGTTCATTGAATCAATTAACATTAACAAGAAAGTATAAGTAGATTGTTAACTTGAGCGGAATGCTATATATGTGATGTGCCAATATTTAGTTTCTGATATGAGTGCTCGATTTTAGAATTAAGCAATTATTAATAATTTAAACATAACATTTCTTACTTTATCACTTTATGCCACAAGCTTCATTAAGGTTTCACGAATAAACGTTGTTAGAAAATGTATTTAACATATGGATTGGCGGTAATACACTTTAGGATGCGTTCTGAATACTTTACTTTCAATGTTCTAAAACCATTTTTGGTTCTAAAGGGAAAAATCTTTTTAAATGGATAATATATTTTTTACAATTATAATCTTTATTTTGCAAGATGTTGAGCGAAAATGCAATGGAACGTTTCATGTTGAAAATTTTCTACATTTATGTAAGACCATTATACAATTATTATTTTAACACAATCAAACTAATTGATAAACTAGAGAACAGGAATTCTGCTTTTTCAGAATTTAGTGTCGCCCCGGCATTTCCATTACTTCATTTTCTTCTGGTGGACTGGTGGCTTCTATTATTATTAAACAGCCAGTATAAATAAAGCGTTAAAAAAAATTATGGTCATTTTTTTTTCCATTCTGACCAGAAAATCAGAGTTCTAACTTTTTACGGCAGCTCTTTCATCTTCACCCAACACTTCATTTGTAACGGCTGTTTCATAATAATAGAAGCCACCAGCCCATCAGCAGAAAATGACTCGGTTAAGCGTGACTCGGATAATCGGGACTCAACTGCAAAACATATTTCAGTTTTAAGACTTAAAGCACACGCTTTTATTTTATGTAAAATGACGTCATTTGCATTAATATAGAAACTTAAAATTAAATAGGGTTTATAATAGCTCCCTGTTTTATCATAAATCCTCCATTTATGTTTTTCTCAAAGTAGCAAGTATTTTAATTTTTTTTTTCAATTTAATTTTTTTAATTATTTTTTTTTCCCATTTTATGAGAAAATGACAACAAAAAGATGTAATTGCTATTTTTCATCAATTTTTTCTTTACTTTCTACAGAAATGGCGTACTTCAGTTGCCAAAATGAAACAAATGTCGCTAAAAACTAAAAAAAAAATTAATATTTCAAAAACAAATAGAGATGCAGTTTTCAAACAAATTGCATTAAAAAGTCCTTTTTTTTCCAATACGATGGTATAAAAACTGAAAATGTGCGATGTTTAGAAATTTTAGAAAATGCTATAGAGCATTTAATTGTACAATGATACATCTACTTTGTTTATTGCTAGCGTCTGTAAGCTAACGTTATTTTTTGGACACAAAATAAGCTGGGAGAAAGAAATAGCATACCGTACCGGGGCTAATAAATCATACGTATAATACCTTTTTTGCAAAATGAAAGTGTGTCAAGGTCGATAACCCGGTAAGAACCTTTGGCTTTTACTGCAGATGTTCGTACAATTGAGAAATCTGGAAGACATCTCGGACAATGCAATTCACACAATCAACTACTTGGTAATGATATCTGGTCTATTATTTGAAACAACACGGCAGAATAAACCGCTGGTTTTGCTCGCTAGGATGTGGTCCACATAGATTTATTGGAAGGGCATTGCATTTAAAGCCAAGGGTTCTGGCTCCAAGTCCCAGAGTGGACACATTTTTAATCAGCTGGAAAAAAATAATATGATTTCTGTACAAATGATTTTGATTGTGTTAAAATGATAATAAGGTAATTACGTATGTGTAGTTGATTTGTTGTTGTTGTTTGTTTTGTTTTTTTACTGTGGAGCTTTTTAAATAACATGTCAGATGTCATTACCAGATGATTGCTTGAGTGAATTGTGTGAATTTGAGATGTCGTCCAGATAACTTAATAGGGAGATCATTGGCGATTAAGCCAAGCATTCTGTGTTAGAGCTCCCTTAGACATATCTTCACTCAGTTGGAAAAAAGTTTATATTCACAAAGCCATTATATATTTACGTTTTATCAATTTTTAAAATATTAAAAACAATATTTTAATGAAATAATTTGGATAAATATGTAAATTTACTACAAACTTTAAAAAATTGTAATTTAGATTGATAATTTTTATTAACGATATCCTTCTGAAATTTATTTAATGATCTTCTGACATACTTGTATAAATAAGCAAAATTGCTTTGGAAAGTGGAATTTTGATTAAATCATAATTTGAGACGCAACGGTTTAAATCATGGAGAAACATCTTCATCGCCAAATCATACCAATTAATACCATTGCATATTCTTAGCATTTTTCATTATTTTCTCTTCAGAATGTGAAAATTAGTGTTAAAATTGTTCTCAGATTCAACATATGTTCCAGTTTTCACCATCCCGTTTTTAGGAGAAAGAAAACTTTTAAATTTCAGTATATGGAATATTGATGCAACAAAGGGGAAGTGATTAACAGCTATTTTTCTGGACGCAATATCTTTAGTAAATGAATGCCGACATAAATTATTTTTATATCTTATTTTAACTCTAAGATACATTTGTTGAAAATTTTCGAATAATTTCTTGTAATATCTGCAGAGTTATTATTGGAATACAACAACGTTCACATTGCGGTAAACAGGTTTCTAAAAAGTTTCATTTAAATTACTTTCAGTATCTTTTAGGTTGTTAGGAATTCTCCTGGAAATACAAACCGTACTCGTAAATTTAGAAAATTATAGTTTGACAAGAGAGATAACTACTATAAATATTAGAGAAAATCTGTTGCATTTTAATGACTGTATTTCATAGAAAAACTCTATTGACACTTATCATTAAGAATTGTATTAAATGTGCTTCTAAATTTGAGATTTTTCTAAGTTCAATCGATAAATTAAACTTTTTTAAAAAAATTTAGGATTTCCATTTGGTTCCTTAAGATACTAAGATCATCCAAAAAGAAAGTACCGTTTGGATATTAAAAAAGATTAGCAATTTGTGCTCTATGTATCATATTTTGGCACTAATTACAACACACCCGATTCGTAGGCCGCATGTGACCCGAACCAGTTCTGGACGTTTACCTTGACTCATCATCACTTGTAATCGTTAAATGTTTTCAAAATGCATTGACAAATGTGACATCGTGAATCGCCTATTGGAACGAACTTTTTCGTCGATGCGTCGTACCAAATTCTTCGGGTGATCAACGGAGGACGTCTACAACACTTGTAGACATTTTCTTTCCTTCGTCAAACATCCTAACCCACTTTCGCACTATACGTTCACTCAACACGTTTTCACCATAAGTTTCACTTACCTGAATATAAACTTCACAGGGTCGAACATTTCTCGCATTCAAAAACTTGATAACGACACACCTGGCGAGCCGATAGATTGTTTTAAACAGGATTACCGACAAACAATGATTTGAAACGTTCAAGTAATCGAAGAAAATGTCTAAGCTAATTCATTATCGATTTGCAGGGTGCTGTCAGAAGCGCAGGAGATATTCGCAAACAATACTTACTTTCTGGATGAGCTTAGAACGACGTATAAAGTGTTAGTACGTCTTAGTAGAAAGTAAGATGAGGTTTCTTTTACAAAAATATGATTTGATTAAAATCTAAGAAAAACATATGATATTATTACTTGTTCATTATATAATTCAATCAAGTGTTTCAGGGAATGGACTTTAAGTCTGAATGTAAATATAAAATGTCTTTGAAAGAAACATTTTACTTTGCCTTTCTAAATCTTTCAGTAATTTATTTGAGAAAAAACATATTAATTTATTTGTACTGTAAATGAAAAAAAAAAAGAGAGAATGCAGTTTATCTACAATTATTTGAAATATGTTTCATAAACTGTTTGAAATGTTTATAGAATGCGTATAGTGTTAGGAAATTTAGTTGATTAATAATTTGCATGCATCTATCTATACAGGGTGATTCAGCTCGTCGGTGACAAACTTTAAGGATCGATAGAGCACACCTAGACGAACATTTTTGAATAGGGAATGTAGGGTCCCTGACGCGATGGTAAGGCGCTAGGCGCTTTCGAAAATTTGGGTGCCGAAATTCGAAACGTCATAAAAACTAGGGAAATGGTTAGATTTTCTTGCTTGTTGCGTCGAAATGATTCTGTTTGTTTAGACTTTCTTCAGTACCAATTTGATAAGCGTATCTCTTAAAACATGGATAGGGGGCGCTGCAGACTTTGGAGAGCTAGACAACAACTTTAAGCCCGTTATTTTGATAATTTAACACATGCTCGCCAAAGTTTATACTCTAACTTAAAGTTTGAACCCAAAAGTAGAGCCCTGCAAAAAGCGTAAGAGCCGGAATAAAATGTCAAAGTACAGGGTGGTCGAAACTCGAAGGCTCCTAAGAGATAAACAAACAGATTTCTTGACTTATGGCATGCATTTTCATGATTCTGTTTGCTGGGGCTCTCTGAAACTCAGTTGAACGGTACAAAAAGAAACATCGATAGGGGGCGCTTTGGGCAAAAAACATAATTCGTTGACATTTCGGACGCTAACTGGAAACGGGGCGCTACGATCAGTTAGTAATAATGAAAACACATTTTCTACCTCTGCTCAACACTTCTGAATAAATTTAGACCAAAAACATCAATGATACTGGAAATTTATTTACAAAAAATAACACTACAAAAGATGCTCGAAATTTCGACCTTGGGCCATGATGCAGGCTTCGCACCTCCGTCGCATTGAGGAGTGTGTGTTTCCAACAATGCCAGGAGTATCTCTGATCTGCCCTGCAGCTGCCACAATGCGCGCCACAAGTTCTTCAGCACTGCTGACAGGTGTATGGTATACCTCGGCCTTCAGGTAACCCCAAAGGAAGAAATCCAAGCAGGTGAGGTCTGGTGATCGGGCAGGCCAGTGAACTGGACCCCCACGCCCGATCCACCGCTGGCCATACCTTGCGTTTAGATGGAGACGCACGTCGTTCGTGTAATGGGCCGGAGCTCCATCGTGCTGGAACCACATCTGGCGACGCGAAACTTCGGGTACGTGCGCCTCATCCAGAAGCTGCGGCAGCACTTGATCCAGGAAAATCAGGTAATTTCCACCTGTCAGCCGTTCAGGTAACAAATAAGGGCCAATGAGGCAATCCCCCAGAATGCCGGCCCACACATTTACTGAGAAACGCTCCTGGGCTGCTCGGCTTCTGGTTTCATGTGGATTTTCATCACACCACACATGACTGTTGTGGGCGTTCCACATTCCCTCCCGGCTGAAGGTGGACTCGTCCGTAAACAAAATGCTGTTTACAAAACGGGGATCCCTGGATCTCATCGCCAAGTACCATCTTGAGAATTCCACTCGAGGGCCAAAATCCTGCTCTCTGAGCAACTGCACCCGCTGGATGTGGTAGGGGTGCAGATTCCGGGAACGTAAGATGCGCCACGCAGTTGCTTGCGAAATGCCAACATGTCTGGCGATATCTCTCGTGCTAAGACCTGGGTTGTCCTCAACCAAGTTAAGCACAGCCTCTTCGTTGTCGGGGGTGCTCACTGATCGCTCCCGTTCAGGCCTGCCTCCGTCGAAAGATCCCGTTGTGGACAACCTCTGGTGTACTCGAGCGAAGAAGGCATGGCAGGGGATTTGCCTGTTGGGGTAACGCTCGGCGTACAACCGCTGAGCGGCTCGTCCATTACAACCAGCAGCGCCATACGCCAAATGCATGTCAGCCAATTCAGAGTTTGTGTACCGTTCCATCCTACTACCGATCTGCAGACAAGTAACCCGAAGCTTAAGTAGGTACCGCACGTTCAAAAGACGTGTCTGCGCATACAACTACGTCATCTCGCGTTGTCGTCTACGCATTACGTATCTTTTGCATATCGATATGGTACGATATCTTTTGCATAAATCAGCAAAAAGCACCTTATGTAAATTTTATTGCGCGCATTGTGCATGATTGAAACCAGCTATGTTTGTTAAAAAAAAACAAACAAACTGCAGTTTTAATAGCTTCTTATGATAAGTAAATTACTCTCTTGTTTTGTTTCTAACTGATCGTAGCGCCCCGTTTCCAGTTAGCGTCCGAAATGTCAACGAATTATGTTTTTTGCCCAAAGCGCCCCCTATCGATGTTTCTTTTTGTACCGTTCAACTGAGTTTCAGAGAGCCCCAGCAAACAGAATCATGAAAATGCATGCCATAAGTCAAGAAATCTGTTTGTTTATCTCCTAGGAGCCTTCGAGTTTCGACCACCCTGTACTTTGACATTTTATTCCGGCTCTTACGCTTTTTGCAGGGCTCTACTTTTGGGTTCAAACTTTAAGTTAGAGTATAAACTTTGGCGAGCATGTGTTAAATTATCAAAATAACGGGCTTAAAGTTGTTGTCTAGCTCTCCAAAGTCTGCAGCGCCCCCTATCCATGTTTTAAGAGATACGCTTATCAAATTGGTACTGAAGAAAGTCTAAACAAACAGAATCATTTCGACGCAACAAGCAAGAAAATCTAACCATTTCCCTAGTTTTTATGACGTTTCGAATTTCGGCACCCAAATTTTCGAAAGCGCCTAGCGCCTTACCATCGCGTCAGGGACCCTACATTCCCTATTCAAAAATGTTCGTCTAGGTGTGCTCTATCGATCCTTAAAGTTTGTCACCGACGAGCTGAATCACCCTGTATATTTATCTGTCTCTCTCTATATATAGATATGCAGTTTTAAAAATATATATATAAAAGAATATTTGCATTGTAAAAAATCTTTAACTCATTATTTTAAATAAATGACTGTATTTATTAAAGATTTGTGCTTGAAAATCTTGATTCAGGATATCATGAGAAAACTACAAATGAAATATCGAAAATAATCTATTAAATTCAATTTCAATAAATGTTTCCTGCTAAATATAATTTCATATATAAATTGAATTTTTGTACAATTTAAGAAATAACTTTGACTACTTCGAAAAGAAATTTTAGTATTTCGGATATTTTATTTACATAAAAACTCAAGCAGTGTACAGATAAATATATTTTCCAAATTTTTAGTTAACTTTAAAATATTTTTGAGAGATAAGAATTTAAAATTTTTCTTTTTAAAATATTTTAATAATTTATTAATATTTTATATAAAAAATAATAAAATGTCAATGTCGAAATTATATACAATTCATGCACACACATATATATATATCAATGTTTTCAATGTTTTCATGTAAGATATAATTTTATAACGCATAAAAGAAAGCTGACTTTAATTAACGAAGAACTTAAGAAAAAGACCTCTCTACTTCCTTAAAATCTTTTAATATTTTGGAGATTCTATTATCCTTTGCACCCCAAAACACACAATAAACTATATATTTGGAATAATTTTACTTTTCAGTATTTGTGCAATGGATAAAAAAAAATACAGGTAAATTTTTAGTATAAAGTTGTTCAACCACAAAAATGATAAAAACAAAAACTTCAAAAGGACTTTAACGGTGCCTTCTGAAACAGAAGTTGAAATTCTCTTCTCATCAAATATTCTTTTTGAAGTCTAATATAACCTTTGCATACAGAAAAGGAAAAATTATTGAGATTTTTTTCTTTTCTTTTCAGAACATTGGAATGTCATAAATCTCATATTTAGTTAAATCCAAGTTAATAGAATTGGATCGTGCACTTTAATTACAATGGGTGTAAAAAGAAAGGGGGTGATAAGTTTACTTTTTTTTTACTCATTATAATATTTGACAAAAATATTTCATACTAAAGCTATTCTATTACAATTTATTAATATATTTTTTGCGAATAATGTTGAAGATTTCAAAATAAACTGAAATAATTTAAATACATTTGTTTTTTCAACTCCTTAGTTAATTTAAAATAAAAAAGAAGTGTTTTTTAATTCTTTAAATGATAATATTTTGATTATTCAGTTAGAATATGTCTTACAAAAAAAAAAAAATCTGAAGTAACTCTACTCAACTTTCTGAAGATTTTACAGGATATCGTGTATTAGGAAAATTTCTGACACAATGGAATCAGCTGGATTCGATCACTGGAACTTCTGTTTCAGAAGTGAAGGCAATACCTGGGAGTCACGGATTCTTGATTAACTACGCCTCCATATTTATCACTCTAATGCATTTCCTCAGTGATTTTCTCTGTAGAATAGACCATAAAATAGTTTGAAAATTGTTTAAATATGTAATCTGTTGGCCGTTTTGTACGAAAATCTGTACAGTTCATGTGACAGTGTTCTGTAACCTATTCGCCAAATAGCAATCTCAATCGGAAGCACTCTTTGGAATCTATCGTGTTCACTAACACACTTGCATCCTCATTACAATATTTTCCTTTCACTATGTGTACGGAAATTTTAAAGTATATAAACTGATATTATATATATATGGCTTAGCGAAAGACAGTCTTTTTATTTATTTGATTGTTTTCACCGGCAGACGATAATTGAGACAAAATGAAACAACTCTTGTCCGATGTTTTTTGATCGACGAAGCTAGTGTTTGGTGTGTACAGTCGTGGAAAAAAAAAGTAAACAGCCCCTACTACCTCCTCAACAAATTATCGTAGACAAAAATTACTGGTACCGAACGATTGGAAATAAAGTCTGGTTTTAAATGACGTATATAAAATTTGTTTAGGGGGCCATCTACATATTAAAACAATTCCAAGCTTCATTTCTTTTCAATGGCAATGCACAATTTTAAAGAGATATTTCAAATCTTTGGTTCAAACTATGCCTAGATACCAAATTTCAAGCCATTTTAATGATAAGTTTTTGAATTATAAACATTCAAAATTTAGTGCTTCTAATGTTAAATTACATTTTCATATTTTTATTTATAACTTCTGAAATTATGATCCCAATGTTCTAATGTTTTGTGTCGCAATAATACTAATATACCCAAACATAAATACGTTGAATTTGCAATTTTTATAATTTTCTGATATGAATTATGAATTATAAAATTAATATTAAAAAAATTATGAATTGCAACCTGCAATTTTTTTGATGGATTCAGATTTATTAAGTCCTGCTTTATGGAAATCCAAAATTTCACATTTTTCTTCTAAGTAGTTTTCAAATTATGCTTAAAAAGCGGCAAAATGATGGTTTAAGGGGCCGTCTATGATAGAAGTGACTAAATATTTTGAAATTTCTTATGCTATCCTGTAATCCAACAGGCTCAATTGACTGCCTTGATCAAGAAGGGAGCTCTCTCGGTTAACAATCGAGTACCGGACTTCAATTTGGATACAGCCCTTAAAATACGCTCGTTTTAAAATAATTAATTTCTCGGAAACTTATGGTACGAATTGCATAAAAATTTGGTTTAGACTAATTCAAGGGTCTAGAGTTCATTTATGCTGTCAGAATTGTGTACTGCTATTGAAAAAATCAATATTATGGTTCGTTTTAATATATAGATGGCCCCCTAGGCAAATTTTATATACATCATATACAGGTAGATATATACAAATATACAAGTCGATTTTATTTCCAATCGTTCGGTACCAGTAACTTTCTTCTACGATAATTTGTTGAGGAGTTAGTAGGGGTGTTTACTTTTTTTTTCCACGACTGTACATTCGAATGTTGTCGGCGCCAAGATGTGTTTTCTATTATGTAAGTAAATTATTTTTAAAGTTTTAATTAAATTATTTTATATTGTTCATTATGTTCAGCGCACCCATCCTCTACATTACAAAAACTGGTGACCCTGTTTGCTCGAATGGAGCTGCACTTAAAAGAATCCATTCATAGAGTATTCCTTTGCAAAGCTGTTATTTGCACGTAACAGGTATGGAATTTTGGAACGTTTATCTCCCGTTTATCTTCTGAGGCTGTTTATAATTTCAAAGTGTTTCATATTTTGAGTGAATATTTGGTTTATTTCTGAATTTTTATATGACTGTTGATATTTCATTTATTTTTTGTTACTGTAAAGAATGTCTGACGATATTCCAACTGTGTCTAATGCGGATGGAAATTTAAATACAGGATGTGGTAGAGTATCGGTAAAGGTTCCTAATTTATGGCCTAATCTTCTGACTGCCAAGTTAGCTGCAAGATGACTGCCAAGTTATTTTTTGTGCATTTGGAAGCTAGTTTTATATTAGCAGGAATATATGTCGGACAAATTAAATTTGATCATTTGGTTGCTTCATTGGATGACGAAACAATATCGTTTGCTTCAGATATTCTTTTTACATCGCCAGAGAATCCGTATAATTATTAAATATTATATCGGAATACGGTTAGGTAAGTTAAATATAGTTAGAAATAATTTATTTACGCGGTTCTCAAATCTAAAGGGACAAGTTTAGGATTCATTTTTTATTTCATTTTAGATCGAAAACGCATGAACTTAGCACCTGTTGTTATCCAGAAACTATGTGATCGAAATAAGTTTTTCATTCTTTCGTAAACTCTAAAGATCTATCAGAAAATGCTGTCAAAGTAAGCATTTTGAACTAAAGTACCGGACGAAAGAGAAAAAACAGTAAAAGAAGGGAAAAAAACTGGTTGTCACGTGATCCAAAATCGCATATTTCTCTATAAATAATTTATTCATCAAAAAACGAAAAGCTCATTTTGTTTCCAATTCAGTTCAATAGTCAGCTTTGTCGATCGTTTGATTTTACGTTTAAAACTGAGTGAATAAATGTCTCATAGAGTTTCACTCTTGAGCAGTGATCTTGAGAGAAGCCTTAAGGGATTTTATAAAAAAATAAAGTAACCTTTAGATATTAAAGCAGTCAACATATTTTCTTTTTTTTTATACAAACTGTTTATTCAATGAATACTTTTCTGTTAAGTGGAAACACCGCTTCCCCCTATTTTCACATATAAAATTTTTATTTTCTACTTTTTCAAAACTTATAAAAATATATACGAAATTGCTTGCAATTCTCGTAATAAGAACATACTAGTTACATTATGTAAAAATGATATCAATTATCCAAACAATCTTTGAATCATTCCGATACCAATGCTCAAATTGAACACTTTTTTATATAGAATTCCAATAAGATTAACGCAGAAATTCTAAAAAAAAAAATAAATTAAAGAAAAATAAACCTTTTTAAAATTTTTGACTCTTATTACAAAATACACATATATACATTTGCACAAATAATATACATTTGCTAATTTCTCAAGAGATTTAAATTTCTTAACGTTTATACTTCATTAAAATCATTCTCTGTATATAAATTCTTTAATCCTACATTTAATAATTTAGCAGAAATAAAATGTGGAAAAGTTTTTGATCAATTTAAGCAACTTTACACATAAAAAATATATATAAATCTAGCAACTTTAATTTCAACAATACTTACAAAAGAAAAAAAAATCTTTTAATTTCAAAACAGATTCCGCGGTAACATTCTATACGTATTATCGGTAAACTATGTTTTTTTTATAGACATATACAAAGGCACATCATTTATAGGAAATAGACCCCCAGTTTAGGATTTTGAATACAAGAAATTATAAAAAATTACCTGTTAAGATTCAATATAGTCACAAATTTTAAATACTTCTATTTGAATATCTTTTAATATTTTAATATATTATCTATATTTTAATGAAGTTCACGTTTAGAATAAGCTTTCTATGCTCATAAAAATGCAAACATCTAAATATACAGAGTTTAATCTCATTAGTTGCTTAAAATTATAATTCTAAATATTTGCCGTCTCCCTCTACCATACCACTCCCCTTATTTGCATAGATAGCTTATAAAAGTATTTAAAAAAATAAACAAACTAAATTGAATCCTAAATTAAAATGTTTTCCCACGGGTTACAGGAATGCAAACGTAATTTATATTTATTGGTTAGTGATTGCAAAAACTTTTTGCCATTTTAATTTCGAAGCAGGGAAGGTGTTCCTTAAAAATATTTGAACTCCCTAATAACTTAATCCCCCTGAATAATCTAATGCGCTTATAAACACTGTATGGGCTACAGTCGCCAGACAATGTCAATTTTAGAGATTTTGTCAAATATCTGGAGATCATAACAATTTATTCTTTATAGACCGGGACGTGACTGCACAGACTATTACCTCATTGATTTGATGGCTGGAATTCCAAGATTAGACAGAAGTGGATTAGCATATTGAAATGCAACCTGTTTCCTGCACCCAAAAGTAAGAAAATCTGGAGGATTGGGAGAAGGAAAACACATTGAGAAACCTACCAGCCAACCACTAAAATTGGGTTTGCAGGCAAGGTCTGATTATTACAGGGGCACATCCGGACCACATTTTCAAGGGGCCACAAAATGCACTTTTTCCACCCTCTTAAGATACAAATTAACTAACTATAAATGGCAATGTATAGTTAGTTCACAGAAAAAAAATTATTTTTTAACATTCATGCCAACTAAACTATATATCAGTGCTCTTCACTAACGACATTGAAATGCAATATAAATATCGAAATACAGAGTAGAATGGATATTACATCAAACATATTTCATCTCATCCCTTTCAGTGGTTCCCAACCTTTTATTGGCTGCGCCCACCAAAGCATTTGTAATGTCACAAAGCCCCACCCTCTCACTTTGTCTTTAAATTATATCTTAATATTTAAAAAGTGAACTCAATTCACAGGGTAGAAGCGTAATAAAGCCTTAACAATAACTATTCATTTCATATTTTTAAACTTATCAAAGAGGTGCAGCTTCTGTCAAAAATGCGTTTTTAACATAATTTTATAAATGCAATGAGGCTATACATCTTCACCTTTATACCAAAAAGAGTTTTGTTATACTTTTCCAACTTATCTTAATATTAACGGAAAGCGTTAATATGGTTTGCAGTTTTATCTTCACAAAATGTCTTGAAGAGATACAGTTTTTGGGTTAAAATTACCAAATTCACAGATTTTATAATCCTTTCTAACTTAAGAGTTGGTGGAAAAGTTTCGGAAATTAAATTTTATTTTTATGGATAACACAGTACACAAGAAGCATCTCAAGATTCGCATTTTTATCAATTTTAAGCAGGATTTATTTCCATCGCAACTTATTTTCTCTGTTTTCCTTTTCCCAATATCGTTAATTGTATGCATTATCTGATTTTAAAATTTAAAATGTGTACAACATTAGTATATACATTTATTTACTGTGTAGAATGCCTGCACTAGAACCATTGACATAAATTTCCTTTATTAATGCTATTTAAAATTTATCAATTTTGTAAAGTTGGTAGTACCTCGTTCAGATTTTTCAGATATTTTTTACGTTAAATTTGTTCAAGGCAGTCAAATTTATATATACTTTTAAGTAATTGCACCTGTAAAATATTCATTGTGTGACAAGTAGAAGAGCGAATAGAAGTAGAAAACTCATTCAAAATATAATTGTAAGCATTACGAAAAATTGTAAAATACGACAATAACCAGAAAAATTGTAAAGATTTTTAATACTGCCAAAAAGAATGTGTAGATTATTCAAATGATTGTTGGATAATTATTTTGGTGATGATTCTATTTCAAACTTTTGATTGGGAACATTTTAAAAATTCAATAATTTTTTTTAAATATACCATTAAATTTTAGCATGGAACAGTAGTTTAAAAAAAGAAACTGATAGCTAATGAATGAGTAACAAATTTGAATTTGCCCCCCGTTGGGGCGTAAGCCCCACGTTGGGAACCACTGCCATAGATCTACAGTTTTACTGACTCTAAATAGTATATAGTGTAGAAGATTTTACTTTCCCATGATTTTGTAATGCATTTTTACATGTGTCTATAATGCATTCTTCTTTTTACATATAAAGCTATGGTTTAATTTTTGAACTGCGCATTGCTGGTCTTTTCCACCAAAATATGACTTGGAAGACGAGTTTCATTTTAACATACGAATCAAGTTTTAACTAATCCTTTAATTTCAGCCGTCAACTCGATGAAGCGATGTCTTGTGCAGCCGCCACCCGTACTATGAGGGATGTAAAGAAAACGACTTGCCTCATATTTTCCAGTGAAGGTTTAGTTACAAGAGCAATTAGGGAATTTACAACATATTGAAATACTATTTAAAAATCGATAGTATCTGTATTTGTTGCAAATGCAACGTGGGCTGTTTACAATGTTTACATTCATTTGAGTGAAAATATAATGGGTATCCATAAAGATATCAATATTTCTTTTAACATTTTATCAATTGTCTTCATAAGTTTTTGTTTATAGTATGCAGGGTTTTGAAACAAATTTAACATAACTATACAAAAAACTTGGCAAAGTGCGTGAGAAATATTAGTATAACATTAAAAATTGAATATATTGCATATTTTATAAAATAGGAACATTCGTGTAAAATAATTTTATTTTGCATTTGCTCAAGTGGTATTAACCCTAGAACTACCGGAAATTTTACTCAAGTTTTATAAAAACATTCTACACCAGAATTTTTACTTAAAACTATTTAATTTGTTTATTTAACTTATTATTGTCTGATTTATACATTTAGTTTGTTTTGAAGAAATTTCTGGTTTGAATAGATATTTTGAATATACATGTCGGGTCCATTGGACCCTTCTGGTAGACAGAGGGTTAAATGATTTTCCATAACGTGATTGTTAAGTATACGCTCTGAAAAAATACTGATGTTTCTTAATCTAGGTTAAGATAATATAAACAATAAGGAAAATATGCCGTAACCTCCTGTGAGTTCTCTACAAATTCTAAACGCGTTCTTAAAACTGAATTCTAAACTCGTTTAGAAGCCTCAGAAACCAATATATTTTCGGGATTTAAAAAAGCATTTATAAGATAAAAGGTTTTAGGCTGCTACTGATTTTCTGAAACGTTTACGAGATCGTTAACAATTTTTCAATTTCAATTAAACAATTTCGTTAACAATCGTATAACAAATATATTAATCAGTTTGTTCATCACGGAATAATAGTTTATAAGGATGCTATCAATTCTCAAGTAAACATTTGAATGTTTGACAAATATGAAAGGTTTGTAGTTTTAAACTGTGCATTTAAATTAATGTTACTATGTTACTCTTGGTGTAGGAATTTAATTAGCAGCTTAAAATGATAAATTAAGAATTAATAGTATCCTAAAAACATCATGTATTCCGGTTTGATAAAACATAATAATGTACTGTACAAACTTCTAGAAAAAGTTTCCATAAATCCGTGGCAGCAAAATATTTTTTTTTTATAAATAATTTTTTTAATCTTTAAAATATATTGGTTTCTAAGGTTTTAATAATAAAGAATATTTTTCGGAATCATGGGTGACTCGGAATTTGTTATTTTTGTGCCTGGTTATATTATATATTTTCGCAGATTAAGAAACATTTATATATTTTTTGCAGTGTATAGGATAACTTATGTTAAATTGTCAATCTAACATTGAAAAATATCAGTGTCATAATGAACTGAATTTCAATTGCTTTGCAAAAGTATAGGGATAATTAAGCGTTTTCCTCAAATTGCTAATTTTTATTAACATACTTCAAACAAAGGAGTATGCTACCTCTCGTAATGTTTTAAAGAATCTTTGAAGGTTTTTTTTTTCTTTTTACCTGTTCTGATAGTGCTGTTAATTTTTTCTGAAACCCTGCATGCTATAATCATATCAGACATTCCGTTGGATAGTGTTTGCTTTGTTATATGCTGACGGACGGACTGAACGACGACTATAGGTTCTACGTATTTATATAATTACGAACGCACCGAAAAACACGCGGACGGTTTTTATTTAAAAAATAGACATTATATCTTCTTGTAGACATTTATATCTTCTTTCAGAGGCCACTTCGATTCGAGGTTTCCGTTGGAAGTATATTTTATTTACTTCAAAGTTCATTTTGAAACATTTTTATTTGAAACCTTGAAATTGTATAATTTCCAGAATTATATGCAAATACAAACTAGAGCGTACATAGCATACCCACTCTTCTCTGCGAAGACAGCGTTGACCCAAATAATAGATTTATTTTGTAAGACATGCATTTGATTCAAGATTTGTTTTGGAAGGACATTTTTTAAAATTCAAGGCCCCAATGTAATTAGGAACCCATTGACTAACAAGTAAATCTTGCAAGTTACGTAATAAGTATCATTTATGGAAAAAAAATATATATACATTCAAAAATAGAAGATAATTTTGTTTTGGGGGAATTCGGGCATTACAGGTCTCATTTATTTTTTAGATAATTTCTCATTATAGTTACTTTCAAAGATGATGCACCAAGATATAACACCATGTTCTACAACATATGAGGTTATAGTGGTATATGATGTAATGACATTTTATAACGAAATTATAATCACATGAATTATATATATATGTCGTAGGCTAATTGAAAAATCCGGCTCTTTGCAAACAGCCTCAATTAGCCTACGACATATATAACATGAGGATAAAGTATGTATAAAGTGTATATAACATATAAATATATATATTGCTTGTATGTATTTTATGTGATACAAATATGACTTATATGGTTCATATATGAGCATCTGGCATATATATATTATATACGATTATATGATGTATGTATAAGCTTGGTAACGACCTTATCAAATTTGCTACTGCCGCCTTGGTTATAATCATATTTGAGGGGAATGATATAAAAAGAAAGTACAAATTTAATTTTTATCTCTTTTTAAAAAAAAAATTCTAACTTTAGGCAAATTTAGATTATTAATACTCAAAAATAAATGACACACTTGAAAATTATTAAGTAACAATTATTTCTTTAAATAATCCATCGATTTATATATATTTTGTAAACGTTGCACCAATAGTTGTTTGTATTAAAAAAATAAGAATTTTATAAAGAAATTAAATATCTAGTATTTTTTTAAAAATACATGAATACCCTTTTTTATATTATTCAAAGCAGGAAAATATAAATCATCATAATATGGAGTGATAGGGCAGAGTAGCCATATTTGGACGGCCGCTTTAAATGGACCGTTGCCATTCTGCCGTTAATTACAGAAAGAGAAGCCGCCTACCGCTGAAATCCTACTCATCAGAATGACGTCATTTATGTTTAGAAGAAGCACTCGCATACCACATGCTGTTTTCACACAATTAAAAAAACTAAAATTAGCTGTTTTGATCTAATTTTTTCCTACTGACGTTGTAAAGTATTCACTACTAAATATAAGTGAATACTTTAAATCTAAGATAAGTTGTAATGTTTTCATATACATATCTAAATTCATCTGTTTATTGTGCATATTTTTCACGCGTAATTGTTTGATTTCGTTTTTGTTCATAGTCTTGAGATTATCTGTTTTAAAAAATTTCGCAGTTGCCTTAATTGGGCCAATTTAAGTTACTTAAATTGTACCAGATATACGATCATAAATTTGAAAATTAAGTAAGGAATTTCGAGGGCTCTATGCTTTCTACACTATCTTTTTTTTAAAATATTTTATAATGCATTGCTATCTCCATACAAGTTTCTGATTTTTTTTTTTTTTTTTATTTAATCTAGATCAATTTCTTTATACAGTTTAGGCCTATATAAACATAAAATCTTTTTAGATGTTTATGTATTAATTTTTTTTTTGCAATTTCTTTATATCTTGTATGTATTTGTATTTATTTTCTTTGTAAATCAAATACGCAGTTGGAATGAAGAATTCAGAGTTGAATTCAAACATTTACCCCCTGATCGATATTTGCGGTTCCGTAAGTGGGGTGGGGCAGAATTTTTGCAGTTCTGAAGGGTATAGCATTACATGCAAACTTTTTTTGCATGTAAACGCTTAATTCTCAAACCTTCCGGTGAGAGTGGTCATTTCAAGGCTCCGTTGGGGATCCCCTGAATTCAACACTGTTTGAATATATAATATTTTGCGTTTCATTAATCGTAGCGTATCTTTTTCAATAAAGCATATTTTTTAAACACTTAATATAATTGAAAATTGTTGAAAATGACACTGACAAATTGACTGGAAGAAGAACACCCGTGACAGCAAATGCTGTTAAATATACAGGAAACGAAAAGGAGAGAGTATGTTGTGAAGAAATTGAACTGTTAGAAATGTTATCTCCCTTCCGAAAATCAGTTAAATCAAAGTACATATGGAGTCAAAAAACAGCTGTGTTATAGGTT
This sequence comes from Maratus speciosus, assembly GCA_963932465.1. Lineage (NCBI taxonomy): Eukaryota > Metazoa > Arthropoda > Arachnida > Araneae > Salticidae > Maratus > Maratus speciosus. The sequence goes on along the minus strand of OZ010791.1, from coordinate 324,031,219 downwards.
TTTAAACTGCTGTTTCACAAACATGATAAAAATAAATCGTAGACGCATGTAGATAAAGTCTCTTACTGTTTTTCTTAAAACTTGATTTTTCTTCTGCCTTTTTCTTTAAACACAGAAAAACTTATTTATATTTAAAAATTATGTTTATAACTATTTGTTAAATAATCCGATTTCGATTTATTTGGAACTGCTTACGCAAGAAACTTGAAATTTTATTGCTGTTACAATAAAGACGGAATTGCTCAACCAGAAATGTTTTCTACAAATTCAAAATTTAAAAAGATGCAGGTGGAAAAAAGTTTTAAAATTGTGATTTATGTGATGCTATTGGACTAAAAACATAAAAATTTCCATGGTGGTTATTTTTAAGGTTTAAGTACTCGTTAAGAATAATTTTTAAGAAAATTCGAAATTTAAAAAGATGAAATGAACAGGAAATGGTCAAAAAACATTCTGAACTGTGATTTATCTGAAATTGTTTGGGTTAGAACCTTAGAATTTGACATGGCTGTTACTTTAAAAATGTAAATGAACTCACCCCGGTGTTTTGTTTCAAATTTACAAATTTTCAAGACTTTTCGCAGACCCAAATTTCGCAGGCCCAAAAACTTTCTAAAATTGCGATAATTTTTTAATACACTTGGTAAAGAATCTTGCATTACGAGAAGCATGTAATTTGGCATGCTGATTACTTTTATGTTGCACATGCTCCTAAAAACCGTTCCCAAAAAAGTTGAAACTTCAAATGAAAAAGGAAATGTGCGGGTAACCTTTAAAATACATTCTAAAAACTTCAATTTACTTGGAACTAATTTCAGTTTACATTAATTTAACTCTCATAATTGCCTAATGCAGTATAACTCTGAAGTTTATTCAAACAGTGGCTTAATTAGTAATTTTTTAATTATCCGTAACAGTACAGTTTCCTCTAATACAAATAGTCACACTAATATCATTTAGCATATCTCAACGATTAAGCGAGCAAAGCTGAGGATTTTGTTAGTAATTAGTAAATCTTACAAATAGATACCACAGCATAAAAACGTACTTTCAGCAATTAACCATCACAAGGTGATAAATCCGTTTTTAACCTGGTTACAGAATATAAGTGAAAACCATCATATAAATTATTTTTGGTGTTAACATCCTTTTTTTGCATATTACTTGGTGTGTATAAATTTTATAGGTCATATACAGGGCAACACAAAAGATATCAAGTGCATTTCCGTTTATTGACGGAAATTTTTGAATCAGAAATTTCAATTGTACTATGCGTTTAATTGAGCTAACTTTCACCATACTGCGTAATATACCAGGGCTGCACAAAAAATCCGTATATTTTTCGTACTATCCATGGTAATTTCAGAAATTGTGTTTTCAAATACATTATTCATTTTTCCCCTTAATAAATTGTAAAGTTTTATTACAATATTCTGAATGTGTTGGAAAGCGTTTCAAAATCTATGCTGGATGCATGATTTTTCGTTCTTGTTTTAAATTAAATTGAAATTTAATACTTTTATAATAAAGGAATTCATCTCATGTGCCTTGCACGGATGATTTTACATACTTGAATTGCCACAGTGAGGCAGTTTTTTTTATGGAGTAGAAATATAATATATGTTTAAAATGATCATGATCTACACTGAAAAAAATATAATGATTATACATTGAAAAAAAAAACATAAACCTTCGAAATTTTGATTAAAAAAATAGTCATAATTTTTAAATTTCTTCCTTTAAGAACGTTTTAGTAGTTCATTGTGTGCATTTATAAGGTTTATATTTCCAGTCAACATTTTATCAAACCATTTTTTTTTAGGTAGCTTTCTTTACAAAAAAGCTACCTATTGCAGCCGTTCGGAGGAAAGCGATTTCAAAACATTTTGGTATATTTTCATCGATCATGACCCCCAGACCCCGAAACCACCCTCCGTTCAAAATTGATATATATATATATATATATATATATATATATATACATATATATATATATATATATATCTGACCTATGTCACACTGTACCTCCCGTAATTATGAACCGATTTCGATGTAATTCGGTGTGTACATAGTACATACCAATGTCTCGACCGAGTTCGTTGGCCAGCTTCATCCGCCGTTTTGTTTCAAAATGGTGGCCATTTAAAATTTAAAAAAAAAATTAAAACTTGAAATGTGGTACCAAAAAATTAAAAATGGAAAAATATTTTTTTCTTATGTATTTGACCTTTATACAAAGATTCCAGAGCAGTTTTTGTTTCGTCTATATCTTAAAAAATGGCTGAGTTATAGCATTTTCAATTTCTAGAGTGGCTGACATTTTGAAACGTCCTGAATTTTGTCACGCGATAAAAGGCGTATTTATGAACCGATATGGATGTAATTCGGTGTGTACATAGTACATACCAATCTCTCGACCGAGTTCGTTGGCCAGCTTCATCCGCCATTTTGTTTCAAAATGGCGGCCATTTAAATTATTTTAAAAAATTTAAAATTTGAAATGTGGTACCAAAAAATTGAAAATGGAAAAATATTTTTTTCTTATGTATTTGACCTTTATGCAAAGATTTCGGAGCAGTTTTTGTTTCGTCTATATCTTAAAAAATGGCTGAGTTATAGCATTTTGAATTTCTAGCGTGGCTGACATTTTGAAACGTCCTGAATTTTGTCACGCGATAAAAGGCGTATTTATGAACCGATTTGGATGTAACTTCGTTTATGCATAGTACATACCAATGTCTCGACCGGGTTCGTTGGCCAGCTTCACCCGCCATCTTGTTTAAAAATGGCGGCCATTTAAATTTTTAAGAAAAATTTAAATTTGAAATGTGGTACCAAAAATTGAAAATTGGAAAAATATTGTCTTCTTATGTGTTTGACCTTGATAAAAAGATTCGGGAGCAGTTTTTGTTTCGTCTATATCTTAAGAAATGGCTGAGTTATAGCATTTTGAATTTCTAGCGTGGCTGACATTTTGAAACGTCCTGATTTTTCTCACGTAATAACAGGCGTATTTATGAACCGACTTGGATGTACCTTGGTGTGTACATAGTACATACAAATATCTTGACCGAGTTCGTTTGCCAGCTTCATCCGCCATCTTGTTTCAAAATGGCGGCCATTTTAAAAAATTAAAACATAAACAAATTTAAATGAGATACCAAAAAATTGGAAAATGAAAAAGATTTTTTTGTATGTGTTTGACCTCAATACAAAGATTCCGGAACAGTTTTTCTTTCGTCTATATCTAAAAAAAAAATGGCTGAGTAATAGCATTTTGAATTTCTCTTGTGGCTGACATTTTAAAACGACCTGATTTTTGTCACGCGATAACAGGCGTATTTATGAACCTATTTGTATGTAACTTGGTCTGTACATAGTACATACCAATGTCTCGACCGAGTTCGTTGGCCAGCTTCATTCGCCATCTTGTTTCAAAAGGGTTGCCATTAAAAAAATTAAATTTAAAATTCAAAATGAGGTATTAAAAAATTGGAAAATGAAAAAGATTTTTTTTATGTGTTTGGCCTTGATACAAAGATTCCGGAGCAGTTTTTGTTCCTGAAAATTTGTTCTTTTGTTGATATCTTAAAAAATGGTTGATTTATAGCACTTTGAATTTCTAGCATGGCTAACATTTTGAAACGATCTTGTATTTGTCACGCGATAACACACGTATTCGCCTATTTCGATGTAAGAAGGCATGTGGATAGTATACATCAACACCTCGACCAAGTTCGCTGGCCAGATTCATCAGCCATCTTGTTTCAAAATGGCGGACATTAAATTAAAAATATATATATACATTTAAAGTGAGGTGCAAAAAAATTAGAAATTGAAAAAGGTTTCTTTCTTAAGTATTTGATCTTCATATAAGGATTCAGGAGCATTTTTTGTTTGTCTTTACCTTAAAAAATGGCTCAGATATAGCAGTTTCAATTTCTATTGTGGGTGACATTTTGAAAAATCTGATTTTTTGCATGCGACAGCACTCCTATATATTAACCGATTCCGATTTGAGTGAGCATGTGCACAGCAATTACTAAGGTCTCGACCAAGTTCACTGCTTAGCCTCATCCACCATGTTGTCTTAAAATGACAGGCACTTTAAGAAATTGCCGAATTTGGCAGCCAAATATAAGTTACTTTAAAGAAAAGCAGCTTGGATAAAGCTGACTAATTTCGCGAAATTCTCATTCATTATATTGATAAAAATTAGTATTAAATCTCCTATATTCGGTTTCCACTAAATTGAGCTTCGTGTGTTTGCATGATATAAGTTGGCTTTTTTTAAATAAGGATTATGAAAGCTACCTCTTCCTCCCGGCACTGGCCGGAAGGACTTTTTAAATTCTAGCACACTATGACCAAAATCATCGTTTTTTAAAAATTGAGCTTAAAGTTAAAATTACCCCTTATGCATATAAAAAGTGTTAACATTGTCTTGAACATAACATTCCTTATAAAGCGAATTTGCGGATGTTGTTTCTTTTAAATTGTTTCAAAAAATATAATTTTAATATAATCTATTAAGTTAAAAATGATTTTTTGAAACGCTAAACGATATTTGCAATTTTAAGTTGTACTACTCTCATTTCAACTATATTTTTCTGACTATTAATAAAAATCCAAAATTTGAGTAACACATTCATTGTAGTCTTTTGTTTCATTTTACATTCATTTGTTACTATGCTTTATTAACAAAAATTAATAACAATTATATTTAATAAAAAAAGTGTATTGGTGTAGAAAAAAGTATAAAACTTTTTGTGAAAAATATTTCATTAACTCTGTTTTAAAAAAGGTGGTGTGCATTTTTTTAAAAAACTTCAATACATTCTTCGAATATATTCTCCATAAAGGTAATCAAAACACTTTTGATCTGAATCAAAGCAAATGGTATGAACTGAGAAAAATGTCTTCCACACTGTTAAAAAAAAAAAAAAAAAAAAAAAAAAACCACCAGTTTTCCTCTAGGAATCGAAAAAATAGTTGCCCTTATCGTACCGGAAAAATTTCGACCCAGCTCGGAATAAAATCTATAAAATACCGTTTTATTGACTATTTCCTTTTTTTTTTACAGATTTTATTCCGAGCTAGGTCGAAAATATTTCCGGTTAGATAAGGGAAACAATTTTTTTCATTCCTACAGGAAAACTGGTAGTATTTTGTTTTACAGTGCATCTCCTAATAGACATTGGATAAAACTTAAAACAGCCAGAAGCTATCCGCAGTAGTCATATAGATATTCAGCTGGATTTAGCTACAATGATTACATAATATCCTTTGAAAGATCATTTACGAATTATTTCTGTTCAGATAAAAGGTACACTCGGGAATAAAACTTGTAAAAAAGGGAAATAGTCAATAAAACGGTATTTTACGGATTTTAATCCGAGCTGGGTCGGAAAATTTTCCGGTACGATAAGGGCAACTATTTTTCCGATTCCTACAGGAAAACTGGTCGTATTTTTTTTACAGTGTACGTAAAACATTTGTTTCCTAGTTCATTTTACATTCTTGTGTTATAAAAATAATAAAAATACTTGCTTTTCAGTAAGATCTTCTGTATAATAAAGATGACAAGAAACTTTGCAAAAGCAAAATTAGCCCAAGCCATTTATTTAGACCAGTAGAGTAAACGTAAGAATTAAAGATTATATTGAAGACAACTAGAGGCAACTAATTTGGATAAAGAAAGATAATATTCATTATCAATTCAACATTATTAAAACGACACAAATCTTAAAAGTAACCATAATATGAGCAGGAATCTCACATATTAATCAAACTGATTGCAAAACTTTCATGTAGAAATTTCGATGTATGAGAAATATTATACAGAAATTTTTAATCTATATTTGATACGATATGCTCGAACTGTTGGAGGCAAATTCATACTAATGGCTGTATAGTGCAATTAAATAAAACTAGGCTTCTTGAACAGTATTATGAGCCTCAAGTTATACGGCTTTTAAATTACAGTTTCTCAGTGTTGCAGCATAAGTTTATAAAGAATACGCAGTGCATTTTTAATAGTCATAAATATAATCACTCTCAAACCTCGAGTTCCTGATGTAGCCAAAATGTTCACGAAAATTTAAGTTAATCTAGTAAAACTTTGGATTAAACATAAATTTTAAAAAACATTTCTCATGTCTATTAAAGCACTGTAGAAAATAATCAACGGCAAAAATTATTAGTCTAAATAATTGAATCATAAGTTGCGTAGCATTTGTAGATGAAATTAAGAGATTTTTCGCAACTAATAGTAGCTCTTAAGACAATATTACATTAAAATAAAATGTAGAAAATTAAACTACCACTTAAATTTACTTATACCTATATTTCAGGCATTATAGTAGCCACCAGTATAGACACTTTTATCACATTTGTTTTACATTAATATATAAAGATTCATGACACTTAACTTTCATTTTAAAAAATCCTTTATCTTTCGTTTTGTACATATTAAAATCGAACATTATAATTTTCATTTCTTTACTTTTCTTAAAAAAAACAAACCACATTTTTTTACTTAAAAAGGACATAAATTCCGGTATATCGTTAAAACTATGCTATTTTTAAATATATATTGCATTGTCCATACTCTTTGGCACTTCTCTGAAAAAACGTTTTCGTCCATTTCTTGGACTTCTTCAGTTTCATTTGGCGGCTCGCAGTTTCATTTTCGACCTTTTATCATTTCTCTTTTTCCATTTGTTTTTTTTTAAGAAAAGTAAAGAAATGAAAATTATAATGTTCGATTTTAATATGTACAAAACGAAAGATAAAGGATTTTTTAAAATGAAAGTTAAGTGTCATGAATCTTTATATATTAATGTAAAACAAATGTGATAAAAGTGTCTATACTGGTGGCTACTATAATGCCTGAAATATAGGTATAAGTAAATTTAAGTGTAATATGGGCATTAAATGAGACAGAAATTACTGTCGAAAAACACTGGCTAAATACCACTTAAATGTTTGACATATCATATTGGCGGTTGAAATTTGTACTTTCATTTTTATTTTATATGTCGTATAGAGGTTACTGTAGATTTAAAAGAAACTTTGACACTAAGAAAAGTACTTCTATGCATGGCTTTTGAAGTTAATTTTCTGCAAAAGATCAATTTGTATTAAATTAAAGATACGACATTTTTCACACATAGAGGTTACTGTAGATTTAAAAGAAACTTTGACACTAAGAAAGGTACTTCTATGCATGGTTTTTGAAGTTAATTTTCTGCAAAAGATCAATTCGTATTAACTTAAAGATACGAAATTTTTCACACATGTGAGCAATCGGCATATGCTAATTCGAATGATAATTCATTTCTAGCGATGTCCACAATTGCTTTGTCATATGTGAGTCCTTAGACTAAAACTTACGGCCTATTCCAAGAACACAGAACCGCCCATTGTTCTTCCATTAAGCATTTTATCTTCATTTACTCAAGCCACAGATTGATTGATAGATTTCAAAAATAGGGCCCCGTTATTACCATTATCTTACTAATACCCATGTTTGCGATATACATATACCAAAATCACAGGAAATTGTGTTCCTGGTACATAAAATTAAAACTGTGCTTACCTGATATATATGAAGAAAATGACTTGTGAATTTTTGCATGCTGTAGTTGGATGAGAAGAAGTACTCAATTTGAGTTTTCAGACGCGACATGGTTTTAATGGGCTCCGGGTCTAAAAATTCTGAAAAAAAATTGCAATTTTTTTTATTATTGGCTTAAAGCAAATACTGAATTTGTAGCGTTAAATACCACAAACCGCATGCTTTTATCTTCATTAGATCCAGAGATATAACACCTTTTGCCTTGAGAAACAATGCATCAGCTGTCCGCTGACGAGAATTTTAGCTCCATTTATCTCAGAATGAATTTTTTCACGATTTGTCAACTTTAAAAGAATATATCTAAAGTGCTTTGCAAGATATATGTATGAAATTTTTAACAGAGATTTTATGCTGCATGATTTTTAATTTTTATTGATAATTATGAAAATATGCTAATTAATGCAAAACTCACTCATAAAAAAACTTCATTTTTTTACTTAAAATTTTTTTAAGAAATACCTAATCAATATTTTAAGAAATCCTGAAAATTAATTAAATGACACATTTTATGTACACAAAAGGGTAAAAATTTTGTAAATTGAGTAAGTACTTCCAGAGTTATATCAAAATTTAAGTATGTTTAAAATTTTACAATTTATTTTGTTTTTTAAAAATATTTAAAATTGTTCAGATTTTTTTTACGAGCAATATTCTTATTATGTTAAAAGATATTTCAGAAAAAAAATTTCATAACAAAATCTCTATAAATAAAAAAAAATAGAATTTTGAGCCCCGGACCCCCTTAAATCGAAAGCGTTCTATCCCCTTAAGGTTTCAATGACAACTTCAGCCTTTAATACTATCACCGCACGTGAACGCCACACGGTCGTTTTTCACAAATCGGGCCACGTATTGAAAATCTATAATTGTTATAAATTTTATTTTCAATGATCATGCCATATCCGTGAAATCGCGTTAATATCATTTTCAGATTGGAACAGATACGTAGGGAACTTACACGCGCTCGTTTTATGGCGCTTCAACAATTTGGTAGGCGCCTAAATAAGAGGGAAACGTGTCTGATATAAAATACCTCATTCGCAGTTCGTAACTATTGAAAGAGTAACTAATAAGTTATTACAATATTCTAAAATAATTTTTTGCTTCAGTTTATATCATTGCGCAGTGAAAACGAATAAGAAAAATAAGTATGGTTATGCATCTATAACTTTAAACTCTTAAAACAATTTTTATTTTATGGAAATTTTCAAAATAAATTATTTGTTATTAGACATTTTTCAGGAGAACTGTTAAAAAATATATTTAGCATAATTTTATATTAGTTTTAACCTCATTACAATATTCTACATTCTGGAAAGGAAAATCAATAAATAATAGCCTTTGACCAGCCTTTGAAATATTCCTGCTTAATTGGGGTTAATGGATATTTCAATAAAGATCTGATTGAGTTGCGTTTCTCAATTAATGCCGGCATTAAGGATCATTAATAAGAAAGTTAGATACTCCTAACGTTATCACCAACAATTGAAAGCGGTTGCTGGAATTCAATAAATTGATAAAAGTGTGTTAAATTTTAAAAAGTAAGAAACGATAATAAAAATTGAAGAAAATAATTTAAAAAAAGATTTCTGATAAATTGCAATCAATCATTTTAAATAAAGATCTCCAAATTTAAGATATACATAGAAAATCTGAAGCAAGGAAAATAACTAAAAAGGAAAATTTAAATAAATTGAATCAGAGAAAAAAATTTTCTAGAGAGAAAATATTCTATTATATTCTATTATATAAAATATTCTATACTATATTCTATTTGCTCTAAATGATCTAATTTTAAAATTATCTTCTTCTGTTTGTATTTATACATATAACAACATTGCAAAATACAGTAGTTTTTTGACAATATTTTAACGATTTTGACTTTTTCTATGATTTGTATTTACGGGAAAAAAACCTATATGACATAAAGTAGAAATAGGGTTTAAGTATCGTCTGCACTATTAAATAAGAAAGAAAAAATCATGCGTCAAGCATAGCCTATGAAATACTTTCCAACACATTCAGAATAATCGCAGATAGCATTTTTAATTTTCAGAAAATTTGCAGCAGTCTTGCTTTGAAAACCTGTAAAGTTGCAGCAAGCTCAGCATGACAAGACTAAAAGTTCATAACAAGGCTGCAGCAAGATAACGCAAGCGCCGAAGTCACCACACTTTGAACTTGCAGATAACTTGTCGTGCAAGATAAATTCATGCTGTATCAAATTTATTGTAAATTAACCGCAAACAAGTAATCAAAAATACTGGAAATTTTCAGCAAAGTAGTAATCTTTCCACGCCCCACTATCTGTTTACAACTGTTACACTATTAGTTTAACCCCTTAGGAGGGGTCCATAGATCTGAATACACCGTCAGAAAGTGCATGCATCGTTTGTATCACTATAAACAAGTTAAGATAATATTTGTACGCTTCAATACGAGCCTTTTTTGGTATTTCATAAGTATAGCGTTTAGAAAAAGCGATGCCAAGCGAATAACATTTCTGCAATTTCTGCGTATGTGCTGATTGTCTATTCTCTCAACAGAGGGATTTTTAGCTTTCGTAACTTTCGTGAATTAAAGACAGTCTTGCCATCAGTTTCACATCAAACTACTCATGCAAGTAGGGCATGGTATGCCTTGCGGGAAATTTGCTGCGAATTTCTCAATTCAAATTTGTCACGGCAAGATAATGTTAGAAAAAATCAAACTTGCTGCTAATGTTCATGCTATATGGGATGTAACAAAAACGCACCGTTTAAAAAATTAAAATATTAAGTCAAATTTAGCCTTATGAAAACGCATAACACATTTCAAACCCAATTTCAGCTGTTCCCATCTAAAATCGTAAAAATATCCGAATTCTTTGAACAGCCCTGTATATGACATATAGATTTGTATCTATTAACTACATGTATCTACTTGTATTGTACATGTGGGCTAAATTTAGTTCACTCAAGGAATACATTTGCTTCAGTTGAAAATTCCCCTCCAGCAATTTCCTCTAATAAGGAGAATGGTACGTGGATACTTTTGTACAACCCTGTATATGAGGTACATAAGTTATATATAACGAGTAACATGCAAAATAATAATTAAATTTAAAAACGCATACCAAATTCTAAACCATACACTCCTGCAATTATTACTCAAAGACTGTGCTGTAACCGATTTCTTTTGTGTGTCCCTGTAAATGAATAAAAACTGCTATGAATGCCCTGTTCTAACGTGATCGTAGTGAAATTCAGTGATTTATATGAGATTCAATACATTTGGACTAGCGTAATGTCATTAAAATACTCTGCAAATGATTTTCCCCCATATACCATAATGTAATGAAATACTTTTGACTGCCCCTGTAAGTGAAATATCAATCCAACATACTTCATATACAATACCAAACATGTTTTAGTGACACTAAATAACCGTTATCAATTGCATGAAAATACGAGTATATTTACGGGAGTTAGAGCGTGGACAGACGGCCAAACAAACCGAATGCATAAACACTTTTCAACTTTGTTGGAAAGTGTTTAAAAGAATAGCACTTCCTGAAAAATAAATAATGGATCAAAGACTATGTATTTGCACTTTACGAAAAAAAAAATACTTTTATTCCATTATTAAACGAAACTGTAAGAAGCATGGTTTTAATATTTCTACACGTCAAATTAGTGACATTATTTATAAAAAAAAAAGGAGACAAATGTCAAAAAGGTAAAAAATGACTGACAAAAGGATAAAAAACCCATATCCAAATACAGTTATTTTAACTGTTTATTATATCTTAGTCACATCTTGAATTAAAAAAAAAAAAAAAAAAAAAAAAAATCCAACACCCCAGTGAACTGCAGTAAAATGTTCAAACACCTCTATACGAACTGCAAACAAAATTGTAAAATCTGATTTAAAGCTAATCAAAATAAAAAACCTGATATCCGCCACCTAATGCGAAAATTTATGCCTCAAAGTAACTACAAATGTACATAAGTACTGTGTATATATTTTTTATGAAAATTATTTGAGTGATGAGAATAGAAATATGTCCTTTTATTTAATGACATTTGGATATTATTACGTGATTGTATTAGAAAAAAGTCAATATACTACCAAAAAAGAGGAAAAAATGACTTAAAAGGTTGGCTGAAAGAAATTAAGGGAAGTTTTGATAAATAATTTATTTTTATTGCTGGATTCGCTTATAAAGGAAAGCTTAAAATAAGGAAAATAGAACAAAAATTCAAAATTTACTCGGATTAGTATCAGAAATTTCTTTTCTACCTGTTTACAAAGGAAAAATTCCGTAACAGCATCCAAACAACATTGATTTTATTGCGTTCCATCAGCATAAAGCTACCAGCTATACCTCAAAATCTACTGCTCTACTTTTACAAAACAGAATGAAAAATGAAACCAGAATTGAGGCTCTTCCATTTATATCCATCCCACTCATGTTCTGAGACGTTTTTCTATGGATTACATTTGAACTTTCAAAATATGCTATTTGTCAGCGGCATTCCAAGCCATTGGGTGGTACTTTTTTTTATGTTAACCGACGAGCGATTATAAATCTCCAAGTATAGTTCCTATCGTTGTTATTCGCATTCTATTAATAAGATTACATAAATCCTTCGCAAATTTCCTTAAAATATATAACTTAACTTTAAATAAGTATATTAGAATTACACCCATTTAAAATCATAGAAACTCGACAGAGTTTCTCGCCAAGCAAAAGAAAAAGCAGTGCAATGAACCGTATGAAAAGAATTTTCGCCAATTAATGCCGAACGATATTTCAAAAATAGAAACTCGTCAGAGTTTCTGGCCAAGCAAAAGAAACAGCAGTGCAATGAACCGTAAATGAAAAGAATTCCCGCCAATTAATGCCAAACGATATTTCAAAAATTTTTTAGTACTGTGTCAAGTTTATATTTTCGGGACTGACCAAAGCGGGATTTTGACCCCTCTATATCTCCGGTTCTATTTATGTTAGAAACAAAATTCTTGTTTCAATGGAGTGGGGCGTGCCACGTGACTCAGAAAACGAAAATAAAGTTGAATCCAACCAATAGGTTTTAATAAATGTGATTTTAAAAGTGCTGTTTCCTGCACTTTTGAAATTCTTGTTCGGACCAAATCTGTTGACAGAGCTACAGCAATGTGTAATTATCGGCTTTTTAAGCGGTTTAGTGCATTAGAATTGTTTTTATGAGTAGTTCAAACCTTTGAAAGTTTCATGTATAAATATTAATTAGTTTTTGATTTATACCAGTTTAAAATCTCTTTATTTTTGCAGCATGGCGTGCGTAATATGTGAGGCATTCTCACAATCTTTTGATTTTTAAGTCCCTGAATAATAATTTTTCCTTTCTTCTATCTTTACAAGAAGAAAGTATTGGATTCGTGAAAAATTGATCCGAGCAAGACAAAATAATTTCTGTCGACACGCAACCGGAGCAGAACCTGATAACAAAAAAAAAAAAAAAACGAAATCTGGCACGAACCAAATATGATAACCGACAAAAATATTCTAAAGCACCATAAGCCGATCCGAGTAAGACAAAATAATTTCCATGAACACGCAACCGGAACCGAACCTAAATTAAAAAAAACCCAACGAAATATGACCCGAACCTAGTACGATAACCGACAAAAATAATCTAAAGAACAATAGCCCGATCCAAGAAACACAAAATAATTTCCTTGGTCGCAACAAGACCCAAACCTAAAAATTCCATTAGAAAACACCCGCAATCTGACACCAACGAAATCTGAACCCGATAAAAATATTCCAAAAACCATAACCCGATGCGAGCAATACAAAATAATTTCCTTGGACACGTAACCCGAACCGAACCTAAAATTTCCATTAAAAACCCCGAAATCTTACACGAACCAAATCTGAGACCCGACAAAAATATTCACACTGTAAAAAAAAATGGTAACGTTCCATGTAAAATCCAGGAACGTTTCGCCTTTTCTCAGGTTTTCAGAATAATTTAGCTCTTTCCTGTGAAATTCTGGTTTTCTTATCTGAAACGTTCCTGAACCAAAAGTTGGAAACAGCAAAACGCTGCGGCCGCCATTTATTATTCTTTTTGCTATAATCCGTTGCTCGCGCGCGAGTGTCGAAAAAGAATTCCTTAAATGAATGTAAAAAAATCAATATGGAATGCAAATAAATCAAGAGACGACATAATCCTTTACGTCTCTATTGTCAAGATAATTCAGATGAAAATACAATAACTCTGTGACATCACTAAGAGATTATCTCTCGTACTTGTCTGTGAAATCTTTAACGAGCAGACTGTGTAAAAAAAAAAAAAAAAAAAAATACACCTATTATTTGGATCTGCATTAACCAGGGGACAATCAAATATGATTCTCACCTATTTTGATTAATTTAAATTATGTTTTAGAGTTCTTATCTCTAATTATTCTTGTGAAAGGATTTCTTCAAATGGGCCTTAGATTTTCAGAAATTAGATGCCGAGTTTTAGCATACGTTTCAAATACCCATTAGTTTGCAGCTCTCAACGTGTCTTTCCTGTTGTGGACGCAGAAAGCTTGCACGCCACCCGTACGGCCCGGGTTCGATGCTACCTCTTGACTTTTTTTTTCTTTTTTAATTAATTTTATATTTTAACACTTTATTACAATTTGATTTAAATTTGACATATATTTGACACTTTGAATTGCTGCAAATTTGATTTTTTTTTTTCGGAAAAAATATACAATTACGTTTAGGTTTTTTTTTTTTTTTCATGAAAATTTATATGTATTTTATCTAACTTGTAAACTAACATAATCACTGACGAAAATCCAAAATATTTTATGTCTAGATTTTTTTTCTAATTATTATTTACATTTATATATTTTTATATTTTAAGCAAAGTTCAGAAACAATATATCACATATATATTTACTTTATTGAATTTTAACTGAAAATTTATTTTTTCGTGTAAATTATAAAAAATAATTTTGATGTCAATTTCAAAATATTTTTTCATTCTAACAAATAATGATAATAAAGCGAAAATTGTCAACTGGAAATGTAAAAATCGTCTGCGGATCCCGCATGCTGTGAAATATCAGTAATGTCATAATGAAGGGAACGAACATCCAGAGTGAATTATGTCAGCCAGGTATCGGTCCGGATAGCCTAACAGGTAAGGCATTGGCACGGCACGCCAAGTATCCAGGTTCGATCCCTGGTCTGGACATTTTTCGCTCTTGTGCTACTCCAGCCTTGAATATGTCAGTAATGTTTTGCTGTCAACAGAAATATTCCTGGTATTTCGCAGGAAACTTACTGGCATTTCTGTAGAAAGTTTTTAACATATACAGTAAAGTTCCAGTCATTTTCAAGAAATGTTTCTTGGAAATAATGGGCAACTCAGCTGCCCATTTTTTCCCAGGAACGTTGCGGAATTTTTTTTACAGTGCAAAGAACCATAACCGGATCCGCGCAAGACCAAATAATTTCCGTGGACATGCAACTCGACCCGAACTTAAATTTTTTTTTTGAAAATAAAAACCCGACATATGACCCGAACCTAATATGATAACCGACGAAAATAATCTAAAGAACCATAACCCGATTCAAGAAACACAAAATAATTTACTTGCACGCAATACGACACGAACCTAAAAATTCCATTAGGGAAAACCCGAAATCTGACACAAACCAAATCTGAACCCGATAAAAATATTCCAAAAAACCATAACCCGATCCGAGCAATACAAAATAATTTCCTTGCACACGCAACCCGAACTGAACCTAAAAATTCCATTAAAAACCTGAAATCTGGCCCGAACCAAATCTGAAACTGACAAAAATATCCCCCAAAAACATAACCCGATAAGAACAAAAAAAAATAATTTCCGTGGATGGAACACGACACCAACCTAAAAATTCCATTAGAAAAAACCCGAAATCTGGCACGAATTAAATCTGAACCCGACAAAAACATTCCCAAGAACCATAACCCGATCCGAACAAGAAAAATAATTTCCGTGAACACGCAACCCGACCGGAACCTCATTTTTTTTTTTTTTGAAAAAAAATCGAAATATGACCCGAACAAAATTTGATAACCGACAAAAATATTCTAAAGAACCATATCCCGATCTGAGCAATACAAAATAATTTCCCTGGACACGCAACCCGAACCGAACCTAAAAATTCCATTAAAAAAAAACCCCTGAAATCTGACCCGAACCAAATCTGAATGCGACAAAAATAGCCCCAAAAACCATAACCCGATACGAGCAAGACAAAATAATTTCCGCGGACGGAACTCGACCTGAGCATAAAAATTCCATTTAAAAAAACCCGAAATCTGTCATGAAACAAATCTGAACCCGACAAATAAACTATTCCAAAGAACCATAATCCGATGTGAGCAAGTCAAAATAACTTCTGTGGACACCCAACCCGATCCGAACCTAAAAGTTTAGTTTGAAATAAACACGAAATATGACCCGAACAAAATATTATAGTCGACAAAAATATTCTAAAGAACCATAACCCGATCCGAGCAAGACAAAATAATTTCCTTGGACACGCAACCTGACTCGAACAAAAATTCTACTAGAAAACCCCCGAAATCTGAAACTCACCAAATCTGAACCCGACAAATAAACTATTTCAAAGAACCATAATGCGATCTGAGCAAGGCAAAATAACTTCTATGGACACGCAACCCGATCCGAACCTAAAAATTTAGTTTGAAATAAACACAAAATCTGACCCGTACAAAATATTATAATCGACAAAAACATTCTAAAGAACCATAACACGATCCGAGCAAGACAAAATAATTTCCGTGGACACGCAACCCGACTCGAACCTAAAAATTCCACTAGAAAACCCCCGAAATCGGAAACGAACCGAACCAAATCTGAATCCGGCTAAAATGTTCCAAAGAATCCTAACTGGAACCATGCAAGACAAAATTATTTCCGTTGTCATGCAACCCTATCCGAACCTGAAAATTCAACTTGAAGTTAACCCGAAACCCAACAGTATCCGAAATAAAAATACATCAGCCCGTACCCCGATCCGAGCAAGGCAAATTAATTTCCGATTACACTCAATACGACCAGAATATGAAAATTCTATTTGAAGTCAACCTGAAACCCGACCCTGAACCCGATCTGGAAATGACGGAAATATTTCAAAGAGCCATAAACCGATCCGAGCAAGACAAAATTATTTCTGTCGACACGCAACCGGATTCATTTGAAGTCAACCCGAAAACCGACCATAACCCGGTTTCGGATCGAGTTCAGTTATAACGTTCTGGTTCGAATCGGGTTATAGTTCTTTCGAATATTTATTTCAAGTTAAGATTTGGTTCAGGTCTGGTTTCAAGTTAACATCAAATGAAATTTTTAGGTTCTGGTCGTGTTTCATGATTACGGAAACTGATTTGCCTTGCTCGGATCCGGTTATGGATCTTTGGAATATTTCTGTCGGGTTCAAATTTCGGGTACTTTCAAATGAAATTTTCAGATTCGGACCGATTTGAGTGCCAACGGAAATTATTTTGTCTTGCTCGTATCGGAATATTAACCTTTGGAATTTTTTATCGGGTAGAAATTTCGTTTTTTTTCAAATGTTTTTTTCTTTTTGTTTTGCTCGGTTCGGGATATGGTTCAATGGAATGTTTTTGTTGAGTTCAGATTTGGTTTGGGTCAGATTTCGGGTTTTTTTTCAAATGGAACTTATAGGTTCGGATCAGGTAATATGTTCACGGAAATTATTTCGTCTGTTGGGATCCGGTTATGGTTCTTTGGAATATTTTATCGAGTTCAGTTTTGGTTCGGATCATTTTCGGGTTTTTTTTTTCAAAGGGAATTTATATGTTCGGGTCGGGTAGCATGCCCACGGAAATTATTTTGTGTTGCTCGGATCCGATTATGGTTCTTTGGAATAATTTTGTTGTGTTCAGATTTGGTTCGGGTAAGATTTCTGGTTTTCTTCAAAGGGAATTTCTAGGTTGGTGTTGGGTTGCGTGTGCACGGAAATTATTTTGTCTTGATCGGATCGGGTTACGGTTATTTTCAATATTTTTGTCTGCTATCAAATTTGGTTTGGATCAGAAATCGGGTTTTTTCAAATGGAACTTTCACGTTCGGGTCTGGCTGCGTGTAGACTGAAATTATTTTGGCTTGCTCGGATCGGCGTATAATCTGTTGTAATTCATTTTTTGGTGTTCGGTTCGGGTTTTAAGCTTATAAGTCTAGAAAAAAATCACCCTGATTGGGAAATAAGTGGTTACTTGTCAATTAGCCTAACCGCTGTCTAGGCTCCTTGCAATTGACCTGAAAAATATTAGGCTAGTTGGAAAATGAGAGATGATTCTCCAATTAACCTACCACATGTATATATCATATTGCATTAAACATTTACAGCTGGTTAGAACTCGCGCGATTACGGGTTGAAAATAAAAAAGGCAAAAATCCGCTAAAAACGTAAAATTAAAAAAAATTGTTCTAAATTTTCTACTTTTTGACCCCAATCGTTCATGAGTCCCCTACAAGCAACCCGTGTGCCAAATTTTGCAGGCCTGCGCCCTATGGTTTCCAAGTTTGTGAGGTTCCATAGATACGCACACGGATTTTAATAAGATAGATGTTATTGCATTAAACCCAGTTAAGCTCTCTATTGTAAGGCGGCATTGAAGCATTTACGGTTCGTTTACCAGGTCACATTACAACCGATAGGTATTTACTGAGTGGCATGTATTTAAATGAATTTGTACCTTTTCAATCTCTACACAATTTTAGGTTACTTGAAAGTTGAATATGAATTCAATTTGTACATCTAAAAGCTCGACGATCCAGGTTTCTACTTTATGAAAGATGTTCCTATTATCCACTTTATTAAAATACTTCTAGATTTCAGCCCACACCCTTTTAAAATTCCAATACTATGGGTATTTTTGAACACGAAATTGAGATAACAATTAAATGAACTTTTATTTTGCACGAAATCGGAATGATGTTTGACGAAGGTACTGCGCCTAATAATCATCACCGAATGTCCTGCTGATATTTGAGGAGAAACTGCATTATAGAAAGGTGTCAGTGGACCTCGATTATGGAAAGATTCTAGGTAAACACTGACTACGGTGAAACCACAGAACAGGCTCAGAAATATAATGTAAGTACTTTAGTGAATCACAGAGTACTTATAGTCATGAAAACAATTCGACAAAACTTAAGGATCACTGTTTATCATACTGAAATAAGCGGGAAAGTGTTCAATTCTGTATTGCTGTTAGACTAAAATGCTCATACACAGGGGTCGCAGCATTATAGGACATATTTTATTGTCCTTACCCGTATCATTTATCAATAATCTTCAAGAGACATTTTTACAAGAATTGCAATAGGAACGTATCAGGAGGATTATTCATAAAAGATACTGGTAAGAACAATAGAATTTGCCCTATATGCTGCGACTCCTGCATTCACTCAAATATTTTTTTCAACATTCCAAACTTTGCAATTTATTCGATTTAAATGATTTTACAAAGCTAATACAGTGAGTCTGGTTTTTTATTACGTTTTCTTTTTACTTTTTTACAATCCTTTTATATCAAATAAATTTTTGGCAGTTTTATTGGAATTTTTCCTTTTCTTTTCATTTAAAAAGATTAATAAGGGGATTTATTAAACTAATCGATTCTGTTACTTTCGAGTTGGCAATTAAAGAATGTTATCAATATACCATAAATAGCTTTTAGTTAATTTTTAATCAAATAATAGAGCTACTTAAAAATTTACAAATATGACTGAAATTAGGGAGAATCTTTTCATAACGGTGAAATATCGAATTCTGAACTTTTATTGACATGAATTATAATTTATCGTATGAATGATCCGAAATATGTGAGAAAAGCTTGTAAAGCATATGACTTTGTATGTCCTGCTAGTCACGTAAAAAACAATTATGCATTTAGAAAGTACATGTATTGAAAATTCAGAAAATCCAACAAGTTTTTGAGCTTATGAAAACATTTTCTAAAAAAAAGAGGCTTAATCAGACAATCTGAGTTTCTGCCGCGCTTATTGGAGAAACGTTGGGTTCCCTGAAATAAAAAAAAAACTAATTTTATTTAAAAATTACTTCAAGCACGCCCGGTGATAAAACATAGGCTCATTTTTCAGTCTGCTTTTAAGTCTTTACATATTTTGTGTAAAATGACATGAATTTTGAAAATGTTAAGTCAGTTTTACAAAAGTTATTAGGCTAAAATTCTTGCTGAGTTAATGAATCACGGTATAACTTATAGAACAACAGCAAAAAATATTACTCGTTAGTTCGACACATTTTATCATTTCTAAAAAATAAATGATTTCTTCTGAGATTTGTAAGGATGGATAAAATGTATTTGAATTGTTTTTAAGAAGTCCAACATTATGTCTTACTAGATATATTACACTTTTGAAAAGTTTATAGTCTCACTGTTAAATTATTTTTTTACTTCTATCATCTTTCATTTATCTTTTCTTTTCTGAATTAAAATGGAATATATATAATCCAAATGAAATACCTTACAAAAAGAAGTGATATCTAATAAAAAACCACTCGTTGTAAATGATGCCGCCAAGCCACAAACTTAAAACGTCAACCATAAAAAGAAGTGATATCACATAAAAAGAAGCGATATAGAAGTGCATACTCCGACTGCCGTGTAAAAATCTATCACTACTCATAATGTTTCCAAAGGACTCAGAGTGAAGTACAGTATGTGAAAACTGCTTGGCGACCTGCAGGTATTTATTTAATATATGCAGTACCTATATCAATTTCGAAAAATTGTGAAAGTCGAAAAAAATAATTTTAATTTCTCATTATATCACTCTTATAAATATTTGTATGAGGAAGATGTGTAATAAATCAGAAAGATTTGTAAGACAAGCAGGAAATGGTATATAATTGTGGTAATCATCTATTCTTAAAATAATACTTTTCATTATTTTAAACATAATTTTTAATTACACAAATGCCTTTAATAATACACTGTATTAAAATTAAAGGGAAAACTGGTAAAATGGATCCTGTTTATGACATATTTATTTCTTAAACGTAAATGTCGTGTTTACAACATAAGGAATATTATATAATACTAGTAGCCTTACTAGAACAGATATATTATTATTTTATTATTATTTTACTATTATTTTATTATTATTTTATTATTATTTTATTATTATTTTATTTTATTTTATTATTATTTTATTATTATTACTTTACAAACTCAAAATGTTTATAACATGTTTACTTAGAATATCCTCCTCATAAAAGTGATTTTTCTCGTTCAAATAATGGTAATCAACAAATCGATCCCATGATGTTAAATAAGAATGGGCATTTAAACACCATAAGCTTCAAATTTTCACAGGTTAATGGGAGAAGTAATACATGAAAAAAATTGTTAAACATTGTTAATTAGTCATAAGTAAGTGCAGGATGAAAAAACATTATAGTGATATCACTTCTTTTTATGAAAGACGTTTTAAATTTGTGGCTTGGCGGCATCATTTACAACGAGTTGTTCTTGATTAGATACATACCTATCACTCATGCGAGTGAAATTAATAAAAAAGAAAGGAAGTAAAGAAAAAGAAATAATGTCATAAACTATTTCACATTTTATTTCAACACCAATTCCTTGTTTCGAATTTACCTACAAGAAACATAAAGCTGCTAATTGCAGGATTTGCGCCCGACTACAATATATATACTCATCGGATGAAGTCTAGAAGAATGTATTCGAGGAATTGAACAAAATCAACCTTGATATTTTAAGAAAAGCTCTTTTATCTTGGATATCGAGATTATTGCAGTTCAACAAATGGGCTACGAAATTGCACATATTTGAAAATAAAATTCTTATCTTTATTTATATATTTCTTTTCCAAAAATCGTTGCAAAAATGTGTGAACACTATCCGTATATGATTAAAAAACTGATTAAACAAATTAGAGCAAGTCATGGAATTATTTACATCAAAACCAAATTACATATATTAACCATCTTCCTATCCTGTATTTTCATTTTAAATTAGTAGAATTACCATACAGTATCAGTCATATTCACAATATTAAATAAGTTGATTTTTTCAATCCTTTATTATACATTTTTATTTGGCAATTAATTTTAATCTGAAAAAAATTTTGCTAGGTTAAACTTGAAATTGTTACTTAAAGTTATTGCGCTAATTTCTCCTGTAAAATTCATAGATTGTATTTTCTGTTAGATATCATTTTTATCTCTTATAGGTTCCTTTAACTATAAAGTATTGCATTTCTCAAAAAATAAAAATATATACTTTAAATTTAATAACATAAATATATGTGATATACTGATATAAAAATTTTTCACAATTTAATTTTGTTGATATGATGTAAAATATATTATCTTCAACAGAGGTAACGATTATTTTTTGTTTATATATAAATTAATACATTTTGTAATGGTTTATTGTACTTTATGCTTCAAATCAGGATAGTTCATACAGAGATTATATCCTCATATTTAAAATTGTGCCTGTAAAAACGTGCATCACGTGTTTCTGTAGATAAAAATCACTCACAGCACATTGTTCATTTGAAAAAAAAAATAATAAAATAAGATACTGAATGTTTTACTACACGGTTTTCTGCCAGAAACTACTTCAATGAAGAAAACAAACGTTACCGCTTCTGAAGAAGAAAATTGTAATTACTCAAACATTCTTATTGCGTTACTAATCCACTAAAGAACCCACCTTATTCTACATAGCTTGAAACGCTGACAATTTACATTTATATATTAAGACTGTTTGTCATCTGCTAATGATTCATTTTTATACCCTTTTACATTATGCGAATTCCGAATGCATCGGTAATGTTTTACAGGAGATCTCAACAATTTACTTATTTATAATTTTATTTTAATCTGTCATGTTAGGTATTATATGAATCATAGTACACAAGTATTGCTCCAGTGTTTACAAGGAAATGTATTGCATCCCCAACATCTCACATTAATCTTTTTATAAAATTTCCCTTTGACTGCAAATATATTTTGCAAATATATATTTGTCCCTTTGACATACAAATATACAGCATATCAGACAAAGATATTTATTATTCTAAACATCAATAAAAATAAATACTAATGGGTGAAATGAAATGCAGTTTGCTGCAAAAGAATGAAGAAATCTAAGAGGGATTTTTTTGTTATTGTTATTGTTTTCTACAGTACTATCGGTGTAGCTGTACGTGAGCTCCGAGAGTAGCACGAAGAATGTCGAGCCTGTACTCGATTCCCTAACATTTTCGGTGTAACAGTAGGGATTGCTAATCGTATCCTTTTATCTTCTAAATGAACTCTTATTTATTGAATAATTAATAATTTAATAAATAAACTCTTAGATTTCTTCATTCTTTGATATTCCATTTCACCTGTTAGTAATTTTGTTATTAATGTACAGAATGATAAAGATTTTTTTGGAAAAGCTGTATAACTGACTTGACAGATTCGATTCCATATTCCCTTCACAAATTAAACCTGGTGGAGCATTTAGCATAAATTACCTTTATTCATAATTTGGTAAAAACGCATAGTCTTCCAAACGCAGCAAACATAATCCACAATTTTTATGAATTAGCGAAAAACTGGAATAAAATAATGTCGCCGTTCAAGACGTCATTCTAAATATAAATATTACTGTACTTTCCCAAATAGCACACTAAAAATTTGTAATTATTTGAATATATTTAGTACAAAGCGCAGACAAGTCGATAATATCATAGTCAATTCCTTTATAGAAACTAATAAAATTTTATTTAGATTGTATCTACATATTCGACTAAAAAATCAAAACTACATGATCACTTCAAAAATATGGAGGGACCTCTAATAAAAGAAAGTAATTGAAATTTTTTTCTCGTTTTGAAAAGTCTGTGTAAAATGCTATGGCACTTAGGCACCTAATATCTTGGAGGAATATCTAACACTCATCTTACCTCAAAAGAAATATGATTTATTAAGTCTTTTCAGAAAAACAAAATTTATATAAATATTATATAAATATGAATGCTGCATTTTATCTTTAAAAAATTCTCTATATCTATAAATATATCTTTAAAAATTTTTATTCTCTAAAATTTGTATGTATCCCATTTTCTAATAAAAACTGATAAATATTGTCACAAGAATTTCTTTAAAAAATTGGCAGAAAGATCTTTAGTTTTTATCTTACTTTGATTTACATATCTGACTTGTCTGGTATTCTCATTTGTCAATTTTCTGCAGTTTATTTACTTTATGTTTTCACTTTGTGTGGAAATTCTTATTTTGGAATACGCTGTCAAGAGCAATAAATACGGGAAAAAGTTAAATACGTTTTTAAATCTCAATTTAGTATTTAATTTTATCTTGTAGCTTTAACAAAAATAAAATTGCTGCCGTAAAGTCCTAGGAGTTTATTTACTTTAATGTCTCCGATTTATATAAAAGATAAAAAATCTTTGAAATTGCAAAATTGCGCGAATACTCAGAGAAAAACAAAAACAAAACAAGCACTAACGATAATTTTGTTCTCGGAAAGTATTTACTTTTCATTTTTACAAAGTAGACGAATGCTATATTTCTTTAAGAAATATTAAAGATTAAGCAAAGCTTATTTCATTTTTTGTCATTTTCTCAAACATTATATTAACAGAAAAATTGCTATTTCAAATTAGGAGTGCCTATGGTACTACGAAAAATGTTTCGAATTAGAAAAATATAATAAATAAATTTCATTTTTTTATGTCAATCGTTCCGATTCTTTTCTCGTTTGAATACATGCACCTCAAAATATAATACCTACGATCACAATTACGAATTTGTCTCATATTTGCAATTGTTTTCATAGCTTTTATTTTATCACGTCGTTTTAATACATCACCGCCACATTACGAAAAAATAATTTTATCCTAAAAGATGTCAATGCAGGATCTCATACGACCCGAATTATAAAAGTGTATCTTTAGACGAAAAGGATTCAGTGTACGAAGTTCATATTTTTAAATAGTTAAGTGAACATCTTTTCATTCTTAATATTTCATGTCAGATTACGAAGCATAGAACACTATTGAACTTGTCTTAGCGACCTCTAAATTTACATTACATGTGTATATACATCGAAGTAAGTGCTGTATTCCTTCTTGTGGTCACTTGATTTTTAGGTACTTGTCCTTTGATAAAAAGACATCTCATCGTTGTCAGGTTCATATATGTGCTAATTTTTACAGCATTAACGTTGTAAATTTATTCCGCGTAATTTTATGGCAGTATATAGCTACTCGCTTATGAAAGTGTTCTAGTTTTTGTTGAGAGCGTGTTGCCCGGCATCTAACACATGTGCGTGGAAGTGTTATCTAGTTGTCTTTTCTCTGAATTTCGAAGTATGATTGTATGTCACTGAATTTGACTTTAACGGATATTTTTGCGCAGTTATATGTTAATCACCTATATGTGGTCGGCTGGTGAGTATAAATATGAGAATGAGACTTTGAACGAGCAGATGCGGTTGTGTCTTGTCTCCCAAGGCAACTTAGACATGTTCTTTAGCTCTTCGGAGTTCGGAGTGTGTATTTTGCCACGTGCTACCAGCGATTGATGTTTGGAGTAAATTGACTGTGGATTCAAAATCTTCAGAGAAAGTGCTTGATCATCAGAAAAATTTTAAAACTTACATATTTCAATAAAATGATTTTAGGAGTACACGGGATTCCAGTTAGTAGAGACATTTAACTTAGATGTGAAACGCCATTGATTAAAGTGTTTTTCGCAATAGCGATTCTTTGACATAGAAGTAGTCTTGGATATGATTCTTTAACAGCCATTTTCCTCGAGTAACTTGAGTTTAAATTAATAAATGTGCATTTAGTTATTTTGCGTGTTAGTTGCATCTGAATTCGAGCACCGGAGTTAAGTTTCACCTGCTCTACTGCAAACATCATTCATTTTCAAATTAATTTGTTGTTCCATAATAAAATTATACATCATGCCTACTTATTCAGTAACGAGCAAGAAGGTTCCGCCAAAATTTAACACTTTGCTATGTAATAAAAATAAAAAGTTGAATATTAACATGAAAATAAATAAAAAAAAACACAAGTTTAATAAATGGTGTATACCCAATGTTGTTAAGTTAAAAACTAAACAAACATTAAAATAAATTTAAAACAATCAACGTTTCAGTAATCATCTATGACCATCTTCAGGAAGTTGTTACATTGCTTTTAAAGAACAAAGTCAAGTCGCTTTGAATTTGAAAAGTTCGTTGAAAATCGCTTCAGCTATTTATAAGAAACAGAATATGCATTGGCATCATCTATAGGACGAAAACAGAATATGTGTTTACCACGTGTTTTCTGTTGCTTGGTTTCATAAAACAATAGATATTTGTAAATATCTCTAGGTATTTTTTAAATTCTTTTTTTATAAATTTCCAACAAATTAAAAAAGTGTTTATGACTTCAGTTAGTGTATCTACCGTCTGGCGTGTCTGTCTGTAAGTGCTCTAACTCGCGTAAATATAGTCGGATCGCCATGAAATTTATATATATTATTGATATTCAAAATGGCATATTCGGTATAGAAAATGAAACTTCTGGCAGTTACAGTTCCTTTACGGGGACATTCAAAAACAATTCCGTTATATTACGGCCTATGAGGAAACGTTGTTTGCGGTGATTTTTAGTAATGGTTCACAATTTCAAGCTAGATGAAATTTATATATATATCTGGTGTACACTACAAGATGCCTACTATAAGACATAGTATGGATAACATCCATCATTCATTTACAGCGGCACTCAAAAGAATTCGATTACGTTACGGTCTACGGGAAAAAAGTCGTTTGCGATGTATTTTATTCATGTTATACTATTTCAAATATATTGGAATTTATATATATTAATGAGGTGTACAGCAAGTTATTTACTATAAAATATGATGCGCAAGCATTTATCATTGATATGCAGAAATGCACAAAATAATTCAGGTACAGTAGTCTCTATGAACAATAATTGTTGAAATGTGTTTTCTTGTGTGATACACGTTTTTAAATTAAACATTTAAAAATATTTCTTGGTATGTATAAATTCTACACATCACATAAAGGTCTGCACAAAACATCTGAAGTACAATTTTGTTTATTGATGGAAATTGATGAAGGGGAATTATCAACTGTGCTATGTATTTTCAAATTCAACTAAATTTTAGCATACTATGTATTGTATGATATAGCTTCAGTTCATATACAGGGCTGAGCAAAAATTTATTATTATTATTATTATTATTTCACTTTTGTTAGGAATTGATGAGATTGTGTTTTCAAATGCGTTGTTTGTTTCACTTATTATTTATTTAGACATCTTTCTTCAACCTTATTAAAATGTGAAGTTTTAGTACGGAATTCTGGATGTGGTGGAAAGTGTTTTCTAATCTATGCTCAACGCAAGATTTTACATTCTTGTTAATTTACTGAAACCAGTTCATCTATTTTTACTCTATGCCATAAAAAGCAGCTAAAATGATAACATGATATTTTTAAATGCATATAACTTTATTGCAGCACCTAAAACAGTAGGTGATATGCATTTCATGCAGCGTGTAAGAAAAGGGCTTAATTTAAAAAGGGGGGATGGGGAAGAGGCGGAATTCAAAAGTTCATGAGAAAGCTTTTATGCATACTCTTCAATAAGGAAACACATTAAATGTGATTACGAAATGGTGCGTTTTATGTCACAACAGTTGAAGGTATTAAATTGATTGAGACTAAAATACACTGCTCAAAATAATTAAAGGATATTTGAAGTTTTATATAAAATAAAGATATAAACGAATTTTTTTTTGCCGAAAATAGAAGAAGAGAATCACAAATGCAAATTTTTCTGGTTTTCAAACTGTGGAGTATGCAAATTTTGAATTCGACGTCAAAAACGTCGCTTCAGCGGCAGCGAATGAAATTTGACTTTCAACTGGATAAAAGAGAATGAAGACAAGGATGATCGGCATTCAGTGATTGCTTTGTTTCGATAAGTACGATGTATCAGCGAAGTCATTTGACAGATTCAGAAGCTTTGAGAATTGTTGGTAGGTTAGAAGGGGACCAAACTCAAGCCGAAGTAGCGCAAGCCATTGGAGTGTCACAAAGTGTCATTTCCAGGATCTGGAACCGTTTTTTGGAGAGTGAATGTGCAAGCCGAAGACCAGGGCAAGATCGTAGACGGGCAACAACGCCCAATGAAGATCGGTATTTAGCGTTAACATCTCGGAGACACCGAACCATGAACGCTACTCTTCTCCAACAACACATTCGCTCGGCTACAGGCACCACGATTTCAACTCAGACTGTCCGAAACCGGCTCCATGCTGTAGGTCTGTATGCTCGCCGACGATGGTATGTGTTAGATTAACATCAAGGCATCGTCGGGACCGCAGGGAGTGGGCAACCGAGCATGTCAACTGGAGGAGAAATGAATGGAGCAATATTCTGTTTTCTGACGAGTCCCGTTTTTCTGTGCATCCGGATAATAGGCGTATTTTCATCTGGAGGGACCGTGGCACTAGGAATAATGCTGCGTTCGTGCACGAAAGTGTCAGATTTGGCGGTGGAGGAATGTTGGTGTATGGTGGCATCTCCACTGACGGGCGCACTGACCTCTACATCATTCGAGATGGAGCTCTGACTGGTCACCGATATAGGGACGAGATCCTCAGACCTATTGTAGTCCCTTACGCTGCAGCAATCGGAGATAACTTCATTTTAATGGACGATAAATGCAGTCCACATCGTGCAAACCTGGTGGAGCATTTCCTTTTCGAGGAAGGAATCGTTCGAATGGAATGGCCAGCGTGTTCTCCAGACATGAATCCAATCGAGCACGTTTGGGACGCTCTAGGAAGACGAGTTTCTGGCCGCCAACAACCCTCCACGAACTCTCCAAGAACTGGAAAGAGCTCTTCTGGAAGAGTGGGGCAGAATACCCCAACTCGTCATTAATAGCCTCATTGAGTCCATGCCTCAAAGGTGTTCAACGTTGCTGGGCGCCCGTTGAAACCATACCCCCTACTGAAAATGATTTTCTTTGAAGAAAACACCTTTTCTTATTCTTTTTTTCTCATATGCACAAATTGTGTTTTTTTCCTTTAGTACACAAATGCGCAATAAAATGCATTTTTTCTGCCAAACATGTGTAATTTATTCTCATATAACCTACTATGTCTGTAGACCATGTATCAATCAGCTAAACAGTTTACCAGATACAAAATCCACCTAAAACTGCAATATCCTTTAATTGTTTTGAGCAGTGTATTTACCATAGCAGATGGTGATTATATGCCAAGAATTTCATTATATAACTGGCAGAGTTTGGAATTATTTGAATAAAAACTTTCTGTAATGTAATCCCATAATTTGCAGTCATTGTGATCGAGAAAATATACAGGCCCTTTAATCATTATATATTATAACATCCAATGTTCCATAGAATATGGTGCCATACTGTTATAGCAGTAATTACATTCAACATATACATAACGGAATTCATTGTTATGTGCTCTTTTCGAAAATATAAATGAAATAGATTTTTCCCTTTGCTGCTTTAATTTTATATTCATATCTTCTACCTGATGAGAAAAAAATTCATTATTTTCCTTTACAAGTCTTATAATTTTCAACACATTTACAGCATAACAACTCTTACTAACAAAATAAAATTTAAGTGGTAGTTATCTAAGATGTTCAGATTTGTTTATTTAATATTAGAAAAAAAAACTACAATTTTCACGTTTTGATAAATAAGATTTATGTCAAGTAAAATTTATACTAAAAGTACTAGAGAATTTACAACAAGTAAATCTAGTCATACGTGTAAAACAACAAATGAAATATTAGAAAAATTCTTATTTCATATATCAATTCATTTTCCTAATGAATAAAATCTAAATTATGGAGTATTATTATTTTTTTCGAAATAACAATTACAAAACTTTTCATCACAAGATCTTTAGAGGCAATAAGACACATAAGCTTCCAACATCATTATTTTTACGAAAGATTTATAAACAAAAAGTTTTAAATTCTTGTGTTCATCGCTCATGATCTTTTATTTGAAATCTTTTAAATTGGATTAAACTTTGAAAGTTTCTGTGACATAGACATAGAAAACCATTTCTTTATTAATAATGCATTTTTTTTGAAAATGAATTCCATGTTCGTCTTTAGACTTCAAGTTATTTTAGAGCAGAATTTTAAACAACTTATAAGATACAATATTTTACTTTTAAGGAAGCTATTATATTTATTCATAACTCGAAGAAAAAAGCACTTAAACAGCTGATCAGATGGCCTATCAATTACTATAAATGTATACAAATAAGGTTTGTTGGGGTATCTGGACCCACGAGGTAACTGGGCCATAGGCTATTTTATAAAACACTGTTGATGTTTTTTAAGTTTTAGCTTTTGTGAACAATGCACTTTAATCTCTACTTCCTAAAACAACGTGTGCCAACTGAATCATAACTCTCACTTTGCTGTGATAGGTTGTCAAATATTTACGTTTCTTTTTTTAAAAAACAACGTCAAATGATTGAACCTCCTCGGATTTTTATTAAAATACTGTAAGACGTTTATTAAACAATCTTTTCTTTTAAATATTAGGCATATAACTACATTAATATTACACTAGATTAATTTTAACACAATTATTCTAATTAGTAAATAGATCATATTAGATGTAAATTTCCAACTGGGCGAAAAATGACCGGACATTCGAACCAGGGATATCCTGGCTGAAGCCGGCAGTGCTCGACCACCTGAGTTATCCCGGACGAATCTGGCGGAACTATTTCACCCAGCTAACCTTAATGATTATAGCATTTGGTCTGAAACCTAGTTCAGTTCAACAGAATAAATCTCAGGTAATAGAACTCCAGAAATCGCTGGATACGTAATTACACTAGATTAATTTTAACACAATTATTCTAATTGGTAAATAAATCATACTAGATGTAAATTTCCAACTGGGCGAAAAATGTCCGAACCAGGATTCGAACCAGGGATCTCCTGGCTGCAGCCGCCAGTGCTCCACCATCTGAGCTATACCGGACGAATCTGGTGGAACTTTTTCACCCAGCTAACCTTAATGATTATAGCATCAGGTCTGAAACCTGGTTCAGCTCAACAGAATAAATCCATGGACCATACTGGATCCAGTTACCCCAATAGTTATAATTTTTTTTTATTATTATTTTAGTTTCTCTTACTACGGGAAATAAATTTCTCCATTGTTTTTTGCTCACAATAAAGAAAATTATAGAATACCTTATTAAAATTACGTAATAAAATTTTAAAAAAGCATATTGACTGCTACCAAACCAAATTTCTTGACCCCCTTGAGAGGCGGTGATGGCGTTATGGCATCACATAATTTTAATCTCTAATTGCCACATTGGCACCGGAATTTCATGATGAAAATTTCACCTTTATTATATACTCTAAAATGTACTTTTACTTGTTTACAAATAGATTCTCTTGTAAATACTGGTATCATTAAATTATTTCAACATTTTTCGAATGCAAGTACCTTGCCCCTGAAACCGAGATAGCCAAACCTTAAAATTGTACGATACACAGGGGTCGCATTCTATATGGAAAGTTTTATTGTTCCTAACACTATTTTGAAAACAATATTTCCATCGCACCACTTTATGTTAAATAAAATGATCATGAAGGTAACTCATTAAGGTTTCTGGTAGGAGCAATAAAATTTTCCCTATATAATGCGACCCCTGGATACAGATAAAGGTACATACTTACGTAGCCATTTGTTCATAGATTTACCTTGCTATTTTTTTTCTTAAAATACCCATGTGACTTTTATACTTATAAACTATACTAAAGTACATAAGTACTTACTTAATTTTTTTGTTTTTGGCATAAATAAATCTAATATTTTCACTTTCAGTGCTTTTTTCAGACACACTGACAGCAAAGGTTTCCCTTACACGCTCTTTAGTTGATATATAATTTACATGATCTGCCTGCTTTAATTTTTCTAAGTTGTTTATTCTTTTTCAAACATGGCCTGATATCCCATATGAAAAATAATAAATGCGTGTGGAACATAGAGCCTCCTGGTCCATTTACCTCATTTTTGTGGGGAAACTGGACCCATGAGGAAAAAAATATGAAATATGCATATTTTTATATTTTTAAATATTAAAATTTAATTTTGAGCATTTATCTCTGAAGGAGGGAACTGAACAAATTTACAGAAGTTCAGACTTTAATTCAAATGAACATTAGCTTTTTGAACTGAATTGTCAGAAGCTCCAGAGTCACATCGTAAAATTATGGCCCAGCTGCCCCAACTAACCTTAATTGTAAATATAGCAGGAATGGCCTCTGTTTTCTATTCATTATTATGTAACGTATAAACTCGTGTTTCTTTAGGGAAAGATAAATATATGCACCTTGGAACAAAAAGGACCAATGTCCAAAATTGAGAAATTTGGGTTAAATGCACTAATGAACTCAGGATGCGATATAAAGTAATTGTTAAAAGAGCCAAAGTCCTCCCAATATTAGATCATTGAATACAAAATATTTTCTCGAGGCCAACGTTACTTACTATTAATGTAGAAATGGCCAATGTTACTGCTAACTAAAAACTAAATCAATGTAATTTTAGATTGCAGTGAGAAAAACATTACTGAATTGAAAGGTACAACTTTGAAAAATAATAGTACAGATATCGTAGCAAGAATCTTAAAATTCTTCAAACTTAAACTGGGTTTCCTGCCGTTTGAGAAAAATGGACATCGGCCCTTTTTGTTCCAAGGTACAGTTATAAGGTCAGTCTGCCTAAATGTGATAATCCCTAAATGCGACAATGTTCTTTTACATAAAATTTTAACGCAAGAATCGTAAATAAATGTTATATATTTAAACAAACGAACTTCAGAAATAAAACCCGAAACATTTTTTGCATGTAAAACGATTTCTTTAAAATAAATTTCCAATCAAATACACATCGTTCATTTTACATCGCCCCCATGTTTCGGAAATGCGACAAAAATTCCCGAAAGTGGCTCACGGTTTTTATTTTTTAACTTTAAAGATCAAATAACCCTATAAACGTCACTAGCTACGTTGTCGGTTTCAGTTACCTGACAAGTTATACTAAAGAAAAGGCGACCAGTTTCCGGTTTAGAATTTTAAGCGGACTACGCATTTAGGAGAGCTTGTTTTCAGCCTGTGCCTAATACCGACATAGATATTGCTGCAAATGCGGCGAAACATTTAGAAGATTAACGAAGAAATTTATATGGGATTTTTCATATATTGTGTTAAAATGATATTTAAATCAAATTTTATGTTTAATTTAGCTGTGCTGAGTCAGCTTAAGCCTCCATTTTTTTTTCTTTAACCAGGTGTTTAAATATGTTTTTAAGACGATCAAAACAGAAAAATACGCTTCTTTAAAATTTTTAATAAAAAAAGATGTAAGAAACGCAGTATCTATTCCAGTAATATAATGTAGACATATGATTAAGGAATTTGCAATACTTTTACGTAATGAAAATTCTGGAAAATCTTTTGTAGATTGAAAACAATTTATGTTTATTTTAATGCGGTTAAGTAAGTTAATTTTACCAACATTATACAATTTGATAGCTTAAATGCCGTCTTCGATTAAAACGTGATGCAATTGAGTTAGTCCCTGGTTTAGGAGTCAGAATTTTTGTTAGCACTTTTACAAAATCTGATATTTTAATTCTGTTTTCAATTTTCATTCGTTATAATCGATATTTTCTATTTTTAAATTAGTAAAAGATAAAAAAATAAATAAAGCCATGTTTATCTAAACGAATATTTGTTTCCATATACGTATTTTTAAGTACAGAAAATGTTAATTTTTTTGTGAAAGTGCAAGAAAAATGAAGAGGTTGGGAGGTGTGCAACAGAATATCTGGCACAGAGCATCTCTTTGGCTTAATCAGAATTATTAGAAATATTGTACGATTTTATCTATTTCTAAGGCTGATATATTTATCATGTGACATTTTTAAATAAAGTTATATGTAATAAATAGTCTAGTTAACAATATTATAAATATCTTTTAAATACTCTTTTAACCCGTAAGCTCCACACTGTGAATTCGCACCTACCGAAATGTCGGCGTCTTTAATTAATTCGCATTTTTCATTCACAAAATAAGAATTTTGATAAAATCAAATATTTCATTTGGATTCCTTATTAAAACCCTCCGACTGTCTTGAAAAAGGGCAACATTGTAATGTTGTTTTCTCTGCATTTTTTTTAAATGCTAAAAAAAATGTTTCTTTGAACATTTTATAAAAAAAAAACTTAATAACGAATATGAATGCAATCCTTAAAAGTATTAATCATTGTTCAATGTATTAAAAATACATTAAATAAATAGAATTATATTGCTTTAAATATTGCTTGTATTGCAGTGAAACCTGGAGTTTAGTGAACGTATTAACGCGGGCTTGTCAGTGAGGGGGTTAAATTTCGTATATGGATCATGTAATCATATTTCATAATCACCAGATTGTCAGCAAAATTATGTGGTTACGGAAACCCAAATCGCACTGGTGTATAAATTATGGGTTAATATTGACGAGCGAATTTCGCGAATTTTAAACGATGTTTTTTGCGACAATCATTTAATTATAGTTATGGCCATACCTCCTTGGCAAAGAGGGATGAGAGTTTTTTATATTAGGAACGCATTTATTTATTTGAGGGTTATTTATATCAGGCATTATACGCAGCATTCAAATAACTTTTGCATATTAGCAGTGTAAAATTGACAAACAGCACGATACTGCACCGTGATAAACATTTGAAGAATAATATTGAAAAGTTTAATTATAATAGTCCTGTACTTAAATTTTAGTACAGAAACAGTACCCTGTGAGTTAATAGAGACTATCATTCATCTTTTAATCAAATGGTCTCGGAGATCGCTCACAGCAGTTAAGGGTTAATTAATTCAAAAAATGATTACAGTTCGCCGTTAACTGCTGTTAGAGCGGCTTTTTTTTAAATTTTCACAGTTTAACTTGTAATTTAAAGTTTAACTATCGATACAGCGAAATTTTGCTTCATTTGGAGCCTAGTACTATTGTTTGAAATGTTTGAAAACTCAAAATTTTATTAGAAATAGTACTGTACAAACAGTTTTGTGCAAAAACAGTATTTTATGAGTTAATCGTGCATTTTATTCATCTTTCAATCGAATGGTTTCGCAGACCGCTCATAGTTATAATGTGGCAATTTTCTGTCACAGCAGTTAATTGTTACATGAACTTTTTCAGATGAATTGTCATGTATAAAATGCATTATCACATTTAGGACTATGAACGTCTCATTTAGGTTTTAGCTGCCATAAATGCGACAAAAATTACCTAAATGCGACAATCCTATATTGTGGGTTTATACTACAGATAATTATTAAATTTCTACAAAACAAGTTAGTTTCCAACTAAAGGTACAGTATTCAGTAATTTGTTGCTTAATAAAATATACATTTATATAATAAAATCTTAAATATACACTAAATGCCACAAAACTACGGGGAATCGTGTCTCATTTAGGCAGACTGACCTTACAGCCTTTTAAGACCGATGAAGTAAATTTTCAAAACAGAAGATTACAGAATTTTTACAGAATTTTTAATCTTTTATCACCGGTTCTTTAAAGCCGAAATTTTTGACTATCGTAATCGGGAAAAATATGTAATTAAATCAGACAAAGTTTTCGCTAACAAATAACTGGTTGGAATAACAAAATAGTATTAATTAGACGGGAAAATGCATACCCGGGTATTTCTCGGGTTGCGCAGCGAGAGGGTTAATAAAGCAAGGTAAATAACTTATAATATCATTCATTCTGTCTGAACTACCATTTTTATATTTTTATTTCTAGGTTTCACAGCTCTATAGATATGAATAAATTGCCAGAAAGTCACAAAGCTCAATCCTAAAACGCTCTATCATCATGCGAGGATGTGTTTTTCTAATCATCACATGGCTCTATTCATGTAACACAATGTTTTTTATATACTGAAGGACTATTACGTCTTGAGACTAAAATCACACAATAAATTAAACATCTTTACTTAAAGACATATACTACATAAAAACACTTTTAAAACATTAAATAGAAATTTTAAAACTCTAAAAACTAACAAGTTTCGACTACCCTAGTATAGTAGGGAGAATGTTTATTATATCGGTATGACGAAAAGGAAATTTGATACAAGAGTAAAGAACATAAAGTTGAAATAAAATATAATAGACACACCACAGCCCTTGCGAAATTCTGTTCCAGAAGTCAGATTATAGCTATTGATTATGAAAACGCAAAGATCATTTGGCCATGCACCTATCCGCATAAAAGTTTAATTAGGGAATCCATGGAAATTGAATTGACGAATGATGAGGTATGTAACGAAGGTGTTTCTTATGATATTCATAAGCTGTGGTTGGACTATCTGAGGCGGAATGTAACTCAAAGTTGAAGAAGTTTGACATCATTAACGACATTTATAATCTAGTTTTTTCCAAGTTTTTCTTTTCTATGGTTGGATGGTTGAGTGCAGTTATAAAGATATTTTGGAATAATGCTATTTCGAGACGTGCTCAACAAAGTATGTTTATTTTCTGACTTTTACGGACTTATTAGTTTCTTTCTCAAATTTACTGGAATATGACCTTGATGAAGACCACAAGGTAGTCGAAACTTGTTGGTTTTTAGACTTTTAAAATTTGTATTTAATGTTTTAAAAGTGTTTTTATGTAGGATATGTCTTTATGTAAAGATTTTTAATTTATTGTGTGATAATGTTTTTTTTTTCATATACAAGTGAAATAGGAAGTAATAATGCATTGCTCAATTCCAAAACATCTGAAGAAAGGTACACCAGTAATGAAGGAATAAGAACATAAACTCCTATCCTTAAATGGTTTACGGAAAGGCTTACACTTTTAGGACTTGATTCAAAATAAAAATTTGTATTTCTTGTAATATCTGTCGAAATTTTTTTAATTAATAATTATATTTTCACCCTAGAATAACATTATGAAGACAGGTAGATTTGAGGTGTCTAACTGTCTTCGAAATTCTATGACGCACTATTGAAATATTAAGTTAAAAATGATATACCATATCAATTTCTTTAAATCAATAGATTCACTATACAATAAAGTTTTAAAAAAATGTATATACAGACAGTATTCAAATTACGTAAAGGTGTTTTTTTATAATACGATACATAAAAAACCTGTACTTTCGAGCATATCATGCTCATCATCGGGGTTAAAAACAATAAAAGGTCTGAGCCTCTGACTTTTTATTGTTTTTAACCCTGATGGTGAGCATGATGTGCTCGAAAGTGCTAGGTTTTTAAAAATGTATCGTATTATAAATAAAAAGCACATTTATGTAATTTGAATATTTGTTAACTACTACTAACTCCAATTAAAATAATAAAACTTTGTAAAAAATCACCATAATTTTATGGTGATTTTTTACAAAGTTTTATTATTTTAATTGCTTCATATCGCCAGTTTTTGGTGCTGTTTCGCTACCACTAAATCCTACTATTGAAAGATTTAAAGTTTGAAATAATTTTAATTTGTAGACTAGGGTGTCCCAGGATACAAGGTAAATTTTTTTTTTTTTGCAAAATCAAATACGCATACGCTCAATTTTTTTTCTATTTCAACTCAGAAACATAAATAAAAAATATTATTGCAATCAGATAACGGTAACCCGTGCCGACTTTAGGTCAAATTTGAACATGAAATCTTGTATTGGGAATACTATAGAAATATTGAAAAATGTATGTTTCTTTGTTACATAAAACACTATTTTATTTAAAGAAGATATTTATTAACATATTGCAGTAAAAGAAACATTACTGAACTTATTTTCATTTCAATGTTTGTTTTTTTTTTTTTCTTTTTTTTTTTTTTTTTTTTTTTTTTTAAATCGGGATAGACCTTTGTGCGTCCTTGTACGCAACATAACAAAAATTGTTTTTGTTCCTCCGTCACCGTTATTAAATAATGAAAGTCCTGCACCAATTGTACCGCTGTTTCAGCTGTATTGTTCATTGCCCTGAACATTGAGATCTCAGAGTAAAGATAAGAGATATATGAGAAGTCTATGATTGAGATCGTCTTTTTCGCGTCGGGAAACGAAGCATTATTCACCCATGAAGAGGGACTCTTCAAAAGTATCATAAATTTTGAGTCTAGAAAACAATGAATGGCTTTTAACAGATATGAGATCATCGATGCTTTTTTCTGTAAAAATAAAAATAAAATAACAGGTAACAATCGCGTGATATAAATGTATAACTAAATAAACAATTTCAAAATCAATATATGAAACTCGACATACATTCTCGATGAATCCTCGATGAATCTTCGATGAATCTTCGATGAAATGTATGTTTTTTCACGAGTCGAGAAATTTTCTCTATGTAAATTTGTCATCATTTTTAATTTTGTTTCTTTGTCAACATCATCATCATCAAAAAGTGCTAGTACTGCTATTTCATCAGTCAAATACCATAAATGCTGAAGAAATTTCTGTAAAGCAGCTTTCGAGATAGCATTTACATTTTTGCCGACTTTCAAAGATTTCAAAAAGAACAAATCTTTTTAGTGTTCTTTAACTGCCAAAATGTATTGAAGACATGTTTAACATAAATTGTCACTATAAACAAGCATACGTTTAGCAGTGATATTTTATCCTTGGTGTTTCATTTCAGATGAGAACTAAATAACGAGAGTTTTAGGTAGTAAACCGCTCGGGCCA
The DNA here is from genome assembly GCA_963932465.1 of Maratus speciosus. NCBI lineage: Eukaryota > Metazoa > Arthropoda > Arachnida > Araneae > Salticidae > Maratus > Maratus speciosus. Next base: position 323,992,657 of record OZ010791.1, on the reverse strand, counting down.
TCCATCTAGCTTGGGACATAGTACCCCCAGAGGTCTGATTTAATTTTTTTTCTGCACCTACACCTAAAAATATTGCAGAAATTTTGATCAACTCTCAATAGTCCTCTCTGATGATAACATTTTTAAGTTCAGAGCAGTAAAATTCAAGCAAATTGCCAAGTTCAGACACGTTTTAGAACAATTCCACTGTTTCTCTATAGCACTGTGTTTTAGTGGGATAGATGTTCTTCCAATTCTCTTTGTGCTGTTTAAAGAGTGTAATATCGGGACTTGTTGTCACTTGTTTAATGTTCACTTCGATTATAGCCTTTAATACCAGTTCCTATACATCATGGCTGCAAGCAAAGAAAAGCATTTCCCTATCAATTTTTTTTTCGAGGAGCGCGCAGGCACCATTAAAACGACCTGCATCCGACCTGCTAACATCGCAAATTTCAAAGCTAAAAATTAAAAATTATAAAAAAAATCGGACGTGATGGTGAAAAATTAACGCTATCTTCGGCTTCAGCTCTACAAAATATGTAAGAAAAAAAATGTACAAAGCTAAGCAATATGACACAAACCAAATTTTGCAGACTTGTGTTATTATCGATTTAAAAATGTGCATTAACAAATCCTTTATTAATCTATAGTTCATATGTTTGGCATTTATAAGAAACAACTATTTATACCGCTGATGCCTGAATTAATTACATCAACCTTTCCATTTTGCTTTTAACCCTTGAAACAAAAAATATCTTCCATATAGGCTACGCTAGGGCCCTATAATATACCGATTTTTCATATATTGGAAATACCTTCAATCTCAAATTAGTATAGATTTAATTTTGGCTTTGCATTTGAAATATTTGCAATGAAAAACATAAGTGTTCATTTTACGTTTGAAATATTTTTCAATAAACGGGAATATTCCAAAAATCTGACTTTAAAACTAAAATATTGGCAATAAAATGAAAAAAAAAAAACTATTTCATGCCGGTATTGGTAAAATATTATGAACTTATGAATCGGTCATATTTGCAAAAAGGAACAAGTCGATTCATATGAATCTGTTATATTTACCAATCAGTATAATTCAGCTAATAATAATAATAATAATAAAGTATTGTGTACTTAATTCTGAAAACAATATTATACAAAATAAATTCACCTTTTTTTTTCTTTTTTTTTTCTTTCTTTTTCTTTTGTCCAAAATAATTAAATATAAAGACGCATTTAGTCGCAAAAGAAAATATCTGAGATTTCAGTACCATTATTAATTAATAATGCGAATTACACGGTATTTCTTGCAAATATCCACATAAACTCATTGCTTTTCCAACAGTGAATAAGCTAATGAGGATATGGAATTCTTCTTTAATATCGGCAATCATCGCCCTGTTCTACCCATTAATATTTTTCAGCTAATGATGCACTTAACGTAATCAATGAATTAGAATATGATTGAATATGCGTTTCAAGCTTAAGTAGGTAAAGAATTGCGTTTAATGAGGGAAAAGAAAATTTTATCAATGTAGTTCTGCGGAAATATACCGTTTAACTTTTTATTTGTATTAGAATATCATTTATACACATTAAAGCATGTATATTTTACATTAATACGAAATAGATTTCAAGAGAGAATTTGAACATAATAAATTCACCGTTTTTTTTTTTTTTTTTTTTGTCCAAAATAGTTAAATATAAAGACGCATTTTCAAATATAAAAGAAAATATCTGAGATTTCAGTACCATTATTAATTAATAATGCGAATTACACGGTATTTCTTGCAAATATCCACATAAACTCATTGCTTTTCCAATAGTGAATAAGCTAATGAGGATATGGAATTCTTCTTTAATATCGGCAATCATCGCCCTGTTCTACCCATTAATATTTTTCTGCTAATGATGCACTTAACGTAATAAATAAATTAGAATATGATTGAATATGCGTTTCAAGCTTAAGTAGGTAAAGAATTGCGTTTAATGAGGGAAAAGAAAATTTTATTAATGCAGTTCTGCGGAAATATACCGTTTAACATTTTATTTGTATTAGAATATAATTTATACACATTAAAGCATGTATATTTTACATTAATACGAAATACATTTCAAGAGAGAATTTGAACATAATAAATTCACTGTTTTTTTTTTTTTGTTGTCCAAAATAGTTAAATATAAAGACGCATTTTCAAATATAAAAGAAAATATCTGAGATTTCAGTACCATTATTAATTAATAATGCGAATTACACGGTATTTCTTTCAAATATCCACATAAACTCATTGCTTTTCCAATAGTGAATAAGCTAATGAGGATATGGAATTCTTCTTTAATATCGGCAATCATCGCCCTGTTCTACCCATTAATATTTTTCTGCTAATGATGCACTTAACGTAATCAATAAATTAGAATATAATTGAATATGCGTTTCAAGCTTAAGTAGGTAAAGAATTGCGTTTAATGAGGGAAAAGAAAATTTTATTAATGTAGTTCTGCGGAAATATACCATTTAACATTTTATTTGTATTAGAATATCATTTATACACATTAAAGCATGTATATTTTACATTAATACGAAATACATTTCAAGAGAGAATTTCAACATAATAAATTCACCGTTTTTTTTTTTTTTTTGTCCAAAATAGTTAAATATAAAGACGCGTTTTCAAATATAAAAGAAAATATCTGAGATTTCAGTTACCTTTATTAATTAATAATGTAATTACACGGTATTCCTTGCAAATATCCACATAACCTCATTGCTTTTCCAATAGTGTAATAAGCTAATGAGGATATAGAATTCTTCTTTAATATCGGCAATCATCGCCCTGTTCTACCCATTAATATTTTTGAGCTAATGATGCACTTAACGTAATCAATAAATTAGAATACGATTGAATATGCGTTTCAAGCTTAAGTAGGTAAAGAATTGCGCTTAATGATAGGAAAGAAAATTTTATTAATGTAGTTCTGCGGAAATATACCATTTAATTTTTATTTGTATTAGAATATCATTTATACACATTAAGGCATGCATATTTTACATTAATACGAAATACATTTCAAGAGAGAATTTCAACATATACTTTTTTTTTCATTTGATGCTCTTGAAGAAAATGAAAAAAAAAAAAAAACAATCATATGAACAAACCTGCACCTTGAATACAATATAATATAAGCAATGTATCCATATGTATACACTGTAAAAAAAAATTCTGTATCTCTACAGATGTAAAATTACATGCTTACTAAACTGTCATCTGTAACTGTACAAAAAAGCTGCAAATCTACAAAACTAGTTTTTGTAAAGCTACAGAAATCTGTAACTTTACAAATGAATCTATTAAAATTTCAGTAATCTTACTAAAATTTTATCTGTAAACCTGACTGTAGTTACATGAAAAGTTCTAGGCATCCCAGTTTCCTAAAAAAATCTCAGTAACCTTACAGATTTTTTGATTTTCGGCGCAAAAGTGTGTCTGTTACATGAATATTTGTTGTTGCCGTTACATAAAAAGTTCTAGGAATCCCAGTTTCCTAGAAAAACTTTAGTAACTTTACAGATTTTTTTTTACAGTGTAGGAGCGTTTTAATGTGAAAATTCTGTTTTTTTTAAAAGGGTGATAAAGTGATACAAAACAATTACGATAACATTCAATACATGTTCTGTGTAAATATGTATAAGTAGGAATAATTATAATTTAATTAAAGAAAAACATAATCTGCTATTTCCCACATTTTCTAGAAAAACAGAAATTTCTAGTCTTGAATAAAGGGATATTTTCATCTTAAAAACAAAGAATACCAAAACGGTAGCTTTAGGAAAAAAACGGAGAAACTTTGCTATTAATACCCTTTCCATTTTTCTTTCTTTTTCTTCAGTGTCATATATATGTGTCATTTTCAACAGATTATTTAAACTTTTAAAAACTATACACATTTTTCGTGATATGTGTTCTGCATAATTCTTTTTATGTGCTTATAATAATATACTTGTAAAAATAAATAGTTGCAGTTAATTAAAGTCAGAAGTTAGAACAGCGAAAACACCTTATAGAAATACAGGCATCCCTCGACTTGCGTAAGTAATGCGTTCCGTAAACTTTTGTGTAAGTTGAATTTTACGTAAGTCGAATTTGTAAATTCCTTAGGTAAAATTTCGTCAGAAACTGCAATGTTTATTGTATATATAATATATACATTATCTACACAGTTTTATTTTATAAATAAAGTAGCATGCAGCAGTATTTACTTGGATATAAATTATAAAAGTATGAAAAAATATAAAAACAAACTGAAAGAACACTTTTCAAATAAAAAGTAACTTGTGGAATATGGGATTTATAAATTTAACATTGATGAATTAATTTATATCAATTTTGAATCTACATCAAACGAACAGCTCTAAGCTGGGAGAAAAAATACACTTGTTTCTCTTTACCGAAAGTTTAAAATTAGGTTGTAAAATTAGGTAAAATTAGTATGCACATGCGCATCAAACGCGTTAGTATGTTCATAAATGTAACATTCGAAATTTCTTACGTAAGTGCGAATTTACGTAAGTCAAGTATTCAAAGTTCAAGTAGTCAAATATAGCAAACGTAAGTCGGGGGATGACTGTACTTACAATTGACATACGATGTATTTTATTATTTTTTTTAGAAATAAAAGTTTTATTTGTTATGCTAATGAAAAAGACTAAGAATCAATTTATTTTTAACTAAGTAATAAGATAGTTGTAACAAATAATTTTCTGATTAAATTTTAAGTATGGCATGTAATATCAATAAAATATGGAATTTGACTAATTTGTTTAATTCATTTCTTGGCAATTGTAATTTCCTGATTGAAAAACATATTTTGTAAAATAACCAAATACATATATTTTCCTTTAATTTCAATAAAAGAAATAAAATATTAAAAACAAATGCAATTTTTCTTTTTTTCTCATCAACGTTTGGTCTAAAATGCGTTACATTTCGAACACTGTATATAGGTTTAATAAAGTTTTTTGTATGTACAGTCGTGGAAAAAAAAAAGTAAACACCCCCTAACTCCTACTAACTCCTCAACATATCATCGTAGAAGAAAGTTACTAGTACCGAACGATTGTAAATGAAGTCTACTTTTAAATGATGTATATAAAATTTTCTTAGGGGGTCATCTACATATTAAAACGAATCCAAACTTCATTTTTTTTCAATAGCAATACCCAATTTTAACGAGATATTTCAAATCTTCGGTTCAAACTATGCCTAGACACCAAATTTCAAGTCATTTGAATGATAAGTTTTTGAATTATAAACATTCAAAACTTAGTGCTTCTAATGTTAAATTACATTTTCATATTTTTATTTATATCTCCCAAAATTATGCTCCTAATGTGCTATTTTTTTTTTTTTTGTAGTAATAATACTAATATACCCAAACATAAATAAGCTGAATTTGCAATTTTTATAATTTTATGATATGAATTATGAATTATGAAATTAATATTCGAAAAAATTATGAATTGCAACCTACAATTTTTTTGATGGATTTAGATTTATTAAGTCCTGCTTTATGGAAATTCAAAAATTTCACATTTTTCTTCCAAGTAGTTTTCAAAGTATGCTTAAAAAACGGCAAAATGATGGTTTAAGGGGCCTTCTATGATGGAAGTGTGTAGACATTTTGAAATTTATTCTGCTGTACTGTAATCTAACACGCTTCATTGACTCCTTGAGTGGCGCATAAGGTGCCTTGATCAAGGAAGGGGCTCTCTCGGTTAACAATCCAGTACGGAACTTCAATTTGGATACAGCCCTTAAAATACGCTCGTTTTAAAATAATTAATTTCTCGGAAACTTATGGTACGAATTGCATAAAAATTCGTTTTTAGGCTAATGGAAGGGTGTAGAGTTCATTTATGCTGTCAGAATTGGGTACTGCTATTGAAAAAAACAAAATTATGGTTCGTTTTAATATGTAGCTTGCCCCCTAAGCAAATTTTATATACATCATTTAAAAGTAGACTTTATTTCCAATCGTTCGTAGCAGTAACTTTCTTCTACGATAACTTGTTGAGGTATTAGTAGGGGGTGTTTACTTTTTTTTTCCACGACTGTACACTCATGTCCAAAATTAAAGACACAAACATAAAATCTGTGAAAACTGATGAAATATTCACTGTGTTGCCACGAAATTTGGCATAGAGGTATATTGCAATAGGGTAAAGAATATAGCGACATTACAATATGGGAAAGACTTTACTTGTGAATTAAGATACATGGTATATTAAAATGTGTTAAACCTTTAATCAGAGATAAGGCATTTATCTCGGGAAAAGTCTGTCTAATATGAAGTGTGACCGCCGTGCACTGCTATACAAGCCTCACAACGAGCTCTCATACTGTTTATGAAGGTGTCAATAAATGTTTGTAGCAACAAACCCCATTCTTCCGAAAGCGCGGCTTTTAACTCCTGGCGGGTACTGGGAAGGGAGTTATGCTGTGCAATGGCTCTTCCTAGACCATCCCAAACACGTTCAATAGGGTTGTGGTCCGGAGACCTCAAGGGCCGATTCATATGGTGAATATAATCTTCTGCAAGATAATCATTACCAATGTGTGCTCTGTGTAGCTTCGCGTTATCACCCATAAGCATGAAGTCCAGGCCTACAGTTAGCCGAGCAGCATCACATAGGCTTCAAGGGTCTCATCCCTATAGCGATGTGCGTTGAAAGTACCCGCACCGAATATGTGCAGTGATGTACAACTCCCCAACATTATGCCGTTCTAGACAAGGATACCTGTGCCACCAAATCTGTCGATTTCTTTTACATAGGAGGGATGATAGAGAGCTCCAAGTTCTCTCCAGATGAAGATTCAACGAGAATCACTCTGCGTGGTGAATCTCGACTCATCACTGAAAAGAACACGCCTTCATTCTTGTTGGGTCCAAGAAAGATGTCTTCAGCTCCACAACAACCGGGCTCTCCTGTTGGATGCAGTGAAAGGGACATACACGACTGGACTCCGGGCTTTAGGGATGAGGTTCTTGAAGCCTATGTGAGGTTGTTCGGGTTGCATAGGCCCGGAATTCATGTTTATGGATGTTCATGGATCATGTTAATGCCAAGCTATACAGAGCACACATTGTTGATGATTCTCTTGAAGCAGAAGGTATTAGCCGTATGAATTGGCCCTCGAGGTCTCCGGACCTTAATCCTATTAAACATGTTTAGGATGGTCTAAAAAGGGCCATTTCACAGTTTAACCCACCACCCAGAACCCGCCGGGAGTTAAAAGCCGCGCTTTTGAAAGAATGGGCTTTGTTGCTAGCAATAGTTATTGACACCCTCATAATCTGTATGAGAGCTCATTGTGAGGCTTATATAGCAGTGCACTGTGGTGACAATCCATATTAGACAGACTTTTCTCAAGATAAATGCTTTGTATCTGATTCATGATTTAACACTTTTTGATATACCCTGTGCCTTAATTCACAATTAAAAACTTTTCTATATTGTTATGTTACTATATTCTTTTTCCCATTGTAATATACCTCTGTACCAAATTTCATGGCAACACAGTTAATAGTTCATCAGTTTTCACAGATTTTATGTTTGTGACCTTAATTTTGGACTTTATATTGTATATTTTTCATTGTAAATGCAGTCAGTTATCAGTAATAAGATAATTTAAATGTTCTATATAATTTGCGATTTGTTTATACATAGTTAATTTAAAATGCCTTAAAATCATTAAAATAATGAAGAATTCATTATGAGGCAGAAAAAGAATTACAATAGTTACGTTATGCTTTATAATTTAAGCAATTTGTTTTTGCATAAATAGGAAATAAATGTAATTAAGTTAATTGAAAGATTCTTGCAGGTTAGCGAATAATAGATAAGTTTGTTGCTTCTTATTTTGTTCCAATTTTATGTTATATAATCAAGACTGGAGAAAATTGTTACTAGAATACCAAGAATAATATGAATTGTTTGCAGCAAATGCATTAGGGAGGTAAATGTGTTATGTATAAAACTGTAAAATCCGATATTTAGACACCGGTTGTCCTAAAATGGACTGACTAATTTTAAAATTCAATAACTTGTAAACGGTGAATAGTTGATAAAGAAATTCGTTCAGGACAGTAACGCAAGTCAGGAGTTTTGTTCTGTGATTCCCGGTTTTAGTTTTAAATATGAGCGATTGATGGCGTTTCAAGCAGTAGGCTCTCAATCCAGGAAGAAACAGAAATCACCCAGCATCGGAATGAATAAAGAAGGTCAAACGTATGGAGTGGGTCTCATTTGCCGGTATTATCTTATTTTTAGGGCACGATTTTTAACTCAGTCGGTATCATTCAGATACCATTGGTGTTGTATTCGGATTAAAAAATACTCCTTCCTTGGCACCATGGCTGAGTGATTTCTGCATTGGCCTCGATTGTACGCCTATGACTCGCTGCACTACCTATTTCTGGTAGTTAGAACTAAAACTATGTATCACAGTAAAACGTTTCCTGAAGCCACACATTACTCTCCTGGAAGAGTTACTTCAACAGTTGTTACCGTTTCCAAGTTACTGAACTTTAAAATCTGTCAACCAATTTTTGGACACCCGGTATATATATATATATAAAACGTTGAATTAATTGTGAAACGTTCATTCATAGGTAAATTTGAACTATTAGTTATATTTAAAACACAGTTTTCGAACCGTCTTGGTAAATTTGAACTATTAGTTACATTTAAAACACAGTTTTCGAACCGTCTTTTGAATAAAATCTATACTTTGGGATCAAATAAATATCCATCTGATAAAAATTAAGAATAACTTCTTGATTCGCAAGAAAAGTCGGCAGATATTTGTAAAATATTAGAAATTGTAGCATTAGAACAGTTACTGTATTAAATTTCCTGTACATCGGGTGCATCGTTTAGTATAAAAACAATTCAGAAGACCAATATGAAGTTTACAATCACTGGAAAAGTATGCTGTGAAGCATCGGTTTACAACCACATATACCCATGTGAAGCTGCATGACTGTTATCCGTACTTACTAGGATAACTTTCTGTAACGAACTGTACTATTATTGTTGTTAGTGTGTATACCAAATACCTGCAGTTAAATGTGTGTTGCAAAGAATCTTATCTCTGGGTGGCTGGTATGTGGGAGAGAGATACTGTACAGGAGAATTCCTCTTGTTTTTTGTACAATCGAAATTGTTGTCGCGCCCTTGTCGCGACGCCCTTTTTCTGCAAAGAGTTGACTGGAGGTGGTCTTTCTTCTGGGTTACCACCGGGAACACATAACAACACTGTATAAAATTGTTAAAAACACGAAATTGCTGATAAAAAATTCAGACAATTTCTGTATTTACTAGAACTATCTATGGGGATAGAAAGAAACAGCACACTTTTTGCGTACATACAGGAAATTTTCTAGTAACATATTTTTCCTCTTTTTAAAAAAATCTGCTGCACAATGTATATGTTACATGTATAGTGTGACTTTTCATTTACTTTGTAATGTTTACTTATCCCATCTTTGTATTAATATCTTACTTAAATACGCACATAGCAAACGTTTAGAGATGTCGATCCTTTTCAGTATCACCCTATTATGAAGCTATAATGAATCTGTAAGATTAATATTAAATATGTATCAATCTATCTATATATTATAACATTTACTTAACTGGAACCGTAGTCATTTTTTTTAAATGCAGTTATTTTGAAGGAATGAACTTTCTTGCCTAATGTATTAATAAGCTTTTTTCCCTAAAATATTAATAACAATTTATTTGAGCAACCAAAAATATTTTCATTGCAAAGTATTTTACTTTCATTTTCTATTTCAATTCTGATAGTTTCATACGTTTATTGCATGTGTCAGCTTTAATTTAATTAGAATTAAAAATTATTGTTCTATGAATTACATTAAAACTCAAGTATTACACATACTAATTCAATTTTATTCACATACGAAAGAACAGTACATATTTTCTATTGTTAAAGTGTCCACTGTAAAATCTTCTATATAAGTTGTACTATGATATGTGCTACAATACGCAGTAGTTCAGATTTAAGTAGAATGGATGAATTATTCTAGAAATTCTAAAAGCGAATTACATGAGCTATATAGAACATTCAACAAAAATTTTCACGAACGTTTGATACCAATACTCATATCAAAAAATTACTTTGTAAATTTTAATATGGATCATTATTCAACATTTATTAGAATACTAGTAAGCGAAATATTATTAAAAGTAATGCTAGTTTCTTTATAAAAAGTATTACAAAGCTCAAGCAACATTTTAACATTTTTTTAAATGCATACATAACTTTAAAAGTCATATCTATCAGCAATATATTATTTTTTTTACGTAATATGCTACATTATAATATATATATCATAACTTATTTACTGTTTGAATAAAAAATTAAATTAACTATTTTCGTTCTATGAAATATATTTTACTTTTGCGATGTATATTTTATCATAAATAATGTTTGTCCGTTTGTTTGCAACTAAAGCTGTAATCCACTCTGATGCTTTAATAGTTCTAAATAAAAACGTTAAATGATAAAAAACAAAATATATTTTTTTATCAGTAAAAAATGCATATTAAACCTAGTTTTTATATGAATATTCCAAGGAAGCTTAAAACAAAACAAAACAAACTCTGAGTGCGCAAGAAATTTAATTTTTATGCATACAGTGGTGGCTAAAATTGTGGACACTGCTAGGTAGCTTTCATTACAAAAAACAAAAAGCTACCTATTGCAGACGTCCGAAGGAAAAAGTTTCCGGAATTTTGCTATATTATCGTCCATTATGCCCCTAGATCTTAAATCCAACCTTCATTGAAATGTTGACATATATATATATATATATATATATATATATATATATATGAGGCATTCTCACAATCTTTTGACTTTTGAAAAAAAAATCTGCCGAAATTAAACTTGCTAAAATAACATTTTAAACTGATAGACGAATGCTATAGTGATTCAAAATAAAGAAAAAATGGTCAGCAGCGAAAAAAAAATGTATTTAACTGAGGTTTAAGTTAAACTTGCGAGTTTAATTTTCCTTACCATTTTACCACTATATGTTTTTATTTTCTTCTAATTTTTTACTTATAATGAATTTGCATAGTACCCACAGGGCATTCAAATAAGAAATAATGACAATGCAGTATTTTTAGTGCAAAATTTTGGTATAATATTGTCTTAAAGGGGTGTTAAAGAAGGGACGGTAATGTAAAAAAGGGGGATGGTATAGGAAAAAAGGTACAAAATGGGGAAAAAAGGAACAAAATGGGGAAAAAGGGACGAAAAGGATGGAACAGCAAGGAAACTTACCAATTTTAGGCAGATCATGTTAAGACTAAGTGGTAGCGAAAATGTTCATTGATTTTTAGAAACAGTTATTTACATTGGATTAAATTAAAAAAATAATTCATTTACCTCGAAAATTGCAGGATTAAACCTTGCGGACGGTAAGACTACCAATAAAGCCACGGTGCTTGAAATTGATATTTAAATGCTTATTTATATTCTGCAGTAAATTTCCCGTCAAAGAATTTTAGATATTCTTTCTCTAGCATACTTCTGCATGAGCAAAAACTTGAAAAAAATTCCGTAGCTGCATCTGAAGTGATTTTCTGTATCATTTTAGAAGAGGGATGGTAAAAAATCTAAAACCCAGAGACAAAGTTAAAAAAATAATATCAACCCTAAAAATGTGTGCAGGTTAATTTTTAGCTAGATATTTATATAAAACAATAGTTCCAGTTTCAGAAAAAAATTACATCGAATTATTTTTATTGAAACAATTTTATCCAGGCAGCTCCAAACTTAAAAATATGCATCAGGGACACGGGACGGTAGATGAGTTTTCCATGTGTTTGGAACCCCAACATCGTCCAAAACTTATTTATCTCGTTAATATTGTTGTGCAATCATGCATTGGGATGTTACCAAGGATATGAAATTTAAAAAAAAACACAAAAAAGTGTATAAAATAAAAAATTATTATTCAGGGACATGAAAGTTAAACGATTGTGAGAATGCCCTATATATATGTATAAATTATATATATATATATATATACATAGCGGAATTTTGTAATGTTGTAACTCTCGAACTTTTGAACCGATTTGGATGAAGTTTTTCATATGCGTAGTATATACTAATGTCTCCGCCGAGTTTGTTGACCAGCTTCATCCGCCATCTTGTTTAAAAATGGCGGCTATTTAAATTTTTGAATATTTTTTTACGTTTTCTAACACTGTATACTTATAGAAAATGTTACGTTTCACATAATGCAAACTCTTATGTATCATTTTAAACAGAATGTTAGAAATATTAACAGATATTTTAAAGAGTCACACAGTGTAAGTTAACAAAATAGGTCGTTTTAAAGAGAAAGTTATTAAACCTAAAAATTTTCAAAAGTGTCCACAAAATTCTAATGACCGCCATTTTGAAACAAGATGGCGGATGAAGCTGGGCAACGAACTCGTTCGAGACATTAGTATGTACTATGTATATGAAAAATTTCATCCAAATCGGTACAAAAATCCGAGAGTTACAGAATGACAAAATTCAGATAGATATATATATATATATATATATATAGGGGAGAGTAGCCGAATTTGGACCACTTCACTTATTTTCATGTGTAACTCACTTAATTTTTGGAATATTTGCAAAAGATCATTACACAGGGTCATACTATTCAACTACTAACTAAATAAATATTTAGATCAATTTCTTTTTGAAAATCTTAAATTATATTTTAATTTGAAAAATTTGTTAAAATTGGTCCAAATTCAGCAACTGGTCGCCTAAGTTGGACCCCCAGTCTCCTAAATTGGACCAAATAATATCAGGTTGTTATAATGACTAGGGTATATAACTAATTTTATTAAAAGCAAAGTTTGCGATTAATGAAACAATCAAACTAAATATCAGCAAAGAAATATAATGAAATCAAATATCTGAAAATAAGAGTAATTGTTTTAAATTAAAATGTTTTCAAAATATAAATCAGAGTTATCAGTAATTAAGAATAGAAATTATAGAACTAATTGTCAGTTACTTGAATATCATGTAAGGACTGATGCAAATCTTATACATGAATCTTGTTTATAGTTTTTGTTTTCAAGCGCACACAACATGGAACCGTATATGGAAATCTAACATTTCTGCTATTTTATTTTTCTTACAAAACCAATTATCACTGTCTAGATTTTTCTTTTTAGATTCTGAATTATCAGACTTTTTTTTGCAACAGAAGTTTTCTTTACATTACGTTTGTAGTTCTTCTCTTCCATCATTTTCTTGCTAATTGCATTACGCCTAGTTTTTAAAATTCGATGTTCAAATTGCTTTTCTGCTGTGAAAGCTTCCTTTTTGTCTTTTTTTTCATTTCAAGGTTTAGTTTATATGGCGATGATGTTAACACAACCTTGTTTTGACTCCCTCTGTACTTTAATTTAACTGAATTTAGCAAAGAAGTAACATTTCTAATGATTTTTTTGCTTTTTTGGAGGATTTGTAGCTGCAGCCTTGTTGCAGGTCAATTTCTTCACAACTTACTGTCTGCTTTTTGTTTCCTATATATTTAACAGCTTTAGCTGTCACGGGTGTTTTTCTTCCAGACAGTTTGTCTATGTCTTTTCCAACATTTTATTAAAGGTTTGAGATGTTATGCGTTTTAATGGCAAAAGTGTGTAATTCCACCCTCCAGAACTGTAGAAATTCTTCCATCACTAATATCCTGCAGGAGGAAAATGTTTGAATTCAACTCCGTAAATAAAATATGCCGTAGGAATAAAGAATCAAAGAAAATAAATACAAGTGCATGCACAAGATAAAAGACATTGCAAACAAAATTTATTGTATAGATATGTAAAAAAAGAAATAAAAACTTGCATGGAGATAGTAATCCATTATAAAATATAAAAAAAATAGTGCACAAAGCGTACCGTCTTCGAAATTCATTACTTACTTTTCAAATTTATGATCGCATATCTGGTCCAATTTAAGCAACTTAAATTGGCCCAATTACGGCAACTCCGCCATTTTTTAAAACAGTTAATTTCAAGACTAAGAACAAAAACGAAGCCAAACAAATCCGAGTGAAAAATACGAGCAATAAACAGATGAATTCATATGTGTATATGAAAACATAACAACTTACCTTAGTTTTAAAATATTCACTTACGTTTAGTAGGAAAAAATTAGATCAAAACAGCTAACTTTAGGTTTTTTTAAATTGTCTGAAAACAGCACGTGGTAGGCGGCTGCTTCTTCTAATCATGAGTGACGTCATTCTGATGAGTAGGATTTCAGCGGTAGATAGAGTATCATCCTCTAATTAAAGGCACAATGGCAACGGTCCAATTAAAGCTGCAGTCCAAATATGGCTACTCTCCCCTATATATAGTAATATATGTCAGCATTTCAAGGAAGGTGTATTTGGTATCTGGGGGTCATGATCGGCAAAGATATAGCAAAATTTCTCGAAGTATTTTTCCTTCGGCCTGCTGTAAAAGGTACATTTTACTTTTTGTAATGAAAGCTACCTAAAAGTGTCTACAATTTTGGCCACCACTGTAGGACTTTGGACTGTAATTTGTTTTAATTTTACAAATTAAACTTTGATGCATGTATAATATTAAAGATTTTTCCAATTAAATCCAAATACTTTTATTATTCTTTATTTTCCAAGTATTTATTTTATATTTATATACCGTCAAGCGTTACACGAAATTCCCCTAGAAGAATAATATTATACAATTTTTAAAACATACTGAAACTAAAAATTCCCGTCGCATGCTCTTCTCTTATATTACCATCTCTCACACAAAATTTTATCGGATCTCATTTTGTTTGCGTTAGTTTTATGAGACTTTTATGGAGTACTATATGTTTATTTCCATCCATTGGGATCTAGAATTTCTATGAAATTTATCGTAAATGACATCTTCATCATTGTGTGTTTGCTTACATTTTGGAATATTGAATCGCTAATATTTTACAGAATTTTTTTTTTCCAATACTAGTGGAAAATATTTAAAAAATTGTAAAACTAAATAGTATTTAATAGAGATAATGAAAAGGATATTTTTTTTCAATTGATTAATATTTTTATTTGAGAAAAATATTTTTCTTCTTTAAAATATTAGAACTCATTTTGTCAATAGTATGCAACTTGTGGGCAATGACAACACTAAATATTCACCCGTCCTTATAAAGTACATAAAGTAAAAATAACTGGCACTGGGTTGTATTAAAAACGTAAATGACCATTGATAATCATTTTTTTAGTTGAATGCTTTGCAAATTAATTTATCAGTACCAAAATGATCTCCTGTTTAAAAGTTTGCTTTTGATTGAGCGGATAAAACATTTTTATCTCGTTTTATTGTACACAAAATAATGTTATTATCTTTTAACATTTTCTTTCATTTTCTGAAGCTATAGTGTAAAATAATTTGCACTTAAATTTAACTTAACATTCTTTATAAGAAGAATAGCTAAATTTCTAAAATCTAGCATTTAACCTCATGTGGTTTTATTAGCTCCCGGTATGCCATTTCTTTCTCCCAGCTTATTTTGTGTCGTCTCCAACAACAACGTTAAGTTGTATAAGCTTGCCGCAAAACAAAGCAGATGCATCACTGAACGATTAAATACTGTATAGCAATTTTTTAAACTACTAAGCATCGCACATTTTTAATTTTTATACCGTCCTATTGGAAAAAAAATTACTTTTATATGCAATTTGTTTGAAAAGTATATCTCCATTTATTTTTGAAATATTTATTTTTTGTAGTTTTTAGAGACATTTGTTTAATATTGGAAACGGAAGTACTCCATTTCTGTAGAAAGTAAAGGAAAAATAGTTCTAAAATAGTAATTATATATTTTTGCTTCATTTTCTCATAACAACCAAAAAAATGTAATTAAAATACGTGCTATTTGAAAATATATATAAACTCATGTCTTCTGTTAAAACATGGAGCTATTGCAAACTATATTTAATTTTAAGTATCTATATTAATGTTACAAACAAATGAAGGCCTATGAATCATTAGATACCAGTTTTTTTTTTTTCGAGTTTCTTCAATGACGGCATCTTTTTGCTGTATTTGTGTATTATTTTGCGATAGTGACATCCTATGCATGCTTTACTGTAGATGTTTAGAGTAGAACTTAAATGTGGAATTCTTCAGCGGATGCGAATGACGTCATTTTACTTAAAATAAAAGCATGTGCTTTAACTCTTAAAATTGAATATGTTTTGTACTATTTATACATACATTTATATATTTTTTTTTCATCGGGGGCGACACTAAATTCTGAAAAAGCAATATTCCTGTTTTCTAGTTTAATAAAATTTGTTTTGTACTTAGAATGTTATTTAACCCTTTTTTTGTGCATTAATTACGAGACACACTCATGATTGATTGAGAAGGTATATTTTATTACCAATAGTCCCGCTCTTGAATGTTTAACACGCAGTGTTTATTCAATGCTCGCAGCGTTCTTAAATTTTTATAAATTTCCTACAACAATTTCAAGTAAGAAATCTTTGTGATAGATTTTTTTAATATCTGCAATAGAAGTCTCCAATAAAAATAATCAATTTAAGATACATGCAACAAAGTGAAACAATTATAGGAACGATGAGAGAATCAATTTATTTCACACGAGTCACACTCATGAGGGGTTAAAAACTCACAAAGGGTTAAAAAATCATAAAACAAATCTTGTATGAAGTTTACAAGCATCAAAATTTATTACTATTAGTTATTCCATCGGCTTTGAAGATTATTTATATACTTTGAATACATTAGCAAAATGTAGAACGTAAAAAGAGACAAATTTAGTTCAAGTTCTTGTTTAGATACAAGACCAGAAATTCTTGGCGAAAACCATCTCTCAAGCAGAATAGAAACAAATATATTTTTAAAAAATTTTCCAACTGAG
This sequence comes from Maratus speciosus, assembly GCA_963932465.1. NCBI lineage: Eukaryota > Metazoa > Arthropoda > Arachnida > Araneae > Salticidae > Maratus > Maratus speciosus. The sequence continues at coordinate 323,975,666 of OZ010791.1, read as the reverse complement.
TATTTAAAGAGAAAATACTTTTTCTATTAATTGCTGAATTTATAAACATTATTGTATTTTTTTGGCAGATTTATATTCAATAAACGAGAAAAATAACAGATTAATTATATTTGTGTTTATTTTTTAGGTATTTGTTAATTTCAATTTTTAAAGTTCGAATGGTGCAATGCACGTGGTATGGCAATTTTACTTATTACTTCGAAAGCAGCGTATATTGCGTCAAAATATTTGATTATTTGTATTATTGTTAGTATGTCAGTCAATAGTTTTATATTAAAGAGCTCAGTTATATACACCCTATAAATAACAAAGTACTATTTTTCTGGCCTTTTTAATGACTGTGGTATAACTAAACATGAATTCAGATAATCTGTGCAAGTGTGTTCGAACGTATGGAATTACAAATGTTTCCTAGAAATTCCTGTCAATTAGTTAAACACGCTGGTTTGGTATGACGCGCTTGCACTCAACTTTCTAGAGTGTACGAGTGCTGTTGAATAAGATTTATGCGAAAGTTTCTAGGTGGTCATTTAAGAAAGCATGCTTCATTTGTTTCGAAACCAGATGGTTGATGAAGGAATATTGCTTGGAGATGTTATTTTGTTTATAACTCAAATTCTATCCGACTGGAAGAAAATCGTCAAAAAGGAAAGTAATTTTCCCGGTTACAATTTAAGCCCTTGGAGGCGGAAAGAGAAGTACCAAAAGTCCTAAATATTGCATGGAGAAAACACCTCTGACGATAATTAATCCCTCATATTCTTGTATACTTCTAACCTAGCGTCATAACCTGTCAGATCTATGGCTGCAGAAGCCTGACGTCATATTCCTATAATTCCATCAGGCGCAATGCAGTCGGAACTGAGAGTCATCACTCCATGCTACTCGGTTTTAACCGTTAGTGGTCTATTCACGGTATTGCCTTGCACTTGGAAGATGTTAAGTCAATTAAATATTCACAAATGATAGTTCGTGCGTCTTCTGTACGAACTTATATGGTGCAGCGAGCATTATACTTGTCTACTGATTATATGGCGCAGTCATTCTGTTGGATGGTCAATAGACTAAATGTTTGCTGTCTCTGTCTATGACAGCATATGATGCAGTCAAATCTTAGAAGGTCACGATCATATAAGTCTTCCTCTGTAATTACCAAATTAATTTTCACTTTTCTGCTATACGTACAGTCGTGGAAAAAAAAGTAAACACCCCTACTTACTCTGCAACAAATTGTTGGAGAAACAATTTACTAGTACCAAACGATTGGAAATAAAGTCTACTTTTAAATTATGTATATAAAATTTGCTTAAGGGTCATCTACATATCAAAACGAACCCAAACTTAGTTTTTTTAATAGCAATACCAAAGTTTGGTATTATAAATATATTCCACACCCTTCAATTAGCCTAAATTCAAATTTTCATGAAATTCGTATGATTAGTTTCCAAAAAATTAATTGTTTTAAAAGGAGCATATTTTAGGGGCTGTATCCAAATATATGTTTGTTACTCGATTGTTCAAATACTACAGAATGATTATGACACTTCCACTAATGCATTATTTCTTGCCAATGTAAACATCTCACTGGTTTAATGTGTTTCGACTGTTGCTAATCCAAATATTTAGTTAAAATAAGTAATATAAATATATTTTTTCACATTATGCGTTTCTGGATATCATAGACGGCCTCTTAAACCATCAGTTTGACTTTTTTTAGTCTTAATTCAAAAACTACTCGGAAGAAAAATTTGAAATTGAGAATTTGGATAATGCAGGACATAATAAATATAAATCTATTTAAAAAATTGTAGGTTGGAATTCATATTTTCTTCGAATATTAATTTCATAATTCATAATTAAGGAATTTTTTTTTAATTACAAATTCAATGTATTTAGTTTGGGGTTTTTAATATTATAATTAAATAGAAAATTATCATATTAGGATTATAATTTGAGGAGATACCAAAATTCCCTCAAATTAGGATTATAATTTGAGGAGATATAAAAATGTGAAAATGTAATTTAACATTAGAAGCTCCAAATTTTGAATGTTTATAATTCAATCACTTATCATCCAAATGACTTGAAATTTCATTTCTAAGCATAGTTTGAACCGAAGATTAAAAATATGTTGTCAGAATTGGGTATTGCTATTGAAAAAAAAGAAAGTTTGGTCTGGCTTTGATTTGTACATGCCCATCTAAGCAAATTTTATATAGTACATCATTTAAAAGTAGACTTTATTTCCAGTCATTTGGTACCTGTAATTTTTTTTCTATTTTAATTAGTTGCAGAGCTAGTAGGGGGTGTTTACTTTTTTTTCCACGACTGTACCTTACTCTTGATAGTGTGGAACAAAAAAATATCTTCTGAAACTGAATTACGCATTCGGCGAGCACCTATTATTTGTTTTTAAGCTAGTCAGATCTCCATATCGTCAATTTTTCTACTTTGCGAATTTTAGCAGTTTTTTTCTTTTATAGAAACCTATACACCCAAATGCCTGTATCATATGGTAACATCCAATCACTCATAGAATTGAAAATGAAGCACTTTGAGTTTTCAATAGCACTGCCTATAACTAATTCAATAACAGTGAACAATTTCAGTGTTATTATTATATTGGGAGGTATGGGTGTAACAAAGAATTGAAAGAAATGAATAATAGCAAATTTTTAATTTTTCAACACATTTTAATTATTGTTTTCCTTTCTGGACCTCTATTTATTGCTTGTGTACACGGGTAAGTAAACTTCAAATATTTCGTGATCGTTAAAGTTTTAAAGCATTGGTGTTAAAAGAAATTCCGTTATACTTCGTAAAATGTTGTGAAAATTAAAATGGTACACGTTACCGTTTTATGTGGTCATATTATTCATGATTTTTAAATACTGTGTTAAAATAAGGTTGTTCAAAAAAAGTTTGAAAAGACAAAACAATTTCTCGGTTATTAATGAATATTTGAATTATGTTCTTTTATTCCCTAATTAAAATTGTGCACTGAAAATGTTAAGAGAAACGTGGAACATTTATTCTTATTAAAAAGAGATTAGGAGTTTTTAATCACGTCGCTAATTCCGTACTTATTTTTCTTTCTCTGATACTACTGACTAAAGCTAGCTTAATTATTTTTTTTACTGTAAATCTTTTCATAAGTAGTATTAAACTTCGTTTTTAAAAGTCTAATTAATTAGGATAAATATGCTTACACTTTTTTAAACTTCAAAAAGTTCTGTTTAAAATTATATTTTTTCTTTCTTGCTTTTTTACTTTGATATATGTATTTTTTAATATCCTTATGAAATTGTTAAAAAATTCTTATTTATTCATATCTATAATTTTTATATTTTAATAAGTTGTCATTAAAATATATAAATTTCGCAGAGTTTTTATATATTCATTTCTATTCCCGAATTAAGCTATATGTCTAATTAGCTTTATATCTTAAACGGAAGCTTTATACAATTAATATTTTTTTATAACACCATAAAAAAATTCAGAAATTGGTTTTAACTTGTTTGTGGGACTTACACTTTTACAAATAAATTTAATGTTATATGTATATGTAATAATATGTATTTTCATTATGCAGCTAAATTAACATTTATGTAGGTACAGTGGTGTGCAATTGTTACAAAAAAATGCTTTCTTAAAATTTTACTTTTGGCAATTGATGCCTGAATCTGATTTTATCTACTTTTATCTAGTTTGGATGCCTGGTGTTGGGTACACATGTAGTTTAGAGATAAAATGACAAATTTTGCTACAGATTCATGATTCATCACTGGGGAGATTTCATTCTCCCCAGTGTGTCCATTTTTCATTATCGCAATGATCTCGGTGAAAGCATTTGCGGAGTCTTCACGAGTTTTCATGGCTGTTGGGGTTTTTTAGGATTGTACGATTGCAATTCCATGTATAATACACACATTTTCTATCGGAAAAGTCATCGAGTATTCTAATGATTCAAGTATGGGAGAACAATTATATTGTTCTATTTTTGCAATAAATGAAGTTTTCTCAGATGAAATATGAAGATACCCATCAGAAGAAAACAATGATCTTGGTATTATAGAAAATTTTTAGTTTCCAGTTGTATCTTCTAGGTATGTAGACATTTGAGGGCCTAGATTCCATAACAATCAAGAAAAGGGGAAAAAGTTTTTCATCTTTTTGAATTTTAACCAATTTTTTACTAATCGTGAATTCAGTCTTCTTGTAGCACGTACGGAATGTTTTTAATTTCATTTTTTTCCTTCAATGCCAAACTGACAATTTTGCGGGTTCACTCTGCAGTTCACTCTGCTATCTCTTACAAATTCTTCGAATTCAAATTGGCTTTTTGGTCACGATTCGGAATATTATCCTTCCCAGCTTCTGGAAACTTCATACATGATGGAATATTTATTATTATGGTATTGAGTGAGTGCAAAAGTTCTACTGGTTGTGAGCATATGGAAAGGTCAAGTGGTGTATGCACGTCACAGATGACGTTTCGAGGACAGTAAAGTGGTCAATAACGCATGGAGCAGTAGCTTATATATAGATACAACGTTTGTCAGAAGAACTCATGGGGAAAGGAAACAACATACCAAGTAAGAAAGACCACATCAGATTTTGTTTTACTGTATGAGTATAATAAAGGCGTTACAGCAGGTGCAGCTTCTTAGCATTTATCAGGTGTATGGGGAGGATGCCGTGTACGATAGCACCTGTCGCTGTTGGGTTAGGAATTTCCGGGACGGTAACAGGCGCTGTAAAGATCATATCCGTTCAGGACGCCCATCAGTAGTTTCTGACGAGGAACAAATGCCCCACTTTGAACGGATGAGAAATTAGCGGAAACGCTCTCGGTACGCAGAACAACAGTCGAAAGATGAATGAGTGCTCTTGGCTTCATCACCAAGCTCTGTCAGTAAGTCCCACAGCTGCTTACATCAAGGCAACGAGAAGAGAGGACAAGCACCTGTGTTTCTTCGCTTTCCGGTAACAGTAGGGAACCATTTTTCAACCGAATTGTAACGGGTATGAGTAGTAGATACTGTGTCGTAATCTGGAGCTTCTAATGACTGTGTGCCGAGTTGCAGAGGGTAGTCTATTGACTTGAATAGGATTACTCCACCCCGAAAAGGTTTTGCTTAGTGAATAGTGGGATGCCAAGGAAATAATCCCCTGGAAGATCCTATCACCAAACCAAACAATCAATGCAGACCTCTACTGTTAACAATTGGACAGACTGTAAGCACGTCTCACGTCTAACCGGCCAGCATTCATCAATCGCAGAGGGGTTGTCTTTCATCACGATAACGCCATGTTTCATGTTGCTTAATAGACTCGGAAAAGAATACTGTCCCTTGGTTGGGACGTTTAACCTCACCCAGTGTATACCACTGACCTAGCACTTTCGGACTATCAACTTTTCCGATCGTTACACAACGCCTTCGCTTGCCAAAACTTCAATGTTGTGGAGGCTGTAAAAAAGGCGTTATAACAGTTTTTTGGTTCTAAAACACAGGGGATTTATCGGCGTTGAATTACCTTAATACACGACAGATGGCAAAAGAGCATACGTAATGTTGATTCTTGCGTAAATTCATAAAGTGCTTAACTTTTTGATTTATCCGCCTTTCTCTTTTCATGAAAAAGCCAGTAGAACTTTTTCACTCACCCAATATCATCTTGGAAAGGATTTCCTTCACAACGATCACAAATACACCCCTTGACGGTGGATGCATTGCAAAAAAATTCTTAGCGACATGGACGTCTGAAATTGGTAGTTTTTCCTGGTCAGCGTAAAGACTTCATTTGGACGAAACTTGAAACAATGCGTAACATTTATGATTCACACAATAAATACCTTTCGAGAGTTCTATCATTCTGAGTTAAACCAGTAACTCCATCAATGTTCTTCCTGTGTTTTATTTTCTGTTCCATGTTCTCCTCGGAAAATTGTTTTGTAAACGGCGCAATGGATTTGGATAGTGTAAAACTAATAGATTAAAGAGCATCCCATACTTCCGGATATGCAGTTTTAAGGTCCTTCATCTGTGCATTGTATACTTGTATGTATCTTGCATAATGAAATAAGCCATGAGTAAAATAATACTTGATTTGTTCCTTTAATGATGCGAAATTCAATGCCCAATCTCCCGGGTGAGTAGCACAGATAAAACGCAACAAAGATCCAATTGGGTTTCTATACTTTTGAAGAAACTGCCCGATAACACCAGTGCTATGTATAATATGTGGACGATAATCTTTTTCAACTACTCTTTTGATCTCGTAAAACAAAGTTGTAACTTCAGCTTTACAATTTTGGCTATTTCTCGCGCAATGAGTTGCATTTGTCTTGCACGGAAATAATCTCTATAGAATGTTGCAGTGTTTCAAAGAGAAGGTCGTAGCAATCCAAAACGATAGTCATGTGAAACTGTACTCCTCTAGTGTATTTATTCTCTTAAAAATCTGTCAAATCATTGCAGGAGAGTACAAACCTATTTCGGTACATATTAGATCAACACACTACCTTCAATGCACTTTCGTAGTGCATGGAGAGAAGCAAAACAAGCATGAAGTTATCCCACTCGGAGAAGCTACTTTTGATTGTCGGTTGACAATTGAATTTTTAGAGCACGCTCATACAAGTCCATGTCCATCATCATTATGACTTTAGTTACTTGCCCCTAAACTAAGGTTACAATTTCTACAGCCATGCACATAACTGTGTAACGTGCATTATTGTCTGTTGGTGGGACTCTCATTAATGGTGCCACTGCAGTACAATTAGTTTCTTATTCTTCTTTTATTCTCTTGTATATGAAGCAGAATAGAATTTGATGAATCCTATGTGGGCGTGACATCCTTCTTGAGTACTACTTTTTTTTTCTAGATTTATTTGGTTGTGACATGACTGAGACACTTGTTTTTGGAGATACAACTTCCATTATGTTGCACGCTGTGAGTAACAGGAAAAGAACAATGATAAATCACTAACTTAGTATTTCGTAATAATATCAAAGTCACTATCTAACGTAAAACTAGTGAAAGTTATTGTTCAAGATTTAGCCCTTTCACTACCATCAACCATCTAAGATGAGGACATTGAAGGAAGAACCTTTTTTGCTGTAATATGTGAAGATTCGTGAAATCGTTTTTGAGCTCTTTGGAGTTTTTGAACATGTACGATTTCTTTGTAGCAGGAAAAAATATGTCGGGACAAAAGTTACTCATCTGCTGAGAGTTTACTTATCCGTTCACAGGGTGGAGCTAACTTTGACTCACCAAATTTTTCTCCCTTTTTAACTTATTCTTTCAGTTTTTCTAGATTGTCTATTCCAGATTTTTGACATCCCTATGACACCATCATTATATCCACCTTTTAAGCGCACTAATCAATTCATTCACTATCCACAATTAATTAATTCAGTATTCGCAAATTTTAACACAGTCACTAGTATTAGTAAGTATCTTCCAAGCAACACATGTAGCTTTCGCATCTGCAACAAAAGCGAATTTGAGCAATATTAGTAATTTTGTTAATAGATTTATAAATAAATAATAATTCACTTTACGCCTATTTTGTTTGTAGATTTGTATTTTCTGACCACGAAAACATATAATTTGACATACTGGTCAATAATACGCCACAAATGTTAGAGAAGTCAGTAAATGGTAGCCATCTTAGACGTCATATTGAAAATGACTTCAAAAATATGTGACAAAAAATGGTACCTAAGGTATTTGGAATCTACATGTCAAAACCTACACAATACATAAAAATTATCAAACTTAGCACAAAAATCCAGTTGGAAAACATTTCAGGCCCAACTATTCTACCTATATAAAGTTTATTATTATTATTTATTTACTTCTAAACTAATTAAAACTTCATACACCACACGAAGCATTTATTTTTAAATCATTATAGTGAAAATCACGTTAATTCAAATTTATTATGACATATTCGGAAAGTAAAGAATACAAACATCTCATCAGTATTATATAATCCAAATATGAAATTTGCAATTCATATTTGTTTAGTTCAGAAAATAATTAACGTTTTAAACTTTTAAGATGTTCAAACATCTTTGTTATTTTCTTTATTTCTTACATTTTTTTAGTTTCTTCAACTGAAATGTTCATTATTTATGTATTTGTCGGGCAAAAATTAATAATTTAGAAAGATTATAATGAAAATATTCAAGAAACGAAAAACAAAATTTTCTTTTAAATATTTGTTTTCTTGAAATATGTGTAGGATCAATAAAAAATTTAAAGAATTAGTGTTTTTTTTTAATAGATTTGAGAATTTTATGTTTCAATTACTATTACAAGCCTTTATTTCTTCTCTTACAACAAACTCCTGTGTAATAATTTACAAAGCATAGTTGCATTTGTCATCTAGTAAAAATATTCAGAAGCAGAAGCATCCCTTTTTCATTTAAGTTGTTAGCAGTGATTGTGCACAGTGTCGTTTGTCATTCATTTTGAAATAATCTCACTAAACTAGAAAAGTCCATATATTTTATACATCCCCTATTCTTGATTTAAATTGTAAGCATAATTTATTTTAAAAAACAAGTTTATAATTCACATACATAAAGCTTTCTTGAATTATTAACTTCATGTTTCATTTCTAATCTTTTATAATTATGATATTATGAATCAATATACTTCATATTGTTATCCTTCGTAGATATATACTCTAATATAATATTCTTAAGCAAATCACTCCCTGAACATTGCTGGAATGACATTTGCTTTCCTGCATCTTTTAAGAACACATAGAAACATTTGCGTAATTTAATTATATTAAGTTACAATTATTTTTAAATAAAATATACTAATTGTCTTATGATTCTAATTATTCGATTTATAGAAAATATAATAACAGAGTTATCCAGAAAAATTAATCATTTGATTATAAATATTATATATATATATATATTTTAATAAAATGGTTTTATATTTAAATATATGTATTTTACGCAAACTTCAGTTTGGATCCTAGACAACGATAACAGCTAAGTTCTAAGTAGACTTGCTTACATCTAAGGGTAACAACAGGGACAATGTAAGATTTATTATAAGGGATCGTAAAGCCATAAAATGGACCTCCATGAGTTTTTGACTTTTCACCTCTGACCTAAAGAGGAGGCAGAATTTGCATAATATTATGCATAGGAAAGTTGCTGGCATAAGCTTATAGGACAGAAAAGGACTATTCCAAAAGATACGTCGTCCAATAAGAATGGATCTGAATATGGATCAGCCCACCAGAGAGATACGAGTAGTGAGAAATAATTATAGTAACAAGACAGAATGATAGAAACTTCCGAGATGAAAATATCTAAAAAAGATGAACAAGGCCTGGTAGTGTAGTAATACCAATTTTGATGAAAAATCCTAACTGGACCAGGAGAATCACCAACGCCTGAGTAAATGAGGAAGGAGCTAGAGATCTGCATTTGCCAGACTGCGGGACGAGCTCGGGCCGATTTTCATTAACGGCAATCGGGCCGGGCCTCTCCACTACTCTCCACTCTGTTCGGGCCGGGCCTAGTTTTATTCATAGTCTTCACTGCCCAAAATTTTCCGTCCTAGATTTGAGACAGCCCGTGTGAAAATCATTGTCTCAGCGTGGCCTGGTCCATTCAGAAGTCAGTTAAATTAGGCCTGGCCAAAAAATTTTTGCAAAAAATGCGTACATTTTTTAATCTCCATTATTCTACACTTAAACATTAAAATTTATTATTTTTAAAGAATAGTAGATTTCTACTCATATTGAAATAGAGCTAAATTAAAATATAGTAAAATGTGTGAAAAGGAACCTGCCTATGACGGAACCCTGTTTTAAACTGAAAAACGTGTTGATCCATGCAAAATTAATATACTAATAAGTAAGAAAAGAATATATAATACATTTACACTTGCTAAGAAGGGAACTTGTCTATAGCGCATTTATTTTTCTTTTCTATGTAATACCGCCTTAGAATGTTTTACTGTATAGCATTTTTCAGAATTTTTCCCTTCTATACATGGAATACGGATTAAAAGTATTAATGATAACTGAAACATTTACATACAAGAAATATAGATACATTAAAAAAATACACATCGCAGTCTGCGGCACTTTTATAAAAATAAAGATCATAAACATGAAAAAAAAAGTGAAGATAAATATTTTTGGTCAGAACTCTTCGTAATGAGACAAATTTTTAACCAATTCTATGTAAAAATCGATGTTTTGTAGAAATTCACTCGGGCCGGCCCTCGCTCGGGCCTACATTTTTACTTTTTTCCTGTCTGGGCCAATATTATTAATTTTAACTTTTAATTTTTGTATCGGGCCGGGCGGAATTTTTTTCTCTATGAGGTGGGCCGGGCCCGGGCCTGGAAATGTCGGCCCGTGCAGACCTCTAGAAGGAGCCATCTAGCGCTTTTTTGGTCATGCCACTTCTGACCCATCATGTTGCCGCTATATTGAGTGGATTCCCCATCGAAATTAGTGATTCGTGCCCTATGCCTCCATTCTCCGGAATGCAGACTCCTGAATGGTATTCACTCTTTTGAAATGAAGGTACAATTCTATTCCTTTACCACAAAATTGTTACCCTATGTCTCTAATGAGAATATTGATATTAATCGTTAATTTGCGGCAAAATGGGAACCAACTGAAGCATTCATTTTAAAATTCAATAAAGAGCTAGTTTAAGCATTCTAATAATTTAGACTTTGCTACTTATATAACTCTAGAGATAATGTACTAGATAAGTAAAAATAAAATAGTAAAAATGATTAAAACTCTAGCTTACAAAATAAGGCTAAAAATGAAGCTAATGTGAATTGATTTTGTTCAAAAGTATTTAATAGATGGTATAAAAAATGAAATATAGTAAAAAATAAAATGTGTAAAATTATTCATTTTTCTAAAAAAAAAAATTATAAAGGGAAAATCTTTTATTAAAAGGCTAATATCCAGTGTTGGAAAGAAACAAGTAGCAATCCTAAATCTGCTTATGTTAATTCCTGCCTTTAAGAGCTTTTGTAAATAATTGAATATTAAAAAAAAAAAGTAAATAAAACAATTAATCAAGCTATATAAGTCTCTTCCTTTATTTATAGCATTATCCAATGTAGTATATCATTTATTTAAAATATAATTCTCTTTTAACTGTATTCTTTTATTTTACAGGTAAATTCGATTTATATAGAAAACTTAATAATATTAATATTAAATTTTCGGATATAACGTTAAACATAATCTACTTAATTATTGTTGTTTATTCAAAATTTATAAGTGATTGGGTTTCACGAAAACAATCACAACGCAACCTATTTTGTTAATTAATGATATTTAATTAATCCCTTTTAGTGCGATTTTTATCTAATTTATTTTGAAATTCGCGTTACCCTTTCATTATTGTGATTTTACGATCACATTTATATTGTTATTTTCGGTATATTAAGATGTACTAACGTTACTTGTTAGCGAGGATTGGCACTGTTGGACAGGATTAACAATAAAATAACTAGTTATAAAAAAAAGTGTTTATTTTTGTCCAGCAAACAATTATAAAATAAATTAAGTAGCAGATAACGAGTAGACTATCGGACAAAGTATGTGAATTTCAAAAGTGGTGAAAGATGCAATATGGGTATTAATGTTAAAAAAAAAAAAATGTTTAAATTTAAGTTTTTAAATTTTATGCTTGTAAAAAAACGTTTTCCGTTGAGTGAATAATATATGAGAAATAATAAATATAGGAAATAAGTAATTTAACATATTTAAGTCAACAATAGTTGCCGCAATTTTGTGACTATAAAAAAACTTTTATCTCTTTCTTCTGTGGAAGAAACCTCGAGTTTTAATCTCAGTCATTCATGAATAGTCTACATCTGGTTTGCATCGAATGAATTGCAATTCATCTCGATTATTCAAATATAGAATATACATAAAATCAAATATGAACTTGTGTATAATTAATCAACATTTTCTTCTCAAACTACTAGTGCATGATTTTTAGCATAAAAATCTCACTGAGAATGCTGATGCACACTAAATTCGTACTTTAATATATTCGTATTTTAAAGGAGGACACAAATTAAATTCTTTCTAAAAATCCCGTTTAGTCACACTTCTTCAAGAAATTTAAAGTTAGCATATTATTTGAATTTTAAATATTACAAAGAGGTTCAAAGCGGTGTACTTTTATTTTAGTTCTTCACTTGTCTGGACTCTAAACGTAGCTTATAAATTGTTAGTGTGTTCAATTTGAGACTCAAATGCTTGTCAAAATCTGATTAAAAGTTAATCTGAGAAATATATCATATGTTTGTTAACTGTTCTAAAGCCATTAAAAATAACGATTTGTTGTTTGTTTCACTTTTTAGAGTATTTAAATTAAGAACTGTGAGACGGTACAAATAAACAAATTTCATAACGTTTGCATAAATAGCTAATTTGACGTAAAGAGACTGTAGCAAAATGAAGAAGAGCATTCGAAAGTGTATTATTGCTTCAAAAGGAAGTCTGAAGATAATATACATTTTTTGTGTTAAACGCTTAAATTTTAACTAAATTCAACGTGCAATGAACAGTATTTACGGTTAAAGCGCATTATTTTGTCCGATATTCGCATGTACAAACAACTGAACAGAATGGCATAGTTTCCATCATTCTGAGCGACCTTTAAACTTCATTGCTCTTGAGAATGTATCCGCAATCGTGCAGTTGTTTTGAAATATTCCAGGCATAAAAATCGATTTTGCAATGAATCTATGTATAATTTAGTCATTTAATACACCTACAAAAAGTACAATTCTCCGATTCCTTAATTAGGAGCATGATTCCAGTTTATTTCTTATTATGAACTTTTCACCAAACACATACGTACACTAAAAAAAAAATGGGTTCCCAAAATTCAGTAAAAAGTATTTATTTTTGAATACGCCACATACTCAGAATAGCTCCGGTCCAAATATACTCAAAACTGAGAAACACACATACTCATTTTTGATTCAATGGTCGTGTTCAAATGGAACCGTTATGTACTTATTTTTGATCTTATGTATGTACTCAAATATGAAATGTTTATGTACTCATTTTTGATCCCTGTATGTATTCAAATAACAACTTGAATGTAAATGCTCTCTGATATATATTCAATGCATTTTTTTCTTATTTTATCCAATGAGCTGTACCTTCAGTAAATATTACATTAATGCAAATATTAAATTGTGCACAGTATTTTAAAAGTGTTTGAAAACAACGCTTCTCTTATAAAAATATGAAGTAAGTCAAGATGATGTGCAAGTTGTCCGATTAGTAGCACGTGCGAAACCAAAATAACATACTGGGCTAAAAGACACACATTTTATAAAACACTTTCAAAACTAAATTAAGTTAAATGGAAAAAAATATTTTCTTGTCAAATGTATTTTGAAGGTTTTCCGCTCAATTAATTTTTCACCTGAAGTTTGAAGTTTTTTAGAACGTTTTCTGCCTTTGCACCTTTTTAAATTTCAAATTTTGTGAAAACTGTACTCTACAATTATTTAGGTCTTAACAATGACATTCATAGCAAATTTTAAGTTTCTATCTCTAACAATTCAAAACAAACCGTAATTTAGACCGTTTTAAGCTCATTTCACACCTTTAAAGTTCGAACTTTTAATCATCTGTGTTCACCGTGCATATGCATTCGTAGAGTGACGAATATACTTAATTTTAAGCTTCTTAACTGAACAAATCTATATAAATAATAATTTGGAGCGTTTTAGAGCGTTTTCAACTTTTTTTATCGTTTTAAATTTCGTATTTTTTAACAAGAGTTCTTAGTAAGAATTTGAATCTTAAATGTAGCAACCATACCAAATTCAAAATTAGTTCACAATCACAGTTTTAGATCGCTTCTTGCTCTTCCACCACCTTTAATTTTCGCATTTTTCGAAATCTGTTTTGAGCGAGCACTTACGTATCTAAAGTAACAGCAATGCAAAATTTAAAATTTTTACCCATTTTTAGAACATTCCCTTTAGCTTTTCAAACTTTTTAGAAACCATTATTAGCGAGCATTTACATCTTAAAAGTAAACACTGTGCGAAATTCCAGGATTCTATTCAAATGAATCACATAAATTGTAGTTTTAGAATGTTTTGAGGCACTGCGCTTTTTTAAATTTCGAATTTTTAGAAAACTGTTCTGAGCAAGCATTTAAGTCTATAGAGTAACAGACATGCCGAATTTTATGTTTCTAGCCCTAACATTGACGCAAAAATCATAATTTACAACGTTTTTAGAACATTTGCTGTCCATTTCACACTTTTAAATTTTGCATTTTATTTTAACCGTTCATAGCAAGCAGTTACATCTTATAATTTACTACCACATTAAATTTCAAATTTTATGTGGGTGCAAAGACGGTCACCAGCCTTCTTCTATCATTAATTTTGAAACCGCATCGGTAGTTCAGGAGATTACCCCATACAGAGAAACTTACACACAAATGTTACTTCTTTATAATATTAGCATAGATAATAAAAGAATATTTGAATAATTTTGCCAATTCAGCAGAGTAGTAGTAGAACTTCTAAATTATGATTGTGCTTATTAATATTGCACAAAAAAATTCTATTCGAAATAGACTTTTCTCACCATCAAAATCAATGCCTTTGAAATATCGTTGAACAAATAAATTAACAGTAACTAATTTATACTGATATTAAAATATATTTATTGTGAATTTATTAAAAACACACATTCTATTTTATTTTGTAATAAGATTTAAATTCAACTACTCTTTTTTTAATGGACCTGAAACACAAAATCAATAAAAAATATTTTGACATCTTGTTAACGGCACAAACAAGATGTTTGGAAATTTGTAAAAGGAATATTTTACAAACGAAAACGCATAATAAAATTGAATATTCCCCTTCCGCAATTTCTGCCAATAGACGAAAACGTACTTCAATTCTTTTGTATAGTCCTGTTTATTACCTATAGATCTTTATTAACATCACATATTGAACTGAAATTTAATTCAGGCAAAAATACGCTTAGAGATACTGTAATCACACTTCCAGGAATTATTACTCACATTCGGACATTTTTCTAGTGTTTTGCATAGCCCTGTATATGAATTTATTTATATGCTACAAACATCTCTCAGTATACTAAATGTAGTAGAGCTTGAAAATACAGAACTTTAAAATCACGATAATCGTACCGAATTGGATAAATTAAGCTCGTTCTTCTTTAACTGTATAAAGCGGTAAATACTTTTACCTTTTTAAGTATTTTTCCTTAAAACATGTTAGTAACATGAATTTGAATGATCTTCTAAACACAATAATTTTGTTATTATTATATATAGCTAAATATGTATTGCTCGCGAATTGAACAGTATTATAGTTCCCTACTGTTTGGTATTTGTGTAACTTCTAAGTAACAGGAAAACAACATTTAAAAAGAGAAATATTCATTCAAAATTATCTTAAAATATTTTATCTGATATACTTTTTTTTTTTTTTTTTTTTTTTTTTTTTTTTTTTCAGTCATTTTCGTCATAATGCATTGTCAAATTTAAAAAACTCTTAAATTTCAAAATTATTTTTAAGATATTCAATTTTTTAACATCAGAAGACATTAATTATATTACTCATAATGTACATAATTAATGCATTTTTATAAATGTATTTAACTAGATCAAATTTAAGTAAAATATCTATTTAGAGAAGTTTTATTGACTTTAATTTAAAACTCCGAAAGAAAATTCAAGAATGCGCAACTCAAAATTATGCTCATGTTTTACGCATAAATACGCAAATACAATTTTATGCAACAAAATATAAAACATTAAACTTTGAAAAAATATTTCCAGAAATGTTTAAAACTATTTTTAGTATTTTTTTAATTAAATATTTATTTTGAAATAGAAACCAAAATCTATTAATAAAAACATATACTATTTGAGAAAGGATACAAAGTGGTGAAAAAGTACCATCACTGAAATGTTAAAGAAAAAAGGGATAAATACGCTGATACGTGATGATATAAATATTTTACAGATTCTGGTCCACTTCAACTTTCACAGATTTTCATTAACTAAATAAGTATGTGAATACATAATTTGGGTTTGATAAAATTCACTAATTAACCTTTTAATTTAAAGTATAACCGACAATGAAGAACGCATTTTCAAATTGACAAATATATTAATATTTGTCAATTACCGATTTCTAGAAAGCTGCATATACGTTTCCGTTTGAACAAGGTTTAATGAGAAACGCATTAGGCACTGTAAAATGAGATAGATTTAATGCTTTAGAAAAGATCGGTGCAAAAATTTTGTGGACGAAATATTTCTAAAAATGGATTAAAGGAAAGAACAAAGAGGAACCAAATTTGCGCTTTATACGATGGAATACGATAAAGTTCACACTACCTAGTTACAATGCGGAAACTTTTATTTTATAGAAAATTTCGTACTTTAGAGGAAAAACTTCATAACTTTTAGGTTAACTTGATAATCTGCTTATTACTCGATTTCAGGCTTTAAAGGTAACCATATAGGCTTGTAAAAATATGATTTTAGCAACCAATAAATCGCGGAAAGCTGGATATCGTTTTAATCACTTTGTTTTACATCCAAATTAAGAGATTTGAAGTTTGTCCCATTTTTTACCGGTGATCATTAGTCGTGGCACCACAAAGACCTCAAAATGTTTGGACATTTTTTAGTATTTTGCAAATAACGCATAAACCATTAATTCTACAGAAATCATACTTTGTACATACATAAATTGTAGAAAACAAAATTCTGCGTCGACTGAGTACCATACACTGTTAAAAAGTTGCAGCATTCTGGCAGGTCATTTGACCGTTTTTTCCAAAAACGGTTACACAACCGTAATTTTAACACTATTCTGACCATATTATTGGCCATTTTATGGTCAGAATATAGTTAAATTATGGTTATGAAACCGTTTTTTCAAGAAACGGTCGAATGCCCTGCCAGAAGGCTGCAAAATGTTTAACAGTGTAGACTAAAAATTACAGCAAATAGTAAGCGAGATATGATAAATCAAAAAGTGCATTTTCCAAAATTTTCTAAACAGAAAATTATAACATCGGGTTTTTTGCTTACCAGTTATCGGTTAAATTAATCATTTCGCTTACAAAACAGTAGAAATGTATGAATCGCCGAATGATATTGTTTAATTAATAGCTTCAAATTTTAATGACACTAATATGTGAATTTCAGAAACATTTTCACCACATGATTGAACGTGAAATGCAACCCAGGTCCCCAAATTAATTTTAATTCTGTCTTCTATGAGGAAAATATTTTTGGAGGCGCTTAAATGATTATATTTTGAAAATTCAATGAAATTATGAATATAAAGGATAAGAAATAAGTAATTTAAAAATGAAAGAATTGTATGTGTAATGTATTTTATAAAATTCTAGAGAAAAATATAGTGATAACAAAAAATCAAGAGCTATGATTTAATTAAAAAAATTAGTATAAAAGCAATGGTAATAAAATCAATCCAAAGTTACATGAGGGAAATACAAGGAAATCGAGGTTTTCGCTGGACCTTGAGCTGTCCATTCTTCTTCCTCCTCCTCTATATGGAAGGCCTCCTGGTCCATATCTATTTTTTTCGTCGTACATGGTTTGTGGGTCTTCTTCCTCAGTGGAAATTTTGAACTACGCACCTTTATAGTGGTAACATATATTTGAGCGAAAACCCGTTCTTCCTGTGAAAACTTAAACCACTTTTGCACCCTTTTGTAAATTTGCATGACCGAGTGGTGAGAACACTGGTGGTGCAGCTACATCATTCGAGATGACTGGAAGCTGTCTGAATGACTTCCAACCCCTCAGTGGGATTCATCACACATTCATTCCAAACATTGATCTGTAGAAAAGCTCTATATGAATAATTTTTGGCTGCATCTTCAGTTGACGGCAGAGAAGCAAGTTAAATTTGGTCTTCATAAGGTATTTTGATTTGAAAATATGCTGTATCGCAATTTGTGCAGTGATATGGCTTCGTCGTACTGATGATTGTATAAGGTGGCAATAAATTTCTGCTCCGCAGTACTTACTTCCTGGGGCATACCATATTGGATATTAAAGACAGTTGGATCATCCTGTAAGCGGGCGTGATTTTCCAAATGCTTGACAAATTTCAGTTTGCCCTCCCTAGAAGAAGGTCGATGTAGGATTACAGATACTAGAAGCAGTAGGAATACGATGTTATTCTTCACAGTTGGCGAGCATTTGAATCTTAATGGTGAATACAAAGCATTGCCTGGCTGTTCTTTCCGAGGTTTCAAGAAGTGCATCGTGGATGAGTTGGGAACAAACGCAGTCAAAAGCACAGGGAGATCTTCCTGAACTATCATGGCACATTCTGACTGCTGATTAAGTTTGGTGGCTTCCCTCACGATAGTAGTATCTACCGCCTCAGCAGCTTGCTACATACGGCAGCATGCAGCATGTAGGAATAGGGTGTTATTCTCCACAATTGGCGAAGCATTTGAAACTTAATGGTGAATAGAAAACATTACCTGGCTGTTTTTTCCCAGGTTTCAAGAAATACATCGTGAATGAGTTGGGAACAAATGATGTCAAAAGCACATGCAGATCTTCCTGAACTATTATGACACGTTCTGAGTGCTGATCAAGTAGGATGGCTTCCATCAGAATGTTAGTATCTGCATCCTCGGCAGCCTGCTACACAGTAAAATTGTCTAGCTCTAGTTTTTCAATGAGCACATTTATTAAACGGAGTTGATTACCTTCGTTTGCAAGGAAGTACTCTTTTTATAATGCGAGCGACATAGTTTCGTCAAAGTCAACACTTGTTACAATGTATTAATTTTTTTCGGTGGACACGCTCTACAAACATGGTGCCATGTTCTGACGATCATTCTGGCTAACCGGTAAATACAATTAATGCAGTTTCACTATAGTTGTTTTCAGATATTCAATGTACTAGGAAATAATTGATGAGAAGTTTTCTCTTGGCTCCCAACTTGCTCGATGAAGCAGGAATCTATCATGAACAGTTTGCATGGTCTGTTCTAAATCATCAAAAGGAGTGAACAAATCATAAAATACTGACTTTTGAAGCTTTATCATTCCAACGCTATCGAACAGAAAATTCGAATATTCAGCAAATTCAGATTTTAAAAATTTCTAAGTTCTTCCTCTGATTTCTCGTGGCAAGAAATTCGTCGAAAATAAATCGTCTTTTGATCGATGGATACCCTCCTCATCACGAATTTTACAGCATACGTGAAGCTTTTTATTGGAGTTTTTCGATTGGATCTCTTGAATTTCACATGACCAAAAACACGCCCAATGACACTTTTAATACTTTCAAATTCAATATCTTTGCTTAGATGACAATTTATTGTATAACCACCAATCCCTCCTGTACTCAGACACATCACATAGTCACATGAGGGGAACGGGTTATGCGACAGTAACCATGAAACAAATTTATCCACATCGATTTTGTCCCTTTACATTTGAGATAATCTCGAATCAACGCGCTGCTCTGATGTACAAAATGACACCCCCAGAGAAATTCTTCACTTATTGGAAAATATCCATGATTATGGACATCATATCAATCCATTTAGCCAGGGTGCTATTGGTCAGTCTTCTACCTTGAGAGAGACCTCCAGTACTCATTTAATTAATCCCTTTTAGTGCGATTTTAATCTGATTTATTTTGAAATTCGCGTTACCCTTTCATTATTGTGATTTTACGATCACATTTATATTGTTATTTTCGGTATATTAAGATGTACTAACGTTACTTGTTAGCGAGGATTGGCACTGTTGGACAGGATTTATAATAAAATTACTAGTTATAAAAAAAGTGTTTATTTTTGTCCAGCAAACAATTATAAAATAAATTAAGTATCAAATAACGAGTAGACTATCGGACAAAGTAGGTGAATTTCAAAAGTGGTGAAAGATGACACCCCCAGAGAAATTCTTCACTTATTGGAAAATATCCATGATTATGGACATCATTGGTCAGTCTTCTACCTTGAGAGAGACCTCCAGTACTCATCAACGATCTCATCAGAGTCAATTTGTCTGATCGTCTTCTTGTGAAATAATCTTTATTTACATAAAAATCATATTGTTCCGGAGTCAGACATGATTCTATTTACACTGGCAAGTAAATATAAGTGACAGGACTTCGCATAGAGGAAAGGTCCGTTTGAGTGGAAGCAGGTAAGCATTTCTTTGAAGGAAGAATTTAAATTAATTTAGGGCCATCGGCTGCATTTCAAGTGCAATCATCTGTTGAAAATGTTGGTAAAATCCCCATGCTGATGTTTTAATAAATTTTAAAGTTGTTAATCAGTGCCATTCGGCAATTTATGCAGTTCTACTGTATTGTAAGCGAAATGATGATTTACCGATAATTGGTACAAAAAAAGATTTTATGAGTTTTTTCTTTAGACAAATTTGGAAAAATCCACCTTTTTAATTTAACATATCTCGCTTATTATTGGTGAAATTTTTTGTCAGGGGTACTCACTCGACGCAAAATTTTGTTTTCTAGAATTTATATACAAGGAAGTTTTCTGTAGAGTGTATGGTTTCCGAGTTAATTACGAAATACTAAAAAAAGTTCGAAAACTTCGAGATTTTCATGGTGCACCTATAAAGCTTACCTGGAAAAATGGGACAAACTTCAAATCCCTTCATTTGAATGTAAAACAGTATGATTAAACCGATTTCCAGCTTCAATTCTTTTTCAATAATTGGAAATTATTTCCAAGCTAAATTTTCATTTTTATCAAAACAAATTTAATGCAATTTTTTTAATTTAAATATATTTAAATTCAAATTTGCATTTTTAATAATTTTTTCTGGTTATGCCATAAAATAATATAAAAAGTTTTAGAAGATGAAGAAAAAACTATAAATGCCTTTCGAATAAGGTATCGGGAGAAGTAGTAATATGGATATTCTCTCCAGAATTACTGGAGAAGTTACTTGCTTAATCAAATTTAAAACTACTTAAATATTAATGAAATTTTTACTCGTATCTTTGAGAACATGTCTCAGGACATCTTTCAAAGATTATATTGAAAATGATTTTAAATAACACTAATTTATACTCGACATTTATTACAAACTTTGACTAAATAAGTTTGTGTCTTATAATTTATACAACTTTCACAATTTTGTTTAAGAAAGGAAGAATTTTCAAGAGAACTATTTTAGGAATAAAAATAATTTCTGCTATGTGGCAATTTCAAAGATATATTTATTTATTTATTTTTATATTGTCTATAGCACTTCTTCATGGATTTAAGTCCTTATATCTATAAAACATTGTTTGAACAATATAGTATGCCGCTTTTTGAGTATATTGGTGGTTTAAATAGTCTTAATTACTTTCTAGGAATTGAGATTTAATACTTACGTATATTCTCAAATCAAAACTGGCTACTATCGGCCCATTCCTGAACTCATTGTTGTTCAAAAAAATGAATGATAAACAGAATTTTATTGTGAAACAATGAATTCGATTAGTTATTTCTATTTTTTTGGTAAAGGGAAGTGATATATCTGCAAGACTGTCAAAGTTGGTTATTTGAACCAAAGATTCGGACGCGACAGAATGATAAAGATCGGTTTGAAATAAAAATTGCTAATTGCTCAAGATTAAATCCTTTTACAATCCCAAACATTAAACGTTTAAACTGTTTTTAGCACTGTTTTAGTTGAATACATCTTTTAAAATGGAAAAAAAAAGCTAGTTAGAGAAACATGTACTATTTGATAAATAATACAGGGTGGCGAAAAAATACCATCACCGAAATTTTAAAGAAAAAAGTGATAAATATGTTGATACCTGATCATATAAATATTTTACAGATACTGGTCCACTTCAAGTTTAACAGACTTTCACGTACTAAATAAGTATGTAAATGCATAATTTGGATTTGAGGAAATTCTCTAATTAACCTTTTAATTTAAACTATACCCGACAATGAAGGAAGCATTTTTAATATATTTGTCAAACACAGATTTCTGGATAATTTTATATACATTTCCGTTTGAACAAGGTTTAATGAGTAACGAATTAGGTACTGTGAAATGAGAAAGCATTGTAAATGCATGATTGAAAGCATTAGAAAAAGATATCTGCAAAAATTTTGTTGGTGAATTTAAAAAAAAAAATGGATGATTATTTTCATTTTAAATATTTTTTGTTCTTTGGGAAGAAGTTTTCTTTCTTTTCTGGTGGGAATTGTAAAAAAGTCTCTTATTCAACATAATAAAAGTTACATTACTTAAAAATTGTTACAGAACATGTTTATCTCTTTTTGAGACACCTTAAAAATTACACATTTGAATCCAAAAATAAACTTTATAAAAATAAATACCAGAACATTATAAAAGAAAAAAATGATTATTTTGACATCAAGTCTCAATATAATTGGATGGAAGCAGTGTTGCCAGAATGGGGATTTTGTCTTATTTTGGGGGATCCTTTCGGGGAAATTTTTGGGGACGACTAATTCGTGCGAAAATGTTTGGGGACAATCAACATTTTGGGGGAAAACCTGGGGAATTTACATTCTCCAGGACAACAACTGACGACAACTGAAAACAACTGACTCCAACCAAATGACTCCAATGAAAAAATTTTTTCATTATTTTACGTAATGTTTAGTTTTAATCATCTGGAAACACCTAATCTGTGTCGATCTCTATTTTTTTTTAACTCTGTGTTTTGATTTGAAAACAAAAGTAAACTACGGAAATCGGAATTGTGAATTATTTTCGTTGTCGTGGTCGTCGTTTATAACGCTAGACTTTAAACGTTTATCTAATTCTAATGTTTTTTTCTCTTAATGTATTTTTTACCCATCAAAACAAATGGAAACTGATTCCAATCAAATGATTACTATGCTGTATTTTTCTGTTTGTATATCATAGCTAAATCTTATAGCTGTATCTCTCAGCTAACTGTTTTAATGCTTTACATGCAGTAATAATTTTTTTTTATTATGTTGATGTAATTAATCGGATTCAGAGGTAGAATTCTACTTCTTTTATTAAAAAGTAGGTGAAACTATTTTAACATAAATATACAATGTACATAAGTACTACATGTACATATTTATGGGTTACGCCAATGAAAATTGGAGAGAACGTAGAATTAGTTATTTTACTTAAATAAAATTGCTTATCTAAATACCGTGTATTAAATACAAGAACCGGAATTACAAGCTGTATTCGCAACACTAGCGCCCTCGGCCTGAGTTTTATAGAAAATTACGTCTATATTCAATAAGAGTGAAACACAGCAACCGAAGACCTTTGCTGTTTGTTTGGAGTCAGTTTCCAAACAAAATGTCATATCTGACATAGCATTTTAAAAGTTTCCAATCTTGAGTTGCTTAAGGCTGTTCCCAACTGTTCAGCTCAACAAGCGCAAAACGTTTTGACACATTTACAAATTTATTTTTTCACGGAAAGATATAAAATTGAAGTCCTAACTATGGAACCGATTTGGAATCCAATTGTGTTTTCCATTTTTTGATAAATAAATTACCTATTGCGTTATAAGCGATTTTGATCGAGTGACAAACACGTTTTTCACCCTTCCTTAAGTGGTTATTCTTCTTCCGCGCGGAAATTCGGTTAAAAACGCACACTTTGACACTATTTTATGAAGGATCTATTGCGTTTGCAAAAAAAGAAAAAAACAGTTCGATTACATAGTTTCTGACCAACAACGCCTGCTAGTTTCATGCATTTCCGAACAACAATAAATTAAAACTTATGACATAAAGTCGCCTTTTTGGATTTGAGAGCAGCAAAATTTAAATGCCTTTTTTTATAAATGTGGATTTTTTTCATAAAAGGCTTGATTTGGGGAAAATTTCTGATCATTTTGATGATTTTTTTTATAATTGCAAATTGCAAATTAAAAATTAAAAAATTATTATTTTTAGTACAAACTGAGTTGGGGACTTTTTCGGGAAAAACCGCTGATTTGGGGAAATTGATTTTCGACTATCTGGCAACATTGGATGGATGAAAACCAAATATAATTTGCAAACAACCATGACAACTACAAGCGGTCTCTTTGCACCTGGCTGCAAATTACTTTTATATTATGATGGGAGACAAATTTCCGTGTCCTTTCACAATCATATGGTTGTCATGATGTATGTCAAAGCTTTTACTATCGGAACCTCCTAGTGATTTTTGATCTCAGCACAACTATCGTTTTGCCACAATTAAAGCAACGTCTTTCTCGTACAACTAGAAATATATAAAGCTAGTAATAAGATTAAATCCGTTTTATCACACGATTTTTTTTGTTATTGCCCTAATCTGATAATTTCTCTGAAAATATGACTTCTTCAAACATTTTAAAAACCTAAATTGAACTCTAAAGCTTCACGTTTTTTAAACTAAAACTTTCTGTAAACCATCTAAGACTATTAAATTATAAACAGAAGTTCTCTTATACATCCATTAAAAATATTTCAAAAATATATATTCTAAAAACACACTCAAAATATATATTAAATATTTACTTGCTAAAAAGGACGTCAAATGTTAATAAAATACATTAAAAGATCTTAATAATTTGACATGTTTCGATTGAATTTACTCAATCATCATCAGAAAAACAAATAAACACTAAGATGGAAAATGACAATAAACTATTACAAATGAAATTAAAAAAAAATAATAATCTTTTAATGTATTTTATTAACATTTGACGTCCTTTTTAGCAAGTAAATGTTTAATATATATTTTGAGTGTGTTTTTAGAATATATATTTTTGAAACCATCTAAGACTATTTAAAGAAAAACCCTTATTGCTGACAAATTCAGAAGTACATAATCATTTGCTATAATCTTTAAATCACTATTATATCATAGGTTTACTTTCTTTACATAGAGATTTGATTAAATGTATTCATTGAGAATTTTGGGGATTTTTCCCATTTTTAAAGATGGTTCCAGTTTACCTCAAATTTACAGAGGTAAATGAAGAGAATTAATTTTTTTTTTAGGAATTCAGTCCCAAATCAGGGTCGACTAATTCATTTCTCATAAACTTATAAGAATATCAAACAAGACTGCTGGGTAATTGCGTAAATCTCAGTAGGCTGTTTCCGGAATTCTGGAATATTATATCGGTTTAAGAAAAGAAATTTAAAACGTAGCCGGAACTCATAGCCAGAAATTAAAACTTTACAAAATTTAAAAAGTTTTATTTTTAATTTACAAACGGACATTCATTAATTTCTGTCGCTAATTAAGAAGACTTTCACATACTTTTCAAGCTCAAAAATCACAAGTTTATGTTAAATTTTATCAGTTAATGCTAACAGATATATAATTGTGATCGTTTCTGACATTCGTTAAGAAGGCACATGACCAGTATAACAGCAGTGTTTCTTCTTTTGTTTACTCATTTGTATTGCTAGAGTTGTTCTTCTGAAAAACGAAAGAAATATATAACTATTGCACGGAGCAACCGACAAATATTAGATAAAGTGAACTTATTCAGAGATCTAAATAATATATAAATCGTACAGAAACAAAATCTAGTTTAAAAATGATTAAACAATTATCTTTAAACTGAATTACTGCGAAGCTCTATTTAACGAAGGCGCTTAATTCGGAAAATAAAAGTTTGTTACTTGGAATTTTTTAAAACAGATATTTACCCATAATAATAAAATATACCCATAATAATAATTTTTAATAGATACCCTTTGAAATATTTTAAACTACATGCAGAAAAATTTAAAATGCATCAATAATAAGTATCATGTAAATAAATATATTAATTACACACTTTGCTTTTAATTTTGTCCGATTGTTTCTGCTATTTTGTTTTTTAGAAAATGTAGAAAAAAAAAGAAACAAAAAGCAACAACAATATTTTATGGGAACACACTATACATCTAATTTTAGAAAATTATATTCAAAATTAAGAAACTATTTTTATAATATTGCAGTATTTATTATAGAAGTATTATTTTAAGCATATATTACCAAATGTATCCTTTAATCTTATTACTCAGTTTTGTCTTAGACTTTTGTTTAAAAATTTTACTCTCATAATACGCCTCGCATCTCTTAAATTCCATAACCAAAAAGAAAAATCATGCGTTATGGATAAGTAATGAAACACTTTCCTTCACTTACAGAATACTGTAACGAAACTTCATTGTTTAATATGGTAAAATAAAACATCTAAATAAACAATTTAGCAATGAAATGACACAGTTTACCAGGCGATTTCAACAATTAGTTTTTACAATGAAAAAGATATTCGAATTTTTTCCATTAGCCCTTTATATTTTCTATATATTTGAACACACTCCACATGGTTACCTAAACATTTTTATAGATATAAACGCAAAACACATTTGAAACTTTAATTTTAACATTGCCGAACATATAGTGTGGTAACTTTAGTTATTTTTTACAACACTGCATATCTTGTACAATATTTTATACATGGCACATATTAAGGTGAAATTAAAATCAAATAGGAAGATCATAACACGATTTAAATCCAAATTCCAAGAATTGTCATCCGTAGAAGGTAGTATATTAAGTTATTTGCGTAATCGAGTACATGGATTTATTTTTATACAAATATATCTTAGTATACAGTGTGTCCACGTATAACCTGACCGACCTTTATTTTCGCAATCGTTGTTCCTAGATGCATACTTCCAATTACAAAAGTGGTTAAAATTAGGTGCTGGGTTAAGGTAAAAAAGTTTGAAGCAAAAAAAAACAATTTAGTGAAGAATTACAGAATCTAAATTTTTATACGGTCCCCATGTCCGATAAGTTATATTTAGTAAAATTTTCCTGTTAGATTGAAAAGTAAGGCAAAAAAAAAAAAGTCCCGTTATTCTACGATTAAAACTGACCAAGTAATAGCTGTTTAAAGTTGGAGCATATTTTTTCTGCAAATTAGGGGTCATTCACAAATTTAGTAGAAATATAATTTCTTCAGATATATTAAAGACGTGGTTGAGAGTAAAATTAGCATTGCAATATAAATTTGAAATCTTTAATCATTGTGACATATTACTGCAAAATGTACAATTTTTACTGAACATATATGAGGATAAAAATAACAGAATTTCTGTTAAATGAAAGGATGAAAAACAACAGCATCAATTCTTTACAAAATGATACATATTTTAAGATGCTTTTAGATTACACTGTCTTTCAAATTTTGGGTTGTGCCATGATTTTTAGCTTTTGAAAAGTGATTCTTATGTATTTTTTAGCGCTGAATCCGAAAATGACCTTTATTTTAAACCACCACGTCAGCATATTTCTCAAATCGTAAATTTCAAAGTTAAAAAGCTCAAAGTAAAAATTGATCCCCCCTCCCCTCCCAACCTCATCGAACGCCTGAGCTGTTTAGCTGTAAGAAACCCTGTATAAGCCAAAAAATTGAATAAATTATTGAATTAAATAAAATTAAACTGAATAAAAAAGGTCTTACATCTATTTTATAGTATCAGATTTTTAGCTTCTTTTAACCTTGAAATTTACGATTTGCGAAAAATCCTGACATGATGGTTAAAAGTAAAAATTCAGTTTTAAATAATACATAAAACGTAATTATAAAAGTTAAAAAACACAACCATCGCAGGTTTATATTAGCTAATCTAAAACTTTTTCTTAAACTTGTTGACGAGATCCATCCGAATTTTTTTGTGTTATCCTCCAATATAAGTATATATAAGAAGGTAACCGTCGAAAATCATAATAATATTACATTGTTATCGGATTTAAGTCAATATGTAAAATTTAACTTCGATCGGACATTTGAAAGTAAGTTAAAGTTCGATTACAAATTTTAAACTGAAAAGCCGATCGCTTTAAGTTAAAAAAAAACTTATGAAAATAAAATATTTTTGTTAAAATAAATCATAGCCTCGAATCCTTGCAAAATAAAACATACGTTAAAATACAATTATTTTAACTAATCTAATACTTAACTAATAAAGGTTAACTCAACCGTAATACTTGTACGATTTCTTTCAAAGCGCAGATACCTTGAAATAAGTGTAAGTACTTTATATACGACCCCTGAAAGCATGGCGGAAATCATCTGTTTTGAGATGTATAAAAGTGGTATATGTCGTGTATTTCAAATTTTCATAACTCGGTCAATTTTAATGTTAGATGAAATGGACTTTTTTTGTCATACTTGTTAGTGTCACAGTAAATTTTTACTAAATATCACTTATAGGACCGGGGGATCGTATAAAAAGTTAAATTTCGTAATTTTTTAATAAATGTTTTTCTTGACCCAAATCGCTTTAAAAGTGCTTCTTTACCTCATTTAAACCATTTTTGTAATTGGAAATACGCATCTAGGACCAACGGTTGCGAAAATAAAGGTCGGTCAGGTTATACGTGGACACACTGTATATTAACTAAATATAGTTAATATGAAAAATTCATAACATAATTTAAAATCACATGTAAGCAACTCAAGCTTATAGACAGTAATGCTTACGAATATTTTTTGCGCTAACCTGTATATAAAGCTATGGAATTTATACAAACCAGGTAATGTACTAAAATTTATAGATAAAATTGCAATTATCATTAATACACTTATACCAAGCTCATGGTATCCCACGTGTATTTAAGCGAGTTTAAAAACACCCAGAGAGACAGAGAGTTAGTTTTACACACAGGCGGCTAAACAGACATACAGATAGGCAGACAGACGGCTAGGCAGGCAGACTGATAGATATACATAGAGAAGGCAGATAAGCACACCAAAGTCTAAATCACTTTTATACTCTTTTTGGAAGAGTTACAAATGCCTTCAGGTATATTTTCATAAAACTATAATCCACATTGGATTTTTACAAATGATTTTAACACTTCTTTATGTAAAGAACTGTTGATTTAAGAATTTTGACTATTTGCATCTTTATATTCTTCATCGCATTTCCTTCTACTGTATTCGTATTTTCTCATATCGTCCAAAGAAACATATTCCTCGTCATCCATACTCGTCGAATTTTCATTACTAATAATGAATTCAACTTTGACAAAACTGCTACAGATAATACAATCCATGACATCATAGTTCCTTACTTTGGAGATTTCTGACATACTGATTCGCATAAGTCGAACAAAGATATAGAAGAGAGGAAAGTGGTACTTACAAAATTTTTCACTGAAATGAAATAGATTAAAATTGTGCTGTCTTGATAAAATGCAAAGAATGGCACAGCGATTTTAAAATTTGCGGAGGTTGGTAAAGTTATTTAAAGTTAATCGAGCATTATGAAATGCGTAAACAGAAAGAATAAATTCGAAATATCGAAAAAATTATTTTGAGAAATAGGAGAAAAAAGATACAAGTTCGAAGGACATGGTCTTAAATAGAGGATACTGTTTGCTATTTAGAGATTACTTAAAAGGAAATAAACATTTAAATACTTAAATAAAAGAATTCGCAAAACACAGTTTCGTTAAATAGAATTTCAAACTTATATTAAGAACGAGCATACATTAAAATTATTTTTTGTCCAAAAGTAAGAAATTTTATGACAAATGATAAGATTTAATATTTTATAGTTATACATTATGTTTGGAATACGATTCCCTATAAAAGATTATTTTTTTAATTTAATTGATTTGCATAAAATATATCTTCTAAAACTTCTATAAAGAAAAGTATTTCTACAAAATTGTTTCAGGATAAAAGATAAATTTCATCCATTATATTATGAGATTTTGAAAGAAGATGTTTAAATCTTATCAAAGCACATGTATATTTTAAAGGAAAATTAAATTTTCGCTTAAAAGGAACTGGGAGAGAAACACGATATCTCCATTTTCCGTAGAACTTGCAGATTTTCTTTGTTTCATAGCTACTTTTAAAATGCTGGAACTGCTATCCCTGCATTGTAACCATTTTACAAATGGAAAAGTATGAAAAATTTATTTATATTTGCTCTTTTGAATATGCGCTACAGTTAGACTAAATACGTTAGAAGGGAGTTTTAGCCTAATACTGTAGATGCTTATTTTTTATGCTGAAAATAGAATGGAACTCCGTATAAAAAAGAATATTAAACTTCTTCGCATTCTAAAAATATCCATTGTATTTTATCCGTTAAATGGATGTTTATCTATTTCAAATCGATTGAAAAATTGTTTTAAAAATTTGAAGATTTGTTACAAATTTATACAAAATTATTACGTTGTACAGTTACAGCACTAAATTCTGTTGAATATCTCTCTAGAACACACGAACTTTGTTTGTATGTCTGTATATAAGTAAATTTGTACAGGGAAACTATTAATTTGGAAACAATGTGACATGTTTGATAGTACATAACAAGATAAATAAATTTTATTATGAAACCCAATATCGCAAGTCATTTATTAAATGAATAAATTGTCAAGTGCGAGTATTATTCCTGCTCAGAAGGTTCCGTACAATAAATATATGAATTATTAACTGTATTATTAAAAAAATCGTTACTAAAAGAAAAATAAGATTTTGTAAAAAACTATACAACGTAGGGTTTAATGTAGCTGTACTTATACTACACTGTAAAAAAAAAAAAAAAAAAAAAAAAAAAAAAAAAAAAAAAACGACCAGTTTTCCTGTAGGAATCGGAAAAATAGTTGCCCTTATCGTACCGGAAAAATTTTCGACCCAGCTCGGAATAAAATCCGTAAAATCGGAATAAATTCCGTAAAATACCGTTTTGTTGACTTTTTTTTTTTTTTTTTTTTTTTTTTTTTTTTTTTTTTTATGGATTTTATTCCGAGCTGGGTCGGAAAATTTTCCGGTACGATAAGGACAACTATTTTTCCGATTCCTACAGGAAAACTGGTCGAATTTTTTTTTTACAGTGTAGAAAAGCATGAATGAGTATACCGTAAGTGTTCAAAGAGATATGAAGCATAAATAATATAGAATATTGCTATTCTGTATAACTCTTATTTAAATCTTTTCCTAATATGTTTATGATGAACTTAATTTGGCACTGACAACAAAATTTGTGCATATTTAAACTAGCAATTTGGCATTCAAATAGCTAAAACACCTATTCGTTTTTTCATAAAGCTAAATTCAGCTTCGTAATAATCTTTTCTTTTTACAGTGTAGCTAAAAAAAAATCCTTGTTCAAAGTTTAAACTTGCATTTCGCTAAGTGCGCATCGAAAGGAGGTCGCAAATAGCCACACCGTCTTCATTCGTGCTGCGTTTTTCCAGATATGTTTTTAATTATCTTTTAAAAACACGGGAGGCGAATTGAGAGATCTACTTAATGTAAATTAGTCGCGAATCCTATAGTGTTTATGCGATTAATTCTAATTAGTCTGTTTTTAACAATTTTACGTTTATTGATTTTATACTGCTACTGGACATTGTATTACACAAATGTGTCACTGAAAGATATTATCTAGGCTTTAAAAGCCGATGGTACATATAATACGTCGCCCCTGTCATTATGTATGTCCAAACGGTTTGTGTATCTAAGGGTTAATATCGCGGCTAATTACCGACGACTTTTTTTTTTCAAAAATCATTACCAACAATGCTTTTATACTTGTTCTACGATAGATACCTCCAGCGCTCCTCATAACCTTTGCTGAATGCTCGCAAATTGAAATTTGTGTGTAACGGGAAAATGCGCTTTTCTCCAAAACTAAGTGACCAGGGCAATCGCTATAATTTTGCTGCAAGGTTTAAATTAACCTCTAATAACTCTATGTTTTTCCTAATTTTAGTTTCAGTAGATTTGGAAATATATGGTGGGGAACATATTTTTGCACTACATTTTCGACGTTATCTCTGAAAATATAATGCCTAAAATTAAATGAAATGTATTTTTATGTTCAGCGTTACGAAAGCTTTCACACGATAGCCCATACGGTATACAAAGAAAATATTTTTTTTCAAGTAACTTAATTAGCCCCTCTACATTTTTCCTAAAAATATTTGTAAATGTTTAATAATCTGTAAATATGTGGGTCAATAGTCTTTATTACTTCCCCGAATTTGAACATTCCACGTTCCATAGTTTACGAGTAAAATGGCTGTGACAGACGGACAGACAGACACAGGAGTGATCTTATAATGGTTCCGTTTTTACTTTTTAAGTATGGAACCCTAAAAATAGAGTGTGATAAGTGTTGTAGTGTGCAATATCGGTTATTATTATGATTATTATTATTATTATTGTTATTTTTATAATAATAATAATAATAATAATAATAATAATTATTATTATTATTATTATTATTATTATTATTATTATTATTATTATTATTATTATTATTTATAAGATTAAAAACAAATAGAGTCAAATGTTAACATGAGTTTCTGGAATGAAATATCTTAGTTTGTATTATGATTATTTCTATCATTAGCATTATTGTTATTATTATTTTCATTTATAAGATAAAATATACAGGAAGTTAAATGTTGATAGGAGTTCCTGGATACAATATGGTAATTATTATTATCATTTATAATATTAAAAATACATTGAGGGAAACGTTGATAAGACTGCTGTAGTGAAATACATTGCAATTTTGAGAAGGGATGCAAGCATACAGCAAATCGGTCGGTGATGCCATAGTTTGAAATATGGAGCATTATCGAGATGTAATAGATATAAAATTTATGCTTTTTATTACATATTTTCAAAGTCGTTAAGTACCATATTGGGTGATTTCCAGGTATCACTACGTTCCATAAATTATGTGATGTGTACGTAAGAAGAAAAAAAAAAGAAAGTATATTCTATAGGCAGAGTGTGTTTGAGATAATGTGTAAGAGAATGTGCGTTTTACTAGCTATACTGTATAACAAGGGGCATACGAAGATTTTTAAAATATCCAGAAATTATACGGCATAAGTGAAATATCTACTGAGTTGCACAACTAAGTTTATCAACAGAAAATCCCCTATAAATGGCTTTCTGTAGGTAGACGTATTTTTACTCTGTTTCGCCTTTTGACACTAGAAAAAGCAACGTAGAGCATCCCATGCATAAAAAAAGATAGAAAATGGCAGTTCACACTAAACAATGAAGTTGAATTCAAACGGGCTCAGTACGGTAAGATGTATTTTTGAGAGTGAATTTTTCTGTTATTTAAAGTCTTGCTCATCCTCCCAACCTTTGATATATTCGGACTTTCATGGAATTGGTATAGCATATAATTTGGGCAATAACTTCGAACAATCATTCACGATGATGTAAAACGTTGAACAAATAACCAAATATGCAAATGCCTAAGGGATATAAATGGAATTCAATTTTTACGTTTTAAAATCAGTGCGGCCTTAGTGTTTTGTGTGACTTTTTTATGATAGATTATTGATAAAGACTTCATTTCTAAAGATGTATATATAAATTGTAGTGAAATAAAAATTAAAAGCAAGTAAGATTACTTTTTATTTAATAAAACACACATACTACAATATATATTAAAACACACATACACACACAAATAACGCCTGCATTCAACAGTTAAAGGTATATATAAATATTTTTCAGACATAGATACAATAAACACAATAAACCCAACTGGAGTGAAAAATTAGCCAGAGCCAGTTATCGAACCCGGGACCACAGTATACAAGACTGTTGCTCTAACCACTGATTTACTCCGGCCGATTCCTGAGTCTGCAATTTCTCACTAATAAACCATGTTGGGGAAGTCACCAGCCATCTATACGACAGCCATGGATGACCGGACAACTATGAATATATTTTACTATTACATCGATCTACGATAAATATAATAAAACACACATACTACAATTTATATTAAAACACACATACACACATAAATAACGCCTGCATTCAACAGTTAAAGGTATATATAAATATTTTACAGACATACATACAATAAATATAATAAAACCAACTGGAATGAAAATTTAGCCAGGGTTCGATTCCTGGCTCTGGCTAATTTTTCACTCCAGTTGGGTTTATTGTATTTATTGTATGTATTTCTGTAAAATATTTATATATACCTTTTCCTTTTTATTGTTCAAAGTTCATACATGTATATGTTTGAAATTTATTATAATGTTGTTACATAGTAGAAAACTATTTGTGAGTATTTAAATGAGGGTATATATATATTTAGGATTTTACAACTTACAAAAAATATGTCGCATGTTTGAGTACTGAATTTTGGTTTGCATGCATAGATTGTTAATTATTTTAAAGACATAAATAATTAGCTTACTAACTTCAACTGTGTTTCTTTTGAATCATTTATTCACATAATTTTAGAATGACTTATTATTACTCTTTTATATTTAGGGTATTTAATTATGTTTTCATGAAAAACAGTCGTAACGATTTATGACATCATTTCTGTCTCTATATTTATACACGGCACCTTACTAGATAACGTGAGTGGATTACTTCTGAAACATCAAACATAAATAATTTAAATTATTTTTTTTAATTTGATAAATATATGTTAACAAAAGTAAATTATAAACTATATTTATTTAACTAGCAATGCAACAGCATTTTATTATATAAATTCAAAAATCATATGACGATATCACACATTCTACATAATAAAAAAAAAAATGTTTGATACCGAAGAGCGTGAGATTTCACGAACTTTACAGTCTATTATTTTGATAAAAGCTAAAAAAAAAAAAAAAAAAAAAAAAAAAAACACATCGGGAGGATTTATAAGAAAAGGTATTTCAACCACAAAAATGATAAAAACACAAACATCAAACGAGCTTTATGCTATGCCTTGCGGAACAAAAGTAGAAATTCCTTTTGAGAATCCTTTTGAACTCAAATATATCTTTTTCAACTGAAACAGAACAAGATTAGACTTTTTTTTCTCTTAATACAAAATGACATACATTTGTGTTTTACTTACGTTAGAATAAATATAGTTGGACCATATGCTATAAGACTGATTAGCGTAATATAAAAGGGAATGAAGCATATTATTATTTTTCGTGTTTTCATTTTAATATTTTATTAAAAAAAATATATTACAACCTTTATATAAAATAACATATTTTAGGTAGGATACTGGGTACGAATTGTCATTGCGCAAAATCGACTACAATCGTCAAATTGCGAGAACTTAATTTTTTTCCCCGGGACATACAATAATGTTATTGAATGGTTGAAAGTTTTTGGCGTAATTTTGTACCCTCATTTATTTTTTTAGAAATCATTAAAATTTATTAATTTTTTTTTTCATTTAATTACCAAAATGTAGAATAAATAACAAAATCACTGGATATTTGTTTCATAACACTATTTAGAAATAAATCAATCTATTTATTTTACTTTCAAGGCTTTACAATGCACTTGTTGAATTAGTTTCTATAGGCAATGGTTCAATTTACACCAATAACTAATCTAAAGCAATTTTAAAAAAAACTGGAACACATAATAAAAAGGAAAAAGAAGGCACATCAGGAAGTTTTAAATTTTCAAATCAATGTTTCATAACAGCATTATTACCAACTTTATTTTCATTTGTCCCCTGTTTTACTTTTATTATTAGCCAAATTACTAACAAGGAGAGGACCCGAGGTCAGGGACACAGAATCCGGCTCACAAAGTTCCCAAAAGGGAAATTTTGAAGTATGAAGTTCTGCCATCTGTACCAACCGGCCACTCAGAAAGTGTATAATTTATCAGATTATGTACTAAAGCCTTATAATTGGGTGACTTTGGGGCTTTGATTTGATTTGATAGCCTAAGAGGGACTGCTCAGACCAGGATCTAGTCTGTAGAGCATAGTATCCCTCCCGGTCAGTGTTGCCAGATGGGCTACTTTTTTTAAACTCAGATTCTTGATTGGTACCGCTTTTTTGAAATTGTAAAATGCGCCTTATTTAATGACATATTAATTAAGACGTAAACAAGAGGAATTTTACCGTTTCAAATAAGTGGTGGCAGTCAAGAAATCTTAATTTAAAAAAAGTAGCCCACTGGCAACACTGCTCCCGTTCACCTTTATTAAGGTTTGCTAAAAAAAACAATATTCAGGTGGAGATGTACCCGCCGTTAAACGCGACAAGGGACGGGTTGAAAATAAGTTTCCTCAAGAAATAAATAATAATTATAAGCTATGGTCTAAGACCCGATCGGCTCTGCCAGGGAAGAGCCCTCAACGCGACAGGCGGCAGAGATTGAGAAGATGTTTTGCATTGGGAATTGCAGCTGACGGCTAATAGGTAAGGTTTGAGAGATCTATGAGAAAAAAGATATCCCAATAAAAAGTTTTCGGTAAAA
The DNA here is from genome assembly GCA_963932465.1 of Maratus speciosus. Taxonomy (NCBI): domain Eukaryota; kingdom Metazoa; phylum Arthropoda; class Arachnida; order Araneae; family Salticidae; genus Maratus; species Maratus speciosus. Next base: position 323,939,312 of record OZ010791.1, on the reverse strand, counting down.
AAAAAAAGTGCCAAGTTCTCCTTAATGTTTCGGCCAGAAAAAGTAGTGATATCTGAAGTTCGCACAAGGGCACAAGTTAAAAGCCAAACATCCCAAATCTTTCATTGAAAATGGCTTCCTGCGACTTGGCCGTTAATGCCTTCTACAGCATTTCAAAATTAATGATTGGAAATTTCGCATTTATGAATTATTTAAATATTAAAATTAATATTAGTATGCAAAGAGGCAAATTCACATAAAGACATTATAAGTAAAAGATTTCTGATAAATACCATCAATTTCAACAAACAATAGATTTGATTACAGATCATTTAGTCCACATGTGGTTTAATTGCCATTTCGTACGGTCAAAAGCTAAAATGATTAACGTAAAACCTAAGAAATAAAACAAAATTTACTTCCTTCAAATCTCACAATATGTTACATTATATTTTATTGTATAATATTGAAATCTTGTGCATTGACGAAAGAGTTTTTTTTCGTTTGAACATTTATTATAGTTTGTTTGCATATATTAAGAGGTATTCGATTTATAAACTGTTAAAAGCTGATACTAATTATGTTTTAGCAATTAGGGATATTACCTTCTGAATACAAGTATTTTGTTATATTTAACTTCTAAGCATTTAAATAGACTGAAGTGGTTTAAATACTTTTTTTAAATGTGTATTTTATTTCTGTACTTTGTGCCACAAAATGCCTAAAATAATCAAAAAATGTAGTTGTCATGTAGCTCATTTGTACACTATAAATTAAAATGTCTGAAATTCAAACACTTAAGTGTCTGAAACGGAGTGTTTCAGACATTTTAAAATGTCTGAATTTTTTCAGACACTTCAAACGTCTTAATAGCATCCATTTTTTTTTGTAAGCATCATACGTAGCCATGTTTGACCACGTTGAATCCTGGAAAAATATTTGGCAGGGGTCCTGCCCCCCCCCCCTACAACCTGATTTTTTTGGTGCTCCCAATTTTGGTACGCAATTTTTGTTAAGCTGATAATTTAAATCTTTTACGACATTTTACTGATTATAATCAATATTTTGAACTTCAGGAATAGAACAAGATTAAAACAAAAAATATTTATCTAAATATTAGATTTTTAAAATTTGTTTTATTTTTAATCTTATTTTACTTTAAAAGTTCAAAATATTGATTATAATCAATACAATTTCGAAACAGATTTAAAATATAAGCTTTATAAATATTGCACATCAAATTTGTGGGCACTAAAATCGTAGGGGGGCGGTGCACGGCCCAGTATGCCCATTCTTTAATCAAGAAGTTCTTTTGCAAAAAATGCAACCCTGCATTATTGTTATCGCAATTGAGATGTCCGGTATTCGGAAGTATCCGTTGTGGAGGTTAATGGACATTCCCGAATAGCTATTCTGAAGCATCTATTTAGCGAATACTTTTTTAATCCGCATGGCATACATATTTGTATATTTTTACCTCACAAAAGCAGACATCTCCGATTATCGGACAAATTCAGCGGCAAGGGCTATTGAGGGCTTTTAAAGTACATGGATAAATATATATATTTCTTATAATCTTGTCCTACTCTACTTCATATAATTTAAAAATAGATTTTTTAAAAAATTATATTGCCACATAGGCAATTTTACATATATATCAGATGATAATCACAACAGCTATTTAACTATGACTAAATAAATAAATATTCTACTTTACCCTTTGCACTCGAGGGCTCCGGAGCGGAGCCATTTAAAATTTGTCTTCAAACTCGAGGGCTCCGCTACTGAGACAATGCAAATAATTTTGTGATACCTGTCTAGAAAAGCCAAGATTACATGGTATAACAAAATTATTTGCATTGTCTCCGTAGCGGAGACCTCGAGTTTGAAGACAAATTTTAAATGGCTCCGCTCCGGAGCCCTCGAGTGCAAAGGGTTAATACTGAGAAAAAAATTACTTCGGTATTTTGTTTATTTTTATTTTGTGTTTTTTAATCTTGTCCTACTCTAAAAGTTCAAAACTTTCATTATAATCAGTGCAAGATTTAAGGTATCAACTTTACGAAAATTTCATACAAAATCCCCTCCCCGAAAAAAAATAAAAATCCTTATCATTTAAAAATTAGATTTTTTAAAAATTTATATTGCCACATGGGCTTATTGTTATCATTCCTATGAGCTACTAAACAAGACATCTTTAAAGCAAAAAAAAAAAAAAAAAAAAAAAAAAAAAAGTTAGCACATGATATCACTATGATACAAACTTGCGATGCTTATCAGTAAAGTCTAACTGGAAAATGACCTTCGAATCCACACATGCAGCGAGATCTAAATAAACAAATGATTTCCCTTTTCCTGACTGGCTTACTTCTATGTTTCCAATTCAAAAGTTTTCACACATTAAAAGATTTAATAGCTTTAGAAATATATCTAAGAAATACTTGAGATAAACATTCATTTTCAATTATACATAAATTTCATGAAAAGCAATTGATTTTCTTTTCCAAAAGCGAAAGTTTATAAATATATTTTTTAATTTCAGTTGAATATTGTTCAATGGAAAATAAAAAGGCAATCCCAAAAATTCCGGGATTTTCGGGGTTAAAATTAAAGCGGGATCCCGGGATCTCAATCCGGATCCATTGAAACTAAGAACTGCCATATTGAAAACAAAACAAAACAAGAGAATGAACATAACTTTTAAATATGTCTGTTTTTTAGTGATGTTATTACTTTAAATTTGAGAAAAAAGGTGAGAATGAATAATACATAATTTGTAATAAAAAACAACGTCATAAATTAAAAAATATATACTTCTAGAATTAGTGTTTTTTTTTTGTTTTTTTTTGCAAAAATATTCAAAACTAATTAAATTTCATGTAAGATTTTGTTTAGTACAATAAATAAAATCATAAAAGACACTAATTTTAGTACTATAAAGAAATTATAACACTTACTTCAATCGCTGTTTGCAAGAGGTAAGAAATATTCCTCGATTTGAAATTTTAAAAACTACCACAACCACAGTGAGGGAGAAAGAGTTTCATCAGTTTAAAAGGTAATCCAATAATACATCCGACTAGCCATATTTAAAGAATGAGATGTTTCATCCTCAAAACAGGACCCGCCAGACAAAAGTTTCTTTTTTTTTTTTTTTTGCCAGCTTCGACAGAACGAAGATGAATAACACAATATTATTGATATAAATTAATACGAGTTAACACTAAGCCCATTGCACACGCTTTGTAGAATTTCCGGGTGTAATCTTCAACCGTCGTCTACTTCTGTTCTGTGTCTATCCCGCCCTTATACCGACGGCAGCTTCTAAGAGACATTTGATGTCGAGCACACACGTCAGATGTATGTATTCAATAAATAAATAATCCAAGTTAAAACGAATTAAAATCGCAGTACTTCACATTTCGCAAAAAACGAATTAAAATACACGCGTACATAAAAACAAACTTTGTTTGAATTACAACGTATACCACTTCGAACGAAGACATCTAAAACGCATGCGCAACTGGGAGTGCTAGTGCCCCCAGGTGGTTATTGCGTCGGAAGAATCAAAACGTCTTAAATTAAGACACGTTTAAAGCAATGAAGTGTCTTAAAATAAGACGTTTGCGGATATTTTAGACATTATTCTCAGTTCGTTTACACCATGGTCATAGTAAGACACTTATGTATCTTAAATTAAGACATCTATAATGTCTGAATTTTCAGATTAAGACACTTAAGTGTCTAAATTTCTTTTTCAGTCACATATGTGTCTAAATTTAAGACGCTTCTATTTGCAGTGTACATACTTTAAAATTTGAAAAACCCTCTCGAAGGCATTAACGGCCAAGTCGCAGGAAGCCATTTTCAATGAAAGATTTGGGATGTTTGGCTTTTAACTTGTGCCCTTGTGCGAACTTCAGATATCACTACTTTTTCTGGCCGAAACATTAAGGAGAACTTGGCGCTTTTTTTTTTTTTTTTTTTTTTTTTTTTTTTTTTTTTTTTTTTTTTACCGAAAACTTTTTGTTGGGATATCACTACTTTTTGTATGTTTTTCTAGTTTTTTTCTAAGCTATATCTATATTATAAAGGACAAACATATCTGTGCGTAACGCATACGTCATTCTGCGAATGGCAACACTTTGAAATTTGAAATGAAATTTCCGTTTTGCAATTTTCGCTACTGCAAATTTTTAAACATCTAAACATCGCACAGTTTCAACTTTTACACCGTCGAATAGGGAAAAAAATGAATTTTTAAATGCAATTTGTTTGAAAGCTCTATCTCAATTTATTTTTGAGATATTAATTTTTTTATAGTTTTTAGTACCAATTTTGTAATTGTGGCAACTGAAGTACTCCATTTCTAATAAAAGTAAAGGGAAAATAGTCATGGTTTATTTTTATTGATTATATCCTTATTGATGCCATTTTCGCATTACAAATAAAAGTAACTTTTTCTAATTTTTTAACAGAAAATGATGTCAGCCATTAAATTTAAAAAAAAATGCTTAATAAATTAAAAGATTGAAGCAGATATTTCAATATTTTTACATTTCGCTGATACTGAGTTTGAGACGCTAAGCAAAATGATTCAGTGAGTAAAAATTATGTCATATTTAATACAAACCGATCATTTTTTTGATAAAAGTAAATATTTGACCAATACTAAATGATCAATACTATGGCAACTAAAGACAAAATTCTGAATGGTAAATTTTCGCGGGTGCTGAGATTAGAACTTAAATTTTATGCGAATGTTCAAATGAAAAGTTGCATAGGACAAACGGACTTTAAGTTTGGAAATACATTCATTAATAATGTATTGCGCGTTAAAATACTTTTAAATTGGAATTTGAGTGGTGCGTATGTAAATTTTGAGGATGCGAAAATAACGTATAGTTTAGATTTTATGGGGGTAATTTTTATGATGTGACAAAGCGAAATCCTTTTTTCTGATCCTGTAAAAACAAACGTAAGAGCCTCAATCATAAATACATAACATCATAATTACACATCTTGATTACATATTCCAATACAGTTTAATTTTTCAATAATTTAAGCAGTTGAAGCTTTTGGAAATAATATTTTGGTAATTTTAGGTTAAAAACATTATTTGTTTTAAGAGTTAGATAACCAATGCAAGATGAATTTTTTATTGTAATTATTTTTGTAGGTTTATTATACATTCGATCTAACATTTTAATTCGTCGAATTTTGACGGGTTTCAACTCGTTAATATAAAAAAAATCTTAATTTTCAGTACTTTTATGTTAGCCGGGAGCAAATCTCCTAATTAGCATTTAGTTTTTTCGCCAAAAGAAGTTTTTCTTTTTCACATGTGTAAATTAGAAACAATGCTTTGATTTTCAAATAAAATATTTTGGTTTATGCTATTATTTGTTATTTATTTATTTATTTCTATGTTAAATATTCTATTAAATAAAATGAGGGAAATGCATCTATTTTAAATGAGATGACTGAAAAGTTTATTTTTAAATGAAATGAATGCAATATGAGCAATAGAGTTAGGGACAGTATTTGTTGATTTGCCATTTCGCGCCCGGCTAGCATAAAAATACCTAAATTTATTTTATTGAGCTTTATAAATTCATACTTCATTTCTTTTTATATTAAAGTACTAGTCGCCTCTAGCAAGCAGTATATATTCTATTAATTGCATATTAAACGTTGCATCATGTTACTGTAATTCATAATTTAATTTACTTGCCCATTCTTTCGAAAAGTCGGAAGCTTTTGATAGAGAAATCAAGAACTCTTTACGATCATGGAAGCACAATATATATTTTGTGTTGTTATGTATTTCATTCTTTCATGACAAATATCTCTTAACTCACTTATGCATGTTTCCTTAACAGTTACGATTCGTTCTCTAATGCGGAAATTTTTAATCCTATTAAGTAATCTTTTCTAATTGTATTTTATTACTGTATTTTAACTGATACGATTAGGTACAAGTGAAATTATTCTTATTAAATCCTTTGATAATATCTGCATTTAATAATAATATTGATAATATCTGCTACCATATTGATGCTAATATCTTTTTGTTTCATGCTAACCTTTTCAATAGACTCGATTACGGAAGAATATAAGGTCTACGGGCTCACTGCTATGATCCATTTGAAAATCTATCATTCTTCTTATCTAATCGTGTTGAAGAACTAGCCAATTTGCCATGGTTTTAAGTTTTTAGCTAATTTGATTCGAAACCTGAAAACTAAAATGCGAGGAACTGGATTATAGAAGATTCCTTCTAACGGTACATATCGATTAACAGGTTACATATTATAAAATTATAATAATCATAAGGAGAATTGTCAGTTTCGGTGCTTTAATAGTTTCCGTAAATTCTATTTATATAATACAGAAGTTTCAGCAGAGTAAAGCTTAACAACATACTCACAGTAAGTATAATAACAGTACAATATATTAGCAATAGCAGAGGTTTTGTGCAGTGACGAAACTACTGGCACATTGGAAATATTCGTAAGTTATATTATTTAACTATTCAGATCATATGCGGAAAAATATAAATAGATGGCTCGCATTAATAATTAACTCATTGAAAAATAGCCACAAACGTCAAATACTCGCCAAGCTTGACGACATTTAGCGAAGTGTTACCAAATTTGGTAATATATCATGTCAATTCTCAAATTTGGCGACAAAAAATGTTTTGTTTGTTCTGACGTCATAATGATGCATATGTATTATTTAATATACACATACCTATAATATGTATGATGCAAATGTATTACGTATTATATGCATATGTATAATATGTATGATGCATATGTATAAAGTTCTTTAACATTACTAAAACGCACTTAAAGGAATAGTGTTCCATAAATAGTAGGGATATTTGCCAGATTGACCAGAGTGCTATTGAGATTAGAACTCCGACATTTATAATAGACCGGGAGGCGTCTGCACACACCATCACCTCATCGAGTTTACAGCTGAAATATTAGGATTAGTTAAAACTAGATTAGTACATTAAAATGCAACTGGTCTGTTAAGTCATATCTTGGTAGAAACAACCTGAAGACCTAATTTTAGTGGGTGACTGATAGGTTTACTATTGTATTTTCCTGCATCCAAAAGTATGGAAACATGGAGGAATGGGTGCAGGAAAACACAATGGAAAATCCACCAATTAACCGGTAAAATCGGGTCTGTAGGTGGTTTCCACAAAGATAGGACTTGGCAGACCAGTTACATTTTAATACGCTAATCGATTTTTAACTAGTGCTAAAATTTCAGCCGTCAATTTGATGAGGTGATGCTCTGTGCAGACGCCTCACGGTCTTTAATAAAATTTGTTTTAAGGAAGTAAAAGATAGAAATATGGACAGATAAACTGAAATATTTGCCTTATTAAGATTTTTGTAAAAGCATATAAAATTTCATTCAGCTTGAAATCATGTAACACCTTTATAACTCAGGCTAATTTTCTGTAATCGAGTTTTGGCAACCAACATATCTGATCTATAACTATAGTCTTTCTTTTACAGATTTAAAATTAATAATAAATTAACAGTAAGTGGGTTAATAATACAATATAATAACATTAGTAGCGGACTTCGGACACCGCATCTGTCGCACATCGTTAAAGACAGCTTTATTAGTTACACATTTCATTTAATTAAAAGCAGATTTTTAAACTTTCATATGAGAATTAGGATATTTTTCCACTATAGGGACCTTGACGTTTTTAAAAAATCTTGGCGCAATTCGGACTTCAGAAACTGAGATATGTTGCCAAATGATATAAACAACTATGAAAACAAACCTGATGAACTGTTATGTTATTTATATATGTACTACTTATATACATATAAACATTTTATTTATACACGTATAAAATATTGTTTTTTATATACAAATTATTTATGTTGGTACATAAAAATAAATAAACGGGTTCCTTACATTAAATAAATTGTATACATATGGAAAAAATTGCTTGTGTATATGACACAGTAGATAGGTTGCCAGAAAATACGTTATTATCAAATTTCTTTTCTCGTCAAGGCTATTTTCTCTATTTCGCCAAGGCTACTATATCGGAAACATACCGAATTGAGGTTATATTTTGTTAAATGTTTTATTGTTTTAATATCGTGAATATATCATAACCTATACTGATTAAAATTTTTAGGTATATTCATTTTTTTCTATTTAACAAACATCTTTGGAAAAGCATGTATATGAAGTTTTATTCTGCTTGAAATCACGTGACCCCTTCAAAACTCTGTGATCGAGTATTGGCGACCAACATTGGCGCAATTGAATGTGAAGGAACTGTTTACGGCCTAATCAGCACCCCCTGTTTTAAGGGTTTAGAGGCGGAAATTCTATGTTTTCATATTTTTCTGGTTAATTGTGCTACAAACCCGACTTACTTGTGAAATTTCATGATTCTACGACTTTTAGAAGTACCTTAGTTATTTGATGATGCGAAGTGAGTCAGTGACAAAAAAGCGCTTTTTCGGAATTTAATATTTCGAAAACTACTAAATACAGAAACATGAAATTGTGGAACCTTAGTTCAGTTTGATCATACGAACATGTGTATAAAAGAAAAAATTCTATATCTCTCCCTAAAAAGACGTTATGAGGGGGTGAAAAGCATGCCAAAATGGTTCAGGAAAAGGTAGCTTACGGCTTGTGCGAACTTGGCGGACGCACTGCCGTGCTCCCAGATATTTTAAGTAGTTTACTGTTAAGGGCATGTCTATTAAGGATATTGCGAAGCCATTCCTTAGGAGGGATGGCAGGTTTTTTAATATGCCACTGTGCTGTTAACGGGCAGGTGAAATAATAATGGGAGGGAGACGCCACTGCGCCACACTCGCAAAGAAATGTGTCTGCACATTTAAATTTGTGGAGGTAAGTTCGAAAAGGACCATGCCCCGAGAGAAACGCTGTTGTGTGTGGGGAGAGATTATAGTGGGTTACTGATACTTTCGGTATTAGATTATATGTCTGTCGGCCTTTGTCGGTATTGTCCCAGATTAATTGCCAATCCTTAATTATTTTAGCTTTAAGTGAACGTTTTATGTATGTTGGTGGAAGTGCGAGATGGATGTCTATATGTGATTTAGCAGTTGCTTTCTTTGCAAGTGCGTGTACTGTTTCATTAACCTGAACGCCCGTGTGCGCTGACACGTGGTTAAGACCTACTCTATTTTGGAGGGACTTTAACTTAAATTTTATCTCGAGTATTAGTGGATGTTTGGTTCTATGAGCATAGATAGCTTGCAGATCAGATAGACTGTCACTATAGATTTGCACGAAGGGGTGTGTGGTGCTTATTTGAACACAGTCTAAGGCTTTTAAAATCGCATAAAGTTCTGCCTGATAAACAGAGGTGTGATAATCTAGTCTGCAAGCCCACTGATGGGTAACGGCGCCCCTTTCCATTTCGCAGAATGCAGATCCTACGCCGGTGACTGTTCCGGACACATCAGTAAAAAGAGTAATCAGAGGTGATGGGGAGAAAGAATTCAGTTTGGTGTTTATTTGGAAGTGAGATGTCTCATCAGAGGGGTGTATCTGCAAGCTTGGAGCTTTGTGTTGTATTGTGATGATTGGGAAGAAATCACTTGCTGTCGGTTCATGTCTGAGGTGGAGAATACGTCCCTTGATGTATTCATAATTGAGTATTGTGTAGATTGGTGGTATGCCTTATAACGGCTTTACCGTTAAATATTCATTATTCCTCCTTTCCCCTAAAAAAATCAACTTTTAACCTTACTGGTTTATTATAAATTGTCATTATTCTTCCCCCCCCTTTCAAATAAAATATTTAGTTTAAATTTGACATTTTAGAGTTAATTTCATATGTCTTTATTCATTCTCCCCCCCCCCTCTCACTACTGTAAGTTTCGCTTTTACTTTTTAAAGTTCTTTTAAAATGCAGACATCATTTATCTCGGTTCCTTTTCCTGTCTTTCAAATTCACACGATAGAAAAAGATCTTAACCGCAGCTATTTTCCATTGAAATAAAGTAAAAGAATAAAATACAAATGAATGTCTTTTCGCTTTGCAGCCGACGATATCAAATGCATATTTTCCCAGCATCTGGGCTTGCATTAGTATTCAATTCTTACCCTTCTGTTTGTCGGATAAAAACCATATGCCCCTTGCTGACTAATTCAGCTGTCGTTAAATCTATAACGAGCATGTAATATCACGTGTTAGCTATTTCTTTAGCCACTTTCCGTTACCGCAGGAATGTTAAGATACGTGTAACCATATAGCACGCCATGGCGTAAGTTTCAGTTCTATGTAATACTTCGGGATGCTTCTGATTCCTTTGTCCACGCCACCAATATTCATCGCCAATACAGTAAATATGTTCCTATTCATCTCGCCAATGAGTGAGTGATTGTAATTAATATTTTACCACTACTCCCTCTGATCTTGAACGTGACGGACATCAGCTCTCTGCCCTTCGGGGCCGCCCCGTCGGGCAGTCTTGTGTTTGACTTCTCCCCGTCCCACTGTACTCTCATGGCCCTCCTTTTAAAAGTTTCATAATAAAGAAGTAAGTCCTCGAAATTTTCGTGTTGGAGTTTTTTTTTCATTCATTCATGAATCTGGGAATCCACTTCTCCTCTACATAAATTGGCGCCGTTGCACAGTTTTTCTCCAACATTAAAAATAATAATAATTACGGGGAGAAGTTTCGTTCCGTATCATCCTTTACCAGCGACGCGAAAGGATGTCCATAGGCCTTTTTTTCCCACGGGAGTTCCGGCTGCCTCTTCCTACTCTGTGTTCGTTCGCCGATGTCAACTTCAGGGGATTTCCCTTACCTATTCTCGATACCCCAAGGGATTTGGAGAGTGCCTCTTTCTTCCGGACTTTTCGCTGGCTTAACGAGAAGCAAGGTTTAGCCTGCGGTGCCCCTACGGGTCATCGAACGATGTCGCCTCCTGCAGCGGTTCTTCTTTTTCCTACGAAATACGACACCTGCATCATTTATTTCCCTGCGTAAAGTTGTTTCTTCATACTCCTACTCATTTCTGTCGAAAAATCTGTCAGTACTCCACTCCAAAACAAAAGTCACGACAGTTTCTGTTTTTTTTTGTGCGCGATATTCAACTTGAAACAAACATGTTCGTGCTACCAGTGTGAGTGAAAATATATTTAGTGCGAAATGTTTTGTGAAAAGAAAAAGTTCCTTCAGCTAAAGGTCCTCGTTGTATGTTTCCGTTTGATCTACAGCTTGTGTAATGTATTATTATCATTTATACAAAAGGTCGGCCAAATTCTATATAAAACATCAGCTAGTTGTTTCTAAAATTCATCTACTCCACCTGTTTTTTTTTTAAACTGTGCTCAACTTCAAAGATGGAAGACCATTGTTTGTGAAATGTGTTTCATTTAAAAAAAAAGGCTGTGCAGTGATCAAAATATTTTTCTTCCCAGTGTTCACTCGGTTTGTGTTTTATGTGGTACAGTGCACTGATCCAATTCGTTAAAAAAAATATTATCCCGTGAACTAGTGCTATTTAAAGAAATCATAACAAATCTACATCTACGTCATTACTGAGGAGATTTCTTTCAAGATATGTCTTCAAAAATTTATTAGGTGCTCTTGCAAAAAAACATGCAACAGTGATTAGTCATAAAAGAATAACGGAAGTATGAAAACAGAACGTTAATTATATTTACTCGTTTTCAAAACTTGCCCATTTCAGTTCGTTACTGAAATCATTTTATTTTAATCTTAAAAAAAAGAGGGCGTTGTTTTTTTCATTTCGCTCTGTTTTCATGCTTAAAAGGATGCATAAAATCATGCTTGAAATGCTCTCTAAAAAAAAAGTTACATACCTACTTGATCGAATTCAATGAAAACACTTGTGTCACAATACTTTTCTGCAAAAAAAGAAACACAGTTTGCATGTAAGTATGAACAGGGAATGTTTTTATATTAAATTAATTACTATAAATTGTTTTGTTTTTTATTTTTTTTCTTTTCAATTTCGGTAAATTACCAGTTTCTTTTCATGTTACTTTTGTTCCCTATTCATACTTACACTTTCATAACAATTGCAGTGCCATAAATTTATTTTGTGTCAGCTTGAACGGAGAAATTACTTCTAAGCAAATTTTAAAATATAATTAATAGTCATAGCATTTTAGTTTCGTTTCTCTCCTTTCGGGCTGTTTTTGTTTCTAAAATAATAATAATAATAATAATCATAAGTGCATAGGCTACTTGAAATGATATTTTTATTATACTTTTATTAATATTTCAGTTATTATAATTTTGTGTTTAAATTATGACAGTATTCTCATTTTTTTCCATGAAATTGCATATGTATGCTATGTTGTGCTCTGTTTTTTTTTTCTTAAGGTATTTTTCTTTATGCATTTAAAAATCTATAATTTAACCCTTTAACCCCACTGGCATATTTTGAATGTATACTTATTTTACCGATAGGCAACAAAAAAATTCTCTGCTACAAGTTTTGCAGTATTTGATATTTTTATATAAATATGTGCATATTTCGCTCACAACGTTTGCACATTTTCACTTGTGTGTGACATCTGCACAATTATTCTCAGAATATGTTGCTCCACTCTAACCTTGTTTGCTTTTTTCCTGTATTCTAAACCAGAATTACAATTTAATTACCTGTTTTTTTAATTTTATTGAGTTTCGGACACTTTAATCCAACTGGATGTAGACAGAAATTTAACTTACAGAAATCTTGTGATTGATACACTCATATTTTTACACTCCCCCCCCCCCTTTCCATTTTTCCTTTTGTGTATAATTTATTTATGCAACTTATTGTGTTTTATTTTCTGTGCATGCATTTCATTTCTGATAACTAGAGTTTTTGCATACATACACCTTTTTGAAATACTCGTATTATTTATTTTGCTTTATTTGTTGCTCTCTCAAAAAAAAAGAATTCCTCCTTTTTTTTCCATTTTGGCTGTCAAAAAAAAGTAAACAACATAAATTAAATAAACACCAGAAAATAAACAAAAAGGTTTTGGAGATAACAGACACTTCACCAGTTTATTTTTACAATATGGCAGCAAATGATGAAAATTCTATTAGTGATTTTAATCATCCCATTTCTGTATCTCCATGGGTAGATTATTTCGAGGAGATATTATTAAGATATTCGGATTCCATTAATATGGAAGCCACATCTATTCAAAATTCACTTAAGACCGAAAATGCTGCATCTTTGTCTGAAAATATTATGGATTTCCTTCAGATCATTAAATTCAATTTTAAGGTGCTTAAACTAAACTTTAATGTTCTAAAGGATGATTATTCCAAATTAAAACAGGATAAAGATAATTTATTTCTTGTAAATCAGAAACTTATAGAGAGATTACATGAAATCACAGGCCAATAGAAATGTAAGGCGAAGCGTATGAAATGTAGTAAGACTATGGGTGATCAGGTGGTAGATGTCAACAACAAACTCCCTCCATCTGCCCTACATAAATCAACTCAACCTGTCCACTCTTATATGTGTAAACAAGAAAAGTTACCACAACTGGAAAATGATAAAAAAGACACATATCTTAGCTCTGACCTGCACACTCAAGGTAAGCACAATGAAAAATTTACATATATTAGAGATTCCTCTCTAAAGTCCTTATCCCCTGCTAAACGTAATGTAACTAAACGTATTCGTGTCATTATTTGTAACCTCCCTCAAAATTTAAATATTCCTGATATCTTGTTTGGTATTTCAGATTTAATCCATATACCTGAACTGATTTACACTTTGTTAAAAAGTACAAACTCCTACATATCAAGTCCTTTAATTGGATCTTTGAGCTTGCACCACAGGATGCTAGGCAATTATTAATGCATAGGGAAATTATGATACAATCAAAACCGTACCCTGTTAAACCATATATAAATGTTAGACGTTGTTTTAAGTGTCAAGTATACAATGATCATTTTGCAATTTCGTGTTATAATGACATTAGATGCTCTGTGTGTGCCTTGCCACACATTGACACTCAGTGTAGAAATCCTCCAAAATGCATTAATTGCATTAGAAATAATGATAGCAACAACACTAACTTTGACATTTTCCACAGTGCCTTTGTACCTTATTGTCCATCATTAAAAAAATTCATCAAGCAAATGCGAGAAAAAGTATACAACTGCAATACGTTCCCATAAACATCTCATGCAGCTTCCTTTTTAATAAAAAAAAAACAATGTAACATACATTTTACATTTTTCGTTTTTATTTAACACATATTACTGTGAAGGTGTTACTATCAACAGCATTCCTTTTAAAGTTTTTCATTTTCTTATACATTTACATACATATGTCCGTTTTCGACAGTATTACTCAGATTTAATTGAAGTTTATTCAGTTACATTAAATTTTCTTTTCTCTCATTTTTATTAGATAAACACAAGTGTACAGTAGGTTGCTTGTTCATTTGATTGTTGAGCGCGCAAATAGTCAAATGAATGACGAAATGGAACGTTAGTGAAAATTTTTCTGATGCGGGTCATCAGACATGGTGATGTTCACATTTTAGGATGTTTTTTTTTTTGCTGAAGGTGTACACAGTAATTCAACTCTAAACATTCATCATTACACTAGTTACATTTTTAGATTTAATTTTTTGGAAATTTGGATATAATTTCACTTGTTAATCTTAGTTTGGTTTATTCGGTTACATTTTATCACACAAGTAGCATTTCCTGGTTACATTTTATCCTTTTTCACTTTCCTTTACTTAAAAGCACAATTTTTTTGGTTTGTTTGTTTTAACTTTAGGCGAAGCATTTTTGTACTTGTGATACAATGCTCTTGGTTCCATATGTACACAATGAGTTTGTGTTCATAGTTCATACAATTGAGTTCATAGTTTACACAACTGAGTTCATAGTTCATTAAGTTCATAGAAGAAAAACACTTTACACGAGTTCATAGCATTGCCAATTCTTTGTGTACTTCAGGGACCAATTGCACTATCATTTTTCTTTCATGACAATACTTAGTTCATAGAATTTGTCCTTACACATAGTAGTTCATAGTTTGTTTTCTTTCTTGTGACTTGTTTTGCAGATTAGTTCATACCAATTTCTGTTTTGGTAGACACTTTAGTTCACTGGAATATTTTTTTTTTGTTAGACACATGAGTTCATAGTATGTTTCATTATTTTCTACACACATTTGAGTTCATCGTATTACTTTTACACTTTAAGTCAGGGAATACTTGCTCACTTTAGTGCATTGCAATAATTTACACTTTGTCCATTGAGGTACTTAGATTGCTGTGTTCACAAACATACATCTAAGTCGTTGAAATTTTCCTTTTTTTTCACTGACATACACTGTTTTAGTTCATTGTGAAATACTTTTCCTTTGCTTCGTTCATTGAAATACACATTTTTTCTTTGGTTCATAGACATACACTTACAATTTAGTTCATTGATATTACAACTTAGTTCATTGTTATTGCAATTTAGTTCATTAATATTTTGTTTGGTTAAAAAAAAAAAAAAAACAAAAAAAAAAACACATTATACACAATTGAAAATATTTTGTTTCAAGGTTTCAACGTTACACATTAGGATATTTCATTTTTTGTTCTCATTATACCAGGAACTAATTTTGACCTCACATGATATTCACAAATTAAACATTTATTAAAAAGTTAAAATTTAACAGATTCTTAATTTTTCCTTTATTATTATATTTCTTTTATGCCATGACATTTCATGTCACCATCACTTTGTTTCAGAACAAAGAATGCCCAGTTTACAGGATGCTACCCCTTCACATGCATTTTCTTTAAATTTCAAACTTATGAAGTTATTATTGTTTTCATCACACTTGTTTTGTTTTTCTACATGGACATAATTACACGTTTTCTTTTAAATTTGGAGATTAAATAAAATCTCTGGTTAAGCTTCACTTAGACAATAAATACGTCTAAGATATTATGTCGTTCTTGTAATAACATAACTTCACAATAACAAAAAAAAAATTTTTTTGTTTATAGCATTACTAACCTAGTGCAGTTACACTAAATGTTTCAAACATTATCTAAGGTTATACAATACACATACAGTTCATATCCTGCTCGATACATTGTAAGGAATACAAAGTTAGAATTTACTTTAAAAAAAAATGTGGTTGTTATACTTACCCGATCATGTCACCAGTCTCTCCACACACTCGGATTGTCCTTTTACCTTTGATATGTGAGATAGTTATCTCAGTCTTTTTTTATTATTTTAAATTTATCCCCTCGGAAGTTTTGTTCCCGTTCAAAATTTTTGCCCTAAGGGTCCAAACTTCATTGTGTAGAGAGACAAAACCCTCGAATTGTTGTTTCAATTTAATAAACATAACTTTTTTATATGATACATCGATACATGCTCCTTTGAAGATCAATGTGATCTTTTGGGAGCAGGGACCTATGTGTCACTTGATGTATGGGTCTCATAACTCCCTTCCCCCCCTAGGGCTGATATTCTAAACTGACGCCATCACACTTGTTTCTAAACAAGAATAAGGGCTACACCCATTCATAGGCATGCTATATGCATCCCGCTCTTTTGTAGTCCTGTGCGGTGTGCACGAAAACCAATTTTCTACTTTTTTATTTTTTTATATTACTTCATTTAGCTTTTATTCACAGACATGTATATGTCATTTATTTTCTATTTCATTTTAAAGTAGTATCTGTATCTTTTGTTGCTTGCATTTATATTATATTATTTTTACTTTGAGAAGATATTATAACAAGTTACTAAAAAAATTTACTTCTCATATTTTGGTCATGAAAAATGCTGGTACCAGCCTCTTAATCAAATACTAAAAAGATATTTAAAAATGATCCTGTTAAATCAAAAAATCATTATTTGCACTTTCTTGGTGACTGTAAAGACTAATGAATACCAAGAAAATAATAAAAAAAGGCGCCATTTATCATGACCTGAAAAGTTTTGCTTTATGCAAACATTTAAAGAATTGCAAGAACACAGTTATATGTTACATATATATATATGGAGGCTTATCTTTGTTATTATGTTATATCTGTTTTAAATACTTATACGTATGGGGTGGACAAAGTAATCTTCAAATATAAAAAAAAGACTGTTCTACAAGGTTCACAGTTTTTTTTCTGGTGGTAATGGGTGATATATATAACGGCTTTACCGTTACATATTCATTATTCCTCCTTTCCCCTAAAAAAATCAACTTTTAACCTTACTGGTTTATTATAAATTGTCATTATTCTTCCCCCCCCCCTTCAAATAAAATATTTAGTTTAAATTTGGCATTTTAGAGTTAATTTCATATGTCTTTATTCATTCTCTCCCCCCCCCCCCCCTCTGACTACTGTAAGTTTCGCTTTTGCTTTTTAAAGTTCTTTTTAAATGCAGACATCATTTATCTCGGTTCCTTTTCCTGTCTTTCAAATTCACACGATAGAAAAAGATCTTAACCGCAGCTATTTTCCATTGAAATAAAGTAAAAGAATAAAATACAAATGAATGTCTTTTCGCTTTGCAGCCGACTATATCTAATGCATATTTTCCCAGCCTCTGGGCTTGCATTAGTATTCAATTCTTACCCTTCTGTTTGTCAGATAAAAACCATATGCCCCTTGCTGACTAATTCAGCTGTCGTTAAATCTATAATGAGCATGTGATATCACGTGTTAGCTATTTCTTTAGCCACTTTCCGTTACCGCAGGAATGTTAAGATACGTGTAACCATATAGCATGCCATGGCGTAAGTTTCAGTTCTATGTAATACTTCGGGATGCTTCTGATTCCTTTGTCCACGCCACCAATATTCATCGCCAATACAGTACATATGTTCCTATTCATCTCGCCAATGAGTGAGTGATTGTAATGAATATTTTACCACTACTCCCTCTGATCTTGAACGTGACAGACCTCAGCTCTCTGCCCTTCGGGGACGCCCCGTCGGTCAGTCTTGTGTTTGACTTCTCCCCGTCCCACTGTACTCTCATGGTCCTCCTTTTAAAAGTTTCATAATAAAGAAGTAAGTCCTCGAAATTTTCGTGTTGGAGTTTTTTTTCATTCATTCATGAATCTGGGAATCCACTTCTCCTCCACATGCCTGTTATAGTATTTAGCGCGTCCGTTGAGAAACACCCTTGCATGTTGCGCTTTGTCCTTGGGATATGTTAATATATTAACTATACGATATCATTGCATAAAGGGTCGCTGGATTCTCAACCCCCAACATCGGGTCGTCTCCTTGAAAGGTTAGTTAAACGCCAGTGACAGCCCTGATTTTAGGGTATAACGTTAACAATTAAATGCATACAAAAACATTTCAAATTAATAAATATTGTTATATTTTTAATAATTTATTTATATTTTCATTTTCAAAAATATATTTTGGTGTTTATTTTCCAATTTATTCTAATTTGTTAAATTAAATGGTTTTTGGTTTTAAATGTAAAAAGTTAAGTAATATTTTATGTACTAAAATTTTTTGCTTGTTTCGGAATATTTAAGTTATTTTTTAATCCATATAATTTTTTTTATGAAATGGCTCATGTAGTAGATTTTTTTTTCTTTTTTATTAAATATATGTATATCCAATAATTTATTAATAGGAGTTTAGTGAAGGAGAAAATGATTAAAAATAGTAAAATATGAGTGCAATGAAAGGATTTGAAAAAGTTAAAATTATATCATGATACGCTATAATAATATATGGCACATATGGTATATGTTATTAGCAAAATTACACAGTAGACCGGAGTGAAAAACAAAAAGTTTTGCAAATCGAATCGTAATAGTGCGGAAAAGTTGCTACTCGACAATACAAGCACAGTGAAAAAAAAATTTTTGAAATCGAAGAATATCTTCCGTTCGCGCATCGCGTTCAAAGTTTTCGAATTTGAACAAAAATTGTGCAAATATACGAAAAATTGTAAAAAAGTGTAAACTTTTTCCGATCGAACACATTTTTTTGTACCTACCATGACCTTGAGATGTAGAATGGAGGAAAAAATACCACACACTCCTCCTTTATCCCCTTCTAACCCCCCTCAAGGGGGTGAAAATGGCCAATTTTCTTGGAAAATACCGAAATTACAGGAGATGTAAATATTGACGAATCGACCTGAGTTTTTTTTTTTACATAAGGCAACCTTGAGGCTAAAAGTCGAAAACAATCCCCCCCCCCCCTCGACAGGTCCTCTATCCGCTTTGAACACTGTCGAGGGGGCGACTTTTTGCGGCAAACATTATGTTTTGGTTTGTTTGCCGCCCGGTCACTCGACCTCTCCATCTCGTCAGCCCCTCTCTTCTTCGGTGCACTGTAATGCTCGCTGCGCGTGCGCACCGCTGGAATTCCAAGAAACGGAGGGGGGGGGAGGAGCTATCACAGTACCCGTACCTGGTAACGATTGCTGTGCGTCACTCAGTTTTGCCTCAGCGTCGCTGCGTGTTTCTGCTTGTCTGGCTTGTAAAAGAATATATCTCGCCTATAAAGAAGCGCTGCTCTTGCTGAAAACTTTTCTTGTCGGCTTCGTTTAGAATCCCGTAGCTTGAATTGGATAACGGTTTCATCGATCAAAATTTAGCTTCTTTTATCATAATTATGACGCTCACTCGAAGCGTTCATACTCGCTGTCCATTTTTTGGTGCACCAAAACGACTGCCATCGGCAATTCTTCCCACCAATGCTGACGTTGTCAAATGTTGGCATGAAGTGCAATACGCCATGTTATTGCAGTCTGGTGAATTTAAACCTGGAAGGAAGTTGAGCTTTTTAGAAGTGGCAAACACTGTAGCTCAACAGATTGAGTCACTGTATTTGAAGGCTTCGATTCCTAAAGTTTGTCATACAAGAGTCGTTCAAAAGATGAAACAACTACACGATCGATATTATTCTCTTCATAAATCATATCCAAGAGACAAAGACACGGCTGGAAAACAGAAGAAGTACAATGATTTCATCCATCAGTCATTCACACATTATTTGACATATCAGATGCAAATGCGAAATGACACTAGAATGCACTTGATGGAAAAACTTTTACAAGTGTATTTGTCCTAATCCTATAGCTGTCAGCTGCGATTGCCCTAAGAACAGGAAAACACCTACATTGGAACTGATGTTTCTTTACGCACAAAGACACAGGATGATTTAGATTTTCAGCGCACACGATCTTTGTCTGCTCTGTCAAGGAATCCAGATTCTTCACAAATCCGCATGTCGCTTCCAGCTACTGCTTTGACAAGTAATCGCTTTGGTCTGTCAGACAGAACAACAGCTGCCATTACCTCTAGCGTGCTAAAAGACGTAGGTCTTATTACTGATAGTAATACATCACTGATCGTTGATAGAAGCAAAATTAGAAGAAAAAAAAATTGCAGGGCAATTCTTACCAATTCAAACATAGATTACCTGTCCTCCTCTATTGGTAAACATTTCTTCAGCTGACATTGCAGACTTGATTTCAAAGGGGGAAAAGCCAACCCTTCCTTTGAATCTGGCAGACATACCATGTCATACGCAAGCCGTAGAGCGCAGTGTTAAGCTGGTAACACAGGCCTCCTCAAAAGTGTCTGGGCATGAGCGACGTGATGGTTTTATAAGAGCCACCCTCGTTTCTCGTGCTATCATGATAAAATTTGACACTAAATCAGAATTCGCAGTACCTGAATCTGCATCTGCATAATTCTCCACGCCCACATTTTGGTTGGTTGGTTGAGTAGGGTGTGGGTGGGACTCGCAGTGCAGCCACCTTCCCGTGGTGAGTCCTGAGTCATCCTTAGAAGGACGGGCCAAGAGCTGCACAATTTTGATCTCTCGAGCGGGAGGGGGATTGTTTCCTACTTTTAGCCTCAAGGTTGCCTTATGAAAAAAAAATGAGACCGATTCGTCAATATTTACATCTCCTGTAATTTCTGTATTTTCCACGAAAATTGGCCATTTTCACCCCCTTGAGGGGGGTTTGAAGGGGATAAAGGAGGAGTGTGTGGTATTTTTCCTTCACTCTACATCTCAAGGTCATGGTATATACAAAAACATGTGTTCAATCGGAAAAAGTTTACACCTTTTTACGATTTTTCGTATATTTGTACAATTTTTGTTCAAATTCGGAAACTTTGAACGCGATGCGCGAACGGAAGATATTCTTCGATTTCAAAAATTTTTTTTTCACTGTGCTTGTATTGACGAGTAGCAACTTTTCCGCACTATTACGATTCCATTTGCAAAACTTTTTGTTTTTCACTCCGGTCTGTTAGTCAAAAGCCAGCGAGAGTCGTGATATTAGAGTATAATGTTAATAGTTTAAAGCACACAAAAACATTTAGAATTAAAAAGAATATACAGCATAACATCGAAAATCCGGCATCTACGGAACCGATATTAAGCCGGATTTTTGAAAACTTCAGATTTCTGAAAGAGTGCCAAAAGTATTTCCTATATTCTTTTCTTTATAGTGCCTTTATTCATAATTTAATTAATAGCCAAGTGATATTCATGTAAAAAAAAGAGAATATAAAATATTTTGAGAAAACTTGCTTCAATTGATATTTTCGATGTTATAAAAGAATTCTAATAAACAGTGAAGTCATTTCTTCTTGTGTAATTTTCAAAATATCGATAACTTCTTTATTTGCTTCAATTTTTTCTGTCGTTCTTTAAAATATTTTTCTTAGATTTTATACAAGTGAAGATTATTGATTTCGAAAATACAATTTTGTTTCTCTATATCAGATATTCATTTTCCAGTCAAAATTAAGCATTACCCAGGGACATCTTTTCTTATGCAGGTTCCTCGTGCTCGTTCCTCTAAGCTACTACCAGTGTTATCGGCAGTTCATTTAGCACAGCCTCGGCGACCTCGCTTTCCGCTAATCTGTCGTTTTCGATCTCGGAGTTTTTCCTCTGTAAACGATTGCTATGTTTCTTTCTCTCGCATGTCGGAAGTGTGAAAAAATAGGAGTGAAGATGACTCTGGTGCCGGATTTCTAAAGTTGCTGGATTTTTGAGCTCACATAGTAGTTGTAAACTTTAACTGGGCTCAATTATTGTTTACTGACGAGTCCAGATATATTCTGAACACTGATTCTAGGCGTGTTTTGATCTAAATATATGAAAGAAGACGCAACTTGCTCTTTCCTTGTCCGTGAAATATCCCGTTCGAACCCAATCTTCTTGGCTCCATTGAACATGACGACATAAACAGTTTAAACGGGTCCCTTGGGAAGCTGAAGTGCGTGGAGCACAAACTTTTGGTTTTCTCGCATACAGTCCATACTCGTTAAGCCTTTATGCAGCAGTAGAACGGCTAATTCGAGTTCTTGTGGCAGCCTGAAGGGCTGAAGCCAATTCTCTTGTAGTCGCTTCGCGGTTTCTTTGAGCAACAATGACAAAATACGGTCTTCGGATGCAGTTGTTGCATTTGGTGTCCCTTGACCAGGCTGTCTGTCAACGGATCTCGTGCTTAAAAAGAGGCTTGAAGCTCTTGATATGACACTTTGAAGGATATCCAAATCTTGGGCGACCTCTATTTATTTTTGACTTCCTCAATTCTACCAATTATTCGCCACTTTTGACCTTAACTTAAAGGATGCCTTTGAGTCATAACTAATGATCACTGATCACACCGGACACCACATTTAATTTAAAGGACAGTACAGACCAGAATTTCAACGTACGTCCATTGCTCACCAAATTGTCAATAATCTAATTTGCATATTTTCGATGCTAACGTATGCGCGGAAGTGCAGTTTTGAATTCAATAGTATTTATTTAATATAAATAATTGCAACATTGGGCATTGGTTGCAACATTAACTTAGTGAGCACATTTTTTTCTCATTATCCTTTAATTTTGATGCCCAGTGTATTATTCGTATCAATATGACGCTTTATTATTGCTTCATTAAGAATGATATTTTTAAAATAAGACTTTTAATAATGTCACCGAAGGAAAAATTAGCATTTATGTATACCAGGTTTTTTACACTGGCTTAACGGGTACTAGAATATAGGTAAAAACCATTTTGTAAAATTTTAAACACTACCAGATTTTTTACATTTGATATTTATATACACATTTTAGATTCACTCTGAAAATATTAAAAATAATTTTATTAAGAAAAATATTAATAATTTTTTGAAATAAAGGTTTAAAATTTAGTAAAAGGTATACATTCGAAGAAATTGTTAAAAAATTGCTGTTTACAGCAGCTCTTTTTATTTTGATAATTACAGTGATTTAAGTACGTGGTTTGAATACATCTGTCTTAAATTTGTAATTCAGGCATACTTTTTATTTATTTATTAATGAAATTGTAATTTCTTTGTGGAAAAATAGTAAAAAACACACGCTGAACTATTTAAAAATTGTTTTAAGTGCTAACGTCTTAATCTTTAGAAAACAGTGTTCACGCAATAAAGATAGATTTTTTGAAAAAAATCATGCTTGAAAATTATTTTAAAGCACCTGAAAAATGAGTAAATTGAGATACAGTTTTAAATCAAATTGCATTTGAAGGAAATATTTTTCACATATTCGACGGTGTAAAAATTGAAGTTGTAGCATATGTAGAAATTCTTAAAAAATGCAATAAAATCAAGATTCAACAGTTTTATAATCATCAATATGATTGCAGCATTACATACGGCGCATCCTTTATAAAATAGAAGTTCCTATAAAATGTAGATGTAAAAAATTATGAAAATTAAATATCTCATTTTAAGCTCTACTTGTTTTTATTTCCTAAGCCCATTATATTCTAATTCGTTGTAAATGTTATTCATAATTTTTCAATTCATTCTTTTACGCGTATATTCAAATCGTGATATTGTTCGTTTTCAGTTTTTCAGTATCTCTTTCCTGCGACATGTAGGTTATAATATATAATATTTTGAATATTTAAGGGGTTCGTGGACCTTTATATGAGTAAAAATAGACCAAAAAATCGAAAATTATTTTGGTGCATATTTTTATTCTTCAGTTTCTTCTGAACGATTTGTAAAAGACCGGATGAAAATGCGATTATTTTTCGCAAAGTTACAAGCATTTGAATTTATTACAGAAACATTTTTTTGGTCTTTTAATATGTTAAATCTCTTTCTCTCAAAACTGATTTTTCAACATTTTTAGATTTTTGAAATGTTCCATGCTTCATAATTTTTTATCAAATTCCTGAAATTGATAAGGAAGAATTATGATATTGCCTACAAAGAAACTGTACATGCATTTTAAAATTCGACTTCATTAAGATAGTTAAGTTTGATTTTAAACTTATTGAAAGGCAAATTTTTGATCAATATCGAATTCAGAAAAAAATCACTAAAAAATTAACTATTCAAGAAATTAAAAAATCCATGCACAAATTTATTCGTAATAGAGTTTTAAGTGATTAAAATGCAAAATCGAACAAATATCTAAAAATTTATGACGTATGGAGCATTTTAAAATTTCCATTTTTTTATATCTTAAAATTATAATAAGATTGAACATTTCTTTTAAGGTGTTCTATATACTTATTATGAAATGAATATTTCCACAAAATTTCATATCTCTATGATGAAATTTAAAAAAATAAATTTTTAACGTCCACCGTTTCCTTAAACCTAGAAATCAACTAAACATCACACCGATATTTCAGGGATAATACCAATATATGTATTTTCAATATTTGTATAGATTTGTGTCCATAACAAGTGGCATTCATACTAAATTTAACTTTCTCTATTAGTGCAAAATATTATACAAGAGCGCATTCCAGAGTTTTATCAGATAATGTAGTTTAACCACAAGAATGACAATAA
Source organism: Maratus speciosus (assembly GCA_963932465.1). Lineage (NCBI taxonomy): Eukaryota > Metazoa > Arthropoda > Arachnida > Araneae > Salticidae > Maratus > Maratus speciosus. The sequence continues at coordinate 323,914,494 of OZ010791.1, read as the reverse complement.
AGAAATAAATAAAATAGCGAATGAAATTTAAGCGGTGCCTTCAGTAACAGAAGTAGAATTACCTTTCGCATCAAATATTCTATTTGAAGTCTAATAAATCTTTCGAAGTTTAAAAAAAGAACAAATGGATTTTTTTTTTTTTAGGATTCACAATACTAAAACCTTTTGTTTTTGGTATGCCCAAGCAAGGATAATTCTATTGCACAGTATGAGAACAATGAAAGGTACTAGAAGGGGAGTAGAAAATATATTTACTTTTATATTTTCACATTTTAAAATTTAACATAAATGTTTATATTATTGCTGGACAGAAATGAGCACCATTTTTAACAGCTGGATTTACGAAATTTTCTGTCCAGTAATTACCAAACGCCGTAAGAAATTTTATTAAAACTACATTATTTATTTATAAAAGTTAAACACATTATTTACAGGTATACATTAATGAGTGACAAGGAAAACGGAAGTACACACTTCCTTGACATTATCTTCAGCATTTTACTGCTGACTCTTCAATTTTCTTTTTCAAATTGTTTAAGTTCCACTTACTTTTATATGACATTAGTTTTTCAATTTTGACATTTAACTAGCACACTGAATTGCTCATTCAATTAAGTAAAAATGGATCACAGTATTCCAACCCTAATATATTTAGTAAACATAAATATTCAGTTAGGACACAAATAGGTACATAAATTTCAAATACCTCTTAAAGACACTTTTTCTTGAGTGGGGAGTTGCGGCCGATGCATACACGCTCTCGAAGCGAACCAATTTTACACTGGTCAGATATTCAGAATAAACCATACTGAATACACTGAGATTAAAAATAAACTTTACATCCTGATAAATGAATACAGACTCTACATCTTGTAAAATAAAATCAGACTGAATGTCATGTTTACTAACAGAAAACCTCTATTTTCAATGGGCAAGGCTAAAACTACAATTATTCTCTATTGACTTACCCATCTTCCAATAATAGCAAACATGCTACATTTGTAACAATTTGATGATATAAATTAAAAATCCCCTGCAGCTCTTTAAGAAAATAATTAACTTTTCTCGAGGTAAAAGATAAAACTCAATAAAGATTCAGGACTTCTTTATTTCTTAAGTTTATGGCGTGCAATAAATTTCTGTAGACTGGCATTGTTGAAAACATAAATTGCCGTTCGTGTGACTGAGTGTTGTTTCAAAGCAGTTCTGTATGAGGTTGTCTACAAAGCTGTGCATAAAAAGACCTGATATATATACGACTAATTATTTTTAATAGAAATATATTAAAAATTGAATGAAACAGTAATTTCCATAATTTGTAATTTCCATAAATCTAATTGTGATATTTTTATCATGTCTGGTATATTTTATACAAATATATTTACAAAAAGAAAATGATAAAAATGCTCAATGTTCTTGATTTATCTTGAAAATAGGCGCAGATTCCAAAAATTTTTAAAGCGCCAGTGGAGCCTAAACCGAAATAAACCAGTGGACACATTATGGAAGAAACGCATAAAAGCAATGTGCGAGATTATTTTGCACTATAAAAATCAAAATACGATTGAAACATTTGTTTTTCAAGAACACACAAGAAAAATTATCTTAAATAAATAAAAAAAAAAATCTTATCCCAGGGGAGATTCTGTTCCAAATTTTCCGAAAATGTCAGGCATTTGATTACGAAAGTTCGGATATAAAAAATTTCACGGAACAATACCGAGAATTTCGACAAATGGTCAAAAACAATTTTCTGAATCGTCAGCAGAAAAAAATCGTGAATTTCGCCAACGGAACAAAGAAAAAATGGCAAAATTCGCCAAAGGATCAAGGAAAAAATGGCAAAATTCGCCAAAGGATCAGGGAAAAAATGGCAAATTTCACCAAAGGATCGCAAAACCCCAGCAAATGTCGTCAGAGGATCGCAAAACCCCAGCAAATGTCGTCAGAGGATCGCATAAACGCGCAAATTTCGTGAAAGAATCGCAATAAAAACGCAAATTTCGTCAGCAGATGCCGAAAAAAGCCGATTTTCACCCAAAGAATCACTAAAAAAAACGCGTCAAAGAATCGCGGAGAAAAACGCGAATTTCGACAATCTTCACAAAAAAAAATCGCCAACTTCATCAAATCACGAAAAAACACTAATTTTATAAAATAATCTAAAAAAAAACGCTAATTTTGTCAAAGGATCGCAAAAATAACAGCAATTTTGTCGTAAGTTTGCAGAAAAAAACGTGAATTTTTTTAGCAGATTGCAGTAAAAATGCGAATTTTATCACAGGATTGCAAAAATCCCCACAAATTCTGTCAAAGGATAGCGAAAAAAAGCAAATTTTGTCAAAGCATCGCAAAAAAAAAAAAAAAAAAAAAAAAAAAAACGCAAATTACGCAAAAGGATAGGCTATAAAAATCTGAATTTCGTCAAATGATCGCAGAAGAAGAGCGATTTCCGTCAAATGATCTCTAAAAAACACGTGATTTTCGTCAGAGTATCGCGAAAAAAAAAACGTTGCATTCGTCAAAGGACCGGGGGGGGGGGGACGCTATTTTCGCCAAAGGATGGCGACTAAGACACCAAAAATTTGTTTCCAAAGCAAAAAATTTAGTCGCCACGTGGCGATTGGCGACCGTGGATATGAATTTATAATCTTGAACAGATGTTGGGGAGCGTAGCATTATTTTGACCTTTTGAAAAAAAAAAAACTAAAATGTTGCAAATACTTTTTTCATTCTGTAGTTTACCTAGACTGTTTCTAATTGGATTATTTTCTGATTTTAATGTTTAACAAAAAATCTTGCTGAGATTAGTTACTTACAACTGATTAATATTTTATTTGTATATTAATGAAGATTTGAAAATGAAGGAAAATATTCAAAAAAAGTTCTCTTCTAATTCAATAGTTCTTTAAAATTGATTTTGCGGGAGTGGAGTTTTTAACATGGGATTTAAAAAATTTTATAAACTGAAATAATATTATAATTTCAGATGTTCCCATAATCAGGCGATAGCCAAGTATTTAATCGGTTTTTTAATTTCTTTTCTGTTTTTTTTTTTTTTTTTTTTTTTTTTTTTTCTTTTTACAAAAAATGACCTAAGAATTGAGCAAAACCTGCATTTTCGAAACCTATCATTTCCGTCTCGGGCACACACTAACGACGTTTTATGGAAGCACCAAGTTCAAAGACATTTTCTTTCTCATGCACAAGAAACGCCATTCTTTCATCTCTAGCCAGCTATCATGTCATGTGATTACAATGGGGAGGGGGAGAGGGCACATTTCAATAACACAATAGGGAAACAGTAAATCAATCCATGGTTTGTAAGATTTAAAAATAGTTACAATGCTAAAAAAAGACTCACTTTTTTTTGTATGTTCATTTCAGAATTGTCTTCAGAGTTAAAACATATTAATCTATCTCATTCACTTTAAATGCACTGCTGGCCATTAAAATTTCAACACCAAGAAGGAATGATCTGACGAACGTCAAAAATCACAAGAAAGGAAGTAGAGGTGGAATATGCAAATGATTAATATTTCAGCGCATTTAGATTATGCGGGCGAGAGAAACGACATCTGAAGCACTGCATAACTGAAAAGTTGTGTTGTGGATTTCTCATTCAAAAAGCTCTTTGTTAGGTCAGCGTTTGCTCAGAATATCGTGTTATGCCTCGAATAATAATAATAAATGCTTACCAGCAAGCGTCGAAATTCGAATGAGACAGGATCGCTGTCTATCGAGAGTGTGAATTATCGTTCCGTGATATCGCCCATCGCACTTTTCGAAATCTAACCAAACCACTGCCATGCGAATATGGAATCAATGGGTTGCTGAGGGTCATACTGAACGGTATACATGATCTCAACGCCCTCCCATGACTAATGTCTATGAGAGCAGACATATTATGATGTCGTCCCTGCAAAAAAGTTTAACCACATCACGGAACATTAGTCAGAAATTGGGCATCTTTGCAGAGAGCCCAGTATACACTCGTACGTTGTGGCGACATTTTCAGCAACATAAACTGTCAGCACGGCAACCACAATTGCGGCTTCCCTTGACAATGCCGCATAGAGAGAGACGGCAACTCTGTTGCCCCGAACGACAAAGCTGGAAACAGGACTTGCACAATGCCGTGTTTTCAGGCGAGTTTCTGTTCTTTATGAAGTATTCTGAAGGCCGTATAGGTGTGTGGAGGCCCCGAGGCGTACGCTCGTTCCCCGCTTGCGCTCCATATAGGCATAGTGGCCCTGCACCTGGTGTGATGGTTTGGGTAGCCATTGGGTACACGACACGCACATCCCTAGTTCGGATCGACGGTAATTTGAATGCAGATCGGTAGATTTCTGACATCTTAAGTCCAGTGGTTGTGCCCTGCCTTCGAGGCCTGCCAAACACCATCTTCCACAAGACAACGCAATACCACATGTTGCACACCCTGTTCTAACCTTCCTCGATACACAGGGTATCGATTTCTGCCCAGGCCTGCACGCTCTCCAGATCTATCACCCATTGAAAACATCTGGTCATGGATCTGGTTGCTGAGAGACTGGCCTGCCACCCCTCTATAGCTAATACGGTTGATGAAGTGTGGCATGGACTTGAAGCAGCATGGAATGAGTTGCCTGTTTCTGTCATCCAGCCTAGTTCGACTGGGTAATGACCGTTTTAGCTGACAGAAGAAGGCAGTTGTTTCTACTAATTTCGCACCCCTGTAAACCCCCAAACCCCTTACAAATTTAATCATTTTTCTTTCATGCTATACTGTTTACGTACAATAAATATCCTTTTTGTATTTTCCTTCTTTCATGGTGTTGTAATTTTAATGGTCAGCAGTGCAATACCAAAATATAACTGATTATAAGTTATCTACTAAGACTTTGACTATGATTGTAAGTAACACTGGGGAACAATTTTTAACACAATTTCTGTTGACTTCGATTTTTCAGCTGTTTTTAAGTCAAAAAAGTGTGCTGATTTCAAAAATGTAATTAGTTTTCTTCTATCACGCCACGTTTTTTTCTCTACAGCTTATATTTATGTGACCACTGTACGCTGAATCGGGCGTGAGTCATAGGAAGATTTAGTTTTCTACTAATGGCTGAAGTAAACATTCTCCGATTGGGGAGGGCTGAATGACACAATAGGAAACAGCGACACTTTCATACTTATTTATACTATTCAGTTATATCAAAAATCGTGAAGTTGGACATTGTATGTCGTTCTATACAGTGAAGCGCATTTCGAAGTTGAGTTCAAGTTCTTCTTTTATGCAAAGGATGAGCAGTGTTTAGTATTTTATTTTAAATATTTATATATATTCTATATATTTAATATTTATAATTATCATTTATTTTAAATATTTACATTTTTTAATGTATTTATATATGTAATCTCCTTTAGTTGAGATCATGTCTATCTCTACTATTTCACGTCGTAAGTGCTTAAAATGCGCAGATACCTTTTGTTATATGTGTGGCAATTTCACTGCTCCTACTCAAAAGTAAAATTCCGTGAACTTGTCAGGCAAACCCATTTTGTATATATTAAAGTAAAAATTGGTGAACAGGATAAAACTTGGGCTTCTCATAAGGTGTGCAAGCAGTGTTTCGAGGGTTTAGGGTGTGGACGAAGGGAACACGCTATAAATTGCCATTTGTACACCTATGATTTGGCGAGAGCCCAGTGATCGTTCGAGTTACTGTATGACGAAAACGTCCGGATATAACCAGAAAAACAAATATTAAATATAGTATCCTAGTTTACCATCCGCTATACGCCCAGTGCATCATTCATCTGAAATCCCAGTGCCAGTTTTAAAAGAAATGCCCTCTTTCTTAATACAGAAATACAAATATAATATACAGTATCTTAGTTCACCATCCACTGTACGCCCAGTTCCTCATTCAGCTGAAATCCCAGTGCCAATTTTCAAAGAAATGCCCTCTTTCGAAATACAGGAAAACGAGTATGGTGAAAATCTAAATGATCCCAACGATGAAGATTTTGAAATTGAAGATGACTCCGTTCGAAAGAGATTTCATCAATATGAACTGAGTGATTTGGTTCGAGATTTGGGACTATCGAAAAAAACTTCAGAACTCTTAACATCAAGACTGCAACGAGAAAAATTTTCTTGAAAAGGAATCTCAGGTATAAATATATATTTGCTGGAAAAGAGAGCTAAGGTATTCTACTTTCGATGAAGAGAAAGTGAATTTCTTCAATACTTTCGAAGTGACGGTGGATTTGTTTATTGCAATAACGTACATGGTTAAATGGAGTTGGGAATTCCATCCTATACCGCAAATGAATGGCGACTGTTCATCGATAGCTCAAAGATGAGTTTGAAGTATGTGCACCTTCACAATGGAAATTTTTTGAAGCAGTCCCAATAGGCCATTCAGTTTATTTGCACGAAGAATATAAGGACATAAAGAGAGCCATTGATTTATTTCAGTTTCACATGCACGACTGAACATCTGTGTTGAACTTAAAAGGGTAAATTCCTTCTTGGCCAGCAACGTGGATATACCAAGTATCCCTGTTTTTGTGTATTGTGTATGTGGGACAGCAGAGTTCATAAGAATACAGTCGAATTAGTCTCCGAGATCTGACCTCAAACCTGGTGATCTAAACATTTCGCATCAGCCACTTGTCGACAGAAAGAACATCATATTTCCACCTCTACATATAACACTGGGTCTAATAAAGTAGATCGTGAAAGCTTTATCAACAGAAGGAGACTGTTTCAAGTATATCATTTCAAAATTTACAAACATGTCTTTTGAAAAGATAAAGGCAGGTGTGTATGACAGTCCACAGATTCGGCAGTTCATTAGAGATGACCATTTTATCGGAACAATGACAAAACTCCAAAAGAATGCTTGGTTGGCATTCAAAATTTTTTCTTGGAAATACACGAGTAGAAAATTACACCAAAATTGTCCAGCAACTTTTAGAGAGCTTCAAAATGCTTGGTTTCAACATGAGCATCAAACTTCATTTTCTGCATAGCCATCTTGATGAATTCCCGGAAAATCTCGGTGCAGTCAGTGATGAACAGGGTGGGAGCTTCCACGAAGGTTTGAAGTTCATGGCAGAACGGTATCAAAGTAGATGGTATGAACATATGATGATTGATTATTGTTGGAGCATCAAGTGAGATTGTTCACAAATTGAACACACCAGGAAAAGCTATAAGCGAAAATATTTACCTTAATGTGTACTTTTTTCGTTTTGTAAAATGATTTTACTACTTGTATGAACTCAGTATAGCTTATAGTAAGTAAATACAGGCATTGTATGAATAATATGTTTGGTAAAGTTTCTTTACTTTCCTTTGCATTCACATTGAATATGATTTTTGGGGTATCCTGTAGCTTAAAAAGTTGACGTGACAGAAAAGAACTGAGGTCATTTTTAGATTTAGATGCCAAAAATTAGCCAAAAGCAATTAGCTAGATCTAAGTCAACGAAGTGTGTGTTCCCCAGCTTAATTCGTTTGAAGTAAATCTGTAAAACTCAATTAAATTTTCAAGAATAATTAATTTTAATAAAATTAAATAATAATATGTTGTTTTTTCCCTTAATATGTTTGGCGCCTTTATTATAATGGCGCTTGTGTGCACTTCAAAGAATGCACAGTAGGTCAACGAGCACCAAATCAAGAGCAGCACCTAATACTCATCTTAGTTGCAATGTTAAATTCAAATTCTCGTAATGTACCTCATGGTGGATTTTGCAAGGTTACGAAATGTTAAGAAGTATACTTAAAGATTATATTCAAGCAAAAAGTATTTTTTACTTTTACATTAATTTTGGCTCAAATAGCTTCATTAAATTCAAATTTCAAAATAATAAAATTAGAATGATTTAACTGTGTTTGACCGAAAAATAGGCAAAAATGTGTTTTCCTGATTAACGATTTCATCGATGCCTCTATCATCACTTGTAGATCTTGTAGCACTTAACAATCCCGACATTTGTAGTATTGGACAACCAGCATTTCCAGAACAGGACGGTTAATTCATCATTTACAGTATATTTCTTTTTTAATGCATGTGTCGTAGGCTAATTGAGAAATCAGGCTCTTTGCAAAATGCCTAAGCTGCTTGCAAAAGATCGTCTAATTGGAGAATCATATTCGTTTTCCGAACCAGCCTGATATTTTACAGGATTAGTACAAACAGCCTAGAAATCATTAGGTTAATTGGAATATGGCCATTTGTTTCACAATCAGTCTGATATTTTTTAGACTTATTACAAAAAATCTACTTAGCGTTAAACTAATTGAAAAATGACCACTTGATTATCAATATAAATCTTGTTACAATCAGGTCGGATTACGTGTCGACATAAAATTATCAATCAATTATCGGATCAATTTGAGGCTCGAAGGAATTGTTTTGTCGGATTCGGTTTGGGATTCGGTTTCACTTCAAGCGGAATTTTCAGGTTCGATTCGGATACAAAACGATTTTGGGACAAACAGTTGTCTATTTTCTAATTACACTAAAACTGCATAGGCTCATTGCAATAAGCCTAAAAAATATCAGACTGATTGAGAAATAAATGAAAATATTCCACTTAGGATAACGTTCTTAGGCTCTTTGAAATAAGCCTGAAAAGTAACAGGCTGATAACTAATAATTCTAATCTATGCTTGTTATATTTTTTCATGTTTTTTTATGTTCAATTTATACATAAAAAACGCTTCTGTTCTTAGAAATAAATGACGAGGGAGGGATGTTTTACTGCCAAAGACGTTTTTGCTGGCTATTATATTTTATGAAATTAGTAAAGCCCTTCTCATAACAGATATATTTTCAAGAATCCAAGAAAAATGAGATGCACACAAACGTTTGCTTTCAATAATCATACAAAAGACAAAAAGCACGCCCTCTATAGATATATAGGAATAAATAATTCAAAACAGAATAATAAAAAAGTAATTAGACATAAGTATAAAAATAAATATACTCTTTTATAAGCATTCAAAGTTGATCTTGAAAAACTAGCTTAAATTCAATACTGCAATTTATACTTTTTCCAAATCCATTATACTTAGTTTGGCATGGATACTGAGTCCGATTATGGATTTTTTCTTTTTTTTTATACTTGATAGGAGGCGTAAGCTAATGTATTTATTTAAAAATATAGCATTATTTTAACCACCTTTTTTTACGATTTCTAATGAATTTCTCAACGTATAATCATAATTTAATTAATATGACACTATTAATTGATTACAGCATATTATTTTTCAGGTTAAACATTAGTATTTTTTATAAAAAAATAAATGTAGTTCAAACGCACGAAATTTCGTTTATTTACGGAGAGATTTTCTAGAAGAAAATACTTAATATTAATTCAGTAATTTTTAACCCATTAAGGACAAGCATGTTTTACAGGATTTTTATTCATTTCTTTTTGTTAGTCACTTACTTTTACTTTATGAATCACTCAAATGCGTTAATTAAATAAGGCAAATATTACTTTCTCTTTTACTGGTCTCAATTTTTGCTTTTTTAAATTCACAAATATAATGTTGCGAAAACGCAACGCCGGTCTTTAATGGGTTAATTATGTTCTAAAAATTAAAAAATTCTGTATTGTCATCGGAAACAAACATGCGTACATAATGTTTTATAATTCTGGCATATCAGGAAGTCAGTTAAAAACTGATTACAAAATTCCGTTTTTACATCCAAAAAAAAAGTTTAATTAAATAAAAGAGTGTAATAACAAAATTCAAACTATACTGTTTGAAATACCAGTAGAAATTTCCTTCCCATCAAAAATTCTTTTAGAAGCCCAATATGTCCTTGGAAGTTGGAAAAAGAACAAACGCATTAATTTTTCATAACGCAAAATGCCAAAAAATTTTCTTTCGTTTGCATCGAAGAAAATAATAATTGGATCATTCAAAATGAGAACAATGGGCGCACATGAATGGAATGGTAGAATCCATTTACTTTTTCTGTGTATCATTTTCATATTTGACAAAAAAAAACTTTTTATTACGATTAGGTCATTGAAATTCAAAAGAATATGTTTCGGGAATAATGTCAGCCTTTTGAAATTTAATAAAACATTACAAATATTTATTATTTTTAAAAACTTTTTTCAGCATTATTTTCTGGCATAAAATATTTTTTTACTTTCATTGTTCTCTTTTAAATTTTGATCGTTTGTTTAAATACTACGAGATGAGAAAAACAGAAATTGTTTTAAATTTATTTAAGATAGCTCAAAACACACCTGAAAATTTGTATGCAGTATATTATGAATGACCTTTTTTCGGCTTTCTTAAAAATGTAAAAAAATATACTGTAGAAAAATATTTTTTGCTTCATTATAGTATGTATATATAGTGTGACCTCAAAAATCCGGTATTAAGAAATCCGGGAACTTGAAAAATCCGCCATCAATTTCATCTCCCCCAAACCTTTTTTTACACTTCCTACGTACGGGAGGGGGAAAGATAGAGATTATTTACGAATTAAAGCTTCGAGATTGAAAGTAAAAGTTAGAAAAGGAATATATTCGATAAGTACTGTAGACATGTGTTCTTTGAACAACAGAAAGACCAAGAAAACTCCGAGCCGCATTGTTGTTTAGAAATGACATAAGCTTCTCCTGAATGCATGCAACCAGTGCTTGAAACTAGAAAAGAAAGAAAAGAAAAAGATTATATCGCAGTATCAAATACGCAATATGGGCGTCAAAGACATTGTCGAATGCATGACACGATATATTGTCCGAACGAATTTTTCCCAACAAAGACATCGATGATGAAAAGGAATTTTCCGGATTTCACATGTCCCATGAAAAGGCCGCTGTTTCTGAGCTAATTGGAGATGAAAAATCCGAAATTACATTAGGTGTCTAGAAAATGACGTAGAATGTTGGCTGGGAATTGACAAAAATGTGTCAACAATGAACAACTTAACGAACAGCGAGATCGGTGATACTTTGAAAAATTGAACCACCGATAACGCAAGTGGCAGCTCACAGAACACAGACGCGGAGCCGGCAAAAAAAAAGTTTGACAAGAAAAGTGCATAAATTTGACGGGAAAATTAATACAGGGTGATTCATAAAAGATGGGCAGAACTTTAAAGGGTTATAGTACACTTAAAGACGAATAATATTAAATAGGAGACTAAGGGTCCCAGACGTATTCCCAAGGAGATAGGGGGCATTAAAGTTTAGGGTCCGAAATTTCAAATGATTATAAAACATGGAAAAATTGGTCGATTCGTTTGCGGTTTTTGCAAAAAATTTTCTTTATGCCAGTATTTTCTTGAAATAAAATTTTAAAGTTCAATTTCAAAAAATGCCGATAGGGGGCGCTTTAGACTTTGGAGTAACAAACAACTATTTTTTAACGTTATTTTTTGTATTTCTTTAAATGATTTCGAAAGCTTAGACTTAAACTTAAATTTTGATCTAAAAATCTGAGTCCTAACGAGTAGTTAAGTAGCGTAAACTGAAATTTGAAATTTGAAACCCTTCTCCCCCCAGAACAAAAATCAGTTATTCCCGATCTTTGTGTCGTAGATTAGGCTCTAACTACTGCCGCGTTTTGCTAAAATTATTCTTTATGTCAGTATTTTCTTGAAAATAAATTTTAAAGAAAATTTTCAAAAAATTCCGATAGAGGGCACTTTAGACTTTGGAGTAACGAACAACTATTTTATACCGTTATTTTTTGTGTCTCATTAAATGCTTTCTAAAGCTTAGACTTAAACTTAAATTTTCAGCTCAAAATCTGAATCGCTGAGCGTGGTTCAGTAGCGAGGGGAGGGGGTTCAAATTTCAACTTCTGAACATAGTTCAGTTTGCACTACTTAACCATGCCCAACGATTCTGTGCTGTGATACGAGGCAAAAATACAACTTTCGTCAAGGACTGCATAGTCGGAATTCACTCATAAAGGCACTGGCACAGTTGGAAACGTCGCTCATGCAAACGTTAAAGCTCCATTCCTGACGCTAGTCACCGGGTGAAGAAGGAAACAGAAAGTATGCAAATGTCAAATGGGGAAGAAGAAGAACACGTATGCAAAATTTCGACACGATTCAGGCATAAAAACCACTGAACGGTGAGTCAAGTGTAAGTCGCTGTAGTAATGAATCGGAAGATGGTGCCCTTCACGAATAAGGAAAAGGCTGAGATGCATTTAATTTACGGAGCGGCAGATGGAAATGGTGCAGAGGCACAACGAATGTACGGAGAGCGATTTCCCAACAGGCGGTTGCCTAACCGCAAAACTTTCGAGCGCTTGCACAGACAGTTGTGTGAGACGGGATCATTTCTCGCTTCCCGGTCGAATGCAGGTCGTGCAAAAAAGGACGAATCAGTAGTTGTTGCAGAAGCCATTCTGGATGTAGTAGCGGCGCAGCCAAGTACAAGTACACGAAAAGTGGCTAGGCAGGTGGATACCTCACAGTCCATGACTTGGAGGGTACTGAAGGATGAACATTTGCTCCCGTTTCATTTGACGCGAGTCCAGAAACTGTCTCCAGGGGATTATCCAAATCGTATTGAATTCGCCCGCTGGTTTCTGCAGCAGAACGCTCTAAATCCACATTTTGGACGAACTGTGCTTTTCACCGATGAATGTACCTTCACACGTGAAGGTACATTTAACACACACAATGCACATGTATGGGCGGATGTCAATCCACATGCTACGTATCCACATGCTCATCAGAGACGCTTTTCCATCAATGTTTGGACAGGAATCCTCGGAGACCACCTAATCGGACCGTATCTTCTTCCTGAACGCCTCAACGGTAAAACATACCTCACATTTCTGCAACATGTGCTGCCAGACCTGTTAAACGTTGTTCCTCCACGCATCCGGCGGGTCATGTGGTTCCAGCACGATGGAGCGCCAGCCCATTACGTACGAGACGTCCGCAACTATCTGGACATCACATTTCCGAACAGATGGATTGGTCGAGGTGGTCCTGTTGCTTGGCCTGCTCGCTCGCCAGATCTTTCACCCCTCGATTTCTTTTTTTGGGGACGATTGAAGGCTCTTATGTATCAGACACCCATTGAATCCCCCGAGGAACTGGTCGCCAGACTTTCCGCCGCTGTAGGGGAAGTGCTCGAAAAGCCTGATGTTTTCGCGAATGTTCGCCGTTCCATTCTTCGCCGTTGTTCTGCGTGCATAACCTCTGGTGGTCACAATTTTGAACATTTATTGTAATTACATGTTAATAAATATGCTTTGGTAACATAATCCTAATTTGTGTCTTTTTACCTCGTATCACAGCACACAATGTGTGGACATGGTAAACTGAACTGTGCTCAGGAGTAGAAATTTCAAACCCCTCTCCCCAGAAACTTAACCACGTCTAACGATTCAGATTTTGGGCTGAAAATTTAAGTCTAAGCTTTCGAAATCATTTAAAGAAATACAAAAAATAACGGTATAAAATAGTTGTTCGTTACTCCAAAGTCTAAAGCGCCCCCTATCGGCATTTTTTGAAATTGAACTTTAAAATTTTATTTCAAGAAAATACTGGCATAAAGAAAATTTTTTGCAAAAACCGCAAACGAATCGACCAATTTTTCCATGTTTTATAATCATTTGAAATTTCGGACCCTAAACTTTAATGCCCCCTATCTCCTTGGGAATACGTCTGGGACCCTTAGTCTCCTATTTAATATTATTTGTCTTTAAGTGTACTATAACCCCTTAAAGTTCTGCCCATCTTTTATGAATCACCCTGTATATGTTTTAAAGAAACAAGACTGTATTTCCGAAAAAAGATATTTTTATGAAACAAATATTCCTCAGTTATATAAAATACTCAAAAACTTGTTAAAGAACGGCCAAAAGCCAATAAAATTGACATGGATGTTTCAGAAATTACATAAAGAAATAGAGGAGGTTATTCGATTTTATTTATTTATTTATTTTTTCTAACGTAGAAAATATTAATTAAAATAAGTTTTTTTCTCTTTTACTTACATAATTAGAATTTGGTTTTCAAATAAAGTATAATAAAGGCACCATTAAGAATATGGGAAGTAATTTTGATATTCTTTCGGAAATCCGAAATTTTCAAAAATCCGGCTTACTCTCGGCCCCAAGACGCCAGATTTTCGAGATTATACTGGATATATATTTTCGTAAATTATTTCTTTATTTCGTGTTTTAAGCATTTTTTTCTCTTTTTTTTTTTTGTATAAAAATACTTTTTAATTTCATTATTTATTTTTAAGTTTTGACCATTTTTTTAAATACTATATTAAAGATGAGAAAAAACCGAAAATAGTTTTAAATTATTTAAGATATTTCACAAAACTCGAGAGAATTTGTACGCAGTATATTACAAATTATCTGTTTTCGGCTTTCTTAAAAATTTAAAATAAAAATACAATCCTGTTGAAAAAAGATTTAGAGATTAAAGTGTGTGCTAGGGGGCTCTACCCATGCGAGCTGTGCTTGCCAACTCCCGTTCAGACTTCGCAACCTCTAAAAACATGGTAATCTATCCCATTTTAAAAAGACTACCCGGTTACGGATAATTGAATAATGTTAATACGAACGGACGGTGATTATTTTCTGTAATCGGGTTACCATCATTTTCCGTTTGAATGAGGAATTTTTCGGTTACCATAGACTCATCAACGGCTGTCGTAATACTGAAGGCTGTTTTAGGGATTGATAAGTAAGATCAATTACACATTTGATAATCACCTTGTATGAAATGTTCAGGTTAAAAATGTCGCTACCGCTCCGACTTTTATAACGACGTAATGTACGATATTCTTTCATTGAGTTCGAGATTTAAAAGGAAAAAAAAAACCTCCGTCTGCCTGAGAACAATATTCAGAATCATATAATTAAAAAAGCACTGCGTTTTGAAATTTTACGTTTACATTTTATCTTTTGAACCAATTTCATGCAGTTTCAGCAAAAGTGGCTCATACATGAGTTCATTTAACTACTTTAATACACTCTGATGCATAATTTCATGTTATTTTTTTAATTTAAATTTTTTATTTTAATTAATATATATGTAAAAATTTTCTAATATGTATTGATCAAATTCGTACAAAATAAATTGAAAGTATTTTATGCATGCATTTACCTCTATTTATGCTGCATCAAGTGATGTAATACATAAACAAATTTACCAACTGCTTTACTTTTACACCATATAATTTCCAATGTGACGTCACAGGAAGACCACCCATAAGAAAGTCGTTTTAAATGAATAGATTTAACATATGACGTAATTTTCACTTTAACTGCAGTTCGCGTGTAACAATTTAATTATTTAATTTTTTTTCCTCTTTTAAAATCCACGTGTAAATATATTATACAATTTAAAAGGTTTTGGAATATTATTATTTCAGCTTTTTAAATATGACCTAATTTTCATCATTAAAAATTTTTCACGCGTAATAATTTAATTGTTTTAGGCATTTTACTTATGACGATATTAAATATTTGGGTATTTTACATATGACGTATTCACCAATAAATGCGTTTAGTGTGTAATAATTTAATTACTTTATGTTTTCTTACTTTTTCTTTTAAATATTCCGGTGTAAATTTAAGTTTTTTGACGTAGATTTCCCCATTTCCTGCTTTTAACATGTGATCATTTAATTTTTATTTAAAAGTTTTTTTTAATAGTCACGTGTAAATTACTTTTTTATTTCAGTTTCAGCTGACGATATCTATATTTCTATGTCTACAGTGACGCCTATGAAGAATTATTCGCATGGTTCGAAAAGTCTCATAATAGCTCTTAAAATTTATAAATTTGTAATGTTAAAAACGTTATGGAAATATTAAGTTGTCTTAAATTTTAATAACATTTCTCTAATAGCAGCAAGATTTTTTTTTAACCATTTGGAAAAATGGTTATTGTCCTCGTCAGGGTATTAAATCAAAAGCATATCTAAAGGTTTTTAATGGTTTAATCTGCAATTTATTCGTTTTCTAATTGGTCTATACAGTAATCTGTATGTCCCTTTACATTCAACAGAGATGGATACCTTCAGTTGCCATTATGCCAAAAAATAATAAAAACTGCAAAAAAAAAAAAATAACAACTCAGAAACAAATTGAGATACAGCTTTCAGACAAATTTCATTTAAAAGTACATTTTTTTTCTATATACGACAGTGTAAAAAGTAATATTGTGGGATGTTTAGAAGTTTAAGAATGAAATTTCATTTAAAATTGGTCCAGGAATATTAATGTTTAATCCATGGCGTACGTAATGAATGACCAGCTCCGTAGAAGTTTAAAAATTTACAGTACCGAAAAATGTAATCCATGGTGTATGTAATGTATGATCAACTCCGTGCGATTTTTTATGTCTTAAATTTTAGTCTTTGAAAAAATAATTTTTCAAATGGTCGTTGTAATTTGTTAAATTGCATTTTTGTTCTGCGAATGAAGGAGAGGCAAAAGTAAAAGATGTAATTTTCTTATTAAAACTGAAAAGGAAAGCAAAGGGAAAATTTTATTCCCTTTGCATTCAGTTGGGCAAATATTATTTCACATATTCATTTCAGATAAACGAATGGTTCCAAAGGTCCCATAGGAACTCTTAAAATTCCTAAATGTTATGTTAAAAAAATATTATAATTGAAATATTAATTTGTTTTAAATTTTAATGGCATTTCTCTAAAATCGGCAACAAAATTTTGACTCCTGTAGATGGGAGACAGAACGACGAGTAAATGATGTCATTTTCTCTTTAAAATTGAAAAGAAAACCTTTTTTTAACTTGTATAGAATTTAAAGACGACAGATAATTTTTGGTTTTTAAAATACTGATTCCAAACAAACGTAATGTGAAAAACGTTTTTATGTTTTCAAAATTTTCATAAAAAACATAATTTAATCACAATATTGTCTTTACTATCGATTGAAACAAAAGATAATTCATATTTTAATTTGACAATGACGAAAAAAAGGAAATATAATTTTCTCTTTTCTAAACAAAAATAGGGTAATTTAGTTGTCAGTATTACAGAAATGTCATTAAAATTAAAAAAAATAATAATAATAACACCTAGAAAACTAATTCAAATTTCAAAATTCTAATACCACTTTTGTCAATCGATACCAATAAATGGTGTTAATTTCACCACTAAATGTTCCATATTTTAGAAGTAATAGCTGTGAAACATAATCTATTGTTTAATCAGCCGTTTCATAAATTATTTTCCTTAGGATTTTATATATATAAAGTAAATATCTTGAAAAAGCTTGACGCTATTTTGCTTACATTTACCTGCTTCTATAGCATAATATTATGCATTTTATTTACTTTTTTTCTATTCTAATAGTTTTTTTTTTATAATTCGAAATATTTAATCAATAATTAGACAAAAGAAAAGCAATGAATAAAGAAAATGCAAACCAGTTATAAGTTTAAAAATTTGAACCCCAAAGACTTATATGAGAAATTATGGTGACTTTTTTAAAACACCGCAAGTAATAGTATATATATAATATCTTAGATTAAAATTTAAAATTTCATGTTAAATGTACCTTATGACGTCATTTTTAACTTTACCTCTATGAGCATTTAATTTAACCCAACTTTTTCCTTAATAGAGTGACCGAATTAAAAGTTTTATGTTTTAATTTTATAAATTTATGTGAATTTTTACAATTGCATAAGTAGATATGTAAGGTATTCAGATAGAAATGTACATGAAGATACCTTCCATAATTATTATTTTATGAAAAGTGTTACAGATATTCAAAATATTGCCTAACGCTTAAATTGTTAAAGAGATTTCAATTCTGATACGTTTATCAAAACCTATTGTCTCGATATACTAGAAAAAGAATATATCACATTTATAATGATTTCAATATTATTTTTATATGGGATTTTTTTTATGAGCATTTAATTTAACCTATATTTTTTCTTCATAGAGTTGACGAATTAAAAGACTTGAGTTTAAAATTTTATAAATTTGAGTTGATTTTTACTACTGAATAAGTAAGGTATTCAAATACAAATCTGCATGCAGTTATCATCAATAATTATTATTTTATGAAAAGGTATATACATATGCAAAAGTCCGATAAGTTTATCAAAACCAATTTTCTCGATGTACTAGAAAAATAATATATTACCTATAAAATGATTTCAATGTTATTTATATTTTATCTTTTTTTCTCAATGTTGCTAAGTTTTTTTCAAATATTTCATCGAAAAGCTGGCTTAATAATGCTTAAATTATTTTTTAATAATACGTCCTTCAAAATATTCTAATTAAGTAAAACATTTTAATTGTTTCATATTAGTATTAGCTTATTAATACTTCTACCAATATGTTTTAAAATATATAACCATTAATTAACATGCAACTAAATCACACCCATCTTTAACGCTTAAACAATATTAAGCTCCTTGTTTCCTTTTCAAAATATTTAATTTACATAGGCTTAATGAATAATTCAAACCGGTAATTATTGTAACACACATTAGCAACAATTAGGTCCTCCGTAAGCATATAACGATTAAAAATGAAATTGATTACTTGATTAATTATCTTTTGAATAATACATATTGCGGCAATCTTTACGATAAAAGAAAATATTTAAAGTTGCTGTTTTGTTTTTCAGCAGAAAATATAAAAATTGTAAAATAACTATTCACGGTAAGATGTGTATTAATGTTTTGTTATAATATTTTTTCTTATATTGTCTAATAATATAAACTAATGAAGAAAACTACAACAACAAACATTATATATACAAATATATTTTGAACAAATAAATTTAAAATTCTAATGCCGCTTCATTATGCTGTTATGAGTTTAAACTTAAACTTACACTATGTGCAAAACTACTTAAAAGATGAGACAATATTAAAAAGATGTTAAATTATTTTAATATCTTAGTACTTTCAACTGTAAAAAACATAGTCTTCGTCAGAGAAATATAAGAAATACATTTGTTATTGATGTCTAATTTTCAAAATTCACGTAGATGGTGACGAAAGGATTGAAAATGGTTAATTTTTGGATCCGGAAAACATTGGGAAAATAAAACATGGATCATATAGGAAAGTGAAATATTACACGTTTAATGATTATTTAAACAAACTGAGCCAAAATCTGGGTATGTTGTAGGATTTTCTATTTATTTATTTGCTGTTATGAGGTTGTTGAAGGTGAAAACCCGGATTTGGTTAATAAACTTCAATCAACAGTAATAATTCTGTATAAATCGACTTTCACTAATCCAAATAGGCACCATTAGATACAATTTATCTGTCCCATCGAGATATCAGAGCATTTATCCAGTGATATTTGATTATAGCATTTGGAACGGAAGAAATTCCTAAACGGGGTTTTGACAGACCTTTTACTGATGACCCTATTCCCTGCCAAAAAAACCTTTCGGTGTTTTCCGTGGTTTTCTTCGAACCTTGGGTAACCTTCAGTAAATAAGGGTAAGAGAACCCCGTGAGGACCACACCTTTTTCGACTTAAATCCCTCGCGTAGATAATCGGAAGGAATAAAACAACAACTATGACAAAAAAATGGTTTAAATACTTAAAAAAGGGATTGTCAATTGTTAAAAATCTCAAGAGAATGGAGTGTGAGGAAGTGTCCGAAAGTCCATATAGTGTAGTTTTAGACAATTGTTCTATAAACGTGTGGACTCGCGTTGACATGAAGCATAAAACTTCATTTTTGTTGACCAATCTAGGCACCATATCTCGTATTTTTAATGAATCGTATCAAACAGGGTGCAGCATTTCTGTACATTGATAATTTCACCACTTCTCAAAAATGAATTGTAAATAACCCCTCCCCCCACGCCCCGAGCACCACCAAGTATTTTTATTATATTCTTCGAAAAAAATATAGATTTCGATATGCATTTCAAAGAATCATCGACACCTACTATTGTGTAAATCGGCGACGAATATTATAAAAGATATACTTTTCATTACAAAAAACCATTCTGTTACAAAAAGGAGTGTTTTTGTTCTTGGAAAGTAAAGAAGTGTTAACTTGGACCAGCCAACGTATTATGTTTTGTTTTTTTTTCCAATGAGCTCATGAACCCACTTTTTAACTTAACCAAGTGCGTGAAAGTGATGGTAAACGGTCCAGTAGTATATTTCTAGATACTCTGATATGTCCTTTACTGTTTGGCGAGTGCCAAAATCAACTAATGTTCGTGTTCGTTGTTTACGATGACCGGTGCTCCTGTCCACAAGGTTCTTTTCAGATTCATATCACCAGATCGGAATTTTTTTTTACTATTACTGTACAGTTCGTAAAGTATTTGTATGCAGCTTTCATACATGTTGTGCATATGTGTCGAAACTACTAGTAGCACTCTAATAATTTATTACTTTCATGCAAGGGTATTTAATCTCCAGGAACAACATTATGTAGGCGATCTGTTTTTTTATAAACATAAAAATGACTCCACCCTGAATGTCGCCGTTTCATCTACAATAATATTAAACTATGTAGCAAAAAAAGAAGAAAAGAAAATTAATCCGTCAATGGATGCGACTGCATTGAAATAATTCTCAATGGATTCAATTATATTGGCGAAAGTAAATTTAGCAGAAAAGAAACGAAATTCGTTAATTAAGTGGAAATATGTACACTGTTAGTTTTCGCGCTTATGGAAAAAGAAAAAAAGTGGTGAATTCGGCTAAATTGTTGTGCTGAAATACTATCAAATGTCTTAAGTCAGGATTAATTATAATCGGTTTTCCTGAAAATCTAATAGCAAGTCATCTTCGGACATGTATCACACGCTGTAAAAAAACTCCTAGAAGAAATAGAAAAGATAAAAACAAAAGTAAAGAAATAAATTCTTACTTTTCTTGAATTATCTTACCTTTTAAAAGTTGATTTACTATTCAGAAACACCGCACATTTTCTTCCTTTATTTTTGCGAATGTGCCTGCAAAATATAACTGAGTTTCAAAGCAAAATCATGCTTTTGTGAAGTGTTTTATAGAATGAAATCAGTGCATGAATTAAAAAATTATCTTATGCTGTATTCCATAGAGGGAAAATTGTATAAAATCAATTCCTTTTTACGTAGATAAATATTGTAATGTAAAAAGCATAATTTTTGAGGTCTTAGAGCAAAAGCTTTCATACTAAAAAGATAAATATTAGCACATACAAGTGATAAAGAATTTTGCATAGAATAACATATTTAAAAGTGTTAAAAAT
This sequence comes from Maratus speciosus, assembly GCA_963932465.1. Taxonomy (NCBI): domain Eukaryota; kingdom Metazoa; phylum Arthropoda; class Arachnida; order Araneae; family Salticidae; genus Maratus; species Maratus speciosus. The sequence continues at coordinate 323,893,265 of OZ010791.1, read as the reverse complement.
GCGTACCAATAGAAAAAATTAATATTTAGGGATTACGGAATTAAAAAGCAGGGTATATGAAATTTGGATGAAATATATGAAATGTATTGGATGGGTATATGAAATCTGAAGCAGAAGATGTGAACGGAGAAATAGAAACATATTAAAACTGTATAAAGTTTTCTTTTGCTGTTATTGAGTCTTTTTCAATCGGATACATTACTAATTAAGCATGAAAAATTAAAGCATACCGACAGCTTTTAACACCTTTTTAAAACTGCGCATCTATTCAAAACCAAAAAACAAAATATCAGTGTAAACTGACATATTGTTGTGTAACTTAGTACAGGTTAATAAGACTGAAAGAGAATTTTTATGATATTCTAATATTTCTGGTGGTATGGACTCGAACATATAATCCCTACCATTCCATTTTTAAGATTATTCCGAAATATAAATTTATTATAGGGTAACTCCGGGAGAGTCGCCGCATACGGGGTAGATGCCGCACCCCTTGTATTTCTTGTAATTATCGATAGATGGCCGTCAAATGCACAGTACGGGTGCGCAATGAGATTATTTTAACCAGTGTATAGCCTGAATCACATTTCGATGTTTACTTGTAGAAGTACAATCCTTAATTTGACGTAAGTGCATGATTTCACTGTCCAATACTTTTCATGCACTATTTACTAAATGGATGCATGATTTCGAAGTCAAAATTCAGTGTAGCGTTTGTATAGAGCACAGTGTGTATGGTTACGCCATTCTACTTAACGATGGCAGGTAACTGTGATGGCCGATGTCTGCACCATGCAAAATGGGATACATGCCGCACTGCTATTCCGGTATACATGCTGCGGTTTCTTTGTACGGGATAATTAAGTGTTATTAACTTTTCCTTTTCTTTTTGCACAGACAAGTCATGTTAGGCATGTTATCAAGTTTACTAAAGCCACAGGGGAAAAAGGGGAAAATACAAAGTAATAAGTGCAAGAAAGATGCAAGTCAAGATGATAATAATGAAAAATTGGATTACGCGTAACTTAGACGTTTTTGCAAACTACTCCAAAAAAGAGGAAGTGTAATGGGCTTCGTTGCATCATGTGTTTAAATGTAGTTAGATAAAGACTGTACTTTTTCGACACCTTTTCTGTAGATTGTAGTCGAAAAAAACAGGTCTCTTAACCCATCCGGGACTATAGGTGAATATAAGCACTTTAATAAAGAGCTTAAATTTGTTTCTGGCAACAGTAAAAAAGAAAAGTAATATTTGCTTTGCTTAATTAGAGCATTTTCATGATTATTTAAGTAAAGTTAACTTCTTGTAAAAAAGTGGTATCAACCGAATAAAATTTATGTAAAAGCCACCAGTCCCGAAAGGGTTAACAAATAAATTACGCAAACACAGTTTTACATTTTTTCTTTTCCCTTTCTAATACATTGATGTCACGTTGTTTCTGAAATAACAATTAAAATTTAATGGAAAAAAAAAATAATTCGATAATTTTAATAGTGAAAGTAGGCAAGAATTACTAATTTGAATATACTAATACGTTTCATTGTACTCATTTAGTTTCCTATTGTTATTACATCATTAATTATAGTCCATATATGAATATTTTTTTTAAAATATTTTTATTTGTAATTTCATTCTGTTCTTATTACAAGCGCGGCATAACTACCGCGCAAGTCCGGCGTCTCAGCCTGAATGTACGGGTGACGTGCCGCAGTGTAATGTTTTAGAAAAAAATTGTTAAAAAATATTAATAATCTGTGTTGAATTTTTTTGTCGCAGTAAACGCGTTGGATATTTAACATTAAATATTACAGCATGATTTTTTTTATTTTATGTCAGCCACGGGACTTTATACATAAATTCAAAAAAATGTGCGGCATAAATCCCTGAATTACCCTAATCACTGAATGTCCTTAAATGTTAGAATGTAACAATTCCTTTTAAAAATCAAACTCACCGATTCAAATTGTATGGTCAACCCTTTCTCTGGTTATCAGCCCAATTTTACAAAGGGTGTAAAATTTACTTATGTACTAATATATTTTTTAGTTTAAATTATTTATGTTTCACTTTTTATTGAGAAAGCTTATTTAATATGCATATAAATTTAAAATATGCACATCTTAATTCCATTTTTGATTTGTAAAAGAGGAAAAAAACGAAATACATTTTAGATATCGCTCAAACATTTCAATAAAAAAAAAAACACCCTAAGGTTGATTATTTTATTTGTTTTGATTGCCTTGCACTGCTCCATATTCTGAATAGGAAAATCAATAATTAAATATCTTTTGACTCATCTTATTATAAAAGCATTGAAATATTCCTGCTTAATTGGGGTTAATGGATATTTCAATAACGATCTGATCGAATTGCGTTTCCCAGTTAATGCAGAAAGGTTAGATCATTAATAAGAAAATTTGAAAGTTGTAACGCTATCATCAGCTAATGACTGCGGTTGGTGAAATTCAATTAATTGATAAAAGCGTGTTAAAATTGAAAGAGAAATTATGTTAAAAATCTATGTAAATAAAATGAATATTTTTTTTTTCACATATCTTATATGAAAGTATAGATTACTACAAATAAGGTTTATTAACAAAAAATAAGTTAAGCAAAATGTGGGTAAAGGACTTATGTACGGTATATTAGAAAAGGCTAGTAGTGAGAACCTCAATAGATTTTTTAATTTAATTGGTATCTATAGCCTAATTTTAATCATTTGTATTGTGTTAAATGTATTGATATGTAAATTATAGATAAAAGTTTTCCTTAAAAGTTATCTCGATGGGAATAAAAGGAAAATCCAGATGTAAAATTTAAGAATCTTTTAAATGTGTAACTGATACACAAATACAAATATTAAATAGACTTAAATACCTCTTGTACCATTTGTTTAATATCCAAATCTTTTCTTAACACGTTGAGTGCTACGATTGCTGACACTGAAGCTGAAAAAAATTACAATGTTTTAAGTAATTCTTAAGAAAGTATAATCCTGTAATAAATAAAAGATAAGTAAATTTTAAATGCATTTTCAGTAATTATTTAAAACAATATATATATATATATATATATATATATATATATATATATATATATTTACTTTTATATCATATTTTAGACCGTCAGTCATCGGTGAATGACTTGTTTTACACGGAAAGTTTAGTGTCAGTCACCGGTGACCGACGTGGCCCTTAACGTGTTACGTGAAATCGCCCAGATACCGTATAGTTAGATAGCAATGTTCAACAAATATAAGTGAAGGTAATGCTTTCGATATAAAACTACACTGTCAGATAAACTCGTCAATTTACACTAAATTATTCCTAATTTTTTAACAAATAATTTACGCCCTCCTGTAAAATATATTTTATCATTGAATCCTTCTCAAAAGAAATTCCGTTCATTCTTAGCACGTATGCTTTCCATTAATACCAAGATTCGAATTTATTAAAAAAAAATACAAAATTTCTATACATTAAGATTTCTAATTTAATTACAAAAGAACTAAGTTTTCGAATTAAAAAATGAATAAGAATTGCTTTTTTTCATTCATTGAATCTACTAACAATTTATTTCTTTAAAGTTGAATGAAGTTAAATAATGTTGAATGTATAAAGTTGTTTAAAAAAAAATATTCGCATTTAAAATATATTTTAAGCGAACAGATTTTAGAAAAATATTTCAATTTAAATGTTAAATGAAAATGAATCGATTCTACTCAAAAAAGAAAAAAAAATCTTATCGAAAAAGAAAATAATATTTATATTTTACATCTAGCAGTCTATTTAAAAATATTTCTAATTCGTATTTTTATCATATTCTAATATTAAAATATTAAAACCCCAGACACAATCTTATTAAGGGAACGGTGGACCTTAAAACAGTTTTTTTTTCATCATAGAGATATGAAAATTTGTGGAAATATAAATTTCACCATAAGTAAACAGAACATCGTAAACGAAATTTCCAATCTTATTATAAATTTAAGATTTTAAAAATAAATAAATAAATAAAATTTTAAAACGACGTTTTAAAATCCTTCATGCGTCTTAGTTTTTGAGATATTTCTTCAATTTTACATTTTAATCATTTAAAACTATTTCAAACAAATCTGTGTATCTATTTTTTTAATCCCTTCAATAGTTAATATTTTAGAGATTTTTTTCTTTATTCCATATCGATTGTCATCAAAATTTTGTCTTTTAATAAGTTAAAAATCAAATTTAATTACCTAATTGAAGTCGAATTTTAAAATGCATGCACAGTTTCTTTGTAAAGAATATAAGAATTCTTCTTTATCAATGTCATGAATTTTGATAGAAAATTAAGACGCATGGAGCTTTTAAAACATCTAAAAATGTGAAAAATCAGATTTGAGAAAAACATATTTAAAGTATATTAAAGAGCGGAAAAATTGTTTGTGTATAGAATTCAAACGCTTGTAACTTTTCGAAAAATAATCGCATCTATATGTGGATTTTTGCAAATGGCTCAGAACAAACTGGAGAATAAGTATATGCACAAAACTAATTTTGCTCAAATAAGTGTCCACGGCCCCCTTAAGGCCAAAATCTTCCCGAAATTAACTTCAAAATTAAAAGCTTTTTAAAGAAATTAATCAAGCCATATCCATCTGAAGCAAACATATTTAAATCAAAGTGTTTCACTCCACTGCAACTATAGTCCAATGGTAAGCGAACCCCCCACGTAAATCTAAGATAGCTGGTTCCCTTTCAGGTCCGTAACTTTTATTTTTCTCCCCACTTTCTTCGATTCATGAATATTTTACCTCCTATAACGGAGAAAAAAATAAACGGATATTCGTCAATTAACGGAAAAATTTGGAATTTCCGAAATAACGGAATTTCCGTCAATTGAAGAAAGTATTTCTGAGAGTGTATTTAATCCGTAATGAATTCAGCATGCAAAGCAAAATTGGCTAAGGATTTTTTGGTACTACTTAGTTATCCTGTCGAACAATTTCGCCAAATTATACAAATTGACATAATTTTTAAGTTTAAATAACGAAAGAAGAAATAAATTGGTATACAATTAATTAAAATACAAATAAGACGTCGGAATAAAAAGTACTTTATGACGTAAACACGGGTAACTTGATTAAAGTCAATGAATGTGACATTTACGATCAAACATTATATGTATAAATATTTCTGTCGTTCTATGAACTGCGTATATTTCAGAAGTTACATTAGTCATGTTAAAAAATGAATTGAAACAGAAACAATAAACATAATTGTTGCTATCAAAAACGATAGCACTAATAATTTGACAATTAAAACAACTAGGGGGTTGAACCTTCGCTTCTCCGGTTACAAGATATAATGTGAAAACCACTCTTTTATTGAAACCTCTAGAAGATTTTTTATATTTCATATATTAGGTAGCTTTCATTACAAAAAGCTACTTATTGCAGCCGTTCGGAGGAAAGCGATTTCAAAAAAATTTGGTATATTTTCATCGATCATGACCCCCAAAACCCGAAACCACACTCCGTTCAAAATTGATATATATATATATATATATATATCAATATATATATATATATATATATATATATATATCTGACCTATGTCACACTGTAACTCTCGTATTCTCGTATTTATGAACCGATTTGGATGTAATTCGGTGTGTATATAGTACATACCAATGTCTCAAACGAGTTCGTTGGCCAGCTTCATCCGCCATTTTGTTTCAAAATGGCGGCCATTTAAAAATTTAAAAAAAATTTAAAATTTAAAATGTGGTACCAAAAAATTGAAAATGGAAAAATATTTTTTTCTTATGTATTTGACCTTTATACAAAGACTCCGTAGCAGTTTTTGTTTCGTCTATATCTTAAAAAATGGCTGAGTTATAGCATTTTGAATTTCTAGCGAAGCTGACATTTTGAAACGTCCTGAATTTTGTCACGCGATAAAAGGCGTATTTATGAACCGATTTGAATGTAACTTCGTTTATACATAGTACAGACCAATGTCTCAACCGGGTTCGTTGGCCAGCTTCATCCGCCATTTTGTTTTAAAATGGCGACCATTTAAAATTTAAAGAAAAATTTAAATTTGAAATGTGGCACCAAAATTTGAAAATTGAAAAAATATTTTTTTCTTATGTGTTTGACCTCGATAAAAAGATTCGGGAGCAGTTTTTGTTTCGTCTATATCTTAAACTAGTTGGATGTGCCAATCCCAAAACTTTCTTCTATCTTATACATCTTAACATTTCAAAACCTAGTTACACATGTTAATACTTCAATATTATTAGTTCAATACTATACCAACTTTGATTTTCATCTTAAATTTCTGCTTAAGTCAATTAAACGGACTAAAAACGAGTTAATATATATCATGATATTTGTTAAAATTATTAATTTTTCCTTATTCTGTTGTTATCAGCTGTTTGCGAATAGCCGGCTTAGCAGGAAGTGAGTACCCGCCGCTGCATGAGCCGCCGATGCACAATAAAACTACGAAAAATCATAAAAGTATACAAAAATCGCCAACACGGAGCCCCTTTATCGCGCAATATTTCCAAATTTAAGGAGGACCTGTTGGCCAAAGCCAAAAACAAGCACAAACATTTTGGTTCAATTGTATGCATAATTTTATACGCTGTTCGATGGTACAATAATGAAAATGGCACAGAGATCGGAATTATAGCGCCCCCTTCTTTCGGAATTTTTTCAAGTTGAGGGAGGACTTGTTTGCCATAGCCAGAAACATGCACAAAAAATTTGGTTCAATTATATTGATAACTTCATACACTTTTCGATGGTACAATAATGAAAATTGTACAGACATCGCAATTATAGTGCCCCCTCCCGGCAGAATTTTTCCAAATTCAGGAAGAACCTTCGTGACATGACCAAAAATATACACATAAAATTTGGTTCAATTCTATGCATAACTTCATACACTTTTCGACGGTACAATATTCAAAATGGCACAAAAATTGTACAAAAATCGCTATTACAGCGCCCTCTACGAGCGATTTTTTTTTACAAATTAAGGGAGGACCTCCTTGCCATAGCCAAGAACTTAATTTTTTGGGGGGTTCAATTCTATGCATAACTTCATACACTTTTCGATGGTGCAATATTCAAAATCGCACAAAAATCGCTATTACAGCGCCCCCTAACGGCGAATTTTTTGCAAATTCAGGGAGGACCTGCTTGCCATATCCAAAAACTTAAAATAAAAATTTGGTTTAATTCTATGCATAACTTCATACACTTTTGGACGGTACAATATTCAAAATCGCACAAAAATCGCTATTACAGCGCCCCCTACCAGCGAATTTTTTCCGAATTCAGGGAGGACCTTCTTGCCATAGCCAAAAACTTAAAATAAAAATTTCGTTCAATTCTATGCATAATTTCATACACTTTTCGATGGTGAAATATTCAAAATCGCACAAAAATCGCATTTACAGCGCTCCCTACCGGCGAATTTTTTTCCAAATTCAGGGAGGACCTGCTTGTTATATCCAAAAACTTAAAATAAAAATTTGGTTCAATTCTATGCATAACTCCATACACTTTTGGATGGTACAATATTCAAAATCGCACAAAATTGTTATATCAGCGCCCCCTACCGGCAAATTTTTTCCAAATTCCGGGAGTACCTGCTTGCCATAGCCAAAAACTTATAATAAAATTTTGGTTTAATTCTATACATAACTTCATACACTTTTTGATGGTACAATGGCGACAGACAGACGGACAGACGGACAGACGGACGGACGGACAGACGGACAGACGGACACACAGACAGACAGACATTTTCTATAAACATGTTTTTTGGAATCTCTGACCCCTAAAACATGCAAATCCGTCGAAAACCGGAAGTCGAAAAAAATTTCGATTACAATACTTTCTTCTATTGAAGATAGAAGAAAATAAAAATGGCTGAGTTATAGCATTTTGAATTTCTAGCGTGACTGACATTTTGAAACGCCCTGATTTTTGTTACGCGATAACAGGCGTATTTATGAACCGATTTGAATGTAACTTGATCTGTACATAGTACATACCAAAGTTTCGACCGAGTTTGTTGGCCAGCTTCATTCGCCATCTTGTTTTAAAAGGGTTGTCATTTAAAAAAAAAAATGTAATTTAAAATTTAAAATGAGGTATTAAAAAATTGGAAAATGAAAAAGATTTTTTTTATGTGTTTGGCCTTAATACAAAGATTCTGGAGCAGTTTTTGTTTCTGAAAATTTGTTCTTTTGTTTATATCTTAAAAAGTGGTTGTGTGTGTTAAAAAGTGTCATTTATAATACACCCATGTTTGTAAAAATTGCAACACCATGAAGGAATCATCAGAATTAAATGAAATTTAACACAAACGACTAATAGTGCTATAAAAAATGATTACATTTTCAAAGCAAAAAAAAAAAAAATAACAATATTTGTTGTACGAAATCAGTATTTGGTGTAACCACCACACGCTTCAATAAGTGCTGATATACGACGTGGCACGGAGACAAACAGATTTTGAATGTAAGCCTAAGGAAGAGCATTCCTTATTCTTTGTATGCGTACACAAAGTTCATCTGTAGAAGTATATGAGGAGGATAACGAGCGAGACGCCGATCAACGAAATCCCCCACATTTTCAATGTGTGACATATCCGGTGAATACGCAGGCCACGGAAGAAGCTGTATGTGTTCTGCTGACAAGAGGTCTTAAACATGCCTTGCAACATTTGGGCGGGTAATATCCTGTAGAAAAATACCTCCAAGAATGCATTGAAAGAAATGAACTACTTCGGGCTCCAGCACTTCACTGATGTATCTGTTGCTGTTCAGATCACCCACAATTCGTAGCTGCTGTGGTCGTCCATGATGTGCTATCGCATCCCAGAACACAATTCCCGGTGTTCGTCCACTTTGACGTTCGATAATGCACTCCGGGAGATAGCGTTCACCGGCATAGCTTTTAACAGGGATGCGGCCATGATTTTAAAACAAATTAAAGCGGGATTTGGCAAATATAACAACTTGTTGCCAATCTGCATGTCAGTCTATATATTCATGAGCACATTAAAGTCTCAGGCGTACATAGTTTTGCAGGAAAGGATCCTGTAAAAAGGAGGTCTTGCACGCAGTTCACATGCAGCAGACTTAAAAAAATTGAGAATGCAGACAGTGATACACCTGTAGCAGTTAGGTGACCAATATGCTACCATCTGTCTAGATGAAGCTGTACGGTCCATCATCTCCTTGAGGACCATGTGTCTATAACGGCGCGTTGACTTAACCGTTCGGGGTCCACTGTCAGATTTTAGAGTTGTCCGATCCTCTTTGGTCTATTGCTTTCAAACTGGTATCATTCTGCTGATGTTACGCTGCACACGAGTTGCTATTGCGCGATAGGATAATCCTTCTTCTCGAAGACCGATGATTCTGCGCAACTCCTCCGCCAGTTGTTGAAATGCAGCTCTCTTTCGTCGAAGAGGCATAGTTACGTCTCATCTAACATTTATACGCGTCAAATAACCATAGACAATTCTCAACGTCTGTCTACAGTGTACTATGTATAAAGTTTCAGCAGCAGTCCAGAGGATCCTGCTCAGCCCAAGCATGCAAGGTGACTCTGAAATTGGAATCATTTGCATAACATATTATACTTTTCATTCTCAGAAATTTTCAAGTGTAGTTGCAAAATAGATTACCATGGCGAAGTTTTTTAAACATAACTGAATATGTACATTGTAGCATGAGCTGTAGATTTGGATTCGTATATTTGACGCATATAGACATGTTCTGCTTCAGAAAATTATAGGTTATAAGTTTTAATCTTAGAAATTTCTATAGAAAAATTAACACGCCTTTTTTATTTTGAAATTTTATAATTTTAAATTTTTATTTGCGCAAAACCAACAGAATGAAATGTTTCCCAATCATGTACACCTTTTTACTCTGATGACTTTACGCTTCTTAAGCAAGTTGATTAAAAATTTCAAATTGCGAAATTTCGAAGTCATATTTGTTTCAAAATTAATTTAAAAACTATATATATTGGAAATATATATTTTTAATCTTTAAAAACTTTCCCCATTGAAATCTGCTTTGAAACTTTTAAAAATGAATTTAACATTAGGAGTTACAAAATTCCAGCCTTCATAATTCCTAAATTACTTGACCAAATGACTTCGCGTCTGATATTTGAAAGTATAACTTAAGAAAAATCCAAATATTTTGTAAAAATTAGGTGTTTATATAGAATTTTTTTATTTTGTTAAAATTGTTATGGGTAGACGACCATCTAATCAAGCTTTAAGCATTGCATTAATTAGTAAAAGTTTTTACAAATCGATCACATTTTTATACGATGATTTGCGGAATGATGGAGAATGGAAATGTAATTATTTTTTACGACAACCTAAAAATGGTGCCGAATTAAAATTTTAATCTTTTTGATACCTGTAATCTATATATATAAAAGAAAGTCTGAATTTTGTATTAATCAACGCGCAGCCCAAACTACTGACCCTAAAGTCTTGAAATTTGGGGTAAAAATTCTTCTTATGACATAGAGTGCCGCTAAGAAAGGATTTTCTAAAATTCCACCCCTAAGGGGGGGGTAAAAAATCGAACGAACTTTTAAAAAATTCCTTAAAAATCTGATTTTATAGCTATTTTTCAACTGATAACATATTTTGATGTATTTTTGTATGCTGAATCGAATGGTACTAACTAAATTCTTTTAAGCACAACAGTTCGCGAGATATTTCCTATATTTCTAATTTGGCGATGACTTTGGCGCCAAAACCTCGAAATACCTAACATTATAAGTGATAATTCATTCATATTTATTCATCTTATACATCCGTTACCGTAGCAACGGAAGAAATTCAAATTAAATCTTTTTGTTAAAACTTTTGGTTAAAGAATTGAACCGGCTATATGAGTTTGAAAAAAAAATAAATACAAACGCCTTGAAAAAAAAGAAAATATATATATTGAATTTATTTAAAATACAGGGAAGCGATCAACTTAGAAATTAACATTATAAAACGAAAATATTTAAAAATGAAAGCAATGTTTGTAACTTGTTGCACTTTAAAAAGTTTTGTGGTACTTACATCCGGGCCATGTCAGATACAACTGCGCCAAGCATGGCAATTACATTAATTATAGCAACCCTTATTTTTTGTCCATTTGATAGTTTATTTAGTATAATTTTAAATTAATTTTATTATTATAATTTTTATTTATTATAGTTTATAGTATGCAGTTTTATGTTATATATTTTATTTATTTTATTTATTTATTTACTTAAAACAATTTGCCATTTTTAACAAGGTAATGTATTTAAGAATGTTAAATTACTTTTTTGAAGGTGCAAACGATAAACAAGATTGGCAATTGTCAACCATTTTTGGCGATTTATCTCATGGTTCGAATAATGCGTATTACTTTTTTTAATGGAAGAAATTGGAACTGAAATAATACATCGCGATTTATCACTTGCTCCTGGATAAGAAGAAAAAATGGGTACTTTTATGTCAGCCGTATCCGTATGTAAATATCGCCATAGCATTTTTAAAATTGCCAATAGCAGTAGTTACATTTCGCGTATGTAAATTAAAAACAATTCTTTGTTTTAAGTTATGGCATTATTTCCTATTGTTTTACTTTTCATCTTTTTCAATGACATTAGTGTAAAGCATGTATTATAAATAAAATGAGTGAAATGTTTTTATTTTGAATGAAAATAATAAAATAAGAATAAGATATGGAAACAGTCTTTGTTGATTTATTACTTGCGCCCGGCTAACATAAAAGTATCACAAAAGCCATATATTCACATTTCTTTGGGTAGTTGTTCATGGAATTTCTGGTTAATCTTCCGTAATCGGATACTTCTTCAATAGGTGTATTAATTACAATGTTGAAAGCATCGTTTATGTATGACGCGAAAACTCATGATGAATTCTATTACAGAAAATCATATCATCATCATCTACTACATATTTAAAACGGAAATTTGCATTTTATTCCTATTCTTTATAATATTTTGATAGGATATGCCACTATTAGTTAGGTAATGTTTTTGGAACGATTTTATGTATACACACAGTGTTCTACGTTGCTTAGTTTTAGTTATAGAGCTATTGGAAAACTATACAGAATGGTGAACGCAATTATGAAAGATACATCTACTGTAACTATATAAAATGCAAATTTGTTTTTCTTTCCACCCGTTTATATTTTGAGTTTTGCTGGATGTATTTTGATGGGACTTACACTGTTTGTTAGATTATTTTTTGTGGATGGTTGGTACTTCTTGCATGGATGGTACTTCTCTGTAGCGAAGTTTTCTTCTGGGTTATTGTTTTTCTGAAGCACAAACTTGGCAACAAATCAGATTGCAGAAAATTAGATTACAAGAGAAAGTTCCAAAATTAGGTGAACACAAATATGAAAGATTACCTTTTATTTAAAGTTCTACTGAAAGTATTTTGATTGGAGTTGCACAGTTAGTTAATATTAGGTATTGTTGTAATATTTGAAATGTCATTCTACATTTTTAGTTACGGAACTATGAGGAAAGTTCTCAGTAGTGTAGTTGAAAGATAATAGTTCAATCTACAGGCATGGTATATATTAGAGAGTATATATGTTATAGCTATGGAGTGCAGAGTTTCTAAAAAACACCAGAAGGTCTACCGCGTATAGTCTATGCTACATTCCTAAAAATTCTACAATCACGTTAACTTGATTATGTAAGATATATTTAACTATCAACTTCAAATATAAAATAAAACGGCAATTTCGGTCCGACCGCTTATAACTTGAGTACTTTTCAATGGATTTTGAGTATATTTGCATTGTTAGATAAATTTTCAAGAAAGTGTTTCATATATAACACATATTATCCTACGTTGCTCAGTTATAGAATTATGTGCGAAAGTTCTTTAATCAGTGAACTCTATTTTGAAATATTAGCCTTTTTAAAAGGTTCTACTGAGTTAATTAGCACTGTTGTTAGATATTTTTTCAGGAAAGATTTTAGTATATAACACATATTGTTCTACATTGCTTTGCTATAGAATTATAGCTGAATGTTGTATTATCTGGTGAACCCGATTATGAAAAATTAGTCTTATTAGAAGTTTTTACTGAACGGATTTTGATGAGATTTGCATTTTTTAATTATAAGGGATGATTTTAATATGCTACATATCCTTCTTCCGTTCTTTTTTATATTGAATTATAAATAATCAACAAAAAGGTTTGCTTCATAACAGTCCAAATTTTGTCTGAGACATTAGAAGATATAAAAGCGTAATGGCGTTCATATTGTTTTCAGCAACGCGTATGATCATTAGGAATAAATGTATTTATTGCTATGAAACACAAGATCAAATACACCGATATATTTCGTTTATTTAAAGTTTCGTCTTGGAGAAACCGACCAGCGTAGTGGGCGAAGGCTTCTACTACTATATGTAAAGCGTAAATTCCTATTTCATTCCGATTGATTATAACTCAGATTCTACTGAACATAATTTTGCAGAACTTACACTATTAGATAGTAAATTTGGTTTATAAATAGTTTAATCTTAAAACCTTCGTTCCAAGTTGCTTACTTATAGTTACAGGAGTTCTAAAATTAGGTGAACTCGATTAGGAAAGATTTCAAGTTTTACTGAATGGATTTTAATGACAGTTGACCAGTTAGTTAGATAATATTTCAGGGATTTTTTCAATATTTATCATATCTTTCAAAACTGTTTAGTTACGAAGCTATGCAGAAAAAGATCTCTGTGGTATAGTAAAGAAAATTGGAGGATAATATACGCTACAGACAAAGGATGTATACTAGAATGCTATAGTTATAGAAGTTGTGCAGAGTTTCTTTAAAAATCCAGAAATGATGCAATGTATACCTACCAATACATCCCTGAGAGTTCTATATAATCAGGTTAACGCGATTATGATAGCTATATTTAACTATCCCATTGTATGTAAAATGCAAAAAGAAATTTCATTCCGTCCGCTTTTAAATTTACTTTTACGACTTTATTTTGATGGGGCTTACATTGTTAGTTAGACAATTTACAGAAATGATGTTGGTATAAAATATAATATTCTACATTGCTTAATTAAATAATTATGGGTAAAGATCTAAATCAGATGAACCCGATTTCGAAAGATTGACTTTTTTTAAGGTTCCGTTGAATGAATTTTCACGGGATTTAAACTGCTAATTAGATTATTTTTATGAAATGTTTCGGTACATTTTCCAGTTTAAAAGTTCCTGCTAAGTGGATTTCGATGAAACTTGCTCGGTTAGTTAATTTTTCAGTGAATGTTTTAGTATAAAGCACATATCATTCGCTTGGTGTTGCTTGGTCATCAGGTTGCTTGATTATAGAATTAAGGCTGAATGTTTTAGAAGCAGGCGAACCAAATTATGAACGATTACCCTTTTCAGTATGTTCAATTAACAGATTCTGATGAGATTTGCATTGATAATTTTTCATGAACCCTTTTAAGTATAGTACATATTGTTATATCGTTCTTCATCGAATACTACACTAAATGATCAACTGAAAAAGTTGACCCTTAACAGCCTAAATTTTGTATGGCTCAAAAGATATAATAGCGTAATAACGTTCATATTGTTTTCACCAATTATATTGGGCATTCCAGGTAAATGTCCATATTGCTTTAAAACGCATGATCAAATTCACAGATATATTTCGTTTGATTCAAGGTTTCTTTAGAAAAACTGACCAGCGTAGCGGGCGTTAGGCTGCTAGTACTATATAAATAGAAATATTTTTTAAATATTTGTTTAGTATTAACGAAATTCTTAAATTTAGGTTTCTTTAATTTTCAGTTTTTTTTCTTCCGGGGATTAGATAAATTTACGCTTGTTTATCTTTTAATCGAACAAATGAAAAAGTGTTAAAATAAAGTATGAATATATTCAAGTAGCTGTTGTTATCCAATATTTAAATTGCTGATATAATATATAAATTTTCAGTGTTTCTATGTTGTATATTATATTTTTCCCCATTAAGGACAAATTTACCTTAATTTAGTTTGTGTTAAAAAAAAAATGCAATAGCATTAAGCTTTGACTAGGGAAGTTTCTTATCATTTCAAGATGTGCCCATATATTTAAATATTTAATGTGCAAGTTGTAAGAATGGTTGTATGCAACCACATTTTGTGTAAATAGTAGAAAGAAAACTTCTAGGTCAAATTAGAAATTAACATTTGGTCTACTTCTTTATTACTCATCGTTGTGAAATAAAACACATATGGCGTTTTTTAATCGTAACTCAAAAGGTAACATGCGGACAGAGCTGTAAATTTTGTATTCGAATATTTGAAGATTCTAGACATAGAATTCTACTAGAAAAAAAGTGTAGGTTACATGACATATTTGTTTCAAAAATTAATTTAAAACTATATATTTTTTAAATATAATTTTATGAAGGGTTTAAAAATAGATTTAAAAAACATACATCATAATATTACGCTGAGTAAAAAGTTTTCCGCCAAAGAGAAATACCTGCGCGCCAACAGCTGCCGGTTGTTAGTTTTGTGCGGTTGTTAGTTTTCAACCAACCAATTTTTGAATTCGAAAGCAAAGCATAGGAACTACATGACTGTGTAAATTGTTTGTTAAAAATTTACTATCTAGTGGTTCAGAAAAGTGCTTAAAATGGAGCTATCACCAGCTCAAAACGATTATGTACTATGAGTTCCATAACAAACTCAGTGCGACTGAATGCCACAAAAAAATGTGTGAAAGTTTAGGCATCAATACTATTCCTTATGATACAGTCAAAGTGTGGTTTCGAAAGTTTAAAGCTGGAAATTGCGACATTGAAGATGAACTAAGTCTTGCCGCCCTATTGAAGTTGATTATGAGCAGTTAAATCAAATCATTTATCAAGACAGAAATGCTTCAACACGAACTATTGCGTTAGAATTTAACGTTTTCCAAAGAACAATAGTTAACGCTCTGAAACGCAAAAATCTAACGTTTAATTCAAAGTTCATTAAAAGTTCAACCGCTGGGTGCCTCACGAATTGACTGCTGGAGACAAGCGCAAGAGAAAAAACTGCTGTTTGTCTCTGCTCAGAGATCAAAGGAAAGAAACATTTTGCACAGAATTGTGACCTGTGATAAAAAAAATGGGTACTACAAAAATACAAGCCGTAATGGAGGGTGGTCTGCCCCTGGGGTATCAGCAGGTTCGATTGCAAGACGTGACGTAACTAACAAGAAGGTGCTTCTCTGCATCTGGTGGGATTGTCGCGGAATTCTATGCAAAGAGTACCTGAAAAGCGGACAGACTGTAAACAGTGCAATATACAGCAACATGCTAATCAATGTTCGCGAGCCCATTCGCGAAAAACGAAGAAACGAGTTCAGAAGGAAGGCGGTTCTCTTTCATCAAGATAACGCCCGGCCACACGTTAGTTCGATGATCGTCTGGATGCTCTACAAGCTGGGATTTAATACAACATCCACCATACAGCCCCGACATTGCCCTTTCAGATGTCTAAATGAGGTCATAAATGGGGTCGATCTCTTTCTGGACTTGCGCATTCCCCAATTTTTTGCAGAAGAGATTGAAAAGTTGCAAAGCGTTGGCAGACGATTGTAGATTTAAACGGAGATTACTATTTTCATTAGTTTTGGTGCTTTCGTATGTATTTATCATTTTTCAATTAAAAAAAATGGCGGAAAACTTTTCATTCAACGTAATATATTTAACAACTCAAAAATTATTCTTTACGTTATATGTGTACTTGTTGTATTTACACATGCACATAATTTACGAATACATTTTAAAAATATATACATACACATATCTTAACATACATCAACATTTATTTATATTTACGAGCATCTATATTTATGAAAATTCCAAATATTTATACATAAACAGACTTGTTTCAGCGTTCTGTTAATTTTCAAATTTAACATTATGAAGGCAGATGCAATCCAAACCATGGGCTGAAATCATCATCAATGAAAATATTGCATATTATATATTAATGAATATTCTCATTGTTGACGTTCTCGTAAACACAGACAATTAGTATCACAGAGGCATTAAAAAATAATAAACTAACTAGTTTTTTTAAAGTATAATTTCAAAAAATATGGTTTAATCTTTATTTAAATCTCTTTATAAATAATTGTTTGTTTTAAAATATCGCAATCCTATCACGTGATATTACAGTTGTCCTTATGATGCCGATTTAAAAAAAATATGACATACCTGAAAGAAAAAATAGCTCACAATTTCCTAAAGAGGTACGAGAATTTTTTTCTTCGTAAATATGTAATTAGTATAAATGTAACATATTATCTACATTGTTACAATACTTGTCGATATATTAGAAGTATTAAGACAGCATTTTATATTTATTATATTTTCCATAAACTTAGAAAAACATTTTTTAGATTTTATTGTATGAAAATCTAAAAATTGTATCATAAAAAAATTATTAACATCGTGTAAACATCCAGTTCGGTTATATTTTTATTGATTTATTTATTTTTGTAACTGCTTTTATTTATTAACAACTCACTTGTCAGATATTACGGTTTTATTTATATCATTTTGCCATATTTTCTTTACATATTTTATTTGTATTTTTGTTAAAAGTAATTAAAAAAATAGTAACATTTTTCAAGCCGAAGAGAGTGTTTTTTTAATAGTGGCAGTTAATTTACCATCGCAATTTTAATTTTCTAGCGGTTAATTTACTTTAATGCTAGAAATTTAAAAACAGATTATTGGACTATAAGAAAGTAATAAAAAAATAAGAATATTTTTTTTCTTTATAAGTATTTATTCTTCCTTTTACAGAATTGTATTTTGTAATACGCAAAATCCTTAGTAAAATATATAAGTGTGCCCTTTTTGTTGTTGTTTTTCCGAATGTGTTGATGTAGAAAATTTCTTTGATATTAAAATACATATGTGATGCAATGAAAATTGTCTGTGAAATAAATAAAATAGTAATGTAAAACTAATTCTTTATAATATAGTGTCTGATTTTAAGTCAGTACATTTAAATAAAAAAATAGTAATAAAGATAAAGATAAAATAATAAATAATGATTATAAGTATGGGGTTTTCTTGATTTTTTAATATGATGGTAGCTATATTTCGTAGATTTTCTAGCAATTATTTCATAGTATGGAAAGTACCTGCACTGCAAATGAAGGCGTCTTAAATTCAGACACATGTGTGACTGAAAAAGTAATTCAGATATTTAAGTGTCTAAATGTGAAATTTCAGACATCATAGATGTCTAAGTTTAAGACACATTAAGTGTCTTACTATGATCATGTTATAAATGAACGGAGAAAAATGTCTGAATGATAGTAACATGTCTGAAATTAAGACATGTAAAAATTCAGACACTTAAGTGTCTGAATGTGATACAATTGTATCATATGAGTGATGACTGTACGTACAATTGTATTGCAATATGTATATCACCGCAGTCAGAAAATATATCCGAATGGATGAAAGATATTTAAAATACTCTTTCATCCATTTAATTTAGTATTTATTTATGAATGAAGAAATCATGGGACATCTGAGAAAATTAGAAAAGTTCGCTTACTAAGGTTTGGAGCTAAGTTATTTTGGCGCAATAAATAATTAAATAATTGCTTTTCACAAAATATAAAGTTTTTCAAAAATTATTTGTTATCATAATCGTATACAGGAAGAATCGCTCACCTAAATACTAAGAGTTATGAGTAGCGGGAGAAAGAAATGTACTGAGGAGCAAGATTTTAGAACATACAGTAAAACCTCCCTAAACCTCCTTTAAATCAAGATTTTAATTTTTGAAAAAAAGGTAACAATTAATGTTACTAAAATTTATTTTTCACATTAGTAAAAAAAATTAACTTAGTAACTGCAGAGTTTAAAAAATGAATACATTGACATCTGCTTTCATTTTACGGTTTTATATTTTATAGCTTTTATTTCCAAGTCTTTTCGAAGTTCAGTCGATAAATGCATTTTTTTTTTTTTTTTGAACGGGAACAAATAATGACGATTTCATTAATTTATGTATTTATTTGAGAGTTTCCCGAAAAAATAGGGCAGGGGAGTTTATCGACCGTCATTCTTAATTTGTCATCAGAGTTCAATTCATTGCCTACAAAGGCACAAAGGGGTTTAAATATTTAAAAGTTACCGGAATAAAAAATAAAAAAATCTAAACTTAGTTTAGAAGTTTGATGAATAATGCGCACTCCGGAATTATTTTTCTAATAAAATCTTCTTCAAGAGACCAGGAAAAAAACGGGATTTGTTTCATTTTCTTCAAAGAAATGGGTTGCTCATGGAGGGAGATCAACTGGGATGGTCTCTGAATTGAGCTAAAATTAGTATTGAGCTTATGGGAATAAATTTCGTTCCATGAAAAAATGGTCGTTCAGAGAGGTGGTCGCTTAATGGAGGTGGTCGCACAGAGAGATTTCACTGTATATGCCTGGGATCCGCTTTCGTAAAATGATGAATATAAACATGAAGTAGGCTAAACTAAGAATTTATACCAGAACTCCTCGTGTAAAAATATTTTAAAGAAATTTAAAAAATAAGAAATATTAATCGTTTAAAAATAAGTTTCTAACGACATTTTTCACAATGGAGAACTGATTTCTCTTTCTCTCTTTTCTCTCTGTCTTTTTTTTTTTTTTTTTTTTTTTTTTTGTCGATGGGACTTTTCCTTTCTGAACTGCCTCTCCTCATTTAAGATAAATTTGATATATATGAACACTAACAGAAGAACAGAATTAAAATTGTCTCCTACGAGAAGTTAAGCGGGGGGGTGGGGGGGGGTGCTCCTCTGAAGAAAAATTCTTAGCAACATTTTCTCTTAGCATTTAATTAATATATTTCTATTTGGAAGAGAAAAAGGTATTTTTTAAATAATTAAACGTAAAGAAAATATAATTAATTAAATTTCAGGGATGGACAATCGCTCTCTTCATGACCGCCGCCCTCTTCATGAAAATTTGATATGTTATTTGCTAGTTTTACAACAAAATCTTTATTTAAAGTATGTTTTCAATATGTCTAAAAAAAACTGCAAAAACTATACTCAAATAAATGTAACACATTAAGAAAAATACCTAATAAAGAAAATAAAACTTTTCTTATTTCTTCTTATTCAAGGATTTCTTTCTCGATGGTAAAAAGTTTAAATGAGCTCATCTAGCCCTTTAAAACGGTTTGTAAACTGTACGCTGGAGGTCAGCGGCTGCAGTGGTAATTAAAATGCTGACATCGCCTATTTCTCTTTGTTCTAAGGCGTCAGTTGGCAATTGGCGCGTTAAAACGGTTCTTTCAGTGAGGCATTTACCTGTTTAACAAAGTTGCCCGCAATTTTTTTATGTCTAACATTCCGTATTTATATATAGTGACTGTGTCATCTGCATAGCTCGAACAGTTTTTTGGAATAATTCATTTATGGAATAATATATGCGATTATTATAAAAATAATATGTTGAGTATAGTGATTGTGCCATTTACATAGATGTATATGCAGCTACACAGCTTATTAAGTGCATTTTTGGAATTTCAATAATTGTTCTCCAGAGATTGGAGAATTGTGAAATGTGATTCGGAAAAGTTAACTGAATGAAATTGTGCACTACATTCAAATTATATTATTATGAAAATAATATGTTGAATAATGAAAAAAAAAAAAATTCTCCGATATTTGTTTTTCATATCAGCATTCATCTGAACATTTAGTGAAATATATAAGAAGAACGTGCCTTTATTTTCGTATTACCGTTTATATTTAATGAATTTATATAAGAAGAAAGTGCCTTTATTTTCGTATTACCGTTTATATTTAATGAATTTATATAAGAAGAAAGTGCCTTTATTTTCGTATTACCGTTATTTAATGAATTTATATAAGAAGAAAGTGCCTTTATTTTCGTATTACCGTTTATATTTAATGGATTTACTTTATTTCATTTAAAAAAAACACTAAAAAGGTAAGAATGTGATTATTTATAAAAATATAATTTTTATTTGGAAATAGAAATTTTCCTTGAATAATATTAATTATTTAAATCACTTTTTAAAGAATATATGTGTTTATCATATTTGTATCTTTCTGTGTAGAATAAATATTTTTCAGTATTACAGTGGTTTTTATGATTTTCGACTAAATTTATTTCATTTTCAGGATTAATTATACTAACTTGCTTGATAATTCTTAAAGTTTCCGATTTATAAATAAATGTTTTTCATGTAAAATAATCTCATCATTGCTTAAATATATAAGCATTAAAAGTTATTGCTATAAATAAATGTTTTTCATGTAAAATAATCTCATCATTGCTTAAATATATAAGCATTAAAAGTTATTGCTTGTGTACATTGACACCCAAATTTGTCAACATTTTAAGTATTGTACTTTTGTCAAAAAAAAAAAAAAAAAAAAAAAAAAAAAGCAGTTGCAGCACTATATATTTTTCTTGTGAATACAATTATTAATCTGACTGTAAAAATGTCAGTAAATATTAGCCATTTAATGCAATGCCATTTTTTAATAGTTAATTTTATTTAAAAATTTTTCTACAATAGCTATATAATGCTTTACAATAGAATAAGTAAGGAAATAAATCATTATTTACTTTGTTTAATTGCTTAAAATTATATTTAAGTTTCGTACAAATTCAGATATTGAAAAATGTATTTGCATTTTTCACATAAAATTGCTGGGGATTATTTTTCAACGTTTGTGCATTTTTATAAAAGATACAAAATAACAATTAGATATGTATTTTTAAGGCAAAATAAGTTTTGAAATTAAAAGTTATTTATCTTGCATGTTATCTAAAATATGTATATGTTTAACTTTTTAAACATAGCTTAGTAGTTCTAGTGATTACCATATGCTGTATGTAAAAGAAATTGCCCACAAGGCAAAATATAATTAAAAAGATTAAGTTATTAAATGATATTGTTATTAATAAATCATTCCGTTGTAATATCCACAGTTACAGATATTACTGACATGATTTCGCATATGAATTTTTATTTTTAATGACAGATCATTTAATTATTTTACATTTTCGAAATTAGTGTTTTCATGTAACAAAATTAAATGTATGTATAGGAAATGCTATGAACATTTTTGCGTCAGGTGGTGGACATAAAACTTGAAAAATAATTATAAAAGCATCAGAATTGAAGTTATCGTGAAATTTTTAATGTTTTATAAATACATTTTAAATTGTTCCTTTGTAACGCTTTATTAAAAAGTTCGAAATTTCTAAAGTATTTAATTGCACGATGAAAGAACTTTTTTTGACTATGAAAACTTGTTAGAAGTGAAATAACTACATTTATATGTATTTCCTGTGTTTCATCTGTATAACATATTTAAATTTTAAGACACAGAAATTTTCTGACAACTTTCAACGTCAAAATTTTCTGCTTTTTTACAGGATTATTTTTACTATCATCGGAGAATGCATCCATTTGCGCAAAACAATTTAGTGTACTAATTATATATCATATTGCATACTTTTAGAGTAGGATGAAGTTAATGACAAAGGATATATTTATCCAAACATATATTTACATGTTCATATATATATTAAGTCACCAATGTGTTTAATATTTTGTGACTGTATATGTAGTAGGGGGAAGGGGGGGGGGGTAATGAATCTAAGCCGCTGGTACTGGAACTTATTAGAATCACATTTCCTAAACTGTAAAAAAAAAAAAAAAAAAAAATCTTTTTTTTAGAATATATTTATAACTGTATATATTTAATAAAACCTCTCAATAGCAGACACCCTAGGACCGCAGAATTTGCCCGCTATTTAGAGGTTTTATTTTCATATGTAAAAAAAGTCCAGAGTATACAAATACACAGTATATCGAGTACAAATTACATAAAATCTGCTTCAATGTTTATATTATTAATCTGCTTTTCAATCCAAATGTTGTGGGTTGAAAAAAATGATCGCTAAATAGGTATCTGCTATTCGAGAATGTCCGTTATTACTAAAGCATACAGTAAAACTTCCATAACTGGTCACTCCCGAATAGTGGACAGCTCTATTTATAAAAATATATAGCGGGGTAGTGTTTCTTCTAAGCAGGACCTCATTAAAGCATGGAAACTGATCCACGGCCCTGCCCCCTCACCTTCACATCAATTTTTGTGGCCCCGAATTTGGTATGCAATTTTACAAATTCGCTGTATTTACTTTTGGGTTTTTTAGTATTATAACCACATACAAAATTATCATATTAGGATTATAATTTCAGGGGAAAATATGAAAACATAATTTACGATTAGAAGCTCTAAATTTTGAATGTTTATAATTCAAAAACTTATCATTCAAATTACTAGAAATTTCTTTTCTGGGCATAGTTTCAACCAAAGATTTAAAATATAGTTTCAAAATTGGGTGTAGCCATTGAAAAAAAAAAGCTGATTTAAATCAGTTGATTTAAATCAGCGATTTAAATCATGATTTTAATCAAGCGATTAAAAAAAAAATCATTGATTAAAATCCAAAATCTTTTTAATGTTTAAAATGACATAAAAAGTATTCCAATCTAAGATGAACATAATTTGGAAAGTTTCTACAGGTATTGTGACTTATGAATACACAAAACAAAGCTTTAAATAATTGTTTCGAAGCGTAATTCCTGAGTATTGGGGAAAATTTAAGTACAGTAAGTTTGTAAAACGCATGTTTTTTTATCTAACAAACATAAAAAGCGTTTTATTTTAAAATGATATTTAAATCTAGTATAACTTACAATGTCATCTTTTCTTTTTAATAATCAAGTTATTCATTCGTTTATATACAATAAACATAGCAATAGAGTGTCAATGATTTTAATCAATTGATTTAAATCAGATGATAAAATCACATATTTTCTGATTTTTTAAAATAGTGTGAAAAAGCATTATAATCAGTAATGGAAATTATCACTAAATCACTTGTAAAAAATGTATTATTTGTTATTGTTAATTATAACAATATTAAACTGTGTAAAAAGAAGTATTACACATTTTAAAAAATCTAACTAAATGTTAAATAACTTCAAAACATTATAATATTTAGTAGCTATTCAAATATTTTAATGTTGTGGGGAAAAAATCTGATTTAAATTTCAAAAATAAAATTTTTGTAATCTATTTATAAATTATGTGTGAGTTTGTTGTATACATTGCTACAATTTTTGATCAATTTGATATACATACGCTTTAGAACCTGTGTAAAATTACTGGCTGCTTTATGAATTTATCAAACTATTATTTATCACCTTTTTTCAACCACTTTTTCAAAAATGTAGATTGTGTTCTTAATTAAACAGTTAATTGTTTAATAATTACAAAATTTAATATGTATCATCAATTTGAAAATAAATGCAATTTATCAATAACTTTAAAATATAAACAGTATTTAATATTGGTTTACATAATTATTACAAAATATTAATGCACATAATTTTGTATGTTACTAAAGAAATTTTTAATTTGCAGTTTTTTGTAATTTCTATAATCACATAGTTAAAATTTTATTAATTAAAACAAAAAAACATAGATTATGTTAGTAATTGGAGGGTTATTCATTTTTGAAATGCTTAATTCTTGATAGATGTTTAATATTTTAACACAGGGGGAAAAAATCCGATTTAAATAAAAAAAATCCGATTTGAATAAAAAAAAAATCAGATTTTCTTTAGTTTTTTTAAAAATTATGATTTTTTTACACCCTAGTAATGATAAATAGTATAATAATAAAAATGAAGGGAGGTAAAAAAAAAAAAAAAAAAAAAAAAAGTAAGAGTTTTGTAGTCTTTTTTTTTATGTTTGGATCTCATATACTGATAATTTTTATGAAATCTAGTATTAGATTTTATTTAACACAGAAATAAAAACGCAAAAAATTCTTAAACTAATTGACTGGAAAGATGTAATTTAAAAAGAAAAAAATGTACAACAAAGCAGGAATGGAATTCTTTCTAAAGGACTGAATCATTTTTTATAAATGGGAATAATTTATTACCATAAAGCAGAGCTGATTGCAGCATGGACAAACTGGGCTGTTTCTATGAGACTTTAGCTTTACGGGCCCCCAAATCTGGTATGAAATTTCCATAAAGCTGATATTTTAAATTTGTTTTGACCTTATATTTATTTTAATAAATATTTTGTTCTTTTAGAACATGATTAGGTTAAGGAAAAGGATATATTTATCCAAATATGTATTTGATGGCATCGAGTAGTCTTAATTTTTTTTGCAACAGTACATGAAGGTGGTGGGGGGGGGGGGGGCGAATGAATACTAGATCTTTGAACTAGAATTAATAAGTTCTCACTAAAAGAAATAAACATTTTTGATGCCGTAGGGCATATATGAAATCACATAAATACATATTTAGGTGAATATATATATATATATATGTATATATATATATATATATATATATATATATATACTGATATAAAATATCAGCTTTATGAAAATTTCGTATATCATTTTGGGTACCCTAAAATCAGGGGGCAGAGAAGCATCCCAGTTTTACCACACTGCAATCAGCTCTGCTTTATGTTAACAAATTATTTTCATTTATAAAAAATGATTCAATGTGGTCAAATATGGCTGCGTATATGGCTTAGAAAGAAAAGTGGTCAAAGATGGCTTCATATTGGCGAAAAAAAAACGGCTCAAAGATGGCCGCAATTAAGACATTTGAAATGTCTGAAATTAAGACGCAAGAAGTGTCTAAAAATTTTCAGACGTTTTAACCCGTTGGGGACGAGCGACCGGTATACGTGCCGGCGTTGTTGGCACTTACATCCCGCGCGACCGGTATTCGTGCCGGCGCTGTTGGCATTTACATCCCGAGCAACTGGTATTCGTGCCGTGAGTTTGGAACGTTTTTCGTTACTCGTATTTCAAAAAGTATAACGCACAAAAATTTTTTGTTGATCATATTTGAATTTATGTTAGTGAAGAACACATTTCCTTTTAACTAGGAAAGCAAATGGAATGCCATTAATATTTTTTTATCCATGTGAATTTAGTTTTTCAAAAAAATACTTCAATGAAAAAAAAAAGTGTTTATTTCATCATCAATTTATGTTTGACTGATGTTTCTGAAACATGATCTCTTTTCGATCATAAATCTTTTACGTGTCTAATAAAGTTTTATTTTTTATTTATCCCAAAGATTTTTCTGCAGCACTTGGAAGGGAGAATGTGTGGGTCAGCTGATAAACTGAAAACATATGACGTATGAGTATGCTTGATTTGCACGTCTGACTAAGAGTCGCAATTAATGCATGTTTTCTATTACTCTTTTTTTTTCTTTACTTTTATCTGGATTAGAAATGGCTTATTTGTAGATCTACGGGTGCGCATTTTCTATTAGCTTTTTTTTTTCTTTTATCTCGATTGGAAATTGCTTATTTGTCTATTGTTGTGATTACTGAGCTCTGGGATCTGTTCCTTGAGAATAAAAGGGTGACTCCACTTTATACTTTTTCTTGTTGCGGCAAATTCAGTTGAGCAGTAAAAAAAAAAGAGAAAGAGAGAAAGAAAGAAAAAGTTACTGATTGTGGGTTACTTTTGTTAATTTTTTTAATCTTACCTTCAATAATTTTATATATCGCTTCAAATTAATTCATTTTAAATTAAATTAACTACATTTAAATATCGTGTTTTCCAAACTCATTAAAGTGTCAAAAACGCAGTCTTCGGAAAGTAAAATTTCTGAGAGTTAGGGATTCTAACACAATTGTTGAACTCTGACTATTTTGATAAATAAGCGCATACATTACCGTGCATATTTCGAATAAATGGTCAGTTTTACCCATTATAATTTAATACATGTATTCGATATATTCAATTATATATATATATATAGGGGCTATGGGGGGGGGGAGATGTAAACATAATTTCTTATTAACAAAACAGGTGGACAACATTATTTCTTTTTCATTTACTAGCAAACAGAAGTATCATTTCAAACATATTTTGCATATGTTATATCGAACAGCGGATTATATATGCATACACATATGACAGAAGAATAGGAATGCCAAACGTTGGGTTTTTCCATATTTTGGAATTAAATAATTTTATAATAATTTAAAGATTTTAATAATAACTTTCTATTCTCATAAAAATAGATAACAGACCAAAAAAAAGATAACATACTATTTTAATGCAAAGACCAAGTTACAAAAAAAAAGAAGAAAAGTTTGGTTTGTTAAAACATGATAACGATATCAAAAGACAAATCCCCCTCCCCTTAGCGATATCATGTGCCAGCCCCCCCCCCCTAAAATGATAACGTTATATATGCACAGCCCCATATATATATGTATATATCCAATTTTAAAAATACCTTTAACTTTAATGACATTTTTGATAAGTATATTTTAAATTATTACTCAGTTCCATTCATTATTTTTAATTATTATTCAATACTTTTAATTTCATAAATTTATTTATATTTTTAAATAATTCTAATACAGAAGATATAAATAAATATATTTTAACAACAACTAATTGTTTGATGAATGTATTTTAAGTTATCATTCAAGTTTACTCATTATTATCAAATACTCTTTATTTGATATTTCGTTTTATTATACGTAACTATATATTTTTTCTTTTATTTTTAAAAATATTTTTAACATTTAACAACTGTTTAGAAATGCATATTTTAAAGTGTAGCTCTAGTGTATTTATTATTACTTATTATTATTCAATACTTTTTATTTGATAGATATATTATGATTGATTATATATTTACATGTAATTTTTTAATTTTCAAAAATATTTTAAATAAAATTAAGCATTTTCAAACAATTTTTATGTATATCTGTATATTAAGTATTAAAATGTAGCATGCACAAGTTGCTTGCAATTTTTATTTAGCTATTTTATTTGTGAATAAATCAGCTTTATTAAAACACTTATTTTGCTTAAGGGATGTGCTAGAAATAGAAATAATACTATTATGTTTTTTTAACAAAATTATTTTTTATTTGAGCAAAATGTTTCATATGTTGCTATATGAAAGGCACGTAAGTATTTTGTGACCATATTATATCATTTTGTAACCTAAAAAAGTGCTTAAAATATGCATTATATACACAAAAAAAGTCATTTTTGTACTAAAATAGTTGAGAAAATAGCTCAATTTTTTTGCGTGAATATATATAATAACGATTTATTCCATGTATGTGTACCTCAAAAGGTTATATGAAAAAATAAATCTTTTATAATTTTTTAAAGAACACTTTACAAGAGTTAGGCTTAGCTTCGCAAATTCCTTCGGCCCAGAAGAAGAAATCAAATTTTCCCGCTCCGTCCTCAGATGCGCACTTCAAAATGCGCGCGCCGTCGCGAACAGGTTAAAACGTCTGAAAATCGAACACTCCAGTTTCAGACACTTAAGTGTCTGAAATTCAGACGCAAGAAGTGTCTGAAAATTTTCAGACATTTTAAAACGTCTGAAAATTGAACACTACGTTTCAGACACTTAAGTGTCTGAATTTCAGACATTTCTGTTTACAGTGTGTGGATTTCATGAATTAATGATATAAAACTAATGCTTTAAAATATGTTGTCTGAAGTAAAATTAGTTAATTTATGTAAGTATAACAATAAAATAATAATTAAAGTTTATAAGAATATTCTTGTGTTTTTGTTTTCGAAAATATGTTAATAATGTTTATTTTGTTCATCTTCCAAGTATTTGAGTTTATGTAAATTAGAAGTGAGTTAGATATAATGACGATAATTTAAGCGGTTTTTACAGTTGTTCTTGATGTCTTCATTTCGACCTTAATAAAATACACTAATCGAATGTTTAATTAGATAATTAAGAATGGATATTCATCAACTTTAGTTTAATATGCAATTAAATAGAGCAGGAATGCAAAGGAATAGCCGATTAAACATGCATTCGCATTAACTCACATAGGCTACTCATGCCTGCATGTTGCCAAGCTGTTTTCATATATATTACCGCACTCCGAGAAATTTACAACAATTATGAATAGTGATAGATTTTCTCGCAGAAATCAAACGAGATATCACTTCTTTTTATGTCCGACATTTCAAGCTTATGCTTTACGAAATCGATTTACAATCGATTTTGTAATGCGGTATTGCACTATTATTGATTTAAAATATACCGTAGGAAAATAAATCATTAAAATTGTGGGATGGTATCGGTTGCTTGGTGGATTTCAGTATTTTAAAGCACTTAGTGGCATAACTGATGAAGTTTTGAAAACTTAACAAAAATTGACTGAACATGTTTTTTTTTTTTTTTTTTTTTTTTTTTTTTTTTTTTTTTTTTTTACATGTGTCATTTATTTCAATTGATAGTTTAAGATACAATGTAATCTAAACCTATAATTTTATAAGACCAGCGCAATATTTTAATTTCGGTTTTGTGGCAATCTTATGAAAATAGTATTTGTTATCTATCTTTTTTGTAGGTAATTTATTTTCATGCCTCAAAATTATAAAAATGGATATTTCATGAAAATAGTGCAACATAATAATATAAGGAAAAAACAAAACAAAGAAACCAGTCAAAAATCAGCAAACATTTGCTTTTCTTTATTGTAAGTTTTAATCGTACTTCATTATTAAGGAAAAAACATATTACGTAAAGATCTTCTTAAGTGCATTGCAATTATATTCATTTTATACCTTTTAAACGAGTTATTTATATATTTATTTCAATGATACAGATTTTTCGTTATAGGTCAAATTTTATGTAACTGCTATGGACTTTATCCTGAGTTATATGAAATTAAATTATACATTATAAACCCCCTTCCTCAATAAAACTATGTTTATTTTTGATAGTATACAATTTAGTCCAGTAGAAATAGCATTTTGCCTTGCAAAAATTCGGGTAATTCTGATTTTCGGGTATTATGTATGGGTTGACCCTCTAATGAAAAAACCAAGTTTTCGACCTTCTAGACCTTGTGCGTTTTTTACTATATCGAAAAAACCAAAATATTTCGTCACATTTTTCGATTTTTCTTGATTAACTCGGTTTCAGTGCATTTTACAAAAAAACTTATAATTACAATTTTGTAGAAGATAAAATTTTCTATAACATGCACTATTCATGTTTGTAAATGGACCAAATAGGAGGCGAGATACGGAGCCCGGAAAATGGGGTACAATTTGCAAAATGTGGAAAAAAATACAAATGACGTTAGTTTTTCTTCAATAACCCATTTTTATTTTTTATTTTAGGGATAAAAGTGTCGTAATAAACTTTGTACAGTATGAAATATCCTACAAGCTTTATTCATTAGAACATTAATTATCTCTAACAGACTCTAAAATCAGAACAACACGATTTATGGTTAAAACAGGAAAATTCCGCCTGGCAAGCCATTAATTTAAAAACTATATTTAATTTTTGATACTGAATAAACGAAGCAATTGATTTATTATAGTATGTATAATAAAAAGTAATTGGAGAATAGTTGGGTGGGGGATGGAGTTAACCAAAAAACCTAGTCGGTAGATATAGGCGCGCTCAGACTTTGGGCTAAGAATCGCAAGTCGAAAGGAAAGTTAAGTGCTGGGAATAATATAAAAACGACTGCAAAAATAAATAAAATATAATTTAGAAATTTTAAAAGGTAAAAGGATTATATAGGTCCGAAACTAGACGGGGACTTGCATATGCTTCATTCGCCAGAATGGAAGGCAAAGAGGGGGTAAAATGAAAATTTGGTTTGTTACATTTGTATTAATTTGTCACACAAATTTTTGTTAGTTAGTCTAAATTTACATTAATAATAAATCTATCTCGCATTTAAAATATTATTCCCAATATTAAGAGGACCTACAATTATGCTTATGCATACTAAGACGGAAACTTGTATAAAGCGGGATTGTTTTAGAGGTTTTTTTTTAAATTCAACTTTACATTTAAAAAAAAAGCAATGGATATTATAAACTTATAAAATTCTGTATGTAATCTCACTTTTCGTAGGAGGAGGAGAGTGTGTTTGTGTGGGAGGGGGCAAAATCCATGTTTGTCCTAGAATGAAAAAAAAAAGCTAGTTTCAGCCTAGAACTATCGAATAAGAATAACTCTTAAAAACAGGGTAGGCAAGTTTCTTCCAAACTGGAAAAAATCGCGGAAAAAATCATGGAAAAAACCAGCCGGAAGAAATAGGTTTCTTCCAAGTGGAGGAAATGGAAGAAACTGTTATTCTTTAATAATTTACAATATAAGTTTCAACATTGTAAGAAACAATAAATGGATTTGTCTTATAGATAACCTTAAGTAAATTTCACTGGACCTATACAAATTTAATTATATAGGCTAAGTTAATAATTACATCATTTTTTTAGCCAAGATCACACACCCGTCTAAAGCTTTTCAATTATTCGCTATTTGAAGAAATGAAATTTTATCAAAATTATACAAGTTATCAATTTCAATTTAAATAATTTTAAAAATATGCTGGTTAAACTTCTGAAACCAGTAGTAATCAGTGCGGATCATTTACGAATGGTAGAAAGAAATTCATTTAAATAAAAGGCAGTGCTTTTAATTTATATCAATTTTACTAAAGTAAGTAATACACAATAAGTAATGCATTAAACATTTCATTAAAATCCTTATTTTACTACAGTGCAACATGGTATAACAAAACAAAAGTATTTCAGCTGTAGGATGCTGCAATCGGTTTATCAACTTAGAATGGATGCAAAAGATGACAAAAAATTGTTTCAAGTTTTACAGAACATGAAGGAGAGTTTAAAAGCATTTCGACATACCCATAGGCATTTTTAGAACATTAATAAACGCATGCTAGATGCTAGTATAAATACTTACACTTTCATTTATTTCCTGTGTTACACAGTAAAATAATCCATAAACACCTATAAAATAATGCATTTTTATATGAAAAATAAAGAATTTGCAGGTTTTCTTTTAAAAACAGAATTGGCATAATTAATAAGAAAATATCCCCCTACCTCTAAAGTTGTAAAATCCATCACCTGTAAATGCATGCTGAACCTGAAGTTTGTTATTAAAAAATACTTATTTTTCCAAAAATAATATTTTAATATTAATTAAATTTTCCACTTTAGATTTCATATAGTTATACTTTTTTCATATAGTTATACTTTGAGTTTAATTCTTTTACATAGTTAATATACTCTAATTTTGAGCATCTGTTTTGGTCTCTGTTGTTTTCTTCCATTTCTTCCAGTTTCTTCCGGTTTTCTCCAGTTTCTTCCACTGTCCTGGAAGAAACCCAACCCTGGTTAAAAATGAGTTCGGAAAGTCTAAAATGCATGATTCTATACGTTAAAAGTAATAGCGGAAGCAACATTGACAATTAATCAAATATATGAATATTATTACCCTAATTTCCCCGTATAAGCTACGGCTTAGATAACTCTGTTTTCTACCAGAATTTTTTTTTAAATACATTCCGACTTATTTCTGCTTAGCATTTACTTGACTTCATTTTTGAAAAACAATTTCTGGTTTGAAACAGACTTAACATAACCGCGGCTTATACGCAGGAAATTACTGTAAAAAACACTTTTCTAAGAGAGACGTTATGTCCGAAAAGAAAAATAAAGCACTATTTTCATCATTAAAAAAAAAAAATACTTTTTGTAGTTTACATTTAATTTACTAATTACTACATTTAATTAATAGTAATATTTTGCATTTTCGTAGAGGATAAAATTCTCTACAACATACACTATTTATGTTTGTAATTTGACCACATAGGAGGCCAAATACAAAGCCGGGAAAATAGGGTAATATTTGCAAAAATTACAAAAGTCCACAAATGATGGTATTTTTTGCTTTATAGCTCACTTTTACTGCATTTCAGAATCAAAATAGTCATAATCAACTTTTTAAAGCATGAAGTAGAACATAGTTTCATTAATTAGGTAATTATTTTTTGTAATATACTTTGAAAATCACAGCAACGAGATTTTGTTTAAAAACATGAAAATACCGCCTGTCAATTTAGTAATTTTTAAAAAGAGCTTTTATTTTTTATATTGAAAACGCGAATTAATTAATTATATCATGTACAACATACTAATCAACAAATATATAGTAAATATAGTCACTTTATGTATGTTTCTTTTTTCTGTTTGGCCCTGGTATCCCGTCTCATGTACTTGACTCGATTGTTTGTTCTAGGTCATCAAAGTCCTCAGATCAAGTATAACATCAGGAGCGTTGCCACATAGTATAATAATATTCATTTACTTGATTAATTGTCAATATTTCTTCCACTATTACTTTTATCGTATAAAATCCTGCATTTTTGGATTTCCGAATTCATTTTTAACAGTTATTCTTATTCGATATTTCCAGGCCGAAAGTAGCTTTTATTTTTATACTGGAGCAAACATGGATTTTTCCCCCTCCTCCCTCCCCCTATTGCACAAAGTGAATTTATATACAGAATTTTATAAGTTTGTAATATCTATTGTTTTATATTAAAATTTAAAGTTGAATTCAAAAAACCCCGAAATCAATATCGCTTTATACAGGTTTCCCTCTTAGTATGCATAAGCATAATTGTTGGTCCTCTTTATGTTAGGAATAGTATTCTCAATGTAAGATAGATTTTCCATGAATGTAGACTGACTAACTAACAAAAATTTGTGTGACAAATTAATACGAATACGACATACCAAATCTTCATTTTGCGCCCTCTTTGCCTTCCATTCTGGCGAATGAAGCATATGCCCTTCCCCCTCTAGCTTAGGCCCTGTATAATCCTTTTTCTTTTTAAAATTTCTAAATTATATTTTATTTATCTTTGCAGCATTTTTTTATATTATTCCCAGCACTTTATTTTACTTTCGACTTTCGATCCTTAGAACAGGCTCTGGGCGCGCATATATCTACCGACTAAGTATTTTGGTTAACTTACCCCCCCCCCCCCCCCCTTCCACAACTATTCTCCAATTACTTTTTATTGTACGTACTATAATCAATTAATTGCTTCGTTTATTCAGTATCAAAAATTAAAGATCGTTTTTATATTAGTGACCTGCCACGCAGTATTTTCTATTTTAACCATAAATCGTGTTGTTCTGATTTTAGAGTCTGTTAGAGATAATTAATGTTCTAATGAATGAAACTTCTAGGATATTTCATACTTTACAAAGTTTATTACGCCATTTTTGTCCCTAAAACGGTAAAATGAAAAATAAAAATGGGTTATTGAGGAAAAACTAACGTCATTTGTATTTTTTTCCGTTTTTTGTAAACTGTACCCCATTTTCCCGATTCGGTATCTCGCCTCCTATTTGGTCAATTTCCAAACATGAATAAAGCACGTTGTAGGGAATTTTGTCCTCTACAAAATTGTAACTATAAGCTTTTTTGTAAAATGCACTGAAACCGAGTTAATCAAGAAAAATCGATAAATGCGACGAAAAATTTTGGTTTTTTCGATATAGTAAAAAAAGCACAAGACGAAAACTTGGTTTTTTCATTAGAGGGTCACCCTATACACAATACCCGAAAATCAGAGTTACCCGAATTTTTGCAAGGCAAGGCCCTTTTTGGGCTATTTCTACTGGAATACTTATTTTCGTATTATTTATCGTTTTATATTAATATTTAAAACCATTAGTGTCTTTCTAATTCTGAAATTTTGTACGATTTTACGTATGAATGATCTCAGTTTTGGCTCTTCATTTCTTTAATTTATGCTCTTATGTGTTGGTTAATGTAGTCATTATATAATGTTTAGAAACATTCTAATTTTAATTTCTTTGCAGACGATCAGATAAATTAATTTCATTGGAAGAAAGAATAGCCATTTGTGTTCTTGTAAATCTACGAGTATTAATGCTTTGATTCGGTTTCGAGTTATTGATAGCTGAAGAAAAACACATCTTTATACGTCACATTATATTTATTCTAATATTGCCCATAATAATATGGAAATGAGAAAGATAAATATACACATATGATAGACTGTTTTAAACGTTAAGCTAGGAATTTGCAATCAGAATCCGTAGAACGCTCGAAATTATCGTCTTATTATTTAAAATAGTGTTCAGAAGTATAAAATAAGCAATCTCGTATTCATGAACATGTTAAAATGATTTGGCAACTTCCCTATACGAAATAACAATACGTATATGGCAAAAACAGGAAATAAATTCAAATGAACAGACCTGAAAGTATTTCAATCTTACGGTAAAACAAATACAAAATAACTTTACCTTACTACTATTCCTCGCTATGCAATATGTCCTTTTACCTCTAATTCAGTACATACGAGAACTTTCCAGCAAACAACTGATACAATTGAGACGCTTAAGACTGCTTGTGGATAAGAGAAATAATTGAAATACCTGTAAAAGTATGAATACTACATCACGTGCATTATGTTTTCATTATCCGTATCTTCCAGAAAATTGTAACTCATAACTTATTGAGTTGGACAGAGATTAATTTTATGGCTAAGTTTAGCATAGTTTAAATGTGGTAGGCATGCTTGTATAAATAATCACATTGAATTTTCTAAATACGAGTGGAAGACTTCTACATACCAAGTTCTCGGTTGAATCGTTGAGTGAATGACTTGGTGTTAGGCGTATAATCGCGTTTTGTACTCTTTGCACAACATCTGTTGTTATAAAATGTCTTTCTGAACGATCTACATTTTCAACTGTACTAATTCTCTTAAAAAATTTTACGTGGCTTTTTCTCTTAAAAAGTTTTAAATGGCTACTGTGTGATTTTTTAAAATTTGCTGGTGACTTTTTTCTGCATTTGTTCGTACGTTAGTCCATATAGAAGAAACCAAACAATACTTCTTTTTCATCAGTTGAAAAATTCTGTCTGATCACCCGTAAATAAATTGGATTAATAATATTTTTCAAAAATGTATAGAACACTTATAAACACCTCATGCTATGTAAACATAAACTAGATTCCACATGAAAACTTCTACCTGTATGTTAACATTGTTAATAAATGTTGAACAACTATTGTGAAACACTTTACCTTAAAGGAATTCCACTTAACTTCCAAATCTTGCAAAAGTTATAGAAACATTCAACCATGTTTTATTATCTTTAAAATCCATATGTAATTTTTTAGAAAAGGTATTTCTGTGATTATATGATAAAAATTAAAAGTTACTCTCAAGAAAACCCTATTATTATTTTGTGAATAATTTAATAATAATTTAATTTAATTTAACTTTCGATATATAAGAATTTCTTTTAATCTTCATTGATTTATTAAAATTCACTTGTCAGATATTAAACGTTTCAAGACAATTTTCCTTTTCCTTTTAACCTTTCTGTAAAAAAAAAAAAAAAAAAAAAAAAAAAAAAATTAATGTGGTATTTTTTTAGCTGTGCATCTCTTTATCTGTGGTGACAATTTTATAAAATCTGTAATTGCTATCTCGATTTTACTGCAGTTAATTAACTTTCATGACTTAAAATTATGGAAAGAAAAAATTCGCCTGAATAGTTGAACTACAGGAATAATAGAAAAACAAAAATAGAAAATTAGAATGTTCTTATCAAAAATTTCCTTTTCCTTTTTTTTTCAAAATAGATGAGAGATTTACTCTATTACTTAAAGCAACATATTAAGTATGGGGTATAAATATGTTATTTGTCATTATTTTACTCATGAATATTTTGTAAAATTAAAGCTAATTCTTTCTTCGTCAGATGCCTATGTCATACTAAGATATACAAATGCCAGTTACAATTAATTAAACAAAAATTTCTAATTTTATTTTATGTCTTGTTTTAACAAATACAGGATTTTTAACATATCTAAAGTAGAACACGAAGATTTAGTGCCTCTTTTTTTATTTTTATTTTTGTAATATTAAAATATATTATTGTCGAAACTAGTATGAAAATTTGTACATTTTACATGCTAATAAATCTATTTATTGCATTAGTTATGATTATACATTTCTTCAACTTATGCTTCGATTTGTAATAATTCGGTAAAAAACAATCTGAGGGATCTGTATGTTAACCGCATAGTAGTAATGCGCGTAGGTGTCTGCGCAATCTAATAAGAGACATAAATATACAAGGCAAAAATATAAATCCCGATTCTGAGGAAAAGAATATTCAAACCAAAATTTTAAGTGTATATATATAATAAATATATTATTGGTTTCACAGTTGATAACCGGAGCGCTTCGAAAATTGAGGTTCAAGCCGTGAACAAATTAAATCATTGTATATTTAACGTAGATCAATGATGTAATTAAATTTAAAAAATCAAAAAACCCGACTGCGTAAAAAGCGAATTAATTCTTCATTTCTCATCAGTGTGAAACTGTTTTTTATATTACTTAACTATTTTTTTTATTTACTTGTATTGATGAGTTTTAAGTTGTGTTTAATTGTTAGTTCCTATCTATAAACACTGTTTTGATGAGGCCAATAGATGTCTATGAAGATTAGAGTTGAAGTAACGCTAGGGATCCTACCTACACAACTTTCAATTTGCGTAATATTTAAACGGAGCTTCTGACTGTAAAATAGCCAATGAAACATCGTCTTCATTTTGAAAGACCTATCCAATGATATGCCACTTAACATGGTGCGTATAATTTTTTTCGTCTCTACCGCCATTTTGTATTTTACGACAGCCATTTTAAATTTATAAAATCAAAACCTTGCCTATAACCATCGGAGGGCTAAGAAGAATCGATAGAGACCTCATTAATTAAAATCCATCTAGCCGTTGGGATGTTTCGAGGGTATAAAAAATCCACATCCCCAGAAACGCGTGAAGCACATAACCCTTCTTGGCAGTCGGGTAAAAAAATAAAAATTTAAATTCAAATTAAGAATATATTTTCCAGTGAAATACACCACACGGATAATTTTTCTGTATTTATCTAGAAATAAATAGTCGTATAAGTCCACGTACAATAAATATTTAATCGCTGATTATTTTCCATATAAGCAAATACGAATTGAATTACGCATAGCTCTCTGCAATGTTTGATGAGTTACCCAATTATTTTAAAATTATTATAGACCTTTTAGTGTTTCAAGTTTCTCTAATACTGGTACGTATTGTGAGTATTTTACTAATGATGAAATTGGAATAAAACCCGCATTTATATACACTGGTGGACAAAACTTAAGGACCAAGAAGAAATGTACACGTAAATGAGAATCTGCTTGATATTGTTGGTCAAGAAGCAAACACTAGTATGAACAGAATGTTACACAGGATTTAATATATAAATTTTGTTGAAAGGATGTATTCAGGGTATTACCAGAGATTTTTTTTCTGAAACGTGAGTATTGTCCGAAAATGTGACTGTACAAAGAAAGCAATATACTCACAATTAACCACTGTCAGTGCAATACCAATAAGGGATGTGGCCACAGTGTAATACAAGCCAACTTTCAAGACGGCGTAGAACACTCCGAATAACATGATTCAGTAGCTGTTGAGGCAAGTTGTCCCATTCCTCTTTCACTGCATGGATGAGGGTTTCCTTGTTTTTGGGAGGAAATTGTCGAGTAGCAATACTTCTCCCCAAGGCATGCCATATATTTTCAATGGGATTCAGGTCATAGGAACATGCTGTCCAGTCTATGCGGTGGATATCTTAGGCCTGAAGACAATCTTGTACAGACTGTGTGCGATGACAAGGTGCGCTATCGTCCATAAAACGAAACTTTTCGCCTACAGCACTTCAAAAAAGTCTAACATGTACAAACAGGACGTCTTCAATGTACCGTCTACCGGTCATGGACCCTTGGTCAAGCACATAGAGATCCATGTGGCCATTGAACATTATGGCTGCCTACAGCATGATACTCGAAGTCGCATATCGATGTCTTTCTAGAATATTTTCGCGACAGTAAGCACTACCAACCTCGCGCCATATCAGTTTACGTCAACGATGAGACGATAGACTGAATCTACTATTATCTGAGAAGAGCACAGTAGACCAGTCGTCATTAGTTCAATTGCGCTGCATACGGCACCACTATAAACTGGAACTACATTAGCGTCTCGAGAGTGGGATACACACAACAGGTCTTCGGGCGTATATTCCACCCTCTTTCAAACGACATCCAACAGTTCTCCGCGATATTTTAATTTCTGTGGCAGCACAGAGTTCATTTTCTAATTCATCAACTGTCCTGTGTCGGTTCATTTTTGCCGAAATAACTATATAGCGATCTTCTTGGAACGTCTTTCTTACTGCTAGGACATCTCCTGCCGCCCACCTAATACATATTCACTCTTTTGGAATGCCGCCCATAGCATAGAAATAATACTGTGCGCGATGTTAAATTCGTGGATAACATCTCTCATTTTGCGTCCTTCTTTCAACTTTCCGATTATTCTACAACGAGTAATATTATCTAAATGATGCCTAGAAGACATATTCAAAATGTCAATCTCCAAACTTCACTCCATCTCCTTCAATTTTTACATCTAATGACAACTCACAGCACCCGCCGATTGCCTAAAATCTCTTACCTCTGCTGTCACGTGATCGACAAAAGCGGTAAATTTTCATAAATATATCATAAACACATCAGCGATTCAAAATCTGCATAAGTTTCACAAAACGGAGTACACCCCGGATTCATGCAAATTTACACGCGCTGTTGCGGATCTATTTCTAACTGTAATTTATGAAAATAACAGTGCTTCTTAAGTTTTCTTCACCAGTGTATATATAAGATATAACCCAAGGGAATAGTTATGAAATTTAATGAAAAGTGGATGCAGTAACAAAAAACAAAAATTTAAACAAACATGGAATGTCGAAACTAAGAAGTATATGGGAACGTCCACTGTTACTCTTGTGACCATTCGCGCAGTTTTTTACAAATATTTCCAATTATTTTATTGTAAAATATAATTAAGTTAAAAAAAAGATATACCCAGTGAAATACTACTGTGCTACCCTCATTTAATATATATATCTAATTTGAAATAAAGAGCATTTTGCTTGTCTATATAATAAATCAAAATTTTGTTACTCTTGTGACCAGAGTGTCACAAGAGTAATAAAATTTTGATTTAATATGTAAACAAATAAAATGCTTTTTGTTCCCAATTAGATATACATTACGAGAGTGGAACACAGTGATATTTAATTGGTTATATCGATTTTTATCTTAAATATATTTTATAATGAAATAATTGCAAGTATTTATGAAAAATTGCTCTAATTGTCACAAAATTAACAAATGGACGTTCCCATATACAAAACTGAGAAAAACAGCTCCTAACACTTCAGAAGGTGGGAGGAGCAAATAAGTTACAATAATATTCAGCCGTCCAGGTTTTCCAAGGAACAACAAGCTCTCATACTCTTCATATATTCCACTGTTGCTTACAAATGTTTTGAGCAAGTTTGCCGGCGTATCAATCCATGGTAGAGCTATGGTCTATTCAGACCGTAATCGGAAAGAGTCTATCGGATTTTTATAGCAGTTAAGATTTTATGATTATGCTTTGCTATTAGGAGACATTCTGACAATTCGAGTCCAGGAATTGTCATAACATTAATTGGAGATACGCGGGATTTACTACAAAGAGATTGACTAAATATTTCATTGGCGTTGAAACAGTTTGGGTATATATTACTGCACCGTAATCCCTGGAAGATGCATCATAAAAATTGTTTAGTATCACAGATTTCGTATTAGCTTTTACAAAGCGTCTTAGCACTGTAACAGAATCTAAATCATATAATGACTTGATGAACTTTTACCATTGTTGAGTAAAATTTTCGTTCCATTGTAATTGCAAATGTAACATTTGTTTCATAAAATACTGTTTTATAGCGATGTTTGGGTCTAAAGCACCTAGAAGGTAATAAATACGAACAAAATCTGGAGAAAGTACATAATTTTTAGTAAAATTATCATTTGCACAGATATTGTATCGCTTGAATTATTTCACAACATACCTAACGTTTTAACTGCTATTTGTTCAGCATTTCTATCAAGAGGAAATAAACGAAGTTCAGTAGGTTAAGCCTTATTAGTACACCATTTCATAAAGTCATTCCCCCTCTGCTAGCAACTCATTCGTCCGGGACAAAAGGATTG
This sequence comes from Maratus speciosus, assembly GCA_963932465.1. Taxonomy (NCBI): domain Eukaryota; kingdom Metazoa; phylum Arthropoda; class Arachnida; order Araneae; family Salticidae; genus Maratus; species Maratus speciosus. The sequence goes on along the minus strand of OZ010791.1, from coordinate 323,852,082 downwards.
CTAGGCAGGGTTGCAGTGGTTAGTGTTTCGTCGCCAAAAAATGAGTTGCATATATAGAGTATAATTATTTCAGATTGCTGTGAGACGTAATGTATTTTCACTTGTATCAATAGATTACGAAAATGGTTTATTTTTTATTGTAGTGCGCTGTACCCTTCATTAATGATTGTAGGAGGAATTTTTAGTTACACTTATGTAGATATATTTATTCAACCCATAGAGTTTTCTCTTACAACTGTAGTGATGAATATCACTATATTATTTTTTTAAAATATTAAAAAATTTAACCTAATTGATATACAACTTTTGCTTATTAACTTCTTCGACATATTAACGAAAATGTTGAGTTCGAAATAACTTAATTTTTATTTATCAACAAATCTTTATTCGTAAAGGACATTTTTCTGAATCTAAAACGAGCTTTTTAATAGCAATTTAATAAATTTCTTCATATTAGAAGTGGTTCGTTTACAGAAACATAATTTCCCGGCTAAATAAAAAATAGAATTTAATCATTGGAGTAGATAAAACCCATTGAAATCTTGAATTTCAGTTCGATTATTCAACCGTACTTGTTTACATTCAATCTACAGTAAGTCATTAATCATGTTTTTCTTTGTCACATGTTGTTTAAATGTCATTTGTGTATTAAATACTAGAACATTCTGCAGAATTTTTATTTATTTCTTTTCTTTTGTGAGTTAAGTATTCATTTAATTTGAATATTTCATCCAGTATCATGTGAGTTATTGAAGCATTTTCTTCTTTTGATCCTAGAAGAATGATTTATTACAATAAATAAGTTTTTGATATTTTGAATTATTTCATTGAAGGAACTTGAATTTTTCTTATGTTCTGTCTGTGAAAAATTTCGGAAATTATATTTAATTTTTTACAAATTTGTATATTAATTTAGAAGTTTGGGCTTTAGTAATTTTACATATGTACGTTTTAATAATATTATTGCCTCTAGGTAAATGAAAGGATAATAAATACTTATTTTTAAAAATGCATCGTTCAAATGCCCGTTTATTTAATTAAACGTATAACGTATCACTAATCATCTCCTTAGATCTTAGATTTTAGCTGAAATAATTATTTTTAACCCTTTAGCCATTATGCAATTCTTTTGCATATCCGTTAAATGCTTTATAAAGTAATAGTTTTGGAATGTATGAATATATCTATTGGTTTTTAATATATATATATATATATATATATATATATATATATTTATGTTCTGCAAAATCAGACAGAAATTAAATTTCAAAGTTTTGTTACACCATTCGTTTAATTCATTATTTTAATGAAAATAGGGGCCAAAAAAACTATTTTAATATTAAATTTGCCACAAGGGAAAACGTAAATAACATTCGACTGAAAATTGTCTTTTCTCAACTTATGTTGACGAATGAGTTTAGAAGGTCATTTTTATACGGAAATCATATTCTTTAACTTTCAATACAAAGATCTACTTTTGACATACAGTCTTTTTTCTTTTTATGTAAATTTTATATTAGGATACCAAAGGAGAAGTCATTTGGTCTAGTAGTTTATGAAATATGAAAGTTTAAATTATGGAGCTTCTAATAATAATTCTAATATTCGCAATTGTTTCAAATCAGATTGCGCTGCGGGTAGTTCTTTTAGCAGTACTTCGCTTAAATAGCTATACACTTGGGTATACTGATAAATTTGATGATTCTTGAAATTGATTTCAGTTAAAAAAAAATAATTAAATTTTTTTAGGAAAGTTATTTTGAAAATTTAGATATGTATTAGAAATATTTTTTCAAAAAAATATGAACTGTAACCTATATTTTTTTAATTAAAAAAATTATTAATTCAACTTTTTTCCAAAAATGATTTTGAAAATGTATATATGTATTTGAAACAGTTTTTCAAAAAAATATGAACTGTAACTATAATTCTTTTTTACAGGAAGCATTTTCTAAAAGCTTTAACTGGCGAATCCAAATTTACAGCTCATTCTGTCATGTAGTTTTTCAGTTACGCTCAAAAAACTATCCGCATTGCAATGTAGCTTTTCAAAAAATTCCATAAATATTGTATGTTGTTATTTATTTAAAAAAATGTTATTTTTATTTTTTTAACTAATACTTTAGTCGGTAAATAATATTCTAAGTATATCCTTGCCTATTGTCTTTCTCAGTGCTCGATTTTAATTTACTAAATTTAGTTTAATTAATTTACAATACACAGTTAACGTTTTCTGTAGCTTCTGCATACGATCTAATAACAATATACATTTCCAACATAGCCTTTTAAAATGAAAGACTGTAGCAAAATTTTAATACTCCATGTTATTTTCATTTTACAAAAGTAATACAATCCTAATTAATATGAAACCTGATCAAAACGAAATGGATTTTTTTTTTAAACAATGCATTAAAAAAAAAGAAAAATAGTCATAGGCGTAAATTTTTTAAATTATTTTCTAAAATACATTTTCGAATATAGAAATATTTTTTAGGCTGTTAAAAGGTGTGTTAACCTAATTGTCTAAATCTAAAGTATTATCTTTAAAAGAGAAAAAAAACGACTACCACCGCGAAGGAAAGGAAATATATGTAACACATAATTTTTTTCTCTTGAAAGATATTAACAAATTATATCATATACTTTTCAAATAGCGCAACAATCCATAATGAAGTATTAAATGAATTACTAGAAAAGTATATTAATACGCGAATAAATATGTTTTATAATTTTAAAATATAATAGATACTTGATAATTTGCACCGTGCTGTCCAGTTTTTCCATTGGTGTGAAACAGCAGTCATCAAAGATGACTGGAGAAATTTAGGAAAAAAATGTAATCAAAAATAAGTACTGTTGTTTGAGGTCATGTAATTTATCTTTTATTCTTCTTTCACTTCTGTTTTCTAATTTAAAAATTAAAGCTATTACTGGAGAACACAGTTTTCTACTGGTATATATTCTTTCTATAGTAATTTTTTGAGACCGATTATCCTTAACCTTGCATAAAGAACGAGATAATCATCTCGTGAAAAAATGCAGCAATTCCGCTGCAATAAAGAGACTGAATTTCTTTTGACAATCCATTAGTTTATTACATTTCCTTGTGCATTGCACGATTTTAAAATGTCACTTTTAACTGCAGCTTGATTTTCAAGAAAAGGAACAAGACGGCAAAAGCTATTTCTAATAAATAGGAAGAGATAACATGGTTGGTGATAAAGCCTCGCACAAGAAGTACTTGATCATATCAAACATTGGTGTCTAGGAGAATCCAAATCTGCGCGATCCATAGCTTTTGTGGCATGTTAAAAGATTTTCCCAGTTTAAAACCAACTTTCATATCCCTTCAATATTTTATACTCTCAATTATCAAAGACTACGCACTAACTGACAAAAGCACGGCGGACATAAATCGAAGTTTCAGGCTGTCTTATAAAATATCATATCGCCATCTGTTTGGTGAGTTAAAAGTTGGTTTTTCACACGCATACCTCTTAGTACATATCTCTCATTTAACATTTTATTGACATGGAGTAGTTTTGATTGTATTCATGGACTTACATGACAGTAATTATAGAAAAAAAAGTTAAATCTAACAAATACACGTTTTTTATAAATGTTATTAAACGAAAAAAAATTACTTTGAAAACGCAAATACTTTTTAATATGTTAATATTTTATGATATTTAAATTTTTCAGCATATTTTGAAACATCATTTTGTAATGTTCAGTGGTACTTCAGTAGATTTACATTTTCTGCTTACTCTATTTCAATTTGATATTGAATGCAATAGTTACTGAAAATTATAAAAAATATATTATTTTTCTAAACAGAAAAAAGTATGTGTCTTAAAATTACAGAACCTAAAAGGTAACAAATTTTAAAAATCCTTATGTTTGACAATCATTAAGATTCGAATACTTCAATGCTGATTGTTTTCCAATGCAATACTTTCGACATCAGGGTTGCAGTCACTTTTACATTCTTATCTGGAAAATGAATGAAATGTAATTTTCACTTTCTATTTAATTTGGAAATAATATTTCAAGTTGATTGACTTTGATTAGCTTTTCCATAAGAGAGACGAGATTTAAAATCGAATGCAAAAGTTTATCAAAGGAAACTTTCCCTCATTTTGCGATCGAAAATTCGTGTTTGAGTCCATTAAAAGTATTTTGTTGCATCGAATGTTTTTAATATGATAACACGTATTAAACATACACCAAAAACATATAAATATGAATTTTAAAAAATACAGAAAATGATATTAATTTTAATAACGAAATAAACTTCTTTTCGATGTTATAAATTATCGAATATTTTTGTAATAAGGTTGCGTTCATTAAAAAACACTAACTGTTACAATACAAATGTAGTGCATATTTTCAATGATAAATAATTAAAAAGTATAATATTTCTTATAACGGTTATATATTCATCTATATGAATATTTAAAAGTTATCTGTGAAAAAAAGGCGCAGTTTTTTATTTGAGTATTTACGTTATATAAACTATCTTAAAAGCACAATGATATTGGGAGGTTTTTCTAGAACTTATTGAATATTTTCATAATGTTTATACTTCATCCTTTACTTACAAATAACAATTGCAACGAATCTTAGCGAAGATTTCAACGATTTATTTATTATCCTTTTGACTACATACATCCAGTGGACTAATTTTTTTTATTCCATTGGTATCTCTTTTAAAACAATCTCTGCATATACATATACTAGAGTAATTTCCAGAAAATATATCACATTTTTTTTCTAAATTGTGGTACAATTAAAAATTAGGTGAGTGCAAAATAAAGCCATCATTTTAGAATGCAAGATTTTTTATTAGCGTTTTGTATACAGACCTAATCCTAGTGGTATGTAGTATATATAATTTTAAAGATTATTTTAAGCACTTTCTTTTCAATTTAATTGTTTTATTTTATTTAATTTTTTAGGCTATTAATTGCTAATTTTTAGACTATTAATAATACTTATTATTCACTTATTGCAAATAATTTATTGTTCAATATTTATTAGCTCGGCTCTAAAAAATAACGTCCCGTTATATAAGCTATCCGTAAAACAAAGCAGATGTATAATGGTACGGGATAATCTCTACTGCAATTTTTTTAATTTCTAAGCATCGCATATTTTCAATTTTTATACCGTTGTATAGGAAAAAAAGTACTTTTAAACGCAATTTTTTTTTAAACTGTATCTCAATTTATTTTAGAGATATTAATATTTTTGTAGTTTTTTGCGCCATTTGTTTAATATTGGCAAATGAAGTACTCCATTTCTGTAGAAAGTAAAGGAAAAATAGTTGGAAATTGTACTTACATCTTTTTGTTGAAATTTTTCCATAACAACTGAAAAAAAATTAATTAAAATGCGTGCTATTTTGAAAAAAATATAAATGAATGATTTCAGATAAAACATGGAGCTTTATAAACTATACTTAATTTAAAGTATCTATATTAATGCTACAAACAAATGAAGACGTATGATTCATTAGATAGCGAATTTTTGTCGATTTTCTTTAAAGACCTCATCGCTTTCTGCTGGATTTATGTATTATTCAGTGATAGTTACGTCATATGCATACTTTACTTTAGTGCTTATGATTGAATGCCAAATGTGGAAATTTGTGGAAATTTTGAAAATTTAGATATGTATTAGAAATATTTTTTCAAAAAAATATGAACTGTAACCTATATTTTTTTAATTAAAAAAATTATTAATTCAACTTTTTTCCAAAAATGATTTTGAAAATGTATATATGTATTTGAAACAGTTTTTCAAAAAAATATGAACTGTAACTATAATTCTTTTTTACAGGAAGCATTTTCTAAAAGCTTTAACTGGCGAATCCAAATTTACAGCTCATTCTGTCATGTAGTTTTTCAGTTACGCTCAAAAAACTATCCGCATTGCAATGTAGCTTTTCAAAAAATTCCATAAATATTGTATGTTGTTATTTATTTAAAAAAATGTTATTTTTATTTTTTTAACTAATACTTTAGTCGGTAAATAATATTCTAAGTATATCCTTGCCTATTGTCTTTCTCAGTGCTCGATTTTAATTTACTAAATTTAGTTTAATTAATTTACAATACACAGTTAACGTTTTCTGTAGCTTCTGCATACGATCTAATAACAATATACATTTCCAACATAGCCTTTTAAAATGAAAGACTGTAGCAAAATTTTAATACTCCATTTTATTTTCATTTTACAAAAGTAATACAATCCTAATTAATATGAAACCTGATCAAAACGAAATGGATTTTTTTTTTAAACAATGCATTAAAAAAAAAGAAAAATAGTCATAGGCGTAAATTTTTTAAATTATTTTCTAAAATACATTTTCGAATATAGAAATATTTTTTAGGCTGTTAAAAGGTGTGTTAACCTAATTGTCTAAATCTAAAGTATTATCTTTAAAAGAGAAAAAAAACGACTACCACCGCGAAGGAAAGGAAATATATGTAACACATAATTTTTTTCTCTTGAAAGATATTAACAAATTATATCATATACTTTTCAAATAGCGCAACAATCCATAATGAAGTATTAAATGAATTACTAGAAAAGTATATTAATACGCGAATAAATATGTTTTATAATTTTAAAATATAATAGATACTTGATAATTTGCACCGTGCTGTCCAGTTTTTCCATTGGTGTGAAACAGCAGTCATCAAAGATGACTGGAGAAATTTAAGAAAAAAATGTAATCAAAAATAAGTACTGTTGTTTGAGGTCATGTAATTTATCTTTTATTCTTCTTTCACTTCTGTTTTCTAATTTAAAAATTAAAGCTATTACTGGAGAACACAGTTTTCTACTGGTATATATTCTTTCTATAGTAATTTTTTGAGACCGATTATCCTTAACCTTGCATAAAGAACGAGATAATCATCTCGTGAAAAAATGCAGCAATTCCGCTGCAATAAAGAGACTGAATTTCTTTTGACAATCCATTAGTTTATTACATTTCCTTGTGCATTGCACGATTTTAAAATGTCACTTTTAACTGCAGCTTGATTTTCAAGAAAAGGAACAAGACGGCAAAAGCTATTTCTAATAAATAGGAAGAGATAACATGTTATGGTTGGTGATAAAGCCTCGCACAAGAAGTACTTGATCATATCAAACATTGGTGTCTAGGAGAATCCAAATCTGCGCGATCCATAGCTTTTGTGGCATGTTAAAAGATTTTCCCAGTTTAAAACCAACTTTCATATCCCTTCAATATTTTATACTCTCAATTATCAAAGACTACCAAACGCACTAACTGACAAAAGCACGGCGGACATAAATCGAAGTTTCAGGCTGTCTTATAAAATATCATATCGCCATCTGTTTGGTATGAGTTAAAAGTTGGTTTTTCACACGCATACCTCTTAGTACATATCTCTCATTTAACATTTTATTGACATGGAGTAGTTTTGATTGTATTCATGGACTTACATGACAGTAATTATAGAAAAAAAAGTTAAATCTAACAAATACACGTTTTTTATAAATGTTATTAAACGAAAAAAAATTATTTTGAAAACGCAAATACTTTTTAATATGTTAATATTTTATGATATTTAAATTTTTCAGCATATTTTGAAACATCATTTTGTAATGTTCAGTGGTACTTCAGTAGATTTACATTTTCTGCTTACTCTATTTCAATTTGATATTGAATGCAATAGTTACTGAAAATTATAAAAATATATTATTTTTCTAAACAGAAAAAAGTATGTGTCTTAAAATTACAGAACCTAAAAGGTAACAAATTTTAAAAATCCTTATGTTTGACAATCATTAAGATTCGAATACTTCAATGCTGATTGTTTTCCAATGCAATACTTTCGACATCAGGGTTGCAGTCACTTTTACATTCTTATCTGGAAAATGAATGGAATGTAATTTTCACTTTCTATTTAATTTGGAAATAATATTTCAAGTTGATTGACTTTGATTAGCTTTTCCATAAGAGAGACGAGATTTAAAATCGAATGCAAAAGTTTATCAAAGGAAACTTTCCCTCATTTTGCGATCGAAAATTCGTGTTTGAGTCCATTAAAAGTATTTTGTTGCATCGAATGTTTTTAATATGATAACACGTATTAAACATACACCAAAAACATATAAATATGAATTTTAAAAAATACAGAAAATGATATTAATTTTAATAACGAAATAAACTTCTTTTCGATGTTATAAATTATCGAATATTTTTGTAATAAGGTTGCGTTCATTAAAAAACACTAACTGTTACAATACAAATGTAGTGCATATTTTCAATGATAAATAATTAAAAAGTATAATATTTCTTATAACGGTTATATATTCATCTATATGAATATTTAAAAGTTATCTGTGAAAAAAAGGCGCAGTTTTTTATTTGAGTATTTACGTTATATAAACTATCTTAAAAGCACAATGATATTGGGAGTTTTTTTCTAGAACTTATTGAATATTTTCATAATGTTTATACTTCATCCTTTACTTACAAATAACAATTGCAACGAATCTTAGCGAAGATTTCAACGATTTATTTATTATCCTTTTGACTACATACATCCAGTGGACTAATTTTTTTTATTCCATTGGTATCTCTTTTAAAACAATCTCTGCATATACATATACTAGAGTAATTTCCAGAAAATATATCACATTTTTTTTCTAAATTGTGGTACAATTAAAAATTAGGTGAGTGCAAAATAAAGCCATTATTTTAGAATGCAAGATTTTTTATTAGCGTTTTGTATACAGACCTAATCCTAGTGGTATGTAGTATATATAATTTTAAAGATTATTTTAAGCACTTTCTTTTCAATTTAATTGTTTTATTTTATTTAATTTTTTAGGCTATTAATTGCTAATTTTTAGACTATTAATAATACTTATTATTCACTTATTGCAAATAATTTATTGTTCAATATTTATTAGCTCGGCTCTAAAAAATAACGTCCCGTTATATAAGCTATCCGTAAAACAAAGCAGATGTATAATGGTACGGGATAATCTCTACTGCAATTTTTTTAATCTCTAAGCATCGCATATTTTCAATTTTTATACCGTTGTATAGGAAAAAAAGTACTTTTAAACGCAATTTTTTTTTAAACTGTATCTCAATTTATTTTAGAGATATTAATATTTTTGTAGTTTTTTGCGCCATTTGTTTAATATTGGCAAATGAAGTACTCCATTTCTGTAGAAAGTAAAGGAAAAATAGTTGGAAATTGTACTTACATCTTTTTGTTGAAATGTTTCCATAACAACTGAAAAAAAAATTAATTAAAATGCGTGCTATTTTGAAAAAAATATAAATGAATGATTTCAGATAAAACATGGAGCTTTATAAACTATATTTAATTTAAAGTATCTATATTAATGCTACAAACAAATGAAGACATATGATTCATTAGATAGCGAATTTTTGTCGATTTTCTTTAAAGACCTCATCGCTTTCTGCTGGATTTATGTATTATTCAGTGATAGTTACGTCATATGCATACTTTACTTTAGTGCTTATGATTGAATGCCAAATGTGGAATTCTTCAGCGAATGCGAATGACGTCATTTTATATAGAATAAAAACGTGTGTTTTAAGTCTTAGATCAAAATATGTTTTGTACTATCTATATTTATATACATATTTTTTATTTTCATCGGGAGCGACACTAAATTCTGAAAAAGCAGAATTCTTGTTTTGTAGTTATTATTCTTCATGTGTAAGCAACTTATTATTGAAAATATATTATAATGTAAGAGATAAACTGCTACGCATACATTTTAAAAGCATTTTAAATTTATTAATACAAGCAAAAGATTATGCTAGTCTCATACATGCATTATAAAATTTGTATGCTCATTAAAGATATTATTACTCCTTGGGCGATTGAAAATGACAGTGAGTGCAAATCATTTCTAATTAGATATGTAATTTCACATTTCCTTTTCGCCGTTAGTTGAAATATAGTGTTATTCAAAAGCCTCTAGATACATGTTATTTTTAAACACTATTTTCGATTATAGTGTTCGTGCCTTTTTTTTAAACTATCACAGCAACAGATTAAGTAGAAAAGCTGTAAATTTGGATTAGCTAAGGAATATCAAAAGTTCATAAAGAAGAAATATGCCGAGCAACCATTTCGGGAAAAGTATGTATATATTACAGAAAAGAAAAGTTATAAATATATTGATTTTAAAAATTGTCAGAGTTCAAAATTGATAGAAGTTTAAATTTTAACACCGATGCTTTATAAAAAGTCAGAATAAAACATTGTTTTAAAAAATTTAAACATATTATTATTTATAACGCAATACTACGTAAGGAGTTTGAAAGCATGTAAAAACTTTTAAAAGCTTCTAAAGTGTATTTTTGTACATATATTTTATGATTTGTATAAACATTGAAGGTATTAGCTCGCGGACAATCTGAACTTTAAGTTAATATATTATTTCATTAATATCGTCCCTTTATTAGAATTAATTATAATTTAAAAAGGTATTTGATGTGTATATATTTTTTTAGTTATATATACATATTGACAGTGAAAAAAATATGTGTTGAAATGACGCCAAATCAAAGAAGAAAAGCACAAGAAATTTTCATGTAACATGTAAGGTTCTCAGACAGAATAATAAACAAAATATACAAAGAAACAAAAAAATCAATACAATAAAAGCAAACTAAAAACTGAGTATTATTACGCTGACAGCTTTCGAAAAAGGCATGCTATTGAGACTATAGCAGAATATTTGAGACATAATACAAATATTATAATAAAACGAAATCAAACTATTTCTGAAATATTACGATCAGATAACGATAAACAAGATGAAGATAAAACAGCTAAAATACCGTAATTTCCGGTGTATAGCCCGCAGGTCAAACAATTCAGTTTGGACCCAGAAATTTTATTTAGTATTTGAAGACCAATGTTTACCGCGATCTAAAAAGTTACATTTTATTTTTAAAAATATCTGGGTCAAAACACGATTGTTTGATCCACAGGCTATACACCCGAAATTACGGTATGTGTAATGAATATAAGAAAGAAGGTGGGTTAGAAAAAATATATAGAGAGTTGACAAACGGAAGATTTATAAAAACAATAGAAGAACAGAGGTTATGGGAAAATGCTTCAGTGTTACGAAACTAGACAATAGTGAAAATTTTTAAATATACTTTACTAAAGCTAAAGAAAAATAATTTGTTATGAGAAGGTATGTTTTCTAAAATGAAACAATTGAATTGTCTGTAAACGAAGGGGCTCGTAACTTAATGCGATATTGAACTTTTGACAAAAGATGAATCCCCATTCTTAAAGTATAACAAGAAAGAAAAAAATCATGCATCAAGCATAGATTATGAAACACTTTCCAACGCATTCAGAATAATGTTACAAAACTGCACCGTTTAAAAATTTTAAATGTTATGTCTAATTCAACCATATTGAAACGAATAACACATTTCAAAACCTAATTGTAGCTGTTCCCATCCACAATTCCCATATTGGAAAATTATCCAAATTTTTTCAGCAGCCCTGTATATGATATTTAGATTTTAATCTATCCATGCATGCCAAAATTTAGTTCACTTAAGAGATACATTTACTTCACTTGAAAATTTACCTTCAGCCAATTCCTCTAATAAGGAGTGATATATACGTGAATATTCTAGTGCAGCCCTATATTTGAGATATAGAATTTATATATAACGCGTAAGATCCAAAAAATGAATTAAATTTAAAAGCGCATATCGAGTTTTAAACCGTACACCCCAGCAATTATTAGTAAAGACAATACTGTATTGTAACCGATTTCTTTTGTGTGCCCCTGTAAATGAATAAACAATGCTATGAATGCCCTGTTCTAAGGTGCTCGTAGTGAAATTCAGTTATTTATATCAGTTTCAATGCATCCTAAATAGAGTAAGGTCATTAAAATACTCTGCAAACGATTTTTCCTGAAATACCATAATGTAATCGAATACTTTTGAGTGCCCCTGTAAATGAACGTTTGATCCTACATTTTTCATATACAATACCACACATGCTCTAGTGACCCTAAATAACTTTTATCAATTTCATGAAAATCCGAGTATATTTACGGGAGTTAGAGCGTGGACAGACGGAAACACAGGCGGACTGACGGACAGACGGACAGACAAACTGAATGCATAAACACTTTTCAAATTTGTTGGAATGTGTAAAAAAGTGTGCATGGTAAAAACAACAACGAACAGGAAAATCCGTTAAGTTTAAATAACAATATTTAGCAAAATATATTCATATTCATTATTATATTATTGAAGATCCACAATTGGGATGCGCGAGTGAAAATTTCATAAGATGTTCTTGTAGCATCTTTTTGTTCTAAAAAGGTAACTAATTCTGCTACAGCAGCTTCTGCTGCAATAGGATTTGTTGTTGTTTTTTTATTATTGGGTCGATCGGCAAGTCTTGTCGTGTTGGGAAAATCAATTCGTACCGGAAAATTCTATCATTTAATTATTAGACATTGGTTAAGATATCTAATGTCAGAATTTTTCGTTACGATTTGATTTTCCAACACGACACAGCTTTTCAATCGGCTCAATTATGTATTGTTGGCGTTCTTGGCTCGTAATAGAAAACTTACTGCATGTAAAAACATGAAAACTGACAGTTATACTTAGAGTTGAATTATAAACACGCTGAAGGAATCAGTTTTTAAAGCAAAGAATTATTTTAAGATATATTTAATGTTAAACTCGGACAAAATAATTCAGTTAACTTAGTTTTATAGATCGAAATATGTGTATAAAAATTTAACCATCATCTTTCACAAACACACACTGAGATGATCAGCCAGTATGCAGGGTGGAACCATTTTTTTACATTTGTGTAATTTATATTTTGTTTTCAACCTTTTATTCAAAAGTTCGTTTATACAGAGATTTAATTCATAGTTTGAGGCAGCTGGATTTTACCAGCCTGATTTCAAAAAGTGCAGATAATAATATTCGCAAACATTTTTTTAATTTAAAGATATAATTACACCTGAATTTTAAAAAGGAAAGAAAACTTTAAAACAATTATAGTTTTATGGGCGATTAAGGTAAATATGGTGAAAATTGCGTCATTTCTAAAACGATATATTTGAAACATCATGTTTAAAACTAATTTTCTTATAGTGTTTCCGAAAACTGTACTTACACGTAAATACTGAAAAGAATGAAAGACTTTAAGATAATTCAATTATTACGTGCAAAAATCCTTTAATGGTGTAAATTACATCATATTTTAAAAGGCATACATAAAATGTGATTTTAAAAACTGTGATTTTAAATCTTCTTAATCTTCAAAATCTTAAAAATGTGATTTTAAATCTTCTAATAGCATCTAAAATAAAAAAATAATAATAATTCTATAGGCTATAAAATTACGGAACGCAGTGCAGTTGTTTACTTAACCATTTTCTAGCGGGAAACCACAGATTTCCAATTTTGTAATTCATATTTTCTAATCAATCACGAAAACAACCGTCAACTGCGGCGACAAAGGTCGATGCGCTCTTGAACATCGAAAAATCTCCCCGTCAAAGGGAAATGAATCGCAACCCAATTACTAACGACCACTGGTTGCAATAATATCATTTAATCTTCCGTAATCGAATGATCCTTTTTTTAAAGGAAAAAATTGGCGTTGTGCTCGAGGTCGGTGTCGGTGTCGTAAAGTATTATGGTAGCATGTAATACTTCAACGGCCGAGTCTCGTTCAATTCAAAGAAACATTTATTGTAAACATAAACAATTAAATACTGAATCCCCTGGGTTAGATAAGTTATATACAACATAAATAGAGTTCGTTCACAGCTTTCAATAAATTGTTAGCTAAATCAAGTCCAGCTGCCTAGTTGCAGATTGTTTTGCATGAAATAGTCGGGGTTAACTTTGAGTTCTAGGTTTTAACAATTCATCGAAAAATAATTAGTCTTATTCGCTCTTCAGGTGCAAATAGTATCTACTGTTGGGTGGACACAATTTTTGATGCACGACAGTATGTCACTTCTCTTGTCTATTGAAAATCGAGATTAAAGAACTTCCGAATTTCTCCGGGCTTTCACCTTTTCCATGCTTTGGAAATGTTTCGAAGTCACAATCCCGCCGGAGAGTTTAACTGTGAACGGCCAAAAATTGGCTTGAAGTCTCGGCTTCAAAATCTCACAAGAATGCTTTTTTGAATCTCTCTTTAATAGCTTCGTTTTACGCAAAGAACAAAGACCATAACCTCTAGTCATAAAATCTCTAGATTGTGATATCATAGACAAGGTCTCCCTCTGTAGGCCGGAACGAGGAACGTGACGTAGATGTAAGGCATAGTTTCACTTTTGCGTTCCCAGGGATTCGTGTGGTCCAGAGGTGACTGCGTGAGGATGAAAAGAATATTTTTTGTCGGTACATAAAGGAATACCCTTCACATTAGTGTCAACTGTGAAGATCGAAAGATACTGATCATTTCGATTCGTGTTCTGCGACGTTTAGCTGGACTTAAAACTATTTCTGAGCCTAGGTGATTTTACATTAGATTCCCTTATGCTGGTTTCTGCAGCGTATATCCGAAATTTCAAGTGAGATATTCTCGAATTTTCAGCTTAGTTCGTAGGGGGCAGAGCCCACTACAAAAAATCTAAACAAAAAAAAAAATATTTTTACCCTGGAATATCAGTTGAAAGAATTTTTACAAATCGAGATAATATTTTTTTTTTTTTTTTTTATTTAACAGATTTTTTATAGCTAGTAAATTTCAATTGTTAATTTCTATATTGATGAAAAACTGTATGATGTGAAACATTATTACAAGTGAAATCCTTTTGAAACTTAATACAAATTCATGGATTAAAAGTGCATTTATTTCCGTTTTTACATTATCGTTACATAATGTGCATCAGGTTTAACGAATTTGATATTATCAATTTCTGAATTTCTTAAAGATTCAGCGATATTTTCTAAGAAAATAAATGCTTCTTTAAGCATCATAACCGTGTTTTTCCGCTACATAATTTTTGAATTCAAAGTTTTGAATTTAACACAAAATTGATAGTAATACTAATTTTTAGATGTGCATTGCATAAGATAAATAAATATGTAAGGTCAGCAAATACAAAGCCTGGTGCAAATACATTTCGTTGGTATTATTTTATTAATCGTTAAAGATACTTTAAAAATTCAGCAGAACGTTCAAAGGATTAAAATAAAAAGACGCAAAAAGGTGTACTATTTATCAAAATGCAGACTTTTATAAAAACATTTAATGATGTTATTAAGAGCCCTTTTTTTAATTCACAAGTTCTTAAATTATGTTCACTCTCTCATGCACTTTCATGATACATTCAAAATCTAAATATTTGCTTAAATAACATCTTTAAATTATAAATCTTAGTTTACTGTAGTCCCATATTCATAAATAATAAATTATGTGGCACATTCATGCTATTTGCAGTTTATTTTGATGAATTATTCGCCTGCGAAATAGGATCTTTTACAGTAATAGGATTTCTCATGATATGATTATATTTTACAAAGGATCCATAGAGCTTCGTGATACCCTGTAAATTGTAATGTATTTACGGAATACTGCATGGTTATCCTTTGCAACAGAATTTCAAATAATATTTCTTGAAATGAGTTCAAGTGTCATATAAGAAAGTTGAAAATGCGCTAAGGTATAAACATGCTCTAAGACATAAACTAAGACATAAAAGTTCTACAGTAACAGGACTTCTCCAGAAATGATTTTATATTGCAAAGAATCCATGGAATTCTGTGACACACTGTAAATTCTACTATATTTACTGAATACTGCATGGCAATCATTTGCAACAGAACTTGAAACAATGTGCCTTGATTGAAATTAATTCAAATGTCATATAAAATGATGAAAATGCGCCAAAGTATAAACGTGCTCTTAAGATTACAAAAAGACCAAGAAAGCACTGAAGAAGGTACTTGCTGTGCATAAATTTCTTGTATATCAACAAACATTCTGGCGAAGTCATTTTTGCCGTAAAAAGGTTGTATTTTGATAGACAGTGCCGTTTATGCATAATCCTCTCGATTCCATATATGTACGCTTTTATATTTATCTATTATAATGGGGTAAGAAGCACTGAGTTGCAACCATCATTCTCTCTGTTGAATGCTATGGTGCGATTGTTTTAATATATACGTATATACTACTATTATTAATGTTGTGGAACAATGAAATAATGTAGGCTGCTATGTGGTCATCTTAATTGTAGTAAAATTTCACTCTCTGGTAAAATGTAAGTACCTGCCAAAATATTAGGAAGTCATGAAAAAAAAACATATAACTGTATTTAAAATAATTAATTGTTTCTAATTATTAAATTAAATTGTCAAATAGCAATTTATAATATAAGAAAAAGAATAATATAATATAAGAAATATATATAAGAAATATAAGAAATACAATTTTAAATTAAAAGTCCGTTAACTCTATAAGCAAAACAGTAAAAATTAGACAAATTTAAGATGTTAGCCAAAAACAACCCAATATCTAACATAAACTTTACATTTTTCAAAATATCTAAATTGTTCATTTACTATTATCAAATGGAATATCTGTATGTAATTTATGTTTATAAATTGAAATCTCGCGTAGAAAATACGTAACGTACGTAGCAAATAGTAAACTTTTTTTTATGAATGATAGATAAAAGAATAATCAGCTCTTATGCAGCACTTTAACACATTGAGTGCCACGGTACACTGACGCTGAAGCTGAAAAATTTACAATGTTTAAAGTAATTTTTACGAAAGTATAATCCTGTAATAAATAAAATGTAAGTAAATTTTAAATAACTTTTCAGTAATTACTTAAAAACAATATACATATTTTTAGTTTAAAATCGCATTTTATTCCGTCAGTCATCGGTGAATGGCGCGTTTTAAACGGAGAGTTCAGTGTCAGTCACCGGTGACTGACATGGAGCTTAGCGTGTTAATACAATCTGCCATTTGTATTGTAACCTAGGTATATGCATCTCTTGCATACTCTATTTTAATCATCTGATGGGTGTTCTGAGTTGCGGAAATGATTTCTTACCGTGTCGAATATTTGGTGTTAGGACTAGAGTCACTGAAGTTAATGGTAGGTCAGTCGAGAGCAGGAAGATGTTAAAATTCGCTCCGAAATCGAAGCGTAGGCGGAATAACACTTTCAAACTGGAAATTAGCCAATAATGTGTCATATGGCGAGATCGAGTTGGTGTCATTTTTCAGTTAATGTTAAGTCAGTGAGAGTGACAAAGGGCAATTAGGATTTTTTTTTTTTTCTTATCAAAAGCATTAGAACAGAAGTACAGCAAAACCACAAGACCACAATTCGCAGGGTGTTACCAAAAATTACAAGGGTAGAGCACAATAATAACGAACACTAATTGAGAAAAATAATAAAAGATTAGAGACAGAGTACTTATTGAAATAATTTTAAACGTTACGAAATTTGCGCAGTTGGTTTGGAGTACTAACGGTCAAAATGTTAGAGGGAGTGTGTCTGTGTAATTGTGAATGGCAAACAGATTAAGCTTCACAATGTACATTACAGTCTGTTACTAGGCGGAGACGTCTTTTGCTTTATAATATTTTAGCAAAGCGCGGTGCGGACGGAGAATTAAAACGAAAGCTTAACTTTATAAAAGAAGAAGACCGGTGATAAAGAAATTGAAAACAGGTAAAACTGACAATTAGAGATAAGAATTTGGTAAGAATATTAAACGGTGGTCGAGGGCTAAGAAAAATAAACATCGAAATTCAATATCTGAAGGTAATTTCCTTCACACGAGCGATTTTGAGAAATTATTCATCTAGCCATTAAATGTGAAACGCTCTGTAGCAGGTAGCATGTGCATCCAGCGTATGTTATTTGAGAAAAATATCAAATTGCTCATTACGACATATCGGTTGTTTTCTGTGAACTACTAAAAGTACTTTTAGACCTGAAGTATAAGCTCCTAACAACAAAACTGGTCATTAAAAATAGATGATGAGAAAATATAGCACATATTTTATGAAAAATTAAATCATTTATTATTTTAATCCATTTTTTGAAATATCAATAAAAATTTAACATTTATATAGCTATGCAAAGATATCTTGTTTCCGTATAATTGATTATCTATGTACGATCATACTCAATAAGTAATAACATATCAAAACATTCCATGCTGAATACAATTTTGCAATATATTTACACTTTTGCATATAATACCAATTTAATATGTCCCCGGTGATTTCGAATTATCTCCCTTAGCTGACATAAATATTAATGTTTACATGAATTCAAGTTATTTCCATGACAATGCATTTTAACTAAATTAGAAGACAATGTTAAATTTTTCGTAGTTAAAAAGGGATAACTGTGCTGTTTTCTTATATTTTTCGGTATATATGGATGTAGCCCTTTATTATTCTACGTATAAATATATAAATAGTAATAGTAAATCAAAAAACAGCGCATTAAATATTGATTAATAATATTTCGGTTATTTAAATAGTTAATTGAGTATTCCTGGATTTAATAGTAATTTCAAATATATCCTAACAGTAACGAAACAATTGCCGTTATGGTGTGTTTTGCTTCTTTTTCTTAATCCTTTTTTTTTTTTTTGTGGAAAAGTTATGCAAGTGCATTACAAAAGTGGGGCAGGCTACTGTAAAAAGATTAGTCGTTCTTAAAACAATAGATTTAATAATCATAAAGTGTTATTAAAAGTTCTCAGTTACCACTGATTTAAAGCTTTTCTATTTAAACCATGAATAAAGTATCTTCATATTATGAAAATAAAAACAATGTCTACCTATATTAAAAACAAGAAAATAAATCTTTGTGGAAATAATCTAATTTGTTTTATAGAAACTTTAGCAGAATATTTCTCTGAGTATTCACAATTAAAAAGTATACTTTCTAGTTAGTTGTACATGTATTTTGATGTACTTATTTTTATGTTAATTTGAAAAACAGTGTGATACTGACTACGTGGCTCTTCAATTGGGGTACATACTTTAAAAAAATATATAAAAAACTACAAACACACATACACATATTAAACTTATTTTTAGAATATCTAGTGTTTTGTTTTAAATATTATACAATAAAATTTAAACATAGGAGTTGTATGCATTTTTTTACAGTTTAATAACTCTATTGTTGGAGTAGAATATAGCGCCGAGGCCATAAGATTTTCATGTCACTTTCACAAAACTCCCTATTAGTTAATTGACCTTTTACACCACATAGTTAAAAGTAAGGTCTTCAAATTGGCTTAAGTTTATACTTAGGTATTAATAATAATTATAAATTAATAATTCATTATAATATATAGAAATTTATCAAGTAGGAGCTTGGTGCAATATAATAAAAGCGTAAAAAATAGCAACTTTAAAAGCACCAAAATTTAAAATTTTAAGCATACCGGTTTCGGTAGCATATAGCATACCTTCCTCAGTGCTCAATCATATAGATATTTGATTGTAAAAATGCAAGGATGGCTATTGAGCTTACTTCCATACCAGAGTTTGCCTATTACAGTAATTTTAGTGAGTAGCACTGATTTAAATGTATTGCGATCGCCCAGACCTGATTATCGGAGGGACAAATGTCCAGCATTAATTTAGTACAAAATTAGCTTTATCTAAACACAGCATTTTAGTCGTAAAAAGGTGAAAATTTCTAATAAAAAACTGGTCGAAGTTTGCATTTAAATTAATTGTAAAGTGTTCCCTTATAATCCAGGAAATAGAGACCGTATAGGGGCTCTACCTAGCAAAATTCATGGTAGTTCTCGAAAGAGGCTTACTATATGTGTTTTGGGTCGTTGAATCCGAATTTTTAACTTCCCACCAAAATTTCCCCCGACAACCCCCCCCCCCCCACCCCCAAATTTTAGTAAAATGCCCCCCAAAAAAGGTTTTTATTAAAAAAATCAATTTTTTTATAGTTTTAGGGAAAAAGTATCTAGAAATTCAGAAAGTAGAAAAATTTGCAACAAATTAGATATATGACATTAGGACGTAGGATGAAGGGGAAGGGGGGATTTGCCTTGGAACATCCGCGCGGTACTGCGTGAACTAAGTTGCGCAGTTGCGCAATTCCACTTAACCACTCACATGTTTACATTCGCCCTCCCATCTCCCCTCCAAACTTTCTCTATAAGGTTTACTTTAAGTTTTTTGGGTCGCTGAATCCGAATTTTTAACTTGCCCCCAAAATTTCTCCCCGAACCCCCCCCCCCCCCCCAAATAGTTGTTTTTAACTTAAATTTCTTATTGTTTTAGGGGAAAAGCATTACGAAATTCAGAAACTAGACAACATTTGCAAAAAACAGGATATATGACTTTATGACGTAGGATGAACGGGGAGGGGAGGGCCGCCTCTGAACATGCAGTGCGGCGCTACGTGCACTAAGTTATTAAGTCCAGGCAATAGGGGATTTTACCTGGAAAATTTAATACTAGTTCTGGATTTCGACTCACTTTATGTTTTTTGGGTCGCTGAATCTGAATTTATAACTTCCCACCAAAATTTCACCCGACAACCCCGCAAAAAATTTGTTTTTTGAGAAAAGCGCGCGGGGAATGTTCCGAGGCAGCCCCCTCTCTCCCGTTTATCCTACGTCATAATGTCATCTATCCTATTTGTTGCAAATTTTGTCTATTTTCTGAATTTCGTAATGCTTTTCTCCTAAAACAATAAGAGATTTAAGTTAATAACAACTATTTTGGGGGATTTTCGGGGGAGGGGAATTTTGGGGGTAAGTTAAAAATTCGATTCAGCGACCCAAAAAACTTAAAGTAAACCTTATAAGGAAAGTTCGGAGGGGAGATGGGAGGGCGAATGTAAACTTGTGAGTGGTTAAGTGGAATTGCGCAACTTAGTCCACGCAGCACCGTGCGCATGTTCCGAGGCAGATCCCCTCTTCCCCTTCATCCTAAGTCATAATGTCATGTATCTAATTTGTTGCAAATTTTGTCTATTTTCTGAATTTCTAGATACTTTTCCCCTAAAACAATAAAAAAATTGATTTTTTTAATAAAAACCATTTTTGGGGGGCTTTTTACCAAAATTTGGGGGAGTTGCCGGGGGAAATTTTGGTGGCAAGTTACAAATTCGGATTCAGTGACCCAAAAAATATAAAGTAAGCCGATTTCCAGAACTACCATTAATTTTGCTAGGTAAAATTCCCTATTGCCTGGACTATTAGCACTTGCACTAAAGAAAAAAAAAAAGGGATAGCCACTTACCTATTTGATAAGTGTTCCCCTAGGTTACACTAAAGCTTTAAATGTTAGGGGGGGGGGGGGTACCCATTTATCTATTTGTTAAGACTCGACTTCTTTTATCCACGTATTCTAATTTAAAATAAGATAAAATCAATGGTATTTTCTTGAATTTTATATAAAAACTAAGGGAATTATCATATCATAATAAACTACAGCATATAAAAGTGCAATTTCTTCCACAGTCTACTGTCTACTTGTATATCTGTACATTTCTATCGCAAATTCAATGCAATTCAGTAACATACTGAATGTGACATGTATTGTTTAATTCAGTGACAATGCATGATTTCGTGTATTTTTCCGAGATATTCCATGCATGATGCTCAGTTCAGTCCGCTTTTCAGCACTATTTAATTAATGTGTGCATTATATAAGAGTGTGTGTTATATAAACATCGATGGTCTCGCGTTAGGCTGGGCGCCTGACAGGGACATATGCAGTACAGCGCCTTGGGGCCCAGGGTCAAGGTAACAGTGTTGGGCACCGTAGGGTCTGATCCTTCATGAATCGTATAACCGCAGGTTTAGTTTTTTATTATGTACGAGTAAACACGGTAATTTGTATTAAACTTTATTTTTATTTAATTAATGTATTTAATTGTTTTTTTTTTTTTTTTTTTTTTTTTTTTTACTTTTCTTTTTTATTTATTACTGATGTCTCTGTACTTAGTGGATTCTTTGATTAATTTAACCTATTTGCATTAAAAACGCCTAAAGCATATATATTGCATAAATTGTTAACTGATAATTTAGCATTTTATCATTTTTTTTAAATGCCCACGTAGTAAAGGTTTTCTTTTAGTAAAATTTTGTTATTTTTAATTACCTTAGAACAAACACATTTACGTGAAATTAAACATAGATTCTATGATATTGTTTTCCTATTGATATAAATTATTCATTAAAAATTTGTGAAAATTAAACACTATTTTATACGAAAATAAACACAACATTTTAAAGTAAATCTAATAACAAAAATTTCCTTTTCCGTCAAGAAACTGAATTCTGTCTGGCCTTGAGCGTGAACACATATTTAATCATGTTCTAGTTCATTGATTACGTTAAGTGCATCGTTACTGAAAAATATTAATGAGTAAAACAAGCTGATGATTGCTGGTATTAAAGAAGCATTCTATATCCTCATTAACTAAATTACTATTGGAAAAACAATGAAGTTATGTAACTATTTATAAGGGATATTGTTGTAAATTAAATTGAGTGTACTTCAGATTTTCTAAATGGCATAAATAAGTCTAAATTTCTAATCTTTATAGGTGTCTTGATAATCGCTTAATTTCGTACTTTTTATAGACCAATTTTAATTATCTATGTATTAAAGATAACACTATTTTTTTTTCCAAATTATATAATAACTAGTGTAAATGCCCGTCCTAGGACGGTGTTTAAAAATTGTGTTTTTCACTTAAAACTTGAAAAACTGATAAAAAAAATAATTGACAATATGGAAGCGTTTAGATGACCAAAGTTCGGCTAGTTTATGTTCTAATAAACACACAATTAGCATTTACAATATTTCTGGGTAAACCAGGTTTTCCGGCTAATATACTACTATAACAAAATTAAGATTTCTTAATAAAACAAAAATTTAATAACTATGCAATAAAAGTGCGTAATTAAAACAGTCTGCTGCAACTATTGAAATAATACTATTTTTTTAATAACACTTTGAAATTGTATTTTATTGTTAACCCCCCCCCCCTTCATACCCCCTCCAATTTTTTTTTAAAAATATGTATATTGATTAATAAATAAGTATCTCGGGTTGAATCCCAACCGTCTAATCCCCTAAGCTTCTGTCCTCCTGATCAAAGCTATAAACCAAAAATTATTAATTTTACTTTTCGTATAAATATTAATTTTTTACTTTTAAAATATGGGATATTTTTTTTAAGTTTAAATTTACATACACTTGTATATAGAGAAGGAAGAAGAGGAAAATAGAAGTAATATGTAATTTAAAAATAATTTAAAAAATAATAAGCCTAAAATATTTAAATTGATTACTTTTTTAAAAGAAAGTCAGTTTTATCAATTTTTTGCAGGAAAAAAAAGGATAATTTTAAAAATACCATATCATTGTTTTCCGTGAATCACTTTATATGAGAAATAAATTAAAATTCCTTACATGTCGCAAAGAAAATTTAATATGATTGCAACTTAATACTTGAAATAATCTCAAGTGACACTTGGCGATTTATTTTGGCGGTGTAATGTGATGTGCCTTGCACTGATTTGTTAAGAAGAAGTGTCTACTACTGCTCAATTATCAGGACTTGTAACCTTGAGAAGTAATCGCGGGATTCTAGTTTCTTGTCAACCAATGGGAGAATGGATCCTTTTCCCCTTGAGTTTCTTCCTGGGAGACTGGAAGATTGATGGATTCGCCCCGCCCAGCGTTACTATGGCTTTTATTATATAGAGATAGAAAGTATGCGCGTTGTTAAACTAGGAGATACAAAAATGTGCGCATAATAGTGATTTTAATTTTTTAGAGGAATCTCCTCTTTAAATTACAATTATATTTTATTTCATGAATTAACACATTATTCATAAAATATTATCGAAAAATGAAACTTTTGTCAGCATCTATTTAGTTTAATTCTTCACAGGAATATGTACTTTAATTTCAATTAATACATGAATTAATAGACTATATTAGTGAAAAGTTTGCAGAATAATACAGAAATAAGCAGTAAGATATCATTGTAACAAAATATAAGGCCTACTAAAATACGATTTCTTTTATTGAAATATGCAGTAATAAAGATAAAAATGCTCTTTACAAACGAAAACAAACTTCACAATAAAATGGCCAGATATACATAATTTAAAATGCTTTCTCTCAAAATAAATTATTAAGTATTTTTTTTTTTTTAAGAAATCAAAATACTTAAAAGGAGTATTCATAACATGAACTAGAAGTTCAATATTTCATACGATCATAACTTTTTTCCTTGAAGGTGTCATATTCCTATATTTTTACCCCAAAAAACTCAAAAAATTTGAAGGCTAATCAAAAAAATTGAATAGCATAAGAGGTAAAAAATTACGTATCGATAACATTCTGGTCTGAAATATTTGCTTAAAAGTGGCACAACTCAAAAATTGGGTTTTTTGAGTTATGGCTGTCATTCTACTTGGTTTTTACGCCGCTACAAACATCTAAAGTGTCAGATAGTGCACTGAAAATCAAAATTCTTCAACAAAGGTAAATTTTGGAGGCTTGTTAATTCTTCCCCCTTCTCGGTAGTGACGCTGGTACTGTTCCCATTACAAATTTTGCTGTAAATGTCCCTTCTTGTATGTTAATCTATGGTTGCAGCAACTGGGAACCAGATAATTTGAGCATGCCCATTAGTGGTCGTTCATCTCTTTCTTTTTGCCTGTGTGAAGAAGGAGATAGAAAATAAACACCGTTTAACTAAAAAAATAGATATGCTTATTTTTTAATTATTGTTTTAAGTTAGGTATTTTTATGGAAATTTTCCAGACCATATATACTAATTAGTTATATGTATATAAGAGTATTCAAAGTATAATTGTATTTATTCAATGTTTTATTATTTAAATATAAATTGAATGCATTACTCATGATTTTACATATAAATATATACTTAAAAATGAATTTTGATAGAAACTTCTAAAATTTAAAATATTATAATAATAACAACAATAGTAATAATAAAAACGAATAAACAAAATCATTCGATATGTTTAATTGTATAATTAATAGTAATAATAATAACGAATGAACAAAGTCATTTGATAAATTTAAGGCTTATTCTTATAAGTAATAAATAAGCAAAAAACCTTACCAGGTTTTTTTTCACACTGTAAAAAAAAAAAAAAAAAAAAAAATCTGTAACGTTACTGAAGTTTTTCTAGGAAACCGGGATTCCTAGAACTTTTTATGTAACGGCAACAACAAAAATTCCTGTAACAGCGTCTGTTACAGGAATTTTTGTTGTTGCCGTACATGAAATGTTCTAGGAATCCCAGTTTCCTAGAAAAACTTTAGTAAATTTACAGATTTTTTTTTTTTTTACAGTGCACGGCTATTCGCATCATTTGGCAGTAAATCTCTCTTTCTAAAGCCCGTATTGCGCCATTTTTTTTTTTTTTTTTTTTTTTTTTTTTTTTTTTTTTTTTTTTTTTTAAGTGCCAAGACCCCTATACTCGAAAAGTACCGAAATGTGATCCCTGTTTTCACTTAATAATTATGTAAAATAATCATCTCTTTTTACTGTTGTTTTTATGAAGAACAATTTACCAATGCGGCTTATTTTTTTATTGCTTTTATAAAATTAAAATATAAAACTACATAAGTTATCACAACTTTTAAGAATATGAAAATGAAACATTTTCTAAATTCTAATCTTTTGATATCCTTCTTCAATCGAGTCAACTACTAAAACATTCATTATTGTATAGCTAGCTTTCCATTTTTTACTTACCCATCATACGTAGTATAGGCGTAAGTCTTGTAATCGGTTTAAAAATCGGAATTTTTTTTTTGACGGATTTACACGTTTCAGACACTGGAGATTACGAAAAAACTTATTTTTAGAAGAAAAAATTGTCGTCCACCTGTCTGTGTGTATGTGTGTCTGTAAACGCTCTATCTCCCGAACAAATTAAGATAGGAACATGAAATTTTGTGTGTACTTAGTATGTAATAATGGGCAAAAGCCTATTGAATATCAGTAACCTCGATTATCCGGAACTATTTTTTCAGACTCTTGAAATATTCGTTCTGATAAAAGGTATATAATTTTTTTTTAATTGTTTATTTTAAGGAGTGAATATAAAAGACAATAAAAAACTTAAGTTTTGCAAGGACAATGAAGTCTATCTGATAGTTAGTTGCCAAGATATTTGTAATCATATTTTTCACACTCTTCGATTTTTTATGACTTTGTATTTCATTCCAATTTCAATTCAAAGATATATTTTAATTGGAAATGAGACGCTTAATCCGACGCAGTAAACTGTTAGTTAATTAAATTATCATTTTTGGAGCTACAGGATGTTTTTTTTTTACGGAATTCGGTACTACACTGTAAAAAAAAATCTGTGAAGTTACTAAAGTTTTTCTAGGAAACTGGGATTCCTAGAACTTTTCATGTAACGTCAACAACAAAATTTCATGTAACAGACACACTTTTACGCCGAGAATAAAAAAATCTGTAAGGTTACTAAGAATTTTTTTGGAAACTGGGATTCCGAGAACTTTTCATGTAACTGCAGCCAGGGTTACAAATAAAAGTTTAGTAAGATTACTGAAATTTTAGCAGATTCATTTGTAAAGTTACAGATTTTTGTAGCTTTACAAAAACTAGTTTTGCAGATTTGCAGCTTTTTTCGTACAGTTACAGGTGAAAGTTTAGTAAGCATGTATTTTTACATCTGTAGAACTAGAGATTTTTTTTTTACAGTGTACTTGATTAACCCGTCGACCAAAAAATTATCGCCAAACTATAAGATTAAATGCTAATAATGTCATATTCAGTTGACATTAAACGCGTTACGCGTGTTTGTTGCATCATCAAGTGATTTTTAATTTGACGTTTTATTTTTATTTTTATTAATCTTTTAATAATTTATTTGTTCTTCCGTTATCTATATATATTTTTAAATAAAACTTATGTCAATTCCTACAATTTTGTGAGTACTTTTGCGATTTATATAATTGGTCGACGGGAAAATTAAGTAGTACCCACAATTCAGTAGTATCCCTTTAAGACCTGATCTACACAACTGCGTAGGTGATCCTAAAGAAAAAGAAAAAAAAAATATTCATTTTTTGTACGCTTTAAAGTGTAGCCTGTACACACAGAATTGCGTGGTTCTTCCCTTGGAATAACCTGAAATCATGCATTTTTTTATATTGTTTTTCATGAAATATGATCCTATTAATTAGGGGAAAACGCCAAAGCTTTCATTTCTACAATAATCTTCCGGTGTTAAAGGAATGAAGCATTACTAGGTATAAAAATACTTCAATATAAGTTTAAATTTTCCTTTGGAATTGTAATGCATTTTATAAATGGTTTACGTTTGTTTTATTTTCATATTTTATATTATGCATATCCGTGGCCCCCAACAACTTGTTTAAAACGGTGTTATGGTCGATCTCGAAAGGCTGAAAGATTACTGATTGGCATGATGAAATTTTCTGATTCCCTGTTACTGCAACGAGCGTCCCCTGAGCAACACACAGTAAAAACGGACGTTTCCAGAAAATTTATATACATGCATTTACCAAATAGTAGCCTAATAATTAAAACTTTTCAAAAAAGTACACTGTAAATTAAAATGTCTGAAATTCAAACACTTAAGTGTCTGAAACGGAGTGTTCAGTTTTCAGACATTTTAAAATGTCTGAATTTTTTCAGACACTTACTGGAAAAATATTTGGCTGGGGTCCTGCCCCCCCCTCCCCCTACAACCTGATTTTTTTGGTGCTCCCAATTTTGGTACGCAATTTTTGTTAAGCTGATAATTTAAATCTTTTACGACATTTTACTGATTATAAACAACATTTTGAACTTCAGGAGTAGAACAAGATTAAAACAAAAAATATTTATCTAAATATTAGATTTTTAAAATTTGTTTTATTTTTAATCTTATTTTACTTTAAAAGTTCAAAATATTGATTATAATCAATACAATTTCGAAACAGATTTAAAATATAGGCTTTACAAATATTGCACATCAAATTTGTGGGCACTAAAATCGTAGGGGGGCGGGGCACGGCCCAGTATGCCCATTCTTTAATCAAGAAGTTCTTTTGTAAAAAATGCAACCCTGCATTATTGTTATCTCAATTGAGATGTCCGGTATTCGGGAGTATCCGTTGTGGAGGTTAATGGACATTCCCGAATAGCTATTCTGAAACATCGATTTAGCGAACACTTTTTTAATCCGCATGGCATACATATTTGTATATTTTTACCTCACAAAAGCAGACATCTCCGATTATCGGACAAATTCAGCGGCAAGGGCTATTGAGGGCTTTTAAAGTACATGGATAAATATATATATTTCTTATAATCCTGTCCTACTCTACTTCATATAATTTAAAAATAGATTTTTAAAAAAATTATATTGCCACATAGGCAATTTTACATATATATCAGATGATAATCACAACAGCTATTTAACTATGAATAAATAAATAAATATTCTACTTTACCCTTTGCACTCGAGGGCTCCGGAGCGGAGCCATTTAAAATTTGTCTTCAAACTCGAGGTCTCCACTACGGAGACAATGAAAATAATTTTGTGATACATGTCTAGAAAAGCCAAGATTACATGGTATCACAAAATTATTTGCATTGTCTCCGTAGTGGAGACCTCGAGTTTGAAGACAAATTTTAAATGCCTCCGCTCCGGAGCCCTCGAATGCAAAGGGTTAATATTGAGAAAAAAAATTACTTCGGTATTTTGTTTATTTATATTTGTGTTTTTTAATCTTGTCCTACTCTAAAAGTTCAAAACTTTCATTATAATCAGTGCAAGATTTAAGGTATCAACTTTACGAAAATTTCATACAAAATCCCCCCCCCCTCCCCGAAAAAATAATAAAAATCCTTATCATTTAAAAATTAGATTTTTTTAAAAATTTATATTGCCACATGGGCTTATTGTTATCATTCCTATGAGCTACTAAACAAGACATATTTAAAGCAAAATAAAGCCGCAAAAAAAAAAGTTAGCACATGATATCACTATGATACAAACTTGCGATGCTTATCAGGAAAGTCTAATTGGAAAATGACCTTCGAATCCACACATGCAGCGAAATCTAAATAAACAAATGATTTCCTTTTTCCTGACTGGCTTACTTCTATGTTTTCAAGTCAAAAGTTTTCACACATTAAAAGATTTCATAGTTTTAGAAATATATCTAAGAAATACTTGAGATAAACATTCATTTCCAATTATATATAAATTTCATGAAAATCAATTGATTTTCTTTTTCCAAAAGCGAAAGTTTATAAATATATTTTTTAATTTCAGCTGAATATTGTTCAATGGGAAAAAAAGGCAATCCCGAAAATCCCGGAATTTTCCAATAAAAATTCCGGGATTATCGGGGTTAAAATTAAAGCGGGATCCCGGGATCTCAATCCGGATCCATTGAAACTAAGAACTGCCATATTGAAAACCAAACAAACAAGAGAATGAACTTAACTTTTAAATATGTCTGTTTTTTAGTGATGTTATTACTTTAAATTTGAGAAAAAAGATGAGAATAAATAATACATAATTTGTAATAAAAGACAACGTCATAAATTTAAAAATATATACTTCTAGAATTAGTGTTTTTTTTTTGCAAAAAGATTCAAAACTAATTAAATTTCATGTAAGATTTTGTTTAGTACAATACATAAAATCATAAAAGACAGTAATTTTAGTACTATAAAGAAATTATAACACTTACTTCAATCGCTGTTTGCAAGAGGTAAGAAATATTCCTCGATTTGAAATTTTAAAAACTACCACAACCACAGTGAGGGAGAAAGACTCATCAGTTTAAAAGGTAATCCCAAAATACATCCGACTAGCCATATTTAAAGAATGAGATGTTTCATCCTCAAAATAGGACACGACAGACAAAAGTTTTTTTTTTTTTTTTTTTTTTTTTTTTTTTTTTTTTTTTTTTTTTTGCCAGCTTTGACAGAACGAAGATGAATAACACAATATTATTGATATAAATTAATACGAGTTAACACTAAGCCCATTGCACACGCTTTGTAGAATTTCCGGGTGTAATCTTCAACCGTCGTCTACTTCTGTTCTGTGTCTATCCCGCCCTTATATCGACGACAGCTTCTAAGAGACATTTGATGTCGAGCACACACGTCAGATGTATGTATTCAATAAATAAATAATCCAAGTTAATACGAATTAAAATCGCAGTACTTCACATTTCGCAAAAAACGAATTAAAATACACGCGTACATAAAAACAAACTTTGTTTGAATTACAACGTATACTACTTCGAACGAAGACATCTAAAACGCATGCGCAACTGGGAGTGCTAGTGCCCCCTGGTGGTTATTGCGTCGGAAGAATCAAAACGTCTTAAATTAAGACACGTTTAAAGCAATGAAGTGTCTTAAAATAAGACGTTTGCGGATATTTTAGACATTATTCTCAGTTCGTTTACACCATGGTCATAGTAAGACACTTATGTATCTTAAATTAAGACATCTATAATGTCTGAATTTTCAGATTAAGACACTTAAGTGTCTAAATTTTTTTTTCAGTCACATATGTGTCTAAATTTAAGACGCTTCTATTTGCAGTGTATATTAATATTTTTTAAGTCTCCTGTTTCTAAGGTCTAAAGTATAAAGGTCTAAGGTATAAAATCTTTTTAAATATTATATTAAAATTAATGCATGAACATGTTTACTTCGTGATTTTTATCATATATAAGCACAAATATCAATATCTTGCGCATGAGTAAAACAAAAATCTTGAGTAAAAAAAAAACTGTAACAGAATATTTTAGTTTACTATAACGCGATTTAAAATTGAATAAAAGTGTTTTTTATCTTTCAATGTCACTGATCAATATTAAAAAGATTAAAGGCTAAGATATAAGCTTGAGTTCTAATACATGCGTTCAAACTATACGAACGATTTGTATAAATAGATTGTTTTCCTCCCATAACTAAGCCTACTACAGTGCGTCTCAAAAGTTTAAGCACAAAATAATATTTCAAAATAAAAATTTTATTATTGACTGAAAGTTACTTTCCTTTTCATATGACCTACACTGAAAAGAAAAAAAAAATCTGTGAAGTTACTAAAATTTTTCTAGGAAACTGGAATTCCTAGAACTATTTATGTAACGGCAACAACAAAAATTCATGTAACGGTAATTTTTGTTGTTGCCGTTACATAAATAGTTCTAGGAATCTCAGATTCCTAGAAAAATTTCAGTAACTTCACAGATTGTATTTACAGTGTAAAAATTGTAGATTTAAAAGATATTTAACAGATTTATGCTTTAAAATTTATCTCAAATAAATAATTTATGAAAAGAACAAAAATGAGTATGCCAAAAGTTTACGCACAATAGTTCTTTACTCTTTATTAGAACAAGAATAAGAAAAATTAATACTTGATTATTGCTCCATTCTTCTGAATTACTTTAAATATATGGTTCTTCCATCGATGAAATGAGGTTCTGTGTGGTTTCTCCGTTCAATTTAAACCACGCGTTCTCAATGGCATCTTTCAAACTTTTAACTGGTTTCCATTTGAATAAACTGCATGGGTGAGAATATCCCATATATTCCCTTTATGGTTTAATCCCATGACCGCCGAACAAAAGTGAAAAATTGTAATGTTGATTACTCTGTAATATTTAAAAAATGCTAAAAAAAGACAATTTTTCCAACATGATATAAAAAAAAACATATTTATGTATAGGAATATAATCCTTGAGAGTATGAATCATAATCTTTCAGAACTGGATTATATCTATAGAATTATATTAATTTAAAAAATGCTTCTACCGCAGTGAAACATACAGCTTAGTGAACGGATATATCATTCACGGCGGTGAGAAGTTTAAATAAGGGCTAATTGCCATACATTTCTAAACAGATACTTTTTTCGACTTAAGCCAGGTTGACGTCGAGTTTATGGTATGGAATGAAGTATTATCATGTTGAAACAACCATTTGTCTTTCCCCAAAACCTCGGCAACAGGGAGCAAATTATTGACAAGTGCCTCTTGATAGTTTTCACAACCATTGATGAATGCTAGATATGTCTGACCATTGAAAGAAATACCCCCCCCCCTCCCCGTATCATTACACAGCCAACACCATTATGTTGTCGACTAAATATACTCATAGGTTCTTTGCGGATATCATGCCGATAGTACTTGAAACCATGAGGGCCATCGAGGTTCCACTTTTTTTTCATCACTGAATATGACATTCATCCACTTATCACCAAATGACATATGCTTTTTGGCCAACCGTAATCTATCATCTTTATGGTGTCGTTGCAGACATGGTCACCGTGCCATTTTACAGTTTTTGATGCATTCAGATTCCAAAACACTTCTATGAACAGTTTTTTTTTAATAATTGTCCTCTAACTGCATGTTCTATTTGCGAAAGAGTGCAATTAATAGTTGAAGCCAATTTTCTAATGCGGCGGTCTTGGCGCAAAGTCATCACTCGTGGCCTTCCTGAACGGAATTTTTGTCTGAAATCATTACCATGAGCCAAAACGTGATGACTACCTCGCTTTGATCTTTTTAATGTATTTGAAATTTCTGAAACAGACTTATGGTTTACGCTCATACTCCAGATATTTATCACCTTCTCTGAAATTTTTTTTGACTTAGGCATTTTATACTAACTAAAGAAAAAAAAACAGCTGGCTGCTTCTTATACGCCCAGAAATCCTTTTCGTGGGTAACCACTTTCATCAGTTGGTAAAATTTGCATAAAAACTATTTTGTGCTTAAACTTTTGACACGGTTACTTTTGTTCTATTCTTAAATTGCATAGTTTGAAATAAAATTTAAAAGATAATTTTATTGAATATGATGGTAAAGCTGCTATTATTAACCTATACAAGAGATATTGAAATAAAGTGAATATTTAAAGTTTTATTTTAAAATTATCACCAAGGTCTGGTATATATACGCAGAAAAAAAATGCGGCGAAAATAAAATCTACTTATATAAATGTGGGAAAACCTTTTAGTATCCCAAGTGCCTTAATTAGCGTCCAGAGAGCAAGCTGCGTGCCTACAGCGCCTAACAGGAACGATTGGTAATCGTAACTCCCACCATCCAGGCTCTCTAGAAATCGGCTGAATAGAGAAGTCGTGGCTTGGAGCCAGCCTCAGAAGAGAAGCGAAGGGAACTGTTTGAGAAATGAAAGGAAATAAAAAACGAACAGAACACTTGATGGGTATTTTCCGCGGGAGAAGAAGGACGGGAGACGATAAGTAATGATGCTGATGTGCGTTGGTTTAAGACGGCCACAAATGTAAAGATTGACATGATGTTTTAATCCGTGTATATAGTTTGTATATAGTTTTAATTTGTAAATATAATTTACTTTAAAAGTTACCGGTGTCAGGATCAAGTTTGTGTTAGTCTCATTCAATATGATATTTCAAGCCCTGAGTTTCTACAATTGGTGTCGAGAATTGTTATGAGAGCTTTATGCCCACAAAGTTCATATTTCAAATATTATTATGAGATCACTATTTGATTGCAATGATCTGTCTTGAGGCAATATAGTGATTACTATGAAGCTGGATATCCATTCTAAGAAGCGAGTTTATTTTGTTCTTATTCAATATGTCAAAGTTGGTCGATTTTAAGGAATTAGAACTTCCGTTGAAAGCTGAAAAATCATTAAGTATTACGACTTAAATAATTTAATTTTTGGACATGTCAGTGATAGTAATAATAGACGTAGAATTCGAAATTTTACTGGCTTTGACTTTGAAATTAATTCTGATGAATATAAATCAAAATTGCTAGAAATTAAAGATAGTTTTTACGTAAATGATTTGATAACTATTTGCAATGTTTTGTGTATAAATAATTCTGCAACTTTCGATGAAATTGGTGCCAGAATAATTTCTTCTTTATGTGATTTTAATGTATTGATATGTAACTTAATTCCTGATGAAGGTACTCTTAGCGATGATGAGAGCGATGAAATGATTCGAATAAAATTAATGATATCTCAAATGTTTCTGAAAATAATTTGAGAAATGAATCTGGTAGTTCTAGTTGTAAAAATAATGAAAATCAGAAAATTCTAATTCCTGATTATGTTCTTAAACCTGCTATTTGTATTAATGATATTGAAAATATGCTTACGGTATTTGATGGTAGTCAATTTCAAAATGCTGAAAAATGGCTTGCCGATTTTGAAGGTACTGTTTCTTTATTTAATGTTAGTGATTTGCACAAATTGATTTTGGCTACACGCCGTATGGCAGGCAGGGCTAAATTGTTTATTGAAAGTGAAACAGAAATAAATTATTGGTCTAAACTGAAAGCATTACTTATTTCTGAATTTGGTCAAACGCGCAATTCAGCTGAATTCCATGAACTGTTATCGAAAAGGAAAATTAAACCAAATGAATCTTTAGACGAAAAGATTAAAAGCATAAAAGCTTAAACTGAAAAGAGTAAAGCTTAAACTGAAAGCATTACTTATTTAAGCAAAAAAGCTTAAACTGAAAAGAGTAAAGCTTAAACTGAAAGCATTACTTATTTAAGCAAAAAAGCTTAAACTGAAAAGAGTAAAGCTTAAACTGAAAGCATTACTTATTTCTGAATTTGGTCAAACGTGCAATTCAGCTGAATTACATGAACTGTTATCGAAAAGGAAAATTAAACCAAATGAATCTTTAGACGAAAATTTATTAAGTATGAAACAGTTATGTTCAAAAGACAACATAGAAGATTCTTCACTTATTCAGTATGTAATTAATGGAATAAATGATCCTGTTTTTTAAAAAATCCTTTTTGTATGGTTGCCCAAATATTGTCGAATTTAAAGAAATACTTAAAATTTATGATAAATTGCGTGTCGATTATGATATTAAACCTGATATTGATGTTAGGCCTAAGATGAAACCAGAAGTTGAATTTAAAAACAAATTTAGACCCAATAGATTTGATATACGTTGTTATAATTGTGGCGATAGATTCCACAAAAGTAAGCAGTGTAGAAATAAAGATAAAGGTTCCCTCTGCTTTTCTTGTAATTTGTATGGTCACAAATCATTCGAATGTGGTAAAACCAGAGATTCAAAATTGCCTAATGATTAAGTAAATGTTCTAACCTGTTCTCAGAATTTAGTTTTTAAAGATGTAAAGTTGTATTCATTAAATTTCATTTCATTAATTGAAACAGGAAGTGAAAGAACTATTCTAAAGAAAAGTAATTTTGATAAAATTAAAAGTTATGTAAACTTAGAACCAACAGATATGCTGTTAAGTGGATTAGGTAAAAAGTCATTCAGACCAATCGGTTACTTTGAGGCCGAAATCGAAATTGATGATTCTAAATTTCAAACATCTATTTTTGTGATTGATAACAAATCTATTGAATATGATTTAATTATTGGTACTGATGTAATACAACACGACTCCTTAATTGTTTCTACTAATAATGTTAAGTTAAATAAGAGTCAGACTAATTTCTTAGTCAATGTTATTAATTCAACTGAAATAACTGTAAATCCCAAATTTAATCCTTATTCTTCCACCTTGCACAGTAGCAACCCACAAATTCTAAACCAAAACAAATATTTACCTCTTCATCAATTGTCATATTCTAGCTCAGAAATAAAAGAATCACGCCTAGAAAATGAAAAATTAACTGCCCAAGTTAAAGAAGTTGAAAGAAAATTTAAAATGCTACAATTAGACGTAATCGAATTAAAAGAAGCATTTTTGTCAGAAAAAAGGAAGTCGAAAATTGCAATATCATCGTTAGAAGATAAATTAGAACGAGAAGTAGCCGAAAGACAAACCATTAATAAATTGTACAGAAAATTAGAGAGATATTTTCATGATATAAAATCCCAATTAGATGAAGAAAGTAACGTTCAGGACAATAAAGATTACGATTAATAAAAATAAATAACTATTCAAAACATGTTGAAAAACAGTTAGAAGAATCAGAAGATGAATGTTCTAAAATAAAAATGTGCAAAAGAAGAATCCAGATAAAATTGAATAATTCCCAGGAAGATTTCGAAAATTTACGACAAGAAATTGCCAAGTTAAAGAAGTAAATTAAGATGAATAGCAGTGCTAAGAACATTAAAAATTATCCAGATTTCCCTAATTTCAAAGATAAAGAAAATATGGTGTATTCTTCCAGAAATGAAAATAACCAGAAATTTGATGCAATAAATGAAGAAAATTTTAGAAAAGAAAATCTTAAGAAAATGTCTAATCAGAAGTTGAAGAATAATTTTTCTAAGAAAATTAAGTACATCCCTAATTCGTCAGATGAATTTGAAGATGAAATTGAAATTAATAATTATGAAGTTAAGGAACCGAAGGAGAAGTTTTCTAAAAATAAGTCTAATTATAGAAGGTCCTTTATAGATGAAAATATAAGTAACTTTGACCTAAATTCCTAAGATGACACTTTGACCGATGTTGACGAATATGGTATCGTTCCTGATAAATTCATTGATTCTGAAGATTATGCTGAATTCCGAAGAAGCAAAAAATCCTTATATGGTAGTGACTATGAAATGTGATGAAAGAAGACGAAAAGACATAGTTTAAAAAAAAAAAAGTCGTAAAAGAAGAAAAGACGTAGAAAAATAAATAAGACGAAAAAGACGTAAAAAAGAAGATAAAGAAGAAGAAGAAATAATTTTTTATGATGTTTTATGACGTGAGAAGCATTTTATGACGAATCTGTTTCTTCACGACGAACTTTTAAAAATTGTAACCCTTAGATGTCCAAAGAACTTTAATCTGCTGTTTAGAAGATAGTGTGCTAAATTTTTGAAGCTTCACAATGAACCAATTATGATTTCCTTTTTTTAAAAAGAACTTTGGGTGCTGCTTTTTCCTTTTGTCTTTCCAGGTGCTCCTGTTGCTCCTTCCTGTGGTGCACGCTGTCGATCGAGGTCGATCAACCTGTCAGTCTGGCCGATCTGTGGGAAAGCAATTTTGTATCCCAAGTGCCTTAATTAGTTTCCAGAGCGCAAACTGTGTGCCTACAGCGCCTAGAGGAATGATTGGTTATCTTAACTCTCATCATCCAAGCTCTCTAGAAATCAGCTGAATAGAGAAGGCGTGCCTTGGAGCCAGCCGCAGAAGAGAAGCGAAGCGAGCTGTTTGAGAACTGAAAGGAAGTAAAAAAGGAACAGAACATTCGATGGGGTGTTTTCCACGGGAGAAGAAGGACGGGAGACGATAAGTAATGATGTGCGTTGGTTTAAGGCGGCCACAAATGTAACGATTGACATGATGTTTTAATCCGTGTATATAGTTTGTATATAGTTTTAATTTGTAAATATAATTTACTTTAAAAGTTACCGGTGTCAAGATCAAGTTTGTGTTAGTCTCATTCAATATAATATTTCAAGCCCTGAGTTTCTACATAAATGAGATTTGGTACATGGTTGAACAGCTATTTAATCCTTTTTATTACACAGCGTGTGTGCAGTAGGGTGGACCGAAATAAGCTAAAAAAATTTTTTTTTCAAAATTGATTTTGGCATAGTACGCAAAAGTTGTGTAATAGAACGGTTAGAACTCACAATTTTTTTTTCAATATTGCTCAATATTTAGCCGCGCCCCTCTGACATTGAAAAACAAACGAAAAAGAGAAAAATCGTTTTTTGTGAAAAAATATATTTTTTAAAATAATCCAAAATTTTTACTGGCATACAATGAAAATGTTACACAATGAATCAGTTATAATCCACAAAAATATTTATCAATTTCTCTCAATATTTACCCGCGCCCCTTTGACATCAAATATTAGAGAAAAATATAAATATATCGGATTTTCTAAAAAGCTGTTCTAGGAAAATTACTTTTTGAAATTAGTATTGACATTAATTGATTAATTAAATAGTACTATAAATAATGATAATTCAATAATTATTACTTAATTTAACTTTTTATTAATTTTTTTACGAAATTAATACTAACATTTTTTTTTTTATTACAAGCAGACAGAATACAGATTAGAACAAAAATCTAGAAATTTGAAATGTATTTAATAATACCTGATGAAAATTGAATGTCAGGTTAGAATAATATTGTCCCTTGTTGTCGAATGTTGGAACTTTTTTCCTTGCTTGAAGCTTGGCACGAATATATCCATCTCTTGCAGTGTCACCACAACCTTTCATTGAAGCCTCAGATATTAGTTAACACATCGTTCAACAGATTGCATGTGACACAGAAATTCCTCAAAAATTAGTACTTGACACTGTTTTACTTCGCACATATCTTTCAAGTATTTGTCCTTTATGTGAATTGTAAGAGGTGGCTCTGTTACAATAGTGTTTGACCAATCAATTAAATCAATGCAATCGTCTGCTTCCAAATTCAGATTTGGAAGCTTGAAAAAAAGCCATCCACCAAAGTTCTTCGTCTTCTTATCTCGGGCGCTGAGAATGCACCTATCTGTACTTCCCGGATGTGTTTTCTAGGATCATGTAGCATTACTAATAATAGGTATTCTGGATGCACAAAATATGCATTGTTTGAGAATATTTAGTCAATTATTTGCTTAACATTATCTGGAAGCTGCCTTGCAAGGAAAATAATTTTCCAGAAATGTTGGGCACCATACAAGCAATTAGATTTCATTTTTATATCAAACCACATTGGAGCATACACCAGCATTACATACTTCACGAGTATTATTAGATATTATGACGGTCTTGGAGTGCTAATGTATAACCATAACAAACGGTTTGCAGTGGTCAACCATCGTGCATGACTCAGTTTATCTGCGTTATTGTCAGTCACGTTAGAAGGGCAAGTGCCATCTTTTATGGCAAGACAGATGCGATACAAATATTGTTGCTCAGTACTTTTGGATACCTTTCAGATCCATAGGCTGTAGGTTACCGTCAATTTGATCAAGTAAGACTACTGGATTTTTTTTGAAAATCTTTTAGAAGCAATCCAATAGGTCCAGATTATGAATACGGAAAATTTGTGCAATCATCCATTTCCAGAATAAGGTGCCTTAGTGGCAACTTATTAATATGTAACATGCATGTATTCCATTGTAATGGTCTTCCAATGTATGTCTCAAGCAAACGTATTACTCCGCCTTTCCATATAACCGATATGTTCTGCCAACTCATATTCCAGGTTTTTGTATATGTGATAATACCTTGGGCTATTTCTTTTGCATTTTACCGGCAATTAACAATATATGACCTATATACTACTTTCTGCCGGGTTTCTCTATTAATGCTACGTGCGCTTCTGATGTTAATTTTTGATGACCAGATATTTGTTCAAAGTTATCGTCTTTGCGCCCATCAAAATGCAAACTCTTAAAAGGGGTCACTTCAGTTGCCCTTAAATCACTCCTCTTAGTTGTTTCATTTTTTTTCTTTAGTTCTCTTCTCACTATCTTTTTATCAACTATATAAGTTTGTTTCTCAGGTGAAGCTAAATCGAAATCTGCCAGTACTGTTGTAATAATTTTGTCCACTGCACTACTTAAGGTACGATATTATTAAATGCACTTCAAATTTATAGATTTTGTTCTGATCTAAATTCTGTCTGTGTGCAATTCAATAAAAATATGCTTAATTAAAATTAATATGAAAAATATTAATGTCAATACCAATTTCGAAAAATAATTTTCATAGCACAGATTTTTAGAAAATCCAATATATTTTTCATTTTTCTCCAATTTTGATGTCAGAAAGGCGTGGTTAAATACTGATAGAAATTGATAAAAAATTTTGTGGATTATAACTGACCCATTGTGTAACATTTTCATTGAATGCTAATAAAAATTTTGGAAATTTTTTTTAAATATATTTTTTCACAAAAAAAAACGATTTTTCTCATTTTTTCTGTTTTTCAATGTTAAAGGGGCGCGGTTAAATATTGAGCAATACTGATGAAAATTTTTGTGAGTTCTAACTGACCTATTGCACAACTTTTGAGCACTATGCCAAAATCAATTTCTAAAAAAAGTTTTTTCAGCCCACCCTAATGTGCAGGTATTGCGCAGTCGGCGTTCTAATATTCGAAGTTGTATATATACGCCTTTAGAAAATACTTTCTTCTATTAGTTTTTTCAGCCGTATAATTCCGGCCATTGCTTTGGAGTGGACCAAACTGACTTGGAGAAATGTAAGATGGCCAAATGCTACATTTTGATTCACCAGTATTTCCAGATAAATCTCTGCACCTTATTTAGTCAAAAGGTGTCGTTAATGAGTCTGGGGGAAGCAAAAAGCATCTCCAAGGTACATAGGTACGTCCTTTCTAAGGCTATGGGCTCTTAAAATCAGTCTTTGTTAAAATCAGTCGCTGACCTCGTAACTAATACATTGTAAAAAAAGACTTGCGCATACAAAGAAATAACCAGAATTAGAATAACTTTATTTCGATATACAATCAAAAGTTTTCGTTCTGAGTTATATAATCTCATTCACCATGCTGTTTTCTAAGCTATATTATTTTATTTTATTCAATGGTATCCAAATTCTCAAATTAAATGAAGCTCCTTACTTACTAAAATTTGCAGTCGTTACCGTATTATATATTTAACTGAAATATGAAATGCGTCCGTATCATTTTAAACGTCTTAATAATTATTAAGCTGCTGAGCTAAACGATAGAAATTTATCTGGTCCTTAATATTTTTTATACTGTGGATAGGATCCTCTGCTAATGATGAAGTACGATGGTTTATTAAATTATTTTCTAAATAATACAGATGAAGCTGTGTGATTCCCATTTTTTACATTTTATTTTAATTTTTTTAAATCTTTTTTAATTGTACAGACAAAATTTAAAGTCAAACCTTTTTTTCATTGAAAAATCGAATGAAAAGTTTCTAATTTTTAAAGAAAAAAAAAGTTAAATTATGTTAGTATTTGTTATTTTTTAGATGTTTCTTAGTAGTGTACAATTAAATATAATCCAGCCATTAATGTAATAATGACTTAAAAATTTAAAATCACTTTTTATCTAATAACTTTCTTTTTAAGAACGCGATTGACTTTGGTAAAAATATTTTTTCATTTCATCTATATTCATGGAAATTTTATTGATCATAACACAAATATTTTGAAAACTTCACTAAATTTTTTTTCAACATAAACTTGACAAAATTATAAAAGGAAATCCCGAGAATCATTCCATTACATGCATCGATATTTCCTTTCAGCAAAATCAAAACTTAATTTTAAAATAAAGCAGAAGAATGCTTAAGTTCAATTCTGCAAAACAAAATGCTTTCTCAGAAAATTAACAATTTCACAATAAAGGTTATTCATGCACTTGATAATTACTTGAGTAAACGCGCTTTTGAGACTTTCAGAATCTTTTTTCAACTTAAACAGTTTTCGTTCCTATTGTTTCCACCGAAAATTCCTTCACGTGAACACAATAGAATAAATGACTGTCAATAGTTGCGATTAGAAAGTACTGCTTTTGAATAAGTGTTTTAAACAAAGCGGAAACCTTATTTACCTAATTGATGTTCATACTCGAGGGATGTACCAAGCAACAGTTAAAACCACTGATTACGAACGTAGAATTTTCTGTTCTAAGTTAATCTTGATCGTATAAGATATAAGATATTTTTTAGCACTTTTCAAATGCATTAAAAATAATTAAAAATAAAATATTTTTAAGTAAGAAATTTCAGTCCCAGTTTAATTGGTTAATGAGAAAACTAATAAGAATAAATGATAGAAATTTGTTTTAACACTAAATATGCCAACAACCGATCATTTGACCGGTACAAAAAAAAATCATTCGATTCAAGCAAGAATTTTATTTCTTAAGTAATTAAAATTCACCAAAAATAAGTTAAATAAACAGGCTAAATAGATTCAAATAGAAATTCTGGCCTGAAATATTTTTATAAAACTTGGATGAAAATTCCCGGTATGTTCAGTATTAAATTTGCAAAGAAAATCAGCTTCAATTTTATTAGGTTTACTTAAAAAAGGGTTCTCTAAACTGTAAAGTAATTTCATAACAGGCATTGTACAGAGGTGAAAATGCTAGAATTTTTGTGCAAAATTCGAATCGCTTTCTCATTTTCCTAGTTTTTTGCTGAAAACACACTAATAGTAAGAATATATGATCTTGTTGCGTATTGTTATGGATGAATATTTGTAAATCCTACGTCTCGTCAGGTACATATGGGTGAAGTGTTGTGAACCTTGGTAAAATATACAATTAATTTAATTCCTTTAGTGATTAAAATAAATAAATATGATATTACAACTGCAATATGTTTAATAAAGTCACTTAAATCCAACCGGTAGTGTTAATTTCGTAAAATGAATATTGTCCTAAAATTTTCATGCGTTTATTATTTCTACGTAATACGGTGAAAAACAAAACTTTTTTTGATTGAAATATAAATGAAATGTGAGTATATTCCATATCTGAACTTCAGAGATTAGAAATAGAATTACTTTTGGTTGAATGGTTACATCGTTCCACAATAGCACTGGTTTTAGATCCCAATAACTCATTACTTGTATAAAGCATAACAAATCTCTATTTATGCTATCAATGGTCGTTTTAATTAAAAGGACTTTAATTTTGTGAAGTACAGACGTTGTTTACTGAGAAAATGAATCCACACTTTTAAAATCTGTTGACTCAGTAAAAAATCAATTTTTGAGCAACTACTTAGGATGCTTTGAATTTCATGAATTTATACAGTTTTCATTAAAAATACGTTTTCCTTTTTTAGTGACAAAAACGTCGAATATTCATAAAGTTGTAAGTATCACAACTCACTAAGTTTTGATTGTAGAAGAATGGAATTCTATTTGTTAGAACATGAAGAAAGTCTTTCCTGAAAAAACTTATAGGACCCAGGAACTGTAAAAAACTTTTTTTTATTATTATTTAAGAAGTAAATATATTCACATAATTCGATTTTATACAATGAAAAACGACATATGAGACTTTTGAAGATGAAACTATGCATCTATAAATAATGTTTTACGTATTAGCTATTTATCAACGATTAGAAAGAATAAACGTAATATATAGAACATATAGAATTATATATATAGAATTACATACATAGAATTAAAACACATTTTTAGAAACATTATTTGTAGAAAAATGATTATTTATATGAATATTTTAAATAGTAAAAATGAATTATCATTAAAAAATAATTAAGAATATTTAAAAACAATTGATTTTTGTATGGCATCATTCAAAACGTTTTTTTTTCTTTTATTTCTTATAGTAATAAATCTGAATATTCTGAATTTTTTCCCTTAACATATTTTTAGAATATGCTAGTTCGTTTTCTTTATTATGAAAATTTAAAGAAATGTGGAAATTATTTGCGAAAAAGGATCTCAAAAGTTAAAACTCGAATTCATCGCAATCGATAAAAATCTAAATAAAATAAACTACTGCACACTTTTATTTTAAAATATTGTACGCGATCTAAATAAAATAAACTACTGCTACTTCGTCCAAAATCAGCCGAAAAAAATACTTTCTATAATTGGATGGCGTATCCTATTTGATGGCAATCCCAAATTTATCTATAGCATTTAACGAAATCGCTTTAAATTTGATTCTCAAACAAACTAAAACAACTTCATTTACCTCATCCTCATATATATCAACACATCATTACTTCCATGTCCCTATCATACTCTGCGATGTGAGAAAATACGCTAGTGAGTGATGCAATAGCGAGCACGAGTCATGATACTGCTTTTAAGATAAATATAGGGTGACAGAGCCAGTACTTGATCAAGTAATGTCGGTGCTACGGGGTTATTATATTTATTTCCAAGTTTTACAAGTAAACTAACATAATTGCTACAACCCTTAATGAATGTCCTATAATGGGTAAAAATGAAATCTGCTGAAATTAAATAACAACAAAATTATAAGTAAATAGTTTCTTTAATCGACATTTTCCCAGTAATTGATCAATCGAAAAAATCAGTCGAAAATTAAAAAAATAATCTTTAAAATATGGTTTTTAAGCTGTGATTAACAATAATTTATACAAAACTATTATTTGAAATAAGCAAGATGGAATTGGATTATTTTAACTTACCGCAATAGTCTTCAACTAATCAAAACTGAATTTTTACATTTTCTATTTAAAAAAATCCATAAAATTGCTTCTCGTACGGCGGGCAACTGACAACAATGTGACAACAGGTGATCCAACATTCAAACAAAAATATAATGTATAATGCCACCTGTAAAACTCATTTCCGCCTGAAATGGC
Source organism: Maratus speciosus (assembly GCA_963932465.1). Taxonomy (NCBI): domain Eukaryota; kingdom Metazoa; phylum Arthropoda; class Arachnida; order Araneae; family Salticidae; genus Maratus; species Maratus speciosus. The sequence goes on along the minus strand of OZ010791.1, from coordinate 323,807,716 downwards.
GTAATATTTCAAAAATTTGATTAACTACTGGAGGGGTATCAACCTACCGACGCAGTCACCCTATGAAAATTTTTATTGTTTATTAACACTGCAGAAGGAATATTTCGTTCTTTTATTTTATAAATATTTTGCACAAAAAGGTAAGTTTCTCAATACATTCATTAATGGATATCAAAAAGAATTACGAAAGAAAAGATTTTCCATTTGTCCTTTTAATTAAACGAATTTGATTGTTGTAACCAGATGATTTCACAATTCACATTTATTATCGTAGATCCATCGAATATCACATAGTCATTCCTGTTCTTAGAAACGCTAGAAACTTCTCTTACGGCTATGAAAATTTCAAATATGCTAGGAGAATTTTACATTTTTCTTCTAAATGCTTGTATGGGAATTGCAGTTCTTCCTTAAGCTCGTCAGTGCCATTGGAAGACATCGAATTGCGTTTTGTTTTTTCTTTTTTAAGGCGAAATCTCAGGCATTTGCTTGTAAAAATGGGCAATATAGTTTAAATTTTTATCTAACAATCCCATTTTATTAACTTATGTTCTCACATTTTTACGTCTGTTCTAAAATGCATACTAACTACTTTCTGAACCATTCCTTAAGTCATTGTATCAATAAAGGCAAAACATGGGTATTCTTATTCAAAAATTATGAAATCAGACAGTGTTTGGAGTTCTTTTATAAAGGCAAAGGTTGTTTTATAAATATATTTCAAAAGTGGTGTTGTAAACCGAATTTCAGAGCACAACAGTCCGAGATAAAAACGCTATTCTCCGTCAATTCTCATTTATTTAACAGGATTTATTTCCAGTAGGTTATAAATATGGTATTATATTCTAACACAATAACTATGTTATTTATCCTATTAATATTAAATATCTGTCCATCGTATTATTATTGCCTATCTATTTTCTGAATGATTTTTTTAAATATATTTACAATCGAGATACATTCATACAGCTTTTCCGAACAAAATCCATGTTACAACATAAAAAAACACTTTAAAAATGTAAACAATTAATTTATGACTTTAAAACAGTAACAGACGTTAATTTTATAAATGTTCAACATCATTGATGTAAGACATAGTACATTTTTTCAAGCAATTTTCCCTATGCAAGAAAAGAGAATGTACCCAGCAAAGAAGAAATTGCTGGCCAGCAGCAAGATAGATGCTGCAATGATGGAGAAGTGCTGGCTAATGATCTACCACTGTATGACCACTGCCGGACAGCTTCAGTCAACTTTGCTGTTCGAAGTCATCAGATAAAATTCTGATGGACATGCGTTTTATCTCTTGCACTGGCCCACCACACCATGGAAGTGCACGCACTTTTGCAGTATTATTGCTGGGAACCCTTACGCTATGTGGCGTAATTCATCTAAGTTTAAAAAAAATTATTGTACTTTTTATTCAAATATTTTAATCTGAATTGTAAAAATATTTAAACAATTACGTTTCAAGTTTAACAAATAATAATTTATTAGACTATTAAATATTTTGTCAAGTCTATATTAATTTAAGAGTTATATTTATCACTCCGCGCCAGATTAATGAATTTGAACATAAATCTGAAATGAATATCTTAACACAATTTAAGCTGTCAAGCTATTTTTTTAACTGTAAATAATATAGCACCACTACTACCAACAAAATAAATAAGTAAATGAATAAATAAATAATTTCTTTATTTAACGCACTTTTTTATCTTCTTAAATCTGGTTCTACTAAGTTACAAAGGATTTCGGCTTTCGTAATTTACACAGTTGAGAATCAATCATCGTATAATATACATAGGATGTCTATACAATACAATAAATTCTATATGGTATAAAGTTTAATAATTGGGAACACATATCACAAAAGAAACAAACTTGAAATAGTGTAATGAGAGCTTGAAAGCAAAGAGAGGTCGTAGGATACGCTGAAAGTACTTGTTCATATCCGATCGCGAAAGCCAAACAGCACCGAGAGCGGTCAGTATTTGGGAGGGTGACCACATGGAAACAGCTGCAAGTTCAAATATTTCTATAGACATTTCTATTATAGACACTTCTATAGCTGTTGGTGAAACTAGCTCGTAGAAAAACGGGCCGTTTTTCTACAGAATTCTATAAGAAATTTTTATACGAGAAAGTACTGGGCCAGCAAAGGAATAGCAGTAGGATATGTGCTAGCACTGCAGGAAAAGTGCCGGATTGAAGTGATGTGATGGCATACCAATGCTGGCCTGCTGTTGGCCATCACTGACGGACCAGCAGCATTCCGCATGGACACTATTGTACTGGTTTAAATAATGGCAACATTGCGCTTTACCGCTGATGGCAGTGCTGGCTGCCACCTTTTTTCCAGCTGATGGCCCAATATTTCTTTCTGTGCTAGGTAAAACTATTCCAAAGCATTAATCTGCAATTATGTAAATTCGTTCATTGAATCAACAAAACTCTGATTTTCGGGTTATGGCCAGCATTTTGGGAATTGTTTTTGCCAGTATGCGTTGTTGGTCAGCAATGCCTGGTACTACGTTAAACTTTTACGCATATGCTACTCTTTTTTCTATAAAAGAGCGGGAGGGGCTAGTGAGTGCTTCAGCCTTTTGGTAGGCCTCCCCACATGGTTGAGCTTGTCTAGAAAAGATATATATATATATATATATTTTAATCAATGGACTTTCTTGCAAAGTTAAACGCTGCCAATTGAAAATTATGACCCTTAAAATTCCTTGGATTCTGAATGAATCTTTAGAAATCCATTTTTTTTTTGCATTCTTCTTAGAAATCATATCCTCAACACCAAGTCGAACATTCATTAAAAATTTTCACTTTCCTTCTCTTATCATTTGTCTAATTTCAGAGTAATTTTTAAAATTCTGTAAGTAATTGTTTTCTGAACCGTTTCGATATCCTTAAAAAAATTCCATTTTATAGAATTATAGGAGCACGATATTTTCGTTCACCTCGATTTATTCAAAGTTTCAAATATCTTAATTAAATATTATGTTTATTCATTCAATAAAAACTTGATTTTTCTTGAATAAAATATTTAAATTCAATTTAAAATTCAGAATTCTGCCTAAAGTTTTTGAATAAAAAGATATTTTTAGTGTATGTTTATGTATCAGTATTACTTTGCAAAAGATGTTTCTCAAATGATTTTTCACGAATTTTCCCGTAAAGGCTGTTGCAAAGTTTCACTTAATGAAATGGTGCGTACTCTCCCATCAGATAAGGACTGTTTTCTAGATATACGTACGAACTTTGCAGTTCTGTAAACAGAAAAGGAATAAGAATCAGGCGAAACCTCTGCATGAAGTGTTGCGTTATCGTATATAAGGGCACGTCCGTTAACCGAGAGTTCGTTAAGTAATCTGTGTTTTCCAAGTATGGAGACGAAAGAGGAGTGTCTGCGTGCGCGTGTGCACAAGTTTTATGTAGGCAATATTCATAATGCGAACAAGATCATCGTGAACTATTTTTTTTTTGCCAAAAATATCACCAAACGAACTGTTTACGCACGCTATAGGTCGCAAGTTCGGCTCCCGGCTGAGCAAGGTTCCCTCAGCCTTTCATCCCTTTGAGGTCGATAAAATGAGTACCAACCTTGCTTGGGAACTAAACACCGAGAGTTTCGCGTTGAGCTGACCACCCGACCGTGGTACATGCTTCATAGCACCTCGGAGCTCAGGTTCAAGTAAACTGAATTGGGCACTGTAGGCCCTGATCCTTTGTGGATCGTAAAGCCACAGGTTTAGTTTTTTAGAACTATATACGATGTTCTACAACAATTTACCAGCCGAATAAAGGTTTCCTAGACAAAAGGCAACCGGGATCGGGTAGGAAGGCCCAAAAACTCAAAAAGACGGAATTACAGCAGCTGAAACGACTGTTTGGCAGAACGACCGAGTATTAATTCTCCCAACGGCTTCCAAATTAAGTGTTATTAAGTGTTAGCCACCTATATAAGACAATCAGCAAGAAGCTTAACATCAGATATTATAAGAAAAGGGTAATACTAAAACGAACAGAAGAGAAAATGGTTGCCGCGAAAACGAAGTGTAGCCGGTTGTGCAGAAAATTCTCTGATCCAACATTCATTTCGGATGATGAGTCATAATTCACGCTCGCTCACTCCACTTTTAACGATAATGGTGGCCACTACACATCTGACGTCTGTATGACATAACCTATAATCAATTTCGCTACTAAAGTTAAATTCGAAGACAAGACCCTCGTTTGAATTGCGATGGGTCCGAAAGGCTTGAGTCGTCCTTCATCCGAAAGACTATGATCGCTGTTAACTATGTTAACTGTTAACCCTCTCGTTGCGTAAGTAATTCTTCGCGATGATCGTCTTTTACAGAATTTTTAATCGTTTGTCACCTGTTATTTAAAGCAGAAATTTTTGACTATCGTAATCGGGGAAAATGTCCTGATTAAATCAGACAAAGTTTCCGCTAAAAAATAATTGGTGGGAATAACCAAATAGTATTAATTTGACGGGAAAATGCATGACCGAGAATATCTCGGGCTGCGCAGCGAGAAGGTTAAGGGGGAAGGATACCTTTGAAGACGTCGGAAAAGTAAAAAAAATATTACTCTGCTCCAAGCTTCTATACTTGTGTAATAAGTCAAAAATAAAAATCAAACTTCGTTTAAATATAAAGCTCATATTTAAATTTGTATTAAAATATATATATATATACTCAGGGCTTAATTTCTATGAAAAGAAGTACCGGAGCCCTAATATTCTGCAGTACTAAAACCGTAGCGTGCCCCCCCCCCCCCACGCCATCATTCCAATCCGCATATTTATATTTCATGCCTTATTTGCTAAATTTAAAGCATCTTTTTTTTCTCTAGCAAAATAAGAATTTTAAATATATCTGCCTGCATATACTTAACTGTCAACTATTCCACTTTTTAGCTCATCACTCCTTCGAATAGAAACCTTTGCCTAATTTTAATGTTAATTAATCGCAGAATCCTGCTATTTAATAAGGTAAGGATTATGATTCGGAAATAGAGTTAACACACACACACACACACAAAAAAAAAAAAAAAAAAAAAAAAAAAAAAAAGTTCGCAGCTATGCATATATGTAGCTAATGAATGAACAACAGGTAAAAACATTTATAAGAAATATGTTCAGAAAATCTTACGCGCCGTTTCCTCTCCATCCCCTACGTGGGCGATACACTACGTAAGCGTTTTGATAGAAAAGAATGCAGAAAATTGGAGATCGGGGGTAAAGGAAAGAGTAATTTAGGCCTCGGTTTTTCGAAATCGCTATTGCACTGGGCTCCGGAGCCCTGTATTTATGAGCTCCGGTGAATTCCGACCAATATTTAAATATTTACTTAAAACAGAGAAGTACCGGAGCCGAGCTCCGGTGGGCTCCGGCGCAAATTAAGCCCTGTATATACTTGCAAATTTATAAATAAATATTTAAAATGATAAGTTTAAAATATATGATAATAACAAAAAAAAATTTGCGCGCATGATAATATCTGAAAATATGCATATAACGAGGAAATTTTAATGAAAATAAGTACATAATAGTATTAGCTTTATACTAAAACCAGAATATTTGTAAAACACATTGACCAAGTTAAAAAATCAACGAAAATTAAAAATTTTCGCTTTTTAAAAAATATTTTCAGAGTTCAAAAAAAGAAAAAAAAATAAAATCTTTCATTTTTTTTCGTTTTAAGTTGTAGGTAATACAGAAAGGAATATGTGGTGAAAATTCCTTTCGATTGTCATGCATAGTTTTTTAGTAACACTGCGCGCAGTATCAAAATTCATCGTTTTTAATAAATGCAATGCAATTTTAATTATCCTATGCAGTCTTAATATGTAGTGTTAATAAAACTGGCATAATTAGTATACTAATGGGAATTTTTTATGCGTTTTTTTTGCATATTGTTCAGAAATGATTACGGAATCAAAATACGTATTAAAAAAAAATTCGAAAAATTTGAAGGTTTAAAGGTATCCTACTATCTTAATGTACAACGACATTTGAACAAGTGCATTCGCCGTTGTCTCCTACATCCGTAGACATTTTAACGGCGATGATTACGTCATCTGGCCAGACTTAGCTAGCAGTCATTACTGCAAAATCATTCTCAGCCACTTCCGCCAGCAAAACATCACTTTCGTCGAGAAGTCAGACCACCCGGTTAACGTTCCCGAAATTCGACCAACTGAGCGGTTCTGAGCGTATCTTAACCCTTAACCGGAAACGTACATCTGTGAGATGTTTGCGTCTACATATTTGCCCTTAATATTTTCTCCCTCCGATATTCAAAACTTATTTTTATGCTATTATATTAAAAAAATGGTCCTGTTAATGTATTACTATTAAAGATTAAATGTCTAAGTTCACTATTTGGTAAATTATTAAGTGTTCTGTTTGTGCACGGGATTTTCACGTTTCTGGTTAAGAGTTAAGATCAAAGTGTAGGCTAAAGTTTAGAAAGCAAATAATATCCAGAAACGGATCAATCGAATCAAGTACTGTCTCAAAGTTATGGACCTAAATTTTGTACAACATCTGTCATGTACTACCAAAAGTAAAATCGATAAAATCTGACGAAACTGATAAATTGAAACTCGATAACAGTTTTAACGAGTAATATGGTTATTAACGTTACCTTATAGTGCCCATTCTATTTTTTGTCTCAATTTTTCATAGCTTTCCAGTCAAGAAAATTTTGTGCGGATTTCCAGGAAATAGTTCTTAAATATGTTAGAAGATTTCAGTAACACAATTAATTTTCTTATTGACAGATTTTATTTACATGACAGTATTGCATATATTTTTTAGAATATTACTATCATAATTTACATATTTTCAAAAGAATATTCGAAACAATAAATAACTTAACAGAATTCGATTTCTAGGAGCATCAATATCGAACATTTGAAAAATTAGTGTACTACTTTGCCTATCGATTTCCCTTTTTGATGTCCGAATCTAAAATGTGGAAAAGAGTCTGTCTATAAATGGTGTAAAATAAATCGTCATTATGAAAATGTAAAAGTATTTCTTAATTTCAGGTTACAGACTGCCCCTCATCTTTTTTTTTTTCATTTTTAATTAAAGTAAAAGAAGACATAATTCCCAACAGGGCTATTTTCGTTTTTCTCCTGTGCGACAATTTGATAGTTCAAATGTGGGAAGTGTAGTCTTATTTTTATAACTGTGCCATATATCTGCGCAACAGTATAGCAATGATGATGTAGGAATTTTTAAAATGACTAAGGGGTTCTGCCCTTATGGTATTTGCTGGCGACCCACGCGTAGACCCCGTAGGGTCTAAAAACACGTTAGGTTACTCTGTTTTAAAAAGACTATACAAGATTGAATTATATTATCACGACCAGCGGTGAGATCAGGGATAAACGGGTATGGACAATCGGTATGTCATCACTTCCCTTTAAATGGGAATTTTTTGGGGGGGCTCCCAAGGTCACAATCACCGTTGTCACGACAGCTGATGGCTGTTTTTGGTCATTGATTAAGATTAATTGTACATTTATAAATCAGGTTGTATAAAATGGTTAAGTAAAAAATATCGCGGCATCTTTGACATTTATAAAAATTAGAAAAAAGTTCGTTTTTAGACGCTATAAGAAAAACGTATTTAATATGACGTTTTAAAAATAATGTTTTAAACATGACTTAATTTTCTTTACTAAATTCGTTTTGCAAGCATTAGTTTAATTATCTGAAAGTTTTCTTTCATTTTTAATATTCAAGTGCAAGTATATTTTTCAATTGAAAAGTGTTCGGAAATATTATTATTTGGTTTTTTACAAATCTGCAACATCAGATAAAAACTGCTCTTTCAAACTATGAATTAGATCCGTATTCAGATAATGAAATTTTTAATGAACAATTTGAAAAAAATCTTCAAAAAATCGACAAATTTAAAACATAATTGGACATTTCTGACCCCAATCTAGTCATGTATGTATATGTCTTCAAAATATGATTCAATTCATGTGCATAGTTTTTCATCTTATAAAACTTATGTAAATGAACTACTTGACATATTTCAATATTAATCTCTAACTGATGTGATGCGGTCTCTCTGACCTTGCCACGCCCAGCTTTACACACTTTCACTCTTTAAAAGTGCAAATATTAATTGCCCGTAGCAGTACCTTCTTCTAGCAGCTTGCGAATGTCACACACAAAGCGAGAATTCTGTGAGTTGATTTTAAACGTGTTATTTGTTACATTGGGGTCTGTCAGACCGCATCATATCAGTTGTGTGATTATTTGAAACTGTAGTATAATACTCAGCATTAGTTTTTATTTTTTCATTTCTTTAGAGTTTTTTTTGTGTGCGTGTGTGTGTGATATGATGTCGTCGCAACCTCGAAAAGGATCTACTTTCCTCAGCCAGAAGGAAATAGAAGATATTATGAATAACTGGTCAGATCAAGAATATTCCGATATTGAAAGTTCTGACGATGCAGATTTCAATGACGAAACAGACCACGATAGAAATTTTGAACTTTCCGAGGGAGAACCTGTAAATATTTCTGATGCAGATCAACATAATTTTATTACGAAGAGGATAGTTTAGAGAAAAACACCTTATAAGTGCCTTTCTTGCCAAAAGTCAGTATAAAATGAATGTACACGAAAAATATGTATTGACTGCAGTAATGATGTACTTTGACTCTTGCATATTCGTATGGTAGATATTATTTTTCTTAAATAAACACTACATTTCAGTTTTCATGCTTTGTTGCAACGACAATTCGTAAAAAAGTTGTACACGATTAATATTTATATTTAATTAGCAAAATTAACAAACTTCTGTTTATTTTGAAAAAAAAAGAGTAATTTTTTTCTGTACTGAAGTTAAATAATATGAATAAAATACTTTTCTCATTCAATTTAATGCACATGCCCATAAGAGAAGTGCAAAAATCTTGTTAGGACAGAATATAAGTAAATTCAACCATTTAAGTTATTTTTTTACCCGACTGCCAAGAAGGGTTATGTGTTTCACGCGTATCTAGGTATATGGATTTCTTTATACCCTCGAAACATCCCAAACGCTGGATGTATTTTAATGAACGAGGTCTCTATCGATTTGCCTTAACCGCCAATAGTTATAGGCTTGGTTTTGTTTTTATAAATACAAAATGGTGGTTTTAAAATACAAAATGGCGGTAGAGACAAAAAAAAAAATTACGCACCCTATTGAGTCGCATGTCACTGGATATGTCTTTCAAAATGAAGACGATATTTCGCTGAGTATTTTACAGTCAGAAGCTCCGTTTAAATATTACACAACCTGGAAGTTGTGTAGTTAGGATCTCTAGCTTTACTGCAACTCTAACCTTCATAGTCATTTATAGGCCTCATCAAAACAGGGTTTATAGGGGCAGGAACTAACATTTAAACACAACTTAAGAGTCATCAATACAAATAAATAAAAAAATAGGTAAGTAATATAAAATATAGTTTCACATTGATGAGAAATAATTAATTAGTTCGATTTTTACGCAGTCGGGTTTTTTGATTGTTTAAATTTAATTTTTTCTTGTTATTACATTTATTAGAGGGATCTGTCAGACCGTATTACATCAGTTGTGGGACAAATTTTAGTCACATCAGTCAAAGGTTAAATAGTGTTTAAAATATTTCTTTGATTTAAAAGCTGCTTACTTCACCGTATTAGTCATACATCTGCCTTTAAAACTATCAGTTTTCGTGTTTTTTATAGGCAATTGCTTTTGCACAGAAAGGGAAACGGTTGCAATAAATTCCATTCCAGCAGCAGCATTAGCATCAGCATCAGCATTTGTTACTTTCTTAGAATAAAGAGAAAAACTACTTTGAAATGATGCAGAAACATTACTATCTGGAGTCATCTGGGTACACTCGGGTGGAATCTCGCGTATTTGTGTCTTTCGTCTCCCAGGCCATAGGAAATAGTTCCGCCTTTAAACATAATGGGTCAGACGCATGGAAGACGGAATGTGCTAGCTGTTCAAAAGTTTTTCGAAAGTATACACTATCTCGGTACCGTTTAAAAATATTATAAATTTGATCCCTACGAAAAGATTCTAATGAAATAGCTAAACGTTTTAGCGTTCGTACAATAATTGTTATAAACACTAGAACGATTTTTGTACAAAAACATTTTATGTATTTTGATAAATAACAGACTTAAAAATATTTATTTCAAATGTTTTAATCAAATAATTTTAAAAAATTATGAATCCCGCAACTTGAAAACAAAATATCTGATATTATTCTTTTTTATATAATATAGTTAAACAAGCATAAAAAGGAGAAAATAAATTTAATCTGTTTTACCTTTTCTTGAAATACATATCTGGAATGAAATTTTAAATTATATCATTTTTTTAATAAGGTCTAAAATCTTCCCTATCAAAAGAAAAAAAGGAAATGTAAATGTAAATGTAAATCAAAAAGCAGCGAATCGAACTTAAATTTGGATGTTGGGAATTTAAATAACTCTTTTTCCTACGTACTGTACTTATTTTCATGCAAGAAGAGAGAACCAATTTATATTTTTAACTCTATTAATGTTCTATAAGCTTAAATGGTGTATTTAGAGGAATTTGTGAAATGTATGAGACAGAAAGATAGTTTAAAAATGAATAAGAGTAGAGTATTTTTTAAGACGCCTACCGAACATTGAATTGTAAAAGCATATAAAAAAATAAAAGCTCGTTACTTTTAAAGTATTATACGTACGTGTACAAAACTTTTTAAGTCTGCCTATACAACTGTACTCTTTTGAAGTTAGCTTTAAGAAAATTATAATTTTTAATTTTTAATCATAAGTACACTGTAAAAAAAAACGACATTTTTACAGTACAAATTACTGTTGATCTCGCGCACAAACTCGATCATAGTGAATTACTATATTAACATGGAAAATACAGTAGTTGCGTAAAATTAACAGTACAATGTGCTGGAAATTTGGACGCCAGCAGTTTGTGCTGTAAAAAACTGCGTCCAAATTGCCAGCACATTATGCTGTTGATTTTACGCAACTACTGTATTTTCCATGTTAATATAGTCAGGAAACCAAAGAAAGATACAGCACATTCACTGTGATCGAGTTTGTTCTGGCAAATTTACAGTGATTTTTTTACAGTGTTGATTCATATCTGATGCACTACATACAGAATATCACACAAATAGTATAGTTATATACACAAATGTTTATCATTAAACATATAGTATATAATTAGAATGACGTGATTTTTAAAAACCACTTGTTTTCTTTCAATTTCTATGGCAAAATGTAACTATTTTATAAAAGTCACAAATTTGGAATTTTTTTTTTTTTAAAACTTCTTTTATTAAATATTAACTGAAAGGATAAAAGTTTATGTCATTTTATGTACATTCATGTGCTATACTAGATGCTAAAGTTTCATCAAAGTCAGGCCATGCATTGTTGTGAAATCTTGCTTGGAAGCTGTAAAATAAAAGTTCTAATAACATGGATTTACAATTTATCATTTCTTATGCTGTCTGTGGTATTAAATGAAGTATTTTACTTCCATTACATTTATTCTGAAGAAAAAATTATAATACGGTTTTATTAGGTAGCTTTCATTACAAAAAGCTACCTATTGCAGCCGTTCGGAGGAAAGCGATTTCAAAAAATTTTGGTATATTTTCATCGATCATGACCCCCAGACTTCGAAACCACCCTCCGTTCAAAATTGATATATATATATATATATATATATATATATCCATATATATATCTGACTTATGTCACACTATAACTCTCGTATTTATGAACCGATTTGGATGTAATTCGGTGTGTACATAGTACACACCAATGTCTCGACCGAGTTCGTTGGCCAGCTTCATCCGCCATTTTGTTTCAAAATGGCGGCCATTTAAATTTTTTTTTAATTTAAAATTTGAAATGTGGTACCAAAAAATTGAAAATGGAAAAATATTATTTTCTTATGTATTTGACCTTTATACAAAGACTCCGGAGCAATTTTTGTTTCGTCTATATCTTAAAAAATGGCTGAGTTATAGCATTTTGAATTTCTAGCGTGGCTGACATTTTGAAAAGTCCTGAAATTTGTCACGCGATAAAAGGCGTATTTATGAACCGATTTGGATGTAACTTCGTTTATACATAGTACATACCAATGTCTCGACCGAGTTCGTTGGCCAGCATCATCCGCCATCTTGTTTAAAAATGGCGGCCATTTAAATTTTTAAGAAAAATTTAAATTTGAAATGTGGTACCAAAAAATTGAAAATTGAAAAAATATTTTTTTCTTATGTGTTTGACCTTGATAAAAAGATTCGGGAGCAGTTTTTGTTTCGTCTATATCTTAAAAAATGGCTGAGTTATAGCATTTTGAATTTCTAGCATGGCTGACATTTTGAAGTGTCCTGATTTTTGTCACGTGATAACAGATGTATTTATGAACCGATTTGGATGTAATTCGGTGTGTACATAGTACACACCAATGTCTCGACCGAGTTCGTTGGCCAGCTTCATCCGCCATCTTGTTTCAAAATGGCGGCCATTTAAAAAATTTTTTAATTTAAAATGAGATACCAAAAATTTAGAAAATGAAAAAGATTTTCTTCGTATGTATTTGACCTTAATACAGAAATTCCGGAACAGGTTTTGTTTCGTCTATATCTAAAAAAATGGCTGAGTTATAGCATTTTGAATTTCTATTGTGGCTGACATTTTAAAACGACCTGATTTTTGTCACGCGATAACAGGCGTATTTATGAACCGATTTGGATGTAACTTGATCTGTACATAGTACATACCAATGTCTCGACCGAGTTCGTTGGCCAGCTTCATTCGGCATCTTGTTTCAAAAGGTTTGCCATTTTAAAAAAAAAGTAATTTAAAATTTAAAATAAAGTATTAAAAAATTGGAAAATGAAAAAAAAAAAAATTGTGTGTTTGGCCTTGATACAAAGATTCTGGAGCAGTTTTTGTTTCTGAAAATTTGTTCTTTTGTTTATATCTTAAAAAATATTGAATTATAGCACTTTAAATTTCTAGCATGGCTAACACTTTGAAACGATCTTGTATTTGTCACGCGATAACACACGTATTCGCCTATTTCGATGGAAGAAGGCATGTGGATAGTATACATCAATATCTCAACCAAGTTCGCTGGCCAGCTTCATCAGCCATCTTGTTTCAAAATAGCGGCCATTAAATTAAAAAAAATTATATTTAAAGTGAGGTGCAAAAAAAAAAAAAAAAAAAAAAAAAAAATTGAAATTGAAAAAGGTTTCTTTCATAAGTATTTGACCTTGATATAAGCATTCACGAGCATTTTTTGTTTGTCTTTATCTTAAAAAATGGCTCAGATATAGCAGTTTCAATTTCTAATGTGGGTGACATTTTGAAAAACTTATTTTTTGCCTGCGACAGCACTCGTATATATCAACCGATTCCGATGTGAGTGAGCATGTGCACAGCCGTTACTAAGGTCTCGACCAAGTTCACTGATTAGCCTCATCCACCATGTTGTCTTAAAATGGCAGGAACTTTAAGAAATCGCCGAATTTGGCAGCCAAATATAAGTTAGTTTAAATAAAAGCATCTTGGATAAAGCTGACTAATTTCGCGAAATTCTCATTCATAATGATTTAGTATTGATAAAAATTAATATTGAATCTCCTATATTCGGTTTCCACTAAATTGAGCTTCGTGTGTTTGAATAATATAAGTTGGCTTTTTTAAAATAAGGGAAATGAAAGCTACCTCTTCCTCCCGGCACTGGCCGGAAGGACTTTTTAAATAACATCTTGAAACAAAAAATCGATGAAATTAATATTTCCAATTTAAAAATATTTGATTTTTAATAAATGCATTGCGTTGAACATGAATATGATAGTAAAATTATGAATTGGCTACGGTGTTTTTAAATTATACAGCTTTGTGTGCACCTAAATACCTCTATCCATCTATATGTTGCGTATATTGCGTGCATGCTATTTAACAATGTACATAAAAACAATAAATATAAATGAATTTATATTTTTGATTTCTATTAATTTATCTTTGAAATATGTAGATTTTTCCAAAAAGAAAAAAAAGAACACATTTTAATCGCAAAATTCTCGCAGAAAAAAAAACGAAAATAGTTATTCGAGTGGGAATTATAGCTTCTTTTAGATTATGTTTTTAAAATATTATCTCCGGCGACCGTCTCTATATTAAATTTGTCAATATCAAGCCAATATTCTTCAGTTTTTAAGCATACTAGCTTTTAAGACTGTTGGGCAGAAATGGGCCCATGTAACGGTAACCAACTTAGCTACCCAAACATACAGATAATTTTGTGGGGGATGGGGTTATTTGTTATTTGGGGGAAAATTAATACTGTTTAAAATCAACGGGTACAACAAGGGAACTATTAATACAGGCATACGACGTAAAACCCGGAGGAGAGGGAGAGACTCAACACTTCCGAAATCCCCAAAACCCCAGAGTAATTAAGCCACAAACTCCTAATTACTCAACCTGTAAAAATCTATAGTGATAATTCAAAATTCATAATAAAAACATTGTGATCCTGAAACTTTCGGTCCTGGCTAGCTTCTGCGATAATTTATACATAATTATCCGAGGGGGGGGGGGGGGAACACTACCCCAAAAACTGCCCCAATTGCGTTGTGTAATTTGTCGTGGAAGAAGTAGCTTCTAGATCCCATAAATAACTAAAACAAACCTATAAAATTTACGTATTTAATAGTCATTAAAAATTCGAAACAATCCTGAAGTAAAAACTAATATTAAAATAAATTACTAGACTCATGGTGTAGAAATGATATATTCCAAATATTAACAATTAACCTATATTTATTTACATGAAACATATATACAAATTAAGAAAGGTGTGTCACAAGACACGCATGTTCTAATGAACAAAACAAAACTCGTCATTTTAAATTTACAATTAATTTAAAATTACTCATTACCAAAATGTTTAAGTACTTGGATACCAATTGGTAGTAAAATTCCCTAATTATTAAATGTACACAATTTTAGGTAGGGAACAAAAATATTATAAATGCTCATATCTTATGACCTCAGATATCGTTGAAATTGTGGGCACATCCACATCAGGTAGGCACATAACACCAAGCATTAATTCACTAAATTCGTCTTTAGAAAATTCCAGCTCTACAATTGAGCTTGGCGTAGAGATCATACTACAGATCTAGTAGATCGGTATACCGGGTCTATAACGACCGGTGTTTTATTCTGACTCCCTAAAAGGGGTAATGAGATACAGTGAAAACCGAATTCCGAAAACAGCAGGTAAGAATTTAAGTAACAACATGTTACTAAACGTATTGTAGACACTGCATGTAAGCAGCACTCAAGGCTGAGCTTAACCTCGTACTGGAAACCACTGTAATTTCCAGAAGTAGAAGTTTTTCTTTTTTCCGCTCTCTTCAAAAATTTCGTCTTTTGAACTTTCCCCGTTTTTCATTTTTAGTTCTCAATTCCTTTTTACGTAATTAAAGCTTACTAAATTCATAAATGTTTATATAATGCTTATCATTTTACACGATTATTAAAAATAACAGAAATGACGAGAGATAGACACGCCGTTATTAGAACAAAACTTTGAAACAGAAGCTCGCTACAACTATAAATTATTTTGGATGTAGAATATAAAAAGAAATCTTGAGTTTAATTTTATTTCATGATTTTTTAGAAGTATATTAAATATCAGGAGAGATCTTCGTAATTTCCCTTTATATTCCTATGACTAAACTTACTTTGCTGAATTTTCAAAAATAATTTCCATAAAATAATTTTAAAAAACACAGTTTTGCAATTTTGTTTTGCAATTTTTTGCACAATATTTTTTGCAATAATTATTTGTTATTATTCTGAACAAGGCATGTAAATGCACAATGCCGTAAATTTAATCAGAAATGTAATAGTGTGTTGAAATAAATCTCTCAAGATTCTGTTTCCTATAATTTATTTTATTACTTTCACTCACATTGTATATATAATTTACATATACACGTATTTATCGTTAAAGGCTGTTTTCTAAATTGTAACAGTTTCAGGCAAACAAAATATTCCTTATTCAAATGTATTTGTTCCTGTAAATAAAGCTTATAATAAAACATTTCCGGTTCTACTTCAATGTTGCTAAATGGAGACGGAAATTAATTAGTTCGCATGTAACCCTTTTGTTCCCAGATGAATAGCAGGTACTTTAAATTAAATTTATAGAGATCCACTTTAAAATACTTTTAAGGTTTAATCATATTTTGTTTACTTTTAGGAAACAGCTTTGAAGACGAAAGATTGAAACCACCCACAGTGTGAAATCATTAGCACACGCTTTATAAGACTTAACCTTTAAGTTCAAAATTTAGCAACTCGATGAAAGAGTTGAAAATAATTTTAATTAAGTACATGTTCTCTTCGGAAAAGCTTAGTGATTAAATTATAGACTACTTTGAGAAAAATTGTCAACTTATTTAATGAAATTATGTTTTCGGCCTTACAACGCTGTACAATGATATTACCGCATTATTTTCTATTCGGCTAATGAAAAGAAATAATTATTATTAGTTTACTACAATACTATAAATATTTAGTATTAACACTGAACATTTATTTCTTCTATAAAATAAAAGTTTTTAAGGAATTATTTTTCATATAAATGCAAGAAATTTTTCTTTATTAATAATTAATAATATTGTAACTTCTAACAAACGTGAATTGCGTTTCTTAACTTATCTACTTACTCCGTTGCAGAGCTGTTCAACGCTTTGACACCATTTAAATGTTCTCCTAACCCACATTGTTGCAGTTTCTTCCAGTGTAAGCTGGTATTGTTCTTTAAAAAATTATTTTCATGAAGAATAATTTTATAGCAGCCGTCTAAAATAGTTCAAATTATCAAAAAACTTAAGTCATAGATTTATAAAACAATTTTACAAAATTACAGACATTACATTTTATTAAATTTAAAAGATAAAAGCACTAAAAACAATTTAAAAGGACGTTTTGGATTCATTCTGAATCCCTCACCAGCTAATTCCATGGAGCTATGAATAGAAAAGGAGTAGACAAAACAATCTTCTTCTGTGGAAAGAGTTGATGCCGTTCGACAAAAAACGAGTTCTTTCCCCTTCTCCTGCGTTCGCCATATTTGACTTTGACTGATAGCAGTCCAATCAGCAATCTCCAGTGCAAGACACAGCTAAATATGGCGGACGCGAAGGTGTATAGCAACTGCATCAAATGACGTCATTTATGTCCACTCCTTTAATCTTCATCCCTCCATGGCTAATTCCTAACGTAAAAGTCATAGTAAGGTGTTAAAGTTAAACAAACAGAAAAACATTGCATCAAGTTGCCAAAGTGAAAATTATAGTTAAATCTAAACTGAATATTTTAAGGGTAGAGATGCAACCTCGTTAATTGCTAAGTCAGCAGTTCTAGTGTACCAAACTTCCAAAAACAACTTGCATGAATGCTGCAGTTTGATCTAATTATAAAATTATTTTCAAAGATCGGAAAATGATCAGTTTTCATGTCGTGGTCAAAAATCTTAGAATTTAAATTTTTGTATTTATGCTCCTTGAGTCTTGTTTCAAGTATATGACTGGTTTCTCTTATATAAATTGCATTACACTGTTTACACGGAATTCTATAAATAACATCTTTAAACTATGAACTGGGATGGCTATGTTTAAAATTACTTAAAACATACTTAAGTGGTTTCTGCGGGATGAAAGACGTGTGAATGACAAGCAGTTAAAAAAAATGCCAAATCTCCTCTGAAATATATTTGTAATGCTTTGCTTGCGAATTTATTAATTTTCATACGTTGGAAGGGTGGAGGAGTATCCGTGTGTGCACGAAGAAGTTCCATAAAAATGCGAAAACCAAACCTTTCAGGGTATCCATTCAAATTTAAATTACATAAATTTTTTTGTATTTCTATATTAAAAAAATTTAGAGTTTTTTAATATAGAAATACAGAATCATTTTGCTTAAATTGCCGATGTTCTACCTGCTGAGCTACCTCAAATTTAAACAGACGGGCACATTTATCTTGAATAAACTTATTGGAAATAGCACTTAGTCTGTCATGACAGCTCAACCAAATATAACAGAAGTTAACGGAACTCCATTGAACTATGGATACATAGATATTCCTAATTATTTTTAACTCAATCAAACTGATTGGTAAAGTTACCACACGAAATGAAGTTTTCCAACTAAGTGATATTTTGTTTTTAACTCAGTTGGAAAATTCCGTTAGTATTATAATTTTACCAACCATTTTGATCTTAAAAATAATAAAATATATAATAAGGAAAAAGAAAAATTTAAAGTATATTAGGTCTGAAGATACACAAAACCTGACAGAAAAAAGCTTGGAGCCAAAAGATACCGCAGGAGCCTCGTCGCACCTTACAAAATGCATTTTACAAAAAGTCAAAATTTTGTTTGTTGCAATATAATAGACTATACAGGAAACGAATTGCTTAAGATGAGAAATTAAACAATTTAGTAATTCACCGTTTAACATATGTTTTTTTTTTTTTTTAATCATTATTCAAATATTTTATTTATAACAGTCAAAAATCAGGTTTTCCTTCCTTACCTCTAAAAAAATATTTTTTTTTCCAAAAAAGTGTATTTTAATTTTATTTCGTTTAATTTAGTAAAAAAAAATGTCATATTTCCTTTAAGTCATAATCCTCTTGAACCAATATGTTCATAAATAATTGGACATTCATTATTTAAAAAAAAATATTTGTAGGTGTTCATAATTTCTGAAACTGTACATAAAGAAACAGAAACTGTACATTATTTAAAAATTTTATTCATTATAATATATACATAAATCTAACTATCTACAAACAAGACCCTTATTCAGCTTGTTATGCATAATGTACATCACAAAATTCAAATCATTAATAACAGAATATATTCGATAATAAAAAAAGAAAGAAAGAAAATGGAATGTTCAATTTCTATCTTTTTTCAGGACATACTGTTTCTTTAATAATTACTGATAAAATAATACAAAATATTTGTCATACTAAACGACACTGTATAAGTAGCTGCACATTTTATGATTTTTCGCTTTAGATTTAAAAAAAAAAACAATACAAACCAAATTTTTAATTCATGCATATATTTAAGATTTGTAATTATTCAGATGTTTTAGAAAAATACGAAAAATTTTAATCACATATATTTCCTGACATAAAATATTTTATTTTCTAATAAGGAATGTTTTAGAGAATGATTTCATTATTTCTTCATCGTACAGTAAAATAAATGGTTACGTACAATGTATATATATAATATATACATGGATATGGTAACATAATATGATTTCAATCATTATCTTGCCCACGCATTAAACATTTATTTAATTTTTAGTTTAAAATATTTCCATCTACAGATATCTGTAACAGACATCTGTAACAGAGATCTGTAATTGAAAAAATATTCATCATCGTATAGTAAAAGTAAATGGTTACATAGATTACATATATATATAATGTTAAATCTGTGAAATTGCAATTTTTTTTTGTATGGACATATGATAACATAATATGATTACAGTCATTATTTTGCCTACATATTAAGCATTTAGTTAATTTTTAGATTATAATATTTCCATGTACAGATATTATGTTATCTGTAATTGAAAAAATACAAATGGCGTCAATATATGTAATTGTATATTTAATATTATGTTTCTTTATATATTTTAAAGACAGTAAAATCATGTATCTGTGATGACTTTTATTAATTTTAATTAATGGAAATTTATTAATAAAAGTGTAGTTTCTTAAAATTTAACCGAAGATTCAAGTTTAAAGTATAGCATTTTATGAGTAATGTTATTTAATGATACAGAAGCGAAGAGTTTAATAAAAAGATAATTTAGAATTATGAAACATTTGAAATTGTCAGTAATTAAAATACGTGACTAGAAAGAAAGTGTCAGTTATAATTAATGTTTTGTTCAATAGATGAGCTACAAAAGAAATTAAGAAGATAGCCGAAGTAAAAAAAAAAAAAAAAAAAAAAAAAAACTAAATGAGACTTAAGAATGAGAGAAAATTTTCCTTTTCTAGCAACCTTTAACAGTTACAATATTCATATATTATTATTTTGGTGTATGCCCATAATTAATGTATAACAAAATTGCTTTAAATGAAAATAAAATAAACCAGATATTTGAAATAAATATGAAATGCACACATAAAGAAGGAAGACAAATTCCAATGTACATTTATATTTGAATCGCATGATTATTTAACGCTGAGAATTTCATGCATGTTAATACATTGGCATAAAACTTTTTGTGAATTTTTTGTAAGGCATTCTTTTATTTAATATAGAGGTAAAAATTTTAATTAAAAACATATTGTTATAAATTTTAATTTGCCACTTTCAGTATTATAATCTATTAGATTATAAAAATCGGCAAATGTTTAGTAATGACAAGAATTTTTTAAGGGGAGAAATTCATATATAAATATAAATTTTGTTTGAACGCGGAATGTTTAAAAATCCTGCACCAATAATAACAATGCACAAATTTATAATACATTTTCGAATTATTGAATCATTTGACATTAAAGAATGTAAAATATAGATAACTTTTAAAGTAGATTTTTCAATACATTGCAAAGTAATTTTAAAAATACATATTGAAATGTTAGATAATTTTTGTAAAGTGTTTAAATTACGATCAGTTTTTTAAACGTATGTACATCACAGTCAATTCACATTGACTATTAACTCTCTATGTTTATTCACATTTCATTTTTTACTTGTATTTTTTAGTGAAATCGCCTCAATGAAAAACATTTTTATATTTTCCGTGGACTTAAGAAAGTTTGTTTTATACCATCAGGGAATTTAAAGAAATACAATGGTGTAATATTTAGCTCTTCCTAGAGTAAAACTAAAGTACATACTTGTTTTCTTTGAAGCTCTTCATTCCTGAATAAGTATTTAGTTAATGTTCTTCCTTTTTGTAATGACGGCTTATCCACTTTAATAAAGAAAATTACCATAAGTATATTTTCTTGAAACAATTCAAATAAGACGTACATTAAGGTCAGTACCTAGAAATTATTAAAGCTCTTTTGATCATATATTTAACACAATATGAACATTTGATTAGACATCGAAATAGCCCATTCACTTAAATTTTCTTTGTGTTTACTTTTGCTAAAAATTTAGCTTTGTTAATGCTTCTAATGATTAGCTATAGTTTCATCATAATGCTTATTGAAAAAGTATTCAGAATGTTATATAGCATTTCACCTTCTTTAAGATATTTCCAAATATTCTTTTTCCATCTGTATACACTCTTGGGCACAAACAAAACATGAAAATTGTTATTTTTACACAAAGCTTACATCTTTCACATTGGAAATGAGCTACTAATCTGTTTCATTCTACATGACGAACATTATCACCCACTTTGCATATCACTTTGTCTCTCAATATTTATTTATAGCCAATTATCGATAAAGCATTCTGCCAGGTTAATACTTTATATTATCTTCTTTCTCGAAGCTGATTATGAAGTTCTGAGGGATGAGAGGTTTTGTTATCTTGGCGTTATGTAAATGAAATTATAATGACACATGATTGTCTTCGTCGATTAATTCTCCAGTTATGTCGTAACATCATACAAGGCAATTGATAGGAACAATAGAATCCACATGAAATTGTGACCAGGATGACCACTGGTTTCTAAAAACAAAAGAAAAATATTGTACAATTGTAGATATATGACCATAAATAACACTTCAAGAAAGTTGTAATTTTCCGACCTTATGTGCCCAGGCTACAACTCGTTTGAATTATTTTCAAATCAAATGATTCTGATTAAAATAATTAATTAATGTGTAATTACTCATCCCATAATTTATTAGATTTCCTTTACCCATGTCATGCTGTTTCCAATAACAGTTCAGATGTCATAAATAAATGGTTTATCTGAGATAATATTGCGTTGGTGGGGTGTAATCCAGATAGCTCAAATGGTAAAACATTGATGGTTAAAGTTAAAAATGCTATAAAAAGTGATAGAAAATCTTTATTAAGATTGACGATCGTTTCGTCGCACCAACGGCGACATTTTCAAAATCATGATTTATATAATTATAATTATAATTATAATTATAATAAATGATTTTGAAAATGTCGCCGTTGGTGCGACGAAACGATCGTCAATCTTAATAAAGATTTTCTATCACTTTTTATAGCATTTTTAACTTTATCTGTTTATAAGTGATTATTATACATGTGTTTAAAACATTGATGATTAAAGTCAGTGGTTCTGGGTTCGAGTACCAGACTGGACACATTTTTGCTCAGATGGGAAGATTTCAACTCGTTTCAATTACTTACCAATCAGATGATAGTGTTTAAAAATAATTAAGTAAAGCCTAAATAATACTACTTACAATATCTTTTTGATCGTTTAAGGGGATTTAATATTTTGCATAATTTACAAAATATTTAGCGGCAGAATAAAATTTAGAACTATGTTGCATTTGAATGTAATATTATCAGTCAATTCGGAAGAAAAATGTGCATTAAAATAAATTGTTTAAACACTCATTTTTTTTATATTTAGTAAGTAGCATTCACTTTTCATATTTATATTTTCACTTCGAGTGTGTGCCGTAGATAATACACTAATATACTTTACATGTACTTTTTCGTATAGTTTCGGAAATTCAAGGTATTATTTAATACCTTGAATTTCCGAAACTATACGAAAAAGTACATGTAAAGTATGTTAAGATGTATGTTAAGATGTATGTTAAGATGTAAAGTATAATAAGATGTAAATATGACTGTTTTACAGATCTAAACAGTAGGGAAATATTTGATGTCTTCATGTCTTCGAATGATTTGATTGTTTTCTAAAACTAAAAAACTAAAATTAAACTCATGAATAATTGTATTAAAAATATATTAATCAGAACATGTAAAAGTTAAATCGCAAACTTGTTTACGGAAATTACTTTAGCATGTTTTTTAGACATTCAGAAGATCTGTTCAGTTAGTTTTTTATTGACAAAAGTATTTTATTATTTAAAAGCATAAACTTATTTCATTTTAAAAATTGTATTTCAATTTTAAAGAATCAAATATAATTGGATACTTATATGTTAGTTTTAACTCCGAAATCTTTCATGTTTTAAATAATTTTGTAATATAAATTGCAACTATATAATTTGATATTCATAACACATTAAATGCAATTTTTGAAAAATACGCAGATTTCTATTGTTAAACTTTATCATATCATGTGAAATGTTGTTACCGAAAAAGTTTAATCACTGTAAAAAAAAAAAAAAAAAAATATTATTCTGCGTATATTTGGAATCTATTGATATATGTAGCATTAGAGCTGGGGGAAAAAAAAGTAAACATCCCCAACTAACTCTGCAACTAATTAACTAATTATAATGGAAGAAAGTTACTGGTACCAAGCGATTGTAAATAAAGTCTATTTTTAAATGATGTTTATAAACTATTGTTTAGGTGCCCTCTACAAATCAAAATCAGACATAACTTTGTTTTTCTTTCAATGGCAACACCACATTTTAAAAATATATTTCAAATCGTTGGCTTAAACTATGCCTAGAAGCAAAATTTCATTTGGATAAGTTTTTGAATTATAAACATTCAAAATTTAGAGCTTCTAATGTTAAATTAAGCTTTCATATTTTTCTAATATATCCTGAAATTTAATCCTAAAGAGATAAATTTTTGTGTGCTTATAATACTTAAAGTCCCATACACAAATGCATTGAATTTGTAATTCTAAAAATTTTATAATATGAATCATGAATTATGAAATTAATGCTCGAAAAAAAATATGAATTGAAACCTACATTATTATTTTTTTATTTTTTTATTTTTTTTTATAGGTTTATATTTATTATGTACTGCTTTATGCGAATTCTCAATTTCGAATTTTTCTTCTAAGTAATTGTTAAGTTATGATTAAAAAAACGTCAGATTGATGGTTTAAGGGGCCATATATAATGTGAAGAAATGTATAATTTGAAAAAAATATATTTTTTACTCTTTTTATTGAAGCATTTGGGCTGGCAATTGCTGAAATATATTATGACAGTAAAATGGTCATATTGGCAAAAAATAATAAGTTAATCGAAATGACACTGTCATTCTGTAACATTTCAACAATCGAGTACCGCCCCTAAAATATGCTCAATTTAAAATAATTAATTTCTTTGAAACTAATCGTACGAATTTCATAAAAATTTGTATTTTGGGTAATTGAAGGGTGTAGAATTTATTTATGGTGTGGAACGTGGGTATTGCTATTGAAAAAAGCAATGTTTGGGTTCGTTTTAATACGTAGATGTTCCCCTAAGCAAATTTTATATACACCATTTAAAAGTAGATTTTATTTCCAATCGTTTAGTAACAGAAACTTTCTTCTACAATAATTTTTGCAGAGTTAGTAGGGTGTGATTACTCTTTTTTTTCACGACTGTATAAATATGTATAACAAAAGACGAGCTGTGGGATTTCAAAAATCACTAATTTTATGATTCAGTTTATGAAAAAAATTATTATAAAATTGGGTAGAAAAAATGCTTTATGTTAAACTTAATAGTGTTGTAAAGACATTATAGAATTCTAATTAAAGAATGGAGATACGTTTTAAATGTTGTGTTAATAATATAGAAATAATAATTTAAAATTTTATTTTTAATAATAAAAAGGATTTTTTTTATCAAAATTGTTAATGTGATAAACATCTATCCTCCTTGCAATGTTAACATAGATATGCGTATTGATTTATACAGATATAGAATAAAACCGCAGAGATCTGAAAGTTTTGATGAAAAAGTTAGAGAAGATAATATGCAGAATAATATAAATCTGGTAATGGAATTTATGAATCATCATTCTAAAAAAATAGATTTCAATCATATTGTGAATACAGATTTTTTTACCTGTTAAGAATATAGAAATAGATAGGGCATTTAAGTATGATAAACTGTTGTCTGGAATAAGATTTAACTATAGTGGCTCAGCCAAGAGCTTTCTATTTTAAAACTAACTCAGCAATATTGTTATCTAATCAAAATTCTTTTAAGAACAGCTATATTATATTATAAGAGATTTGTGGGACGTGATATGTACAAAAGAGAAGTTCTGAAACAGTGTTTAAAGGTTACTATATCAATTAAAATACATCTATAATAGATTTAAATTAAAAGTTTACAGTCACGTATGTTGACATAGCAGACACAAAATTATCCAGTAATATTTTAAAAACTGTATAAACAAATTCTAATCGAAAACTATGAAAATAAAAATAAGTGTGAATTGTTAAGAAAAAGAAAACATGAAATTAGCAAAGAATAAAAGCATTCTAAAGAATTAAGTTTAAAACAAAATAGTAGTGAATTTTCATATTTAGCTTTAATTCCAAAATTTCATAAGAAAGCGATGCTTTTTTCAACTTGTGGTTTTAGTTCTTATTTTGTAGACACTGGCAAATTGTTATTAAATAGACTTCATAAAATGTTTAACCAAATATTGGAAAACAATGCTTCATTTATAATAAAAATAAAGAACTTATGAGTAATTTAAATAAGTTAAGCATTATTATCCGTTTATCAGCCTGTGATTTTGAATATGTGTATAGTAGTATAAATTTATTGGATTTAACAATAAAACTAAGTCTGTTATTATTAGTTCAACGCTCGTGGCATTAAAAAATAAAAGTTTTTAATTAATTCCAATTTGTAGCAAATGAAAATAACTTGAGTGATACCTATAAAAGGACTGGTGAAATTTCAATGAGAGTTTCAGTTCAATATTAACATATTGGTATATTACGACGAAAAACAAATTTTACAGAATGATTTTAGATGTTATATATAGATTTATAAAAACTGATGATTTATTGTTGGTACAACTTAACGTGCTGATACTAATATAAATTTCAGATCCAGACATCATTCAATAATTTAGGTAATGTCCATTATTTCAACTTTAACAAGGAAATTAATGAATGCAAACTGTTTACACAAATACATGATAAACAAGATAGAATATATTTTAAAACTATAAAAATATTGCAATTAAGTCTAATATGGATGTTTTAAGTTTTAAAAATACATTCTTGAAGAACACTAAACGTATTGAAAGGTCCAGTTCAGATACAGCAAATAAAGTAATTGGCTTATGTAACATGAACAATCATGTTCATAAGAAGGATATCGTGCACTTTTCAACCAATTTACTCCATCGTTTCATCGAAAATGAAAGGCATCGAAAAGTACTAAATCAGTTTCCTAATCGAACGGTTGTTTATCCTTGAAGGATTAGGAACGAAATGTTACCGCTGCAACTTCGCGGGAAATGCAGCCACGCGCCCATTGGAGCTCCCTTCTTTTTCAACACGTGACTGGAACGGAAGGGTTGTACACGATCACGGAAGTTTCTACCGAAAAGATTTAAAAGCCAAATTCAATAAGTTTAAGGAATCGAATAGTGCTATGGTGTTAGGATGGATCGTGGCATTTAATATGTCGTAAGACCGCAGCGGCTCCAAAATGACATATTTAACATATCACGTTTCATTGAAGTTTGGAGTATTTTTTGTTTTTAAACTTGTTGTGACATGTCTGGGGAGGGTTGTGGCGTAAAATATGTTTAATCCTACTTGCATATCACAATCCAATCTCTTCTCTCCATATTTAGTTAATTGAAAGTTTTCTATTCATTTTTATTGTATTTGCAGCTCACTTTTAATCCTCTCGTTCACGTTTTTTTTTTTTTTTTTTTTCACAAATAACTCTTTTAATTAGCGTAAATAAACTGCTACTAATGTTTTCGATAAAAAATAAATTTATGCCGTAAATGAGGCCTGGACGTTTAAAAGACATCAGTCAAACTGAAATTGAGTTGAAAGCCTTCTAAAACATTGCGTTTTATCATTTAAGTTAGGCGCCTCATATGAAGCCCAGGGTAGCGAAAGAGTTAATATTTCCTAATATGGGCTAGTCTTATGTTTAATTTCAGGTTATTAGATCAATATTTTTAATATCGGGTCTTAAATATAAATATCACATATTTATTGTATATACTTATATATATATTTAGATAGATAGATTCAGTTTGTAATTTGTTGATTCCGCGCATAAAATGTGAATAAAACAATTGTGTATTAATAGTTCAAACAACGGACAAAGCATAACTCTAGTTATTATTTTTAAAAAATTAAATAGTGTATTTTTCTTCCATCAATATCATTTAGGTTATGTTTTATAAAACGGGTGCTGAAAGCGATCAGTTTCATTTTTGATTTTGTGTGGTAAGTTAATTATAATGGCTTTAGCGATCATAGTGCTTAGTTGCACTCATGAAGATATTCGAGCAATTTTCGTCCTCTCAAAAGATAATTCAGATTTACGAATACGGTATCAATGATACAAAATCAATATCATTATTACTTGGTATATATAATCGCATACATTTATCTTTTATAAGTTCTGAGATATCAATTTTCAAAAAACGTACATTTTAATAACCAATAATTAGTAAAAAAAAAATAAATAAATAAATAAAAAATAAAAAAATGTTGCATTATTCAGGAAAAAATTCAACTTTTCAGCTGGAGTGTTCATTTAATTAGAATTGATTATTATTATGCGGCATTATCAAATTCTTGCATTTATATTATATAGATTCGGAAATAATGAATTTCAAAAATAGTTGCTTTCACTACTTTATCGCAAACCATGTGATCAAAATCATTCGATAATTTCCAGTGTGCTTAAAAACTTGAATTGGGGTACATAACGAGTGTTTATCCTTTATAAGAAAGAAAAATACGAAAATCAGGAAAATTCTTAACATTTGCTTGTAAAATTCGAAAGTTCCAATTTATTTATTTAAGTGCAACCATCTATTTCCGCACACAGCAGTATCGTCGGTTGAGAGATTAAAGCCAATATCGAATAAACAAATATTTTAAAAGCATTCGACAAATTAAATTTGGTGAAACTCCGGACCATCCAATCCGAGAAACAGACATTACAAAAATCGTAAAAGTCCTGTACGGAAATGTCACCTGTTGGGCGATATACGATATATATCAAAACCCAATTAGCACGCATTTATCTAACTCAGTGTAGTGAATATCCAATCTATAGATACCATGGTACAGCTAATACGTAAAAAGAATAGCAGTGCCACCTTTTGCGCGTTTTACATCAAAACATATTACGAATCAATATGTGTGCAGGTCTAATGGAATATGAATTTACACGAAAATCTTAGCTCTACTGCCTAAGTTTAGAGTAGCCACAAAATTTGTGTAATATGTATGATGTATGAAGACGGCCAGATGTTTAAAGAAAACTGCAATCGTATTTGGAACATCCCAAAAAGTCTAAATCCATCAAAAAAAAAAAAAAAAAAAAAAAGATGATGAAAGTTTTCATGATTTCATTATTTTCTTTATATAGAAAAGTCAAAAGGAGGTCCGAAAAGAATAAGAATCTCAAAAAATGATGTAATTGAAGTTTGATATATTTTTATCAGCACAACTATTCAATTTTTGTTGTGGAAGTGCATTTTTAGCAAGATTTACTGGACTCTCCGATTATTTAAAATTCCTCAACTTAAAAGTGTTTTCCTTGAATAAGATTTTTAAAATTACCATTCTATTCAAGAGCAATAAATGCAAATTTTGAATAAAATGAAATGTGTTTCTGATTTCAGGTATATTATACTTTCTTTTAATTGCGCCATAATTTTTTAAATATAAATTATTTAAAAGATATAATTTAGAGGCCAATTAAAACGATTCAAAGGAACACGAAAAATGATAAAAGGACAGGTATCTGAATGCATAAAAAAGGAACAAGAAAAGTTAATTGATTGCATTATAGTAGCAAAAATAGAAAAATGTCCATTTAAGAGAATAGCAACATCCGGTCAATAAAATTTGCTTTGTCAAAAGGATTTCAGGAAAAAGCTTGAATCACAAAGCTCTCTTCTCAAAGTTCTCAAAAGATATGTTCATTTCTCTAAGTCGTTGAAATGAATTCGCCTAGCAGAATATCAAAACGTTTTGTAGAGGAAATCGCTATGGTTCCGGGCAAAAATATCCAATTCGAGCATACATCCTGTGTGTATCTTCAGATTCTATGGTCTCAACACTTTTTTTTTTAAATCAGAGTTTATTTATTAACCTTTTAAACAAATTCCGAAAATTAAATTTCATGCAGATCAATAATATTGATATATTTCAGCGTTTTTGGTAAACATTTTAGAAAATGTAGAATTTTGTACATGAATATCTTCAAGTATAGTGAGCTTTTTTAATTACTGTAAAATATTTTATTTTAAAAAAAGTAAACTTTTTTTTTCTATGAAAGCATGATGTCAAGAATTTAGTTAAGTTTTTTATATTAGATTTAAAAGTTAACAAGACTCTTTATATTTATACTGAAAACAAATTAACCTCTTGTACTATGACGCAATATCTAAAAAAATGTAAATACATAAAATATCGGATGGAAACGAGAAGTACCTAATTTTTTAAACAGTAATGCAATATTTTCAGACAAAGGATTAATGCAATACTCATCTTAAATTTGAAAAATGTGTTGAAAAAATTCAAACTTATTATACGTTACACGTCATTTAATTAGTTGAAGTATTTAGAAAAATATATTAAGATACATAAGAATGTTGTTTTATGTAAGACATAAAAGATAAACAGTTACACTTAAATATTAGGTCAATTTTGTAAAGAAAATTTTTTTATTTCTCATATATAAAAGCTTGATAATAGATTAAATTCTAAGAATAAATTTAAAATAGCGAATCTCGTAAAAATAGTTATACCTCCAAATTATGTTTATCAAAATAATTTCTTAAATGACTGTGTTGAATAGAATAACTAAATGCACATAATTCTAATTCGCATGGCATAATAATTGGCGAATATACTAAAATTAAAGGAATATGAAAGGTTTTGTCTTAAGTACCTTTCTCAATTTCTTTTCTTTGCTGTGTTAAATCTGTATCCATCTTTGTACTTTTGGTATTTTCAACTGTGTTGATATGTTCTTTTGTTTTGTAAGCTCCATCTGTGGAAAAATAATACTTAAGTTTACTATAAAGAAATGAACTAATAAAAAATAATGAATGTTAAAAATAGTGAATGTTAAATGTAAAAAATAGTTAGTAATGAACTAATGAAAAAATAGTAACAAATATTTAAATAAGTAAACATTAAGTAAAACAGTTAGGTATTCCATGAAAGCAAACAAAGTGTTTATGCATTACTGTTACCTTATTAAAATATACGATATTCTATTATAATGAGATTTCAGCTAATAATCAATGCTTTATATTTTATACTTTCTTGTGAATACCAATATACTTCTATTTACTCCTTAATACACAGAAAATTAAAGGAATTGCCATTTTCAATACATTTTATCAAACGTATAAAACTCTACCTAAATCAATCATCACTAACAATAAAAGTTAAATTTTAAAATTAGTTTCTTCAATTGCATTTTATGAATATATGAAGTAATTTTGCAGTACTGTACGATCATTTTAAAATATCGTGAAACGCAAATGAATTCTTCCAAACTAATATTTTATTATTAAATGATACGATATTTTTACTATATGAAAAATGTCACATCGCATAACATATAGTTTAAAAAGCTGCGAGTTTAATAATTAAAAGTAATGTAACACTATTGTTAACGTTTATCCAAGGCTGATAGAGTATTTCAATTTTAGATATTCTTTCTTAAGTGAACTGATAAAACGTGCAGAAACGTTTCCACTATGTTAGTATAAATGTTTATAAACACACCATAATTACGCGCGATATTTAAAATCGTTTCTTTATTTTGAGTGAACTTCAGCGGAAGATTCAATTAGAGATCTCGTAAAGCAATATTTTACCGACAGGTTTTTTTCAAAAATTATGGGCAGGAAAAGGAACCTTTTATTCCAGAAACATTTCCATAACTTATCACGGTTTTTGTACCTATATTATTTGGATACTATCATTGTTTTGCTTTCTGATCAGTCGTACTTTAGTGATTTCTGAAGGGATTAGGAAATTAGGATTATTATTCAAATAGGAAACGTGGTTAGAAACAAAGATATATAAAGTCATTCAAAAGTTTAAAAAAAAAACTTTTCTTTGATCATAATTATGCATTTCAGTACTGTAATGTCAAGCAGGGAAGAGTCGTACATGAAAGAGAGTTTTAAGAAATAGTTTATGATCGCTCAATGTCAGCCAGTTCTATACCGCTTTCTTTCACGAGTTAACTAATTACATCACAAAATCTTGAATGCTTCAACGTTTGGAAAATACGAAATAAAAGTATATTTTCGGACACCGTGATATAGAGACCGTCACTCAATAAACTATATTACAGATCATATATCTTTAGTATAATTGTTTGTAGTACATAAGTTGCAATCCTATGCATATTCTGAACTATTTCTCCGCTGAACCTCACGGAATTCACTTTAAAAAACGGAAAGCAGAGGTGTGCAACCACCTTTTTTCAATAAATGTATTTATTACACAGTTAGACATGAAACGTTGGTACTCAGTGAAAGAGTATAAAACCGTGAAGCATTAAATTATAATTAACATATAAAGAGTAATACGCATTATATGCTGCTTTAATATGCTTAATTTTTTTAGACATGGTTACATATAAATATGAAGCACTTTTATGACTTTACCACAACTTAAAAACTACAATATCTAATGCTTTTTTTATCCGTTTCGGAACATTTAAAAACATTCTACGATGCGACCGTTATAACATGGATGGCCAAAAATCCCTTCACAACCTTATCCCAGACCTAGTTGCTGAATGTGTCCATGAAACACATAAAAAAAAAAAACAGTACTGCTTCAGTCTTTTCTAAGTGTGGTGTATATTATGTGTGTAAGGCTCTCCCAGTAAGCACATTTATATATGCAATGTTTAAATTTTTTTTCAGCCAATTACGTCTACCTCTTAATTATTTTTTTTAAATCTGTCCCAGTTTGTACAACTCTCCCCTATAATTATGAATTGGCGCAATATGACTTTCTTTGTACCTTGTGCCGGTAAAATATTTCAACAAACCAGCCAACCAACCTATAATAATGAGATGGAAATTTACATCTGATATGCTTTATTTACCAATTAGAATAATTGTGTTAAAATTAATCTAGTGTAATTACGTATCCAGCAATTTCTGGAGTACCATTACCTGCGATTTACTCTGTTGAGCCGAATCAGATTTAAGACCAGCTGCTATAATCAGTAAGGTTAGCTGGGTGAAAAAGTACCACGAGATTCGTCTGGGATAGCTCAGATGGTAGAGCATTTGCGGATTCAGCCAAGTGATCCCTGTTTCAAATCCTGGGCCAGACATTTTTCACCCAGTTGGAAATTTACATCTGATATGATTTATTTACCAATTAGGATAATTGTGTTAAAATTAATCTAGTCTACTATAATGATGAGCCTGTGAAATGAAATCGAATTTTGACATGTGTATTAACTGCACCTGTTATAACAACTGGCCTCTTCCACTTGTTGACTGTAGTGTCTTCTGTCGCTTCTTTCACAGAACCTAAACTTTGGTGTTGGGGAAACGCTAAAAAGAAAGAAATTGAAATGTAATCAATGAAAACAAATTAAAAAAAATAATTATTATAAAATACAGTAAGTTTTGAAAGACTTAAAATAATTAATATAATACTTTATTAAGCTTGTTAAATGTAATTTATTTTTAGAAGTATCA
Organism: Maratus speciosus; assembly: GCA_963932465.1. Taxonomy (NCBI): domain Eukaryota; kingdom Metazoa; phylum Arthropoda; class Arachnida; order Araneae; family Salticidae; genus Maratus; species Maratus speciosus. The sequence continues at coordinate 323,774,801 of OZ010791.1, read as the reverse complement.
ATAATTAGAAACAAAACTATACTGCAAAAAATACTACGTAATCTTCTACAAAGGAGGGGGGACTCTTGTTGAATTGGATTTTGAGAGGAGGGATTGGTACATTAAATGTTATTTTTATATGAACAAAGATTTCATGATATCTGCATTTGCAAAATAAGAATAAACAAAGGGATTCTTCTTTTTGTTAATAAATTAATAGAATTTATTTCTTTATATTCAGGATTGTGTAAATGCTTGTAAAAAGCAGTGTGCGCATTCTATATACGATATTTTGTCAACTGAAGTATAGATTGAATGTATTAAGATAATGTTATTGCAAATTTTCTGTGACACGATGTAATCTTAACTTTCTAACTTGTTAAATAAATCTTATATATGTATTTTTCTTTTTCTTTTTCTTATAAATCTACCTATAGCTTATAAGTAAAAGGAATAATCTATGTTAATGTCTGACTAAGAAAACAAATTTTATTTTTCTCATATTTTCACATTCCTGGAATTTTTAAAAGAAGTACTTAGGTACTTTTATAACCATTATCCAATTTTGTACGCATTTTACTAAAGATTAATTATATACACAGATTTAAAAAAGAGACTGTTGATTTTATATTTAAAATATATATACTATATCTTAATCTTTCGCAACAAAATGAAATTTTAACGTTTAAAATTAGTAATGATACTCAAAAAACAGATTACATCTACATTTTTTATGTGGAAAATTGGAGAATGCATTAGTTTTTTTAAAATTCTGTATTTTAAGAACGACACTTTTTTATTTTACTCTCTATTTTTTAAACTTACCTTTTAAATCCTTTTCTTCTATGAAATCATACAAAATTTTGGCATGCAAAAAAGATAAAAGGTGTAAGAACATTTATATTTTCATTTTTTATTTATTTTTATTTTTTAATAGAAGTGAATTTTAGATATTTAAAAAATATATACCAAGTAAATCGTTACAAAAAAGTATTTAAATAAAAATAAATTCTAAAATAATTTTAAAAATCTGTCATCTTAAATTACAGTACAAAATATGTTTTTATAGACAAAGGTTTATATTAAAGGCGATGAATTAATATTCAATTATATGGAATTAAAGATCTATAAATTGATGTTATACCTTCAGAACTCTGTCTTTTCACTGAGGCAGTCTCTTTTGTTGGTTGGGTTGTCGGAGGTTGTATCTCTAAAAGAAATAACAAGAAACAAGAAACAATAATTATTTTGTTTCGTATCATAAACAGAAAAGCTCTGATTTACAAAATAATAAGACTATTTTTTGAAGAAAAAAAACAATTACTTGATGCAAAAAAAGGACATTTTCAAATTCTCTTTAAGAAAATTAAGCCCTGCTGAACTACACCCATCGTAAACCAAACCACGAGTAGCTGTAACTTAATACCCTACGACCTCCCTGCGCTTATTTCAGTTCATTATTAGATATTTTTATAACACACACAACAAGACCGCACATAATACACCCGTTTTTAGAATGTAAGTATTTACAATACATCTTTCAAACAACATTTGTAATCGTTATAGAATTTTGAATTTTTATACCATTTTTGTACAGCAATGAGATTATGTAATTGAAAAAGCTTCAAAACGCAAAATATAATTGAATACGGCTCAATAACGGTCTGTCTACATATACTCTAGCATGGTCAAAATTCTGGCCTTGACATTCATTTATAGTAATACCAAATTCCAAATTTACAGAAATTTCATTTTTGTGGACTTTAAACAGCAATATTCTTACATCATTCGATTCTGAATCCAGTATAATACGTAGAAGAAATATGCAACTTCTCCACCGTGAACCCTAGTCATAACACTTTAGTCTTTTAAACGTTTATTTAAATTTACTATACTTAAGCATGATCTATCAGATATATATCAGAGTTTTTCATATCCTTCTATATGTAAAAAAAAAGTAACGATTTGGAAATGGGCCAAAATATATGTAAATGGACCAATGAAAATCTGCGTAGATACCGCGAAACAGGTCAGAGCTTTTTGTCTTTACTTAGAGGGAATTGTGCTTTGCAAAAACCATGAAAGTAGAGAATTTAGATAGGATGATGGGAGGGGAAAGGGAAGAAATTTCTGCATTTCAATAGACTTCTGTTTTTTTTTATTTTTAGGGGTCGATGGCAAAAGTGATATTTACAGAAAGCAGATAATTTCCATTAACTAATAAGAAAGGGAGGGGGTGTGGTCATCTGCGTTTGGAATCTAATAGTTGAATGCATTGGGAATAAGATCCACAATGGAAACGCGAAAGAATTACGTCTGGGGTTGGCTAGAAAATAAGGATTACTTCACAATACCGAACGGAATTGCGAAGCGATTACGCGGGAGGTTGATGAGCGTAGCCCCACTAGTTTAGATACAAAATAATACTTCTTGATAGCAAATTAATTTTTTTTTCGTTGGAAATATTTTCATAGTTATTTGTATATAGTCTCCATAAAACAATTTAAAAACTTTTTATTATAAAATAATTGCGAAATATATATTTTCAGACAAAAACTATCATCATTTTCGGTGGATAGGATGGATTGCATAAATTCATATTTCGACTATACATATTACTTTAAAATATGTCAACGTGTAATAAGCTATCATAAAGAGAATTTTTAGATTAATAATTAAGTTTATAATAATTCATTGTATAAATATCTATGTATATAGTATACGTTTTTATACTACATCTCCGCAAATTTTACCTCTAACATCACGAAAATGAGATATAGTTGAGTCCGAAGCTATTCTATGTACGTTTTGAAAAAATATATATAAATATATTAATTTTAAGTTGGACAGACATTGCGCATCACTAACTGCTCAAGTTTATGCATGTGAAATATAGTGCAGTTGCTAAAGTATACTTTTTGATTCTATGAAACACATACGTCTGAACGTTCTTGGCAGATTTCAGCCCGCCACGGTTATAGCTGATTCCAGATACATCACATATACTTAATACATACATGTATGTCATACTCGTACACCGGTGTACGACTCCGTTCTAAACGGCTATATATACTCCGTATATATACTATATTTATGTCTTATGCACTTCATATACATTTCATATATTCAGATATACGTCATATGCGGCAATTATGTCCTATTCATTTCTCATATACTACACACATACGTTGTTTATACTATATAAGGTAAAGCGAGGAGAGTCTGCGCACATTGCAAAAGAATAATAATAAAAAATCTAAATATTAATATTTTGCTAAACTATGCATGAATAATTTTGACTTCATTTGTTTTTTATGCATTTCCATTGTTATTTTGTTGTTATACTGTAATTTAATAGAACAGCAGTAATAAAACCAAGAAAACTATTTTGCGCAATCTCTCCTTACGGGGTAGGAGAGAATGCGCACATGGGTAGGAGAGATTGCGCACATTGGTAGAAGAGATTGTTATTAATAATAACTACAATTAAATTGTTAACAATAATAATTACACTTAATCGACATTGTTGAAAGGTTTTTGTGAGTAAATATTATTGTATTAGGAGTGAATATTTCAAACAAATGTTTAAATAATAAATAAAAGAAAGACTTTTAACAACAGTTAAAAATTTTAATTTAAGAAGATTAAAATATCAGAAAAAGCAAGCCCTACTAAGATTACCAAATAACATTAATCTAGTTGATAACATGTTTAACTTGAAAATTACTTCATTTACATATCCACAGTTTCATTGTATTTTGTTTGCTAAACGAAGTTGTCGTCTTTCACAATCGATGCAATTATTGTGGTAAATCGTGCATCTTTCGTGCAATCACCTGCAACAAGCAATACATTGAATCCAGCCAGAAGTTGTGTCCTGGTACAGTTCCAGACATTCAGTGCACTCATCCTGACTGACCTTCTGTTTTTTCCTTTTAGTTTGTTTATCCCACTTTTTGCGGAAACACCTTACCTTCAGCAGTTTTTTTTTTTTTGTAGCGGCATCCTTCTTAAGTCGTTTTTCATGTATATTTTGTGGATCAGTAACATTAGTTGAACTCTGTTTCCTTTTGGTTTCGATGGCATGACACTACTTGGGATGGGTGAAAGCTTTTCCAAAACATTGTATTAGAAAATTTATTTTAGTTAACAAAATGAATTTATTAGCAAATTAATTGTCCATAAATTTAAAAATGTATATATATTTAATAATATATATATATGTTTAATATATATATATATATATATATATATATTTAATTAAATTATTAACAAGTATATTATTAATTTATTAACAAAAATAATGACATAAAATTAATTTAATAACAACTGTATTATTAATTTATTAATAAAATTTTTATCTGCAAAAGTATATTTTTGCAAATTAATTTGTTGCCAAATTTAGTTTTGAAAATTATGTGTTTTTCCGAAATTATTTCAAAATTGATTCATTCATACGTTTTACACGTAATTTGCAATTCATACAAATTTATCAATAAGCTGCGTAATCTCTCCTAATCACTTAAATTTATGGGGAAATTGCGCCATCTCTCCTAAGTAGCAGATGCGTAAACTCTCCTATTTTGGTAGGAGGGATTGCGTGGGTTTTTATTTGAACATGACGACTTCAAAAATGAATTGTTGGTGTTCGCATGCTTAGTCCAGTTTGGTAGTTTATAAGAAATCGTTTAAATTCAAAATATTTTGTATTACTGACGTTCTAGAAAAATTCTAACGAACAGTTATGAAAATTCAAGCACTTACTTTGGAAAAACAAAACAAAATAGCACTGCTTTATGCAAGACGCTTGGAACAAACAATATGCACATTCATGTAGACACTGCACTAATGCTGCTATACAACTACCTGGAGTCGCTGCGCGCGCACTCTAGTCCTTCCCGTCGAATCTCTTTGTGCGCAATCTCTCCTACCGCACGAACTCGACTCGTTTTACTATATATGTCATATATACATCATATATTTGAATATATACATCTTTTATATATTTTATATTCATATATGCGTGATATACGTCTTACACACATGTCATATGACTATAACTTGGTCATGCACGTTATAAAATGTTATTTCTGACTATAACTTTATATATGTCATTTTACTTAGCGATACACCCAGTCACTCCGCGAATAATCACCTAGGGTCGTCATAACAAAAAAGTACCAAATATGCTATGCGAGTAATCGGAAGATATTAACAGATATATTCTACTTCCACTAATTGTTACTATGAAGCATTTCATTAAAAGATCTATAAAATAAATGTATTATATTTATCTCTGAGCGGCTATTTCAGATTTTAAAAAAGAAGCCGCACTAAAAGAAATGTTGATTTTGTTTATCGTTGATTAGCAACGTTAATAAAAAAAGCGATTTCTGTAGGTATTAAAGAATTTATTCGTCTAAATGCTTCATGATTTACATTGTTGTGATCATTAAATATAAAGCGTCGGAACATAGTTCATGACTGTCATCTATGTGCATATACAAAGAGATCCACAAAAAAACATATAAAACGTACATTCCCTTTTTAAACAAGTTGGAAATTGCTCGTCAAACGTGGCAAATGAGGTGCGTTCGTACTATAACTAATTTTAAAATTATTTTTTGCACCCCATATTGTACTGAATGTATAATTTTTTTGCACTTCATAACGTGCATAGTCTGATACATCATTAAAATGCACTTCCAATAATTTTTTCGGAACACTTTTGACTGTCCCTGTAATTAAACTATACATCCGATTTTCCTAAAATTTGAAATAGCTCAACAAAATTTTGCAACAATTATATCTTTAAAATTTCAGACCATTCGGAAGGCTGTAATATCATTAAAATGCACTTGCAATAATTTTTCCCATTGGCCGTAATGTAAAGAAAAACTTTTGGCTGTCCCTGTAATTAAACTATACATCCGATTTTCCTAAAATTTGAAATTGCTCGACAAAATTTTGCAACAATTATATCTTTAAAATTTCAGATCATTCGGAAGGCTCTAATACCATTAAAATCCACTTGCAATAATTTTTCCCATTGGCCGTAATGTAAAGAAAAACTTTTGACTGTCCCTGTAATTAAACTATCCATCCGATTTTCCTAAAATTTGAAATAGCTCGACAAAATTTTGCAACAATTATATCTTTAAAATTTCAGACCATTCGGAAGGCTGTAATATCATTAAAATGCACTTGCAATAATTTTTCCCATTGGCCGTATTGTAAAGAAAAACTTTTGGCTGTCCCTGTAATTAAACTATACATCCGATTTTCCTAAAATTTGAAATGGCTCGGCAAAATTTTGCAACAATTATATCTTTAAAATTTCAGATCATTCGGAAGGCTCTAATACCATTAAAATCCACTTGCAATAATTTTTCCCATTGGCCGTAATGTAAAGAAAAACTTTTGACTGTCCCTGTAATTAAACTATACGTCCGATTTTCCTAAAATTTGAAATGGCTCGACAAAATTTTGCAACAATTATATCTTTAAAATTTCAGATCATTCGGAAGGCTCTAATACCATTAAAATCCACTTGCAATAATTTTTCCCATTGGCCGTAATGTAAAGAAAAACTTTTGACTGTCCCTGTAATTAAACTATACGTCCGATTTTCCTAAAATTTGAAATGGCTCGACAAAATTTTGCAACAATTATATCTTTAAAATTTCAGATCATTCGGAAGGCTCTAATACCATTAAAATCCACTTGCAATAATTTTTCCCATTGGCCGTAATGTAAAGAAAAACTTTTGACTGTCCCTGTAATTAAACTATACGTCCGATTTTCCTAAAATTTGAAATGGCTCGACAAAATTTTGCAACAATTATATCTTTAAAATTTCAGATCATTCGGAAGGCTCTAATATCATTAAAATCCACTTGCAATAATTTTTCCCATTGGCCGTAATGTAAAGAAAAACTTTTGACTGTCCCTGTAATTAAACTATACATCCGATTTTCATAAAATTTGAAATGGCTCGACAAAATTTTGCAACAATCACATATTTGAAATTTCAGACTATTCGGTTGGGTAGTTTTTGCTCTGTTACATGCGGACAGACGGACAGACGGACAGACGGACGGACTGAACGACGACTATAGGTGCTACGTATTTATATAATTACGAACGCACCTAAAAATGCTGAATAAATTATTAAATGTTCGAAAATAAGAATCTATCCAAAAAAAAATTAATTTTTTAATACGCATATAATAATTTAATACGCAAGCAGATAGACTAGTTCAATTTATAACATTTAAAGAAATTGTGGTTTTTTATGAAAAAACTGTACCTAGAATTTATGCTTTCTTAGCGTTATTGCTTTTGTTGACAAAGCAAATCTCATGAAATAACCTTCAGCAAATTTATCTGTATATTTAGATTTTCAGATTCGGACAATAGTTTTGTTCCCTGAAATACGTGCGTCGCGCGTCGCTTCAGAGTAGCATTACGAGATAATGAATTAAAATGTTTAAAAATAACAAAATAATATATTTGATAATTAATTTCCTATTTTTAATAGATTTAAGTGATATATTAAAAGTTATAACATGCTGATAAAAAATTCTAAAATTCGAATCGTAACTGCCGCAAATACAAATTGTTATACATATTTACCACGTAATCGCACAGTTCCTTCTGTAGCTCCTAAAGAATTTTTTGAAAAGCACATATAAGCTCCATAGTCTTGCGGCTGTAGATTTTTAATTGTAAGTCTGACGTGTGTCTTGTATGTCTTCTCTTTAGTAGTGACAGTAAATTTTTCGTTCGAGATAATCATTTCGGTGCTCCTTCTCCCCCAGTAGTTTATGGAGGCTGGATATGCTTCAGTATGGCAATCTAAAGTCACATCTCTACCCAAAATAGCACCAACGTTAGGATTGGGTATCCATAATACGGGAGGAACTGAAAAAAAAAATAATAACTTTGAAATAAATTGATATAATTACATTTAATTTTTAAGATTTATTAAAGTGGATATCTTAGTGGGTCATAGAATAAGAAGTGATAACAGTAAATAAATAAATATTAAGTTATCTGCTTACATTTAAATGGCCGTTTTGGTGATTTTTTTTATTATTTTTATTTATTATTTTATTTGAAAGATTTCAAATGCTTTTTTAATTTTATAGATAAGAAACCATATAGAAAAGAAATCTTTAAATGAGATTTCTGGAAAATTAATTTTTTTCGTTTTTTCCTTGTTCGATAAATTCCATTCTATAAAATGTTTTATACATATTTCAGTGAAATTTTATCAGAATGTTTACCATATTACTCACTATGTTCTGAACTAGAATCTAAGCTGTATGTGATAATGTAATTATTTTATAGGTGTTTGAATATAAAAAAAAGGTAATGTTCAATAAAAAATATTTATTTTTGACATATTTTGAAATATTTCGGTTAATTTTTGAAGACATTGTAAAATTCTTAGTTCAGTGCACAAATAAATGTAATAGTAGCATGTATTGCAAAGAAAATTGAAATATATTTACTTGAATCGAGTGTACGGGGTTTGGCGTAAGCATGAAAATTTGCCAAAACAAATGGCTAAACCCCCTTATTTTTTTAAAATGTTATGGATTTATTGTTAGGATTTTAGGTTTTTCATCATTCTGTATTACAATTGAACTAAAAATAGGATTGTTTATTCAATATTCTACATCTTAAAAAAAAAAAAAAAAAAAAAAAAAAAAAAAAAAAAAAAAAAAAAAAAACAGAAGGGCTCTGAACTTAGGCAGATACTTAACTATATAATATAAATAATAAAGAATTGCGGAAAAATTAAAAGCATTGATGTTAAAGCTCGGTTCGTGCTGGAAAGCGCACGTTTATAAATTTAGAATTATACTGCAAATTAGATCGGTATTGTAAATTTTTAGAAGGGATGCGATAAAAAATATATTTTAATAGTTTACGTTAGTTCGTAGTAGTTACAATTCATCCAGAACATTGTAAACATGTTCAGTAGATGCATGTACTATTGGGTGGGCCGAAAATTTTTTTTTTTTTTTTTTTTTTTTTTTTATGATGAGTAGTGCGGAAAAGTTGCCACTGATGGCACTAAGTTAGCACAAAAAAATTGAGATTTTTTGGACAAATCCTTCATTTGCCGCAAATGGCTTGAAATTTTGCTCAAATACTGATTTTTGAATTTTTTTAGCAAAAATTTTAAAAATGGTAAATTAAACTTATTTTAGCTGAATTTACTTGAAATGTCATGTTTAGTGTACGGAATGTTTAAATAATCTCTGACTATGTATTATTTAATAGTTATGTGCATTTTGAATTAGGTGACTTTTATAGCCTTTTCGCGTATGAGTGAGCAAGAATTGAAAGTTTTGCTTGATTCGTTCGTCGGTTTCTCTCTTTTGTCTTTATTATGATCCTCTCTCTTCCTTCTGTTTTTCGATGCGTTCAGAGTCACATATTTGAATGATGGACCACAGCATTCCCTTGACAGCAATTCTGGAAGTAGAGGAGAATGTGCAGTAGAAACTAATGAAAACGCAATCAGTCGTCCTGAGAATGAGGGAGGAAATACGAGATGGGAGTAACTGCGAGATGGGATGTTAATTATTTTTCCGCTGTAAAATACAGCTATTGACAGAAGATTCAAAAAGTGAGAACTTTGAAGCACGCAGTTCGTCTGAATCAGAATTTCAACTAAGACCTTCAAAAGCAGACACTCCCAAACGGATATCCCTTTCTCACATAGCTTTCGCCGGATTTGGAACTGGTTAATTGCGTTAAGAGCTTCATCTGCTCTTCAGGATGCAGGAATTGTGACAACCAGGAATAAAGATCTCGTCATCGATAAAGATTTGGTCAGGAGACAGAAAACTAATTTTCAATAGAAGATACAAGAGGAGGAATATCTTGGAGGATGAAAAATTACAACCATATTTTTCTATGGTAAAAATAATAACACGATCTTCATAGAAAAAGGTAAGCAAGCGGCACTGTCGAGTTTAATACGAAGCACATATCACTAATGGCGTGCTAAAATGTGTGTATACATTTCTACAAGCCTGTTCTTGTTTCATTGACATCACAAATGCAAAAGGCTGAAGATTGAGTACTCTATTAATCTAGCTCCGTTTCAGTTAGTAACGGTCTTAGGTCAAGTGGATCCACCATCTAGTTTAGACAGTTGATGTCAGTGTCAGAGGTGAATTCGTTTGAATGAAGATAATTTATCAAATGTTGCAGTTCTCTTCTTGATTTTTTCCAAAGCAGGCTTTATTCTGGCTTGGAAATTTATATGATGATTTTGCTATTTCTCCGCAGTGACCAAAAGGAGGTGTCAAGTGACCCAAATAATCCGAACCACGTTCAGACAACATGGTGATATTTGTTTCGCTTTTCTGCCGAAGGTGCTACCAGTCCCTTTTTTTCTATGAAGATCGTTTCATTTTTTCTACTATCAAAAAAGGTCCTTGTAATTTTTCTTCCTCCAAGATCTTCCTCCTCCTGTATGTTATTTCCAAGTTTCTTTTTCTGGATTCGGACCACGTCTCTATCGATAACGAGATCCTTATTCCCTAATGTCACAATTCCTGCAATTTTTGCTCACTAACGCGAAAAAGCTATAAAAGTCACCTAATTCAAAATGCACATAACTATTATATAATACATAACCAGCACTTATTTAAACATTTTGTACACTAAACATGACATTTCAAGTAAATTCAGCCAAAACAACTTAAATTTAACATTTTTTTAAATATTTGCTAAAAAAGTTCAAAAATCAGCATTTGAAGAAAATTTCATGTCATTTGCGGCAAACGAAGGCATTGTCCGAAAAATCTCAATTTTTTTGTGTTAACTTAGTGCCAGCAGTGGCAACTTTTCCGCACTACCCATCATTGAAAATCGAAAAAAAGTTTTTTTCGGCCCACCCTAATGTACTAGTCAAATTAATACGTTATTCAAAAAAACTAATCAAACATTTGTATATAGGAGGGTGTATCATTAAGTTTTTGCCCTCACATAGAAATAATTGAGTGAAATTTATGAAATTGCTACATCGCATTAATCCTTTTATGTATAGTCACCGTCTACAGTAACACATTTCTGCAAACGTTATTTCAAAGAGTTAGGATGTATTCCAGGAAGCGCGGTAGTAGATCCAAAGGGGATCTTTTTTTTTTTTTTTTTTTTTTTTTTTTTACTTTTGCCAACACCCACATGTGATATATTGTTGGAAAGGCCTGTGATAACTTATTCATGCTATACATTTTCCGAGCACCTACCCCTAAAATTTGCTCCCCGGCGGCATGAATGAGGTCCATAAAATTTATAAAAGTTCCGCCAAAGGGCAAATTTGGGGGGGAAGGGGGCTCGGGCGGTGCATAGCAAGAATAAGTGCTCACAGGGTTTCAAAAAATATGTCACATGTAGGGGCCGGTAAAAGTTAGAAAAATGTCCCCCTTTGGGTCTACTGTCGCGCCTCCTTGAATACATCCCCCCCCCCTCATTTTGAAATATCGGTTGCAAAAATATGTTACTATGCGCAATGACTATATAGAAAAGGACTCATAAAATGTAGCAATTTCATAAATTTCACTCAATTATTTCTATGTGAGGGCAAAAACTTATTGATAAAAGAAAATTAACATGTTTCGTATTTATATCAATAAAATATTTACATCCTTTCTATGAATCATTTACTTAAACTGATAGAATTGTACTTTATTTAATGTGGGGTAATAAAAATAATTTACTGCATTATACCATTCCTTTTAAAGTTCAGTGACATTTTAAAAGTAAAAATTTACTAAATTCAGAAAATTTCATAAAGTAAAATGAAAGTTAGACATAAACAAAAACTATCATAGGTCGATATGCTTTGAAATGAGAAAAACAATGATTAGCTGATACTTATATTTTTCAAAAACATGACATGTTTTGACGTGTTTCTCATGACATGTTTTGGAGGAATAGGAAGAAATATTACTTAAAAACTTCGTTCCATACATGAAACGTCCATTATTTAAACTCAGTATTTTGCAGTGATGTTAAAGCATCATTTGATTATCATATAATTTTTAATAAATTAAAAAGAAGTATGCTAATTATTTCAATTAAATTAGTTTAAACAAACCAATCAATATATATACCGGGTGTCCCAAAAAGGACTGACTGATTTTAAAATTCAATAACTTGCAAACGGTGACAGATATTAAAAAAATTCTTGCAGGAGGGTTATGCATAAGGTCAAAAGTTTTATTACAGTGATTTTCAATTTTAGTTCGATTTACAAGCAATAGATGGCGCTGTAAGCAATAGTCGCTAAATACAGGCTCGATTTCTAGTCCTTTCTCTTGTTCCATGCTGAAAAAGGAGATGGAAATGTATTATCCGGGCCACGAAGAACCAAAAATCGAGCCTGAATTCAGCGTCTATTGATCGCAGCGCCATCTATTGTTTGTAATTCGAACTAAAATTGAAAATCACTGTAATAAAACTTTTGACCTTATGCATAACCCTCCTGCAAGAATTTTTTAAACATCTGTCACCGTTTGCAAGTTATTGAATTTTAAAATCAGTCAGTCCTTTTTGGGACACCCGGTATAAATAAATTTGAAAGATAAGTAACAAATAAGTAAAAAACAACATAAGTAAAAAATATTTATTATAAATTAGTTTTATTCATTTTTTATTCTAAACATGCTTTTCCTCATAACCCTTTATTATTACAATAAGAAATATTTAAAATTGCTTTGAAAAGAAATTAAACAAAAGAAAAGTAACAAATATTGTACAGCTGGAGTGACAGCTCCTATGTAAGTGTTTATATATTGCTTTTATATTTAGAGAACATTTTATATTCTTCATTAAAAATCTATTCTTGAAAATATTTAAAATTTTATTAAATATTAAATTTATAAATATACGTGCATCATATTTCAAAATTTGCGATTCTTTTAAAATGCATTTAATATTACTTTTATTTCGTTTTAAAATGGTTCGCCTGGTTTAATACACATAGTTTTTAATTATTCATCTAAAATGGACTAGCTTGAAAGATTCTTTATTTATGTGGCATTAAAATTAAAATCAAATGTTTACTTTATAAATGATTTCGCAACACACTTATTTAAAATATAATTATTTCGAAAAATAAAAAATATATATTTGTTTCATTTTGCAATTAACATATGAGTTACAGAACTAACTATTTATGATATTGCATTGGGCATTACATTAATGAACACCAGGGAAAAAAATAATTATTTTTGTCATTGGATGTAAAAATAAAAACTTACAATGTACATGAAGAATAATCCTTCGGCTTACTGAAGGGGGAACACCGTTAGCAGCAATACACAAATACGCCCCCGTATGGAGACGACTCACTCTTGTTATGCTTAAAACTTCGCCTTCGTACGTTACAGCATTAGGATCTGGAAATGAAGAAATAATTTAAAGTACCATGGGTATTTATGAAAAATATAATCCAGATTAGTAAGAAATTTTTTCGTTACAATTAATTCATATATGTAGAAAAAAAGAAATGATAATTAATGAAACGTTTTATAACAAGTGATTATAAGGTGTATTTTAGAAATTAACTGAACGTTTAAGTTATTGCTTTTAATTAATGCATTTTAATGAAAATTTTTCATGATTATAGTTGTGTTTGTTTCTTAGAATGTTCTAATATCCAGGGCAACAATGTTTTGGTTGTAAATATATGATATATAATAAAGTTCTTAAAGAGCCATTTTAAAGGAAATACAACTAAAAATCAATACATTTCACATTGTTACGTAACAGTTAAGAACAGAAAAAAATAACTTTCTTAAAGGAGAAGCCTTTTTGGAAGTAAAAGTTAAAATTATATGTTTGTTTAAATTATTTTTTATTATTATATCAAACACGTCTTTATTTTGAAAAAAAGCCTATTGTCTCCCTCATCGTATAATTTTAAGGCTTTTGTAAGTTAATGTACAAGGACAAGATTTTATTAGATTTATATAATACGTGTGATATAAGTTTTAAAAGAAAAATATATGGAACGAACAAATTCGCCCTTTTTGTAAAAAAGATCAAAATTGTAAGCATTATCCGAGAAACGACGTGCTTTCACTTTTGTGTTGCATATGGAAAGTTTTGCGCTTTTTCAAAGTTAAGCTCGGTTTTGTCTAGTTATTTTGCTATTATATACTTATATATATATATATATAATCTTTGTCCCACTGTAACTCTCGTATTTATGAACAGATTAGAATGTAACTTGGTGTGCCAATATATCGACCGAGTTCGTTGGCCAGCGTCATCCGCCATCTTGCTTCAAAGTGGAGGCCATTTAAAATTAATTTTTTTTATTTAAAATTAGGTACAAAGAATTAGAAATTAAAAAAGATTTTTTTCTTATGTGCTTGATGGTGGTACAGAGATTCCGGAGCATTTTTTTGTTTCGTCTAAATCTTAAAAAATGGAGTACTTTGAATTTCTAGTGTGGCTGAAGTTTTGAAATGTGCTTATATTTGTCACTTGATAATACGCATATTTAGGAACCTATATGGATGTATCTTGGTGTATATATATCCCTCATAGCATGCATGGTCACGGTGACGTCATTGTGACGTCACTGTAAGTCACTGTGGTCACGTCACATCTGTGACCAAAATGCCACCACTCAGTGATGTCACGTTGTGACTGAGATGCGAACTTCTTAGAAAACTTTAAAAAATTACAAAAATTCTTTAAAACATGTTATTTACTGTAAAATTATATTTTTCTATCAATTAAAAAAAAATTGAGACGTCATTTTTATGTCATTGCATGTAACGTACATCACGTCATATATGTGACAAAAAAAAAACAAAAAAAAACCACCATATTGTAAGTCACAGTGTGAAAAAAATATGAACTTTTAAAATCTTTGAAAATGAAGAGAAATATTTTAAACAGTATTTTAAACAGTCCCGAGTTACAGCGGCATGAGGAATGAAAATATATTAGTGGATAGCAAATGGTAAATTCTGTCACGAAGGGGGGGGGGGGGGACATAATATATAAAGTGCACGATACAAGCATTAAAGCAATTTGGATAACATATTTAGAATTAGGAGTATTAAATCTGTACAGTATTTAGTTTGCAGAGAGGAAACTATTTTATTTTTTTTTGCCAACCAGTGGTATTCGAAACACTTCTGTGGTTTCAAACTAAAATTTTTCTATTACAGTTAAGTCTGCAGCTAATGAGCACGTAGAAAGAGTTTTCAGAGTTTAGTCGGAGTTTTTTTCTTGAGAGAGTTTTTTTTCCTGACAACTATTTAACTATTTTAAGTAACTATTTTTGAAAAAATTCTACTTCTTTCAGACTTTTCAAATAAATTAACATTTTCCGAAAATAAAAAAAAATATACAAAATTTATGCAAAACGCATGATAATAATTAATTATTCGTATTTCAAATTTGTATTTTACAGATATGACTTTAAAAAAAAGTTATTTTACAAATTGTTTTATTTTACAGAAAATTAATATGAAAAGATTGTCAGATTGACAAAGAATTCTTTTATTTTATCCTTTTTTATTTATTAAGAACATATCGCTCACCCGCAAGAAAAGTGACACATCTCACAGAAATTCATTTTGCGTTTTATTCCACTAAAAGATTTGTCATAGGTGTGTTTTGCTACACAAAAAGTTTCATAAGTGTAGTTATACGGAAAATCACTTTATTACGCTATTTGTCCATTCGTGTCCACAGAAGAGGGGTGGATTGCGTGGGAAGGTAAATTTATCTAACCCTCCAAACCTCATCCTATGTCAACATTCTTAAGGGCTTTACAGTTTTATGCACGTTTTTACTCCTGCATGCAGAGCTAAGTGCTGTAATTTCAAGTTAAAGTAAAATCATGAAAATTGTCCTTTTGCCTCTCCTGTGAAATTTACTTTTGTCGAGATGTGTCACTTTTCTTGCTGGTGAGCGATATTTTGTATTTATTACGTGTGAAACAAATTTTACTTTAAGAAAATGGGGGTGGGGGTTCATTATTACCATTAAATTGATATTTACTCATTTTAAAAATTTAAATAAAGTTTTATCTAATAAACTCAAATTATTATTATTATTATTATTATCATTATTATTATTATTATTTACAAAAAAGAACCTTTACAATCCATTGTAACTTAAATTGTTTTGTACCGATAAAAAGAAAAGATAAAATACATTGGAAAATTCTCCAAAAAGAAAATTTTAATTAAAGACAGTCTCATAAAATTATTGCGCATCTGAGTTCGAAACCTTTTGTATTCAAAAACAAATAATGATAAAAAAGAACATCTGCTGAAAATCAAAATCGTCTGCGCACAGAAGAGAAGATGCCGGAAGTTTAGAACATCACGAAGTCTACAACACTTTTTTATAAAATAAGAGAAAGAAGCCAGCCATTTTAAAATATTACAAATATACGGATATTATAAATGGGACATAAATGTAAGTCTTATTTAATTTAAATGTTTTATCCCTGTTTTGTATATTATGATGACTTAAATAGTTTTATGTTATATTAGTAAGGGACTGTTCTGCAATTGTTTTCAGAAACATTTTCCTATTCGATGCTGCGTTGGAAAATATCTTAATCTGCGATCACTTAAAAAGAAAAGAAAAAAAAACAGCTGCGCAGAGACTGATTCATAACTGCATTCAGAGTGGAATTAATTTAAAGATTAATTTGCTGTTACTTGAGATTGAAAATATGTTGAGACAATGATTTGGAATTTTTTCGGCTTCTTACTGTTTTGTGTTTCCTGATTACTAACACTTACAGTAGTTATAGACATTATTATTTTTGAGTTAAATATGATTTTCGATTATTATGATATTACGAAACTATTTCAGATTAGAAATTAGCATTATATTGGGAAAATGTATTTTTACGTATTACACTAGTGAAACTTTTCAAAGATTTTTCTTTTAGTGCTAATAATATTTTAAATTATTATTTAAAATCATAAATCTTCATACCAATGGTTTTCAGATTTAGCATTTGCCAAAATTATAAAATAATAGAAATTTCTTATAACATATGCAAAGATTTTTGAGATATTGTTAAATCTAATGATACATTTAATTCATCTATTGTAATTTATTGTTGTTTAATAGTACAATTATAAATACTAATTATTATTTTTAGTGTTTTTCAAATTGGTATATTTATTTTTTTTAATTGTATATAAGCATTTTTTTTTTGTTTGTGATTTTAATCTAACATTTAATTATGGACATTCTGAAGCGGCTATTAAATTTTCGTCTATTATAAAATTATTTTCTAAGTTTATGATATACGTAATTATTGGCACTAAAAGTAAAATATGATATTTAAACATTGAAATAAAAAGTTTTTCGTGTCTAATAGGAAGTTTATAAATTAAACTACTTTAGTATATATATATTTTTTTAAGTTCATATTTATTTACATAATATAGGAGTGAATATTTTTTTAAACAGATTAACAGTGTTTAACTTCGGTTTACCTGTCCGTTTTTCTGTATGGCTGTCTGTCCGCGCTCTAACTCTCGTAACTAAACTCGGATTTCCCTGAAACATTTAGATATATACGTTTACCATAACACGTTCTTATTTCTAATGAAGTTTGTAGCATGTTTAGTTCATTTACAGGGACAGTCAAAAGTATTCCATTACATTACGGCCTATGGAAAAAAATCGTTTCAAAGGATTTTTAATGATTTTACACGCTTTCAAACAGAATAAAATTGATATGCATTTATGAAGCGCATTTAAATATGCATTCTGCTGAATATGCGATGCATGGAATAGTTATTGTTAATTTACAGGGCTAAAAAAGGAATTCCAATACATAATGATACAGGGGTGGAGGGAATTGTTTATGGCGTACTTTAATTATGTTAATCTATTTCATATATAATGAAATTTATATACGTCGCTGAAGTTTACATACTATAAATTATTTCATGTATAATACGAAGTGCATATAGCATTTACAGGGACATACAAAATATTTCAATACTATATTGTATCCGAAGTACTGTTCATTAGCGATGATTGCTGGGAATGCATTTTTAATTATGATATGCGCTTTTATGATTCACTATATTTATGCACAGTATATGGTGTATATAAATGCTACAATTCGCATACAGGGCTACACAAAAGTACTCGTAAGGGTTACTGCGTATGGGCGCAAATTGTTTAAAGGTGTTTTTTAAATGAGTTGTTCTTTTTTACGCTGAAATGCATTTAATTTGCTAAGAAATGTTTGTAGAATATAGATAAAATGATATACAGGGTGACGTAAAGAATTGGATACATGGCCGTCTGTAAATCATAATTTCTGGAAATGTGATTTCAGCAGTTTTAAAAGTGTCTTAGTTTGAATTAAATTTTAACTAAATAGTGGCGTGTAATAAAGGTTCTAGGTAAACTACAGGATTGTACAAAAGTATTTAAGTATCTTTCCATTTATTAGTATAAATTGCTGAAAGAAAATTTCAACCTGTTATGTTTCAATTGCTAAACTAAATTTCCCCATTATATAGTATATATATCAACCTACAGATCAAGTACAGGACTGTTCAAAAGAATTAGAAAACATATTTGGCTATGGACGGTAACTGCTGAAATCAGTTTTTCAAATGTTTTATGCGTTTACTAAAATGTTTACTTAGTTATCTTATTTACGTTATTTCCCTAAATTACGATGTCTTGTTAAAGCATTCAGGAAGCGTTGGAAAGTGTTTTATAATCTATGCTTAACGCATGATTTTTCTTATTTGTTTTTTTCTTTTTCGCAGATCAGTCTTTTCCTATAAAACATGCAAAATCTATTTAGGTCATATTCACAAAATACAATATACACGGGAATAAAAAAATTAAATAAATATGGCTTATAATGTCGTATTTAATAAAGCAATGACTAATCATAACACATTAAAATCTTACACATTCTTAATATTGAGCTTGTACTCAAGATCAAGCTTGGAATTTAATAAAAAAAAGATGTCAGCTGATAAGCATTGTTTTTTAAGTGGAAAAATTTAAAATATTTTAGAAGAATAGGACTCCAAAATAGCGATATTTTGCTAAAAAGTATGGTAAAAATATAAGATTTTACATTTCAAACAAAACTTTATTTCAAAATTGTGCATTTTAAAATACATCACAGTGCTTATGACAAGAACCATCACAGTATTAAAACTTGGAAATTTTTCCAGAGAGAAACATTCGGCTTGCATACAATATTTCAAATGTAAATCAAATTTTAAATTAATTGCTTAAAAGGTGCAAAGGCTAACATAGTGAAAAAGATTCCATGCCGGGACTCGAACCCGGGCCATCAGTATAGTGCACTGACATTCTCCCGACTAAACCACATGGAACGATACCCAGCCAGGAAAATTTCTCACTATTACATGTTGGCAAGGCTACAAAAGCAGCACGAGAAGGGATATTTATCGTGAGCCACCGACATGTGGCAAACACGAAACTTAATTAAATACAGATTCGATTGAAACTACATTAGTACTTGAAAATTTTTCCAAAGAGAAACCTTCGCCTTGAATGCAATATTTAAAATGAAAATCAAATTTCAAATTAAAACTGCCTTTTAAGCATGTAATTTGAAATTTGATTTTCATTTGAAATCACTATGACGTCACATCGACGTCACGTGACGTCACATCGACGGTCACAAAATCACAGCGTGACTTCACAACGACATCGCCGTGACGTCACCATGCCTTACGGGATAGTACATACAAATGTCTTGATCAAGTTCGTTGGCCAGCTTCATCCGCCATTTTGTTTAAAGTTGGCGACAATTTAAAAATTTAAAACAAAAATTAAATTTTAAATGAGGTACAAAAAAATAGAAATAATAAAACATTTTTTTCTTATGTGTTTGACCTTGATACGAAGGTTTCGGGGCATTTGTTTTGCCTATATCTTCAAAAATGGTTCAGTTACAGCAGTTTGAATTTCTAGTGTGGCTGACATTTTGGAACGATCTGATAGCAGGCGATAGCAGGCGTATTTATTAACCGATTTGATACGGCATGCACCGATGGCATGGCCGACGGCATGAACCTATGTGATTAGGTACGTACATAAAACATAGCAATGTCGTAACCAAGTTCGTTGTCCAGCTTCATCCACCATTTTGTTTCAAAATGGCGGCAATTTAAAAAATTTTAAATTTAAAATGAGGTACAAAAATTAGAATATAAAAAAGTTTTTTTTTCTTAAGTGTTGGACTTTGACACAAGGATTCTGGAGCATTTTTTTTTTGTCTTTATCTTACAAAATGGCTGAGATATGGCAGTTTGAATTTATATTGTGGGTGACATTTTGAAAAATCTGATTTTTTGCCTGCGACAACTCTCGTATATATCAACCGATTTAGATGTGAGTGAGCATTTTCACATGAACTACTAAGGTCTCAACTAAGTTCATTGGTCAGCTTCACCCATCATGTTGTTTTAAAATGGCGGGCACTTCATGATAACGCCGCATTGGGCGACCAAATATAAACCCGGCTTGGATAAAGCTGACTAAGTTTGCAAAATTCTCATTAATATTCAGTATTGACAAAAACTAGTAATGAATCTTCTATAATCAGGCTCCACTAATTGGAGCTTTGTGTGTTTCAATATATAAGTTGGCTTTTTAAAAATGAGGAATATGAAAGTTATTTCTTCCTCCCGGCACAGGCCGAAAAGACATTTTAGTATAGATACACAGGATATTGTAAGATTTTTTACCTTCCTATCTGGATCCTTATACCTTTTAGGTTTCATTAACCCTTGTTGTACTAAGATGGGGTCAAGTTGATCCGATCTGGACAGGTTTTTCTTTTTTTCATTTAGAATATGTTTGCTAAAATTATTTTCTATTAATTCTCCTATAAATGTCTCTTTCATAATTTTGTCTAATTAGTAAGTTTCGCACTGTTACTTTGTTGTGGTAGTTTATTTGTCGAAATTTCAAATGAGCTCATGGTGATCCCATCTTAGGCAATCAACGAATAAATGAACGCTTTCTATCATGACACCAAATATTTTCAGAAGTGCCACAGATG
The DNA here is from genome assembly GCA_963932465.1 of Maratus speciosus. Lineage (NCBI taxonomy): Eukaryota > Metazoa > Arthropoda > Arachnida > Araneae > Salticidae > Maratus > Maratus speciosus. The sequence goes on along the minus strand of OZ010791.1, from coordinate 323,753,722 downwards.
CAGGCAGTTTATGTGTAAAAGTCATATTTCATAAGTTTTTTTTTTGTTGTTGTTTGTTTGTTTGTTTTCTGTCTTGATTGCCCGAAAGATGAGTAGCAGAAATGAAGGTAGTTAAAATTCATTACTACCATTACTTTTTATTGTTTTTTAAACTTTTTTATACTTGAATTTTTGTGCTGATTTAAATATTCGTAAAATTGTGGAAATTACATTTTCATCTTTCTCATAAATCTTGATTGCCAGTTTTATGTGGATATTTTATTTTTTGATCAGCTTACTGGCCTAAACATTATAATTACTTATGGTGTCAAAATGACCCCATCTTAGGGATTTAAGTAATATTTTGATCTTGGTACGGCGAGGATTAACATACTAATACCTAGAATATAATGAATTTATAGAGTTTCCGACATCAAAATGACGCATGTAGACTATATTTAGGCATTTTTCTCTATAATCATGTTTATGCACTTGTTATAGTTTAGAATTAAATCATTCAGATTAGTAATAACAGCATAAGTTGATAGAATATTTTTCCAAATAATATTTTCTATTTTTTTCTTAAATAGAAAAATACGTGAAGGTACTCTCATTACTTCTGTGCAGAAACAGTGCACAACAAATTATCTCTATGAAAACTTTATGTGGTGAAATATAATGTGATATTTACTTCTATACGGTTTCTGCGCACAGCTATTTATAAAAAGAATTTACAAACTTTGATAAATGCTGTGTGATCACATATTGTACATTGCCCTTGAAATGTACAAAACGCATTTCTATATGAAGATTTTTATGAGATTATCGCCACACTTACCAGTCACTTTTTTACCCTGCCATGCACCTAGAGGTATGGGCTCGTTATCTTCCCTCCTCCAAGTGATGTTGGGAACAGGATAACCTACTGCTTTACACGTTAACGTGACATTCGCACCTTCTCTCACAACCACATCGCTGCTGCTGCCTTCATCCAATATGTCTGGAGGAACTAAAAAAAAAAAAACATTTTTAATATGTCCCATTATCTATGGATTTGTAGAATAATATGAATTCAGTCCGAGATATATCCTGATGTAGCTTGTAACACGATATTGCGAATTTTAATTAGTATACGCAAGTTTTATTATGTTGAATATATTTTTTAAGAATGGAGACATTTTTTTTGTTCAATATACTACTTTTTTCCAAACAATAGCTTCTTAGCTTTGAAATAACACAAAAACACATTCGAAAAGTATCATAACGCGGCAAGTTTGGGGTCATACAAAAAGTAATTTTTATAGGTTTAATTGTTAGAGCTTGTAACGTTTTCCTAAATATAGTAAACAGGAACGACGTAAAAATTTAAATTTCATATCTTTAAAAAATCAACTATTTTGGATTAAATATATGTAATTAAGACCATATTTGAAACATTTTAACAATTTTAACAATACCTCTAAAACAAATGGTTTAGGAAATAGTTACTGATGAGTTATAAAAAGGAAAACACCCTGCAAATTTTTATATAATAATTTCTGATGTTAATTGAGATGGTTAATTTTCAAAAACATTATTTTATACATGCAAACTGCTTGAAAAATATTTGTTAATAATTACTTTCCACTTTAAATTTTATTCTTAATTTTTGTTATACGAAAAGCTCTGGATTGCTTTAACTGAGCATAAATCATCTTAAATTTTCTTTTATTCTTTCTGGAAAATTTCTGAAGTAGGCACTTAATTTGATGCATCGATTTTCACATTGAATTATTTCAGCGCAAAGTAAAATACGTTTCCTTTGTTTCAATATTCGTATTTTCATCAGTTCAAAACAGCAATAATAATATTTTTGGGCTTCAAAAAAAGAATCTTCTGTTTCAGGTTATTTTGAATGTATGCCGTTATTTTTTAAACAACTAGGAAATTGAAAGGATTTAAATGTAACTTTTTGCACAACAATTCTAGAACACCAGAGAAAGTATTGAGCTAAAAATAATCGTTGCATCGTGTTTAGTTATTTTGTAGGGTCATATAAAAAATAATATGTGTCAAATGAGAACGATGATAATTTAGAGTGTTTTTTAAATAACATATTTACTGTATACGTGTTGTAATTCCTGACTCAGTTTCCAAAATCTTCGGGCACGGTCAAAAAACAAGCTGTGTGAACTGAAAAAGATCCATTTTTGTTAACGATTGAATTTTTATGTCATTTGTTGTTCTATTCATTTTCTGCAGATGAGAAGCACGCAGTTTAAAATTATGATGTATAAAGAGATATATATGTAGCTGATTTAGTGTTAGTTTCGTTCATTAAAGGTTTTGTTTCGTCCAACTGAGTTTATACTTTTGAAGTATATACACCTTGAGCGAGATAAGCCATATAAAAGTGTAGAATTCACAACCGAGGTAAGAAAGTTTTAGATTATAAAGATACCGTTATATTTTATAGTATTTGGGGCCCATACGTCGCGCTTTTATTTGGTTGAAATATTATTTGATAAGTGTTTATTTCCTTTGAGAATATTAAAATGGAAAATTTAGATGCATTGAAGTCGAAACGGAAAATTATTAAATCTAGCGCATTGAAGCTCATGAATAATATCAATGATGTATTTGAAAACTCCGATAGTCCAATTGATATGCTTTGGTTAGAAGAGTCGTTAGCACAAATTAATGATAAAGAGAATCAATTTCTTGAATTATGTAAGAATATTGAGGGATAAATAAAAGACTTAAAAAGTTTAGAGTCAGATTTTGAATCCAACCAAGAGTATAGGGAAAAGTTTATTTCCGTTAAAACTAAATAAATGGTAAAATATAGGTTTTACAGAAAGAAGAACGTAATACCGCTTCAAATTTGGCGGTTGCCCTTAGTGATATGAACGCCAATTTGCCTTTTATGGCCAAACATAGGATTCGCGTTAACCTGCCTAAGCTGAACATTGAGAAATTTGACGATAATTTAGAGAACTGGCAACAGTTTTACAGTCAGTTTAAATAAGCTATCCATGATAATGATGAAATAACAAAATATATAAATTTACATATTTGAAAAGTCTTCTAAAATCATCGGCGCAAACTGTCATCCAAGGATTATTAGTTTTTGAAGAGAATTATGATGTGGCTGTAAATATTTTAGAGAATCGCTACGGAAAAAAAGGAAATGTTGATCAGGTCTCACATTAATAAGTTATTAAATTTACCACCTGTCCGTAATTCTTCTAATTTGAAAGAATTGCGTAATTTGTATGATACTTTCGAAATACAGTTTGAAAACGCAGTTTGAAATCATTGGGAATCGAGTTAGAAAGTTATGGAAGTTTATTATTTCCTATAATAACAAAGTTAATACGGAATAGTTTAATGTTGAATTATAACAGAGAAAATAAAAATGAAGCAGAATCGTGGAATGTTTCAAAGCTATTAGATTATTTGAGGGCGGAAATCGAAACAAGAGATCGCACATTTTCGTTTGGCAAGAAAGAATTGAGAACATTTGGGCAAGATTTGGGAACAAAGTAGTTGTAAAACAAGAATTTTGAGACAAAGATTCTGTTAATAGTAAATCATTTAAGCACAAAATGCCTACGGCATCTACTTTAAATGCGAACATTGAGAATAAATGCATGTTCTGTTCAGAGAGCTATGATATAGAAACTTGTTCTAAAACTATAGAAGAGAAGAAAATGCTATAAAGAGTAAAACAAGATGTTTCTTATGTTTGAAACGATTTCACCTAGTTAAAAATTGTAAGTCTAAAATTAGATGTAAATTTTGTTTTCGGAGGCATAATTCAGTGATTCGTGAAGAAAGCGAGAAAAAGGGTAAATAACATATACACTAGTTTCATCAATTCAAAATGGGAACGTAACACGAGATATTTATTTGCAAACCACTACTGCATTAGCTATCGGAAAAGAACATAAATCGAAATTACGTCTATTATATGACTTTCGCAGAGATCATTTATACTGAGTAACGTTGCAGAAAAATTAGGTTTACAAGTAGTGGGAGAAGAAGATGTTACAATTCACACTTTTGGCTCTAAAGCCGCATAAATCAGAAACGTAAGCGATACAGAATTCTTTTGAAAAATCTCGAAATTTTAAATAAAAGTATTAGGATTGAAGTATTAGAGACACCTGAAGTTAGTGAAGCTTTACTTGCCGTACCCGAGAATAGAATACGAGATTTTGTATGTAGAAATAAATTGCAATTAGCTGATAGAACCTATGGAGATTCAAAGTATTTGAGATTATCTATTTTGATCGGAAGTGATCATTATTGGGAAATGGTAACAGGGAAGCTTCGTAGACTTTCAGATGATCTTATACTTTCTGAAACAATTTTAGGATGGTTCTACTGCATCTAAAAACTTCAATTGGTGTTATGAAAACTGTTTCGGAGCATGTTGAGTTGGACAGGAATACCGATGTAAACAATACTTTAAAGGCTTTCTGGGAGTTAGAAACTATGGAAATAAAACCAGAAAAGGAGCAATCTAATATAGAAAATGCAGTTTTGGAAAATTATAATAAAACTGTTAAATTTAAGAATAATGTGTATGAAGTGTAGTTACCCTGGAATTAAAGCGTTGTTGAATTAACGGATAATTATGAGTTAGCGAGAAAAAGACTATATAGTTTAAATAAGAAATTTGAGAAATGTCTAGAATTTTATGAAAAATATACCAATGTTATAGATAATTATTTAGAGAAACGAATGACAGAAGTTGTTCATTCGAAGCAAAACTCGGTATCTTACTATATGCCTCATCAAGGAGAAATACGTGAAGACAAAACAACCACCAAACTTAGAGTAGTTTTCGACTCGTCTTCTCATTCTTCCGAAACTATTTCGTTGAATCACTGTTTACATGCGGGTCCAAATTTAAATCCATATATACTCGATGTTTTACTTCGGTTTCGATTACATAAAATTACAATCAATCGCGATATTGAACAGGCATATTTGCAAATTAGTTTCGATCCTTCAGATGGAGATGCTGTTAGATTTTTATGGATTGAAAATTCTCCTAATCCAGGGTCAAATTTAAAGTTGAAAACATTACGAATGGCCAGAGTTTTATTCGGATCAAAGCCTAGTTCATTTCTGTTATCTGCCACGATAAAACATCATATCAGTAAATACAATTCAGATACGTTTGATCTACTAAATGATTGTATGCTGATGATTTACTCGCTGGTGTAAGTGAAGAATCACAAAGTTTGAAGGTATATACTGAGGTTAAGACCATTTTGAAAGATGCTAATTTCAATATGCGTAAGTAGACTACAAATTACGGAAGACTTCAATCGCAATTTCACTCGAAAGAAGAAACTATCTATCAAAAATCTGCATATACAAAGGTTCTAGGTTGTAAATTGTATACCCTAGAAGACTATTTGAAAGATGAATTGAAGAATCTTTTGAAATATGACGATGAGAATAACGGTGTAACCAGAAGAGAAGTTTTAAAGATGATAGGAAGAATATATAATCCCATAGGAATTTTAAACCCTTTTATTGTAACTGCGAGAATTCTTATGCAAGAAATTTGGAAAAAAGGTCTGAATTGGGAAGATGAATTGAATGATAATATGCACAATAAATGGAGTAAGTGGTGCAAGCAACTACGTTCTATTGAAGTTGCAAAGATTGCCAAACGTTTTTTTGGTGACCAGTCAAAAGATGCGATTCCAGATTTACAGTTACACTGTTTTAACGACGCAAGTTCTAAAGCTTATAGATCTTTTGTTTATCTAAGTTATACTGTCAGCGAACAAATATTTACTAGTCTTGAGATTTCCAAGGTCAGAGTTGCTCCAGTCCAGAAATTATCTCTGCGAAGATTGGAACTGATGAGCGCAATAGTAGGGACTTGACTAACAGCCTGTGTTAATCAACATCTTTTCAAAGAAATAAATATTAGTCTACATTTCTGGACAGATTAAATGATTGTCCTGCATTGGATCAGAGGCAATGTTGAAGAATGGAAGGCCTTTGTTCAGAATAGGACTCGGGAAATACAGTAAAAACCAAATCAAAACTTGTGGTCGCATTGCCCTGGCTCCGAAAATCTAGCCGACCTGTTAATCAGAGGTGAAAAAGCAGAATCATTTTAAAAAAATGAAGCATTGCTTAACGATCCTAAGTGGCTGAAAAAAAGGAAACATTTTGGCCTCAAGAAACAAAAGAAATTGATATCAAAGGTGCAGACGTAGAGAAAAAATCATCAAAGAAAACAAAAATTCTCCAAACTAGCTGTGTGACTCAAGAAGAAAACACAATTTTTAAAATTGAAAATTATCGTACATTGACTAGAGTGCTTCGCATCACCTGTTGGATTTTGAGACTTGCGGATAATACAAAGATACGTGTAAGTAAACTTTCAGGACCTTTGAGCGCTGAAGGAATTCTGAAAGCCAAGAAATTTTGGATAAAACAGACGCAAGAGAAATTCTTTCCAGAAGAAAGAGAAGCATTGTTTAAGAAGAAATTAATCCCAAGAAAATCAAAAATTCTAAATTTAAGTCCATTCTTAGATGAAGATGGAATCATGCGATTAAAAGGAAGACTCCAGAATTCAAATTTAAGTTATTCATAAGCCCATCCAATTATCCTCCCAAGCAAAAGTCATTTTACAGATCTTCAAATCAGAAGAGCTCATGAAGAAGCAGCTCATGTTGTAGTTCCCGAAACACTCGCCCAATTAAGAGAAAGTTTATGGATTATAAAGGATAGGCAACAAGTAAAACGTATACTAAGGCGATGTATCATCTGTAAAAAAATCAGCACTAAACTTTATTGCCAAGACATTGCACCCCTTCCTCCAGATAGAATTAAAGAAGCATCACCGTTTGAAGTGACAGGAGCAGACTTCCTAGGTCCCTTATACCTCAAGAATGGTACCAAGATTTACGTTGTTTTATTTACATGCGCAGTAGTAAGAGCAGTGCATTTAGAAATTGTTATGAATTTAACAACAGCCGAAAATTTAATGGCATTTCGAAGATTCATCTCGCGTCGTGGGATTTGCAAGATTATTTACACAGACAATGCTAAGACCTTCAAGAAAGCAGACATGGATTTACAGCAGATATGGAATTTCAAAAAGAATCCCGAGGTGCCAAATTATTTTAGTGAAAAAGAATTGAATGGAAATTCATCGTAGAGAGAGCAGCATGGTAGGGAGGATTCTATGAACGACTGGTTAGTTCGACGAAAATATGCCGGAAGAAAGTCCTTGGAAGATCTTCATTAGAGTACAAAGAATCTGAAACTACTTTACAGCAGATGGAAGCTATTTTGAATTCCCGTCCATTAAACTTTGTATCGAGTGATGACAATGAGCCAACCCCCTTGTGTCCAGCTCATTTCCTTGTAGGGAAAAGACTGACAGCTTTGCCACCAGAAAAGATAAGGATCATCCCTTCTACGAAAAGTGAAGTAACTCGCAGATATAGATACAGCTTAAACTTAGTGCAAACATTTTGGTTGAAGTGGAAACAATTTTACCTAATGGATTTAAAATTTGTTCATTATACAGATCACTCTAAAGACATACTAAAAAAGGAACCGTTGTTAAAACTAAAGAAGCAATCAGCCAAAGCTTTTGTGGAAATTAGGCATTGTTACAGATATTCATCCTGGTTGAGACGGAAAGGTTCATGCATGCAATTTAAGACTGGCAACAGGCAATTTCCTTCGGCGAGCAGTCCAGCACCTATATCTCTTGGAACCTGACAATTATAAAGAATAACTTATCTTTCTAGGCCGGAGAAAGTTGTATTTTCTGACTCAGTTTCTAAACTCTTTGGTGCGCGGTCAAAAAAAAAGCTGTGTGAACTGAAATGATCCATTTTTGTTTACGATTTAATTTTTATGTCATTTGTTGTTCTATTCATTTTCTGCAGACGAGAAGCGCGCAGTTTAAAATTATGATTTATAAAGAGATATATATGTAGCTGATTTAGTGTTAGTTTCGTTCATTAAATGTTTTGTTTCGTCCAACTGAGTTTATATTTTTGAAGTAAATACACCTTGAGCGATATCAGCCATATAAAGGCGTAGAATTCACAACCGAGGTAAGAAAGTTTTAGATTAGAAAGACACCGCTATATTTTTTAATAATACGAGCAATAATATTTCATATGTCGGGAATATTTCGGACAAAAACTGGGGAATACGGCATAATGTTTGTTGATTTGTCTCAATCGTCTAATTCCAGTTGTCTTTGCAATTATTTCATGTACTGGTACATTGGGTTGAAAAAAAACTTTAGTCTGAACCATGTGAGCACCTCGCAAATAGTGTTCCTGGTCCAGTGTCACAAAAAGCAGGACAAGTAGACAAAAAAAGCGGGACAGCAGCTCGTAAATCGGGACATAAAAATACAGTAAACCCTATGAAAAGGAATCTGTCTATAACAAAATTCTGTCTTAAACGTAAAAATGTCTCCCTACAGTAAGAATATAGCATATAATTATACCTTCTAAGACACAGGCCTGTTTAAAACGGAGTTTTTCTTTTCTTCGTTGTGAGTCGATCTGAGAATATTTTATTATAGTAAATAAACACAACAATCTTATACAGTAAATCCTGTGACTGCCGAATAGCTACAGACTGAAACAAAATTCCAGTTTAGCAGGTATAATTGTGTAATGTTTCTGTCGTAAGATGATGAGATTTTTATTTTGTAAAAAATTTAGTTATAAACAGTTTCCGTTTCCACAGGGTTTACAAAACAAACTACAGTAAAACTTATAAAAGGATAATCGCTAAAATCTGCAAAAAACTCAGTTTTCTCCATGTTTCAGTCACATTTGGCATGCGCAGTGTTATGCGGGATAGGACTCTTATCCCCTGAAAATCAGGACACCCCGCGTAAATCGGCAAACCTGGCAAAGGTAGTCACAAATATCTTATTTCTATATAAAAAAAGCTTACAACAACCTAAATTTGATTAATATTTTATAATAATAAAGGTTTGACTGAAAACAGTTTTGTGCCTATCTCTTCCAGCTAAATTACGCCAACTGACCTCCGAATTATTAAACAATTAGAACATGCATTTTTAACAACATGAGCTTTTTTTTGCACAATTGTATATAAATTATGAAGTAAGAATTGCTTATTCAAAGTGGCTTTCATTTTTTTTTTTTTATAAAAATTACTTGCATCTATTTAAAATAACCAGATAATTATTTCATCACAGTTTTTTTTTAAACAATTAATTCAGTATTCTGAGACATGTTTCATTCTTAATTCAAAACAGGAAGAAATAAATTACCTTGTTTGTTATTATATAACAAAATGTTCCTTTAGTTACATTAATTTTGAAAGTTGTTTGTAACTTTTATAAAATCTTGATAAATTTATAAAATTCGAAATGAAATAATTAAATAATAAATACACTAATAATAATAATAATAATAATAATAATAATAGTGTTAATAATAATAATAATAATAGTAATAATGCATTATTTATTGTTTAGATAACAAAAGGTCAGACACACTATAAACAGTAATTACTCTTACCAAGTACATCAAGATACCCCACTTGACTTTTCATGGGTACAGTGTTCACTTGGCACATGTAACCACCTTTATCGGCCTCCTGCACGCTTCGGATCTGTAGCAAGAAATTGCGGTTGTCGCTGTGACTGAGGCTGATGCGGTAATTGCGTGTGATGATGTGATGATGAATGGTGAGAATTGCTTTAGTTTCCACTTTGATCCAAGCTGCCTGTGAATTATAGTACGCTAAACTTCAATAGTGTAACATAATAATAAATAATCTACGTGTTTTAATTTTATGTACATACATTGCGCAATGCTTACCAAAATAACAATAATAAATAATGGCAATGATATATATAAACTACACCAATCACAAATGAATAATGTTTAAATGTTGACATGACAGCTAAACGTTGTTCAACTATGGTTGGCATAGTTTTACATAGGTCATTGCTATCAGTTATTCATATTATTTTGCTATTTATTATACAATACATTTATTGACAACATTGATTTTGTAATTTTAATCTGACACATTTTGCTTTTATATAAATAAACCATATGGATATGTATATTTTTCTTTCATTTAAATATGTTTTAACTATATATATATATATATATGTAACTATAAAAAACTGAAGATAAAAAAGGAATTTCTGCAGATGACTAAGAACATCACTGTGAAACATTGGGAGGAGCTCAACATATATACCCCTGTAAAATCGGATTTTGATCTTCCAATTTATTTTATTTATTTATTTATTTTTTTTTTGGTAGTCACTGTTCTTACAAGCATTGGAAAATATCTGTACTAAAAATTGGGAACCCTCCTTAAACAAGGGTGAGGACCGGAACAACCGTGATGGATTGGCTTTTTCGGTGTAAACATTACCTGTACAATCGTGCGGGTTAGGTTTCTTCTATGGTTTAATGGCAATTAGGTTTATTCACTTGCAGTTTGCTTTGAGTTGAAAATTTACTGCAGACAAAAAGTTATTTAACACTCTTTAAAATTAATAATTTTCAAAAAATGAAACTGAGAGGTTAAATTAAAATATTAATGACTATATTTATTTATAATGAGAAGCAATTATTAGATTTTGAGAGAGATAGATACTCATTTTATTTTTCACAACATGGTCTTGAATGGCTTTGACATTCTTTATAAGGGCACTTGCGAGGCCCTGAAATGTCATCATAGTGTGGTAAATTGTTGTACTTGTCATAGCTTTTATCTGCATATACCGTATTTTATGGAAGAAACGCCGCAGCCGTCGTAAACGCCACACTTTTCAAATTGGTCTGAATAAGCTTAAAAATATTGTAATTACCGCACCCATTGTAAACGCCGCATCCATCTGAACGCTACTTTAGTCGACAGCGTCACATTGACCTAACTTTATTCAAAGTTTTCTGAGCAGTGTAGGATGCCTCGTTATTAATATCTTAAGATGTCTGAAGCTTTATTTAAAATATTTAAATCCGATTTTAAATATTTTTATGAATTTTTAAATTAAGGAAACTCAGTTGGTATTTAAAAAAATCGTAAATGCCGCACTTGGAAAAAAATTAACTTTTAAACTCTTAAACGCTGCGGCGTTTCTTCCATAAAATACGGTATATATATATATATATATATATATATATATATATATATATATAGATAGATAGATAGATAGATAGATATATAGATATAGATATAGATATACGTAGTAGGATTCAAAAGTTCCCGGACTGACTCTATAACTGTAAAAATATTACCAATTGCATTGTTGAAACATATCTACCTTCAAAATAAGACCCTTTCGAAACAATACACATTTGCCATCGCCTGTAAAGGTCATCGAAGCTCTTCTAGAGTCCATTTTTAGCCATGTCCTATAATCCAGCCTGCGATGCACTTTTTACTTCATCTGAAGTTTGAAATCGACAATCATGCATGTTAAGCGACGACCAAAAGGCAATTCGAATTGAAGTGGTGGGAGGCTTAATCTCGGCTGTTGACAAAGATCCTTCCCTACTCTGCAGAATTGTTACTGGAGACTGGAAATGGTGTTGTTTATACGATCCGCAATCCAAGAGAGCATCGGCAACTTGGAAATCACCACGGAAGAAGAAATTCCGCCAAGATCGCTCTAAAGGGAAGCGCATGTTAAAGGTATTCTTCGATATCCCGTGCATTGTGCATCTGGAATTTATCCCTGAAGGACGCACTATCAACAAAGAACTCTATGTAGACATCCTGCGTCGTTTGCGTGAGTTGTCCGGAAGAAGAGGCCAAAATTGTGGGCTGAGCAGTCATGGGTACTGCACACCGTTCCTGCACACCGATCCCTAGTCGTCGGTGACTTCCTTACGAAAACGAAAACATCTGTTTTGCCACATCCTCCTTACTCCCCTGATCTCTCAACCTGCGACGTTAGCCTGTTTCCTGAACTGCACGTCGCTTGCAGAGTCGTCAATTTCAATCTTCAGATGAAGCTAAGAGTGCATCGCAGGCTGAATTAAAGGACATGGCTAAAAATGGATTCCAGAAGTGCTGCGATGACCTTTACAGCCAATGGCAAAAGTGTGTTGTTCGCAAGGATCTTATTTCGAAGGCGGATGTGTTTCAGAAATGAAATTGATAATATTTTTACAGTTATAGAATCAGTCCGGGAACTTTAGAAGCCTACCTCGTATATATATATATATATTTTTTTTTTTTGGCTGGTGGATTATAATATTATGATTAGTTAACTGTAATTTCACCTTTGTCAATTTATTATCCTCGCTTGAGATTTTTCTAGTGGCAATCGGAGCTGCAACAAGAACTCCATGTATCTGTAACTTAAATCACAATAAACTCATCTAATTTCTTTTTGGGATTTTTTTATTATTACTAGCGGACTCTGCCGCTACGAGCTATGCTCGCCAACCCTCGTTCAGATACCTCAGACTCTAAAAACAAGCCAATTTGATCAGCTACCCATTTTCGGCGAAAGGTGCGTAAACGCACCATTTCAATAAATGTTTTTTATTAACACTGTGACGTATATTTTTCACTAATTTTATTTTTCTGTTATTTTTAAGGGTTTTAAAGGCATCTATAAAATGTTACTAATTCAGTTGGAGTAACCATTTTCTGCTGACAAATTTTCAAAATACGCTAGTTTTTTAACATGAAACAGTTACTGACAAATCCGACTTTTTGAACATGTATAATTATTCAACTTGAGATTAATCATATGTTTTTATAATGGATTAAAGTTGCTAGTTCTGTAAATAAAATAAAAATAAAACAAATATCATAAAAAAATTTAAAAAGTTTTATTTAAATTTAATGGCGCGTTAACTAACCATTGGCCTAATGTAGGAAAGAAAGACAAAATTTTAAAACCAACTTTTTATGCAAGGTTTCAGAGTTTTATTGTAAATTTAGTGTGATTTTATGGTGATATTGGTTGTGGAATATTTTCTCAACATTTGACAATTGAAGAAGAGATGGTATCTTATTTTGGAAGGCAATCATCAGAAATGTTTATAAATGGGACGTTAGTAAGGTTTGGATTGAAACTTTGGTGTTTGTGTTCATCTGACGGATACCATTTCCAATTCATTCCTTACTGAGGTGCTGAGACTAGCAGTGTCTACAAAATATGTCATTAGAAACAAGTGTTGTTTTGAATTTACTTAGCGTTGTTCCAAAACCTGAAATACAAAAATATTATTTTAATAACTTTTTCTTTTCCTAAGGTTTATTCGAAATTTTGAAAGAAAAGGGTTACATTATGGTAACCAGCTCGTTAAAATCGCACAGCAGGTTGCATGTTGGATGACTCCAAAAATATGAAAAAAACCTCATGGTTTCTACGATTTTGCATTCTACAAGGATGTAGAAACATGTGCTATCAACTCGAACGACAATGCTGTGGTAACGATTATTATAAATAATGGGATCATTTTGTCCCTTGTGAATGCTAGACGATACAGTCCCAAAGAAAGAAAGGACGATGTGATTCCACAACCGAACACTGTTTCGGATTACAATAAGTATATAGGAGGTGTTGACCTGCATGACAATGCCATAGCTAATTACCGCATAAAGATTCAAGGTAAGATATGGTGTTGGCCATTATTTACAAATATCATTGACAGAGTTATATTAAATTCATGGAATCTGCATAGAACTTCTACTAACATAAAAATGGCACTTATGGACTTTAGATTTTATATAGCGATTGCTCTATTAAAATCTGAATGCAAGAACAATCTATCTGTTGAAAATACTTTACAAATGACATATGCTAAGAAAGATCGTTCATCATCCAAAACTCTACCGAAATAAACACCGATTGATAGAATCGGACATACCATAAGTGAACATGGAAAAAAAGCCCGTAGACAATGTAAAGTGTTCAAAAGCCACACGATTTTTTGTGCCTCAAAAACCAAGTCCATTTCGCTCCAAAATGTTTCGAAAATTTCCATTAAAAAATATAAAAATTTTACTATAATGCAAACGTTCAACGAAATGATTTGTTCATTGATTTGGCCAATGGTGCGTATACGCATCATTTTATTTCTTAAATAAAATATTATTTTTCATGCACGAAACTTTTTTAATGGCTTAATGAATGTAATTTAAGCATATTTCGATGAAAATAATACGACATTTTATAAAATTTCTATGCTTGGCCTAAAATGGTTTAAAAAGATTGCGGAAGAATTTTAAGACCGAATCAGCTACTATAATAGATTCAACGGCTGCTTACGTTTATCATTAAATAAAATCAGTCAAACATTTGAAAATAAGCTAAAATTAATGAATTAAGTAAACTGAGTCTCTCGGTATTTCTTAGCAACGCTATAAGAAAGTTGTTTGAAACAAGACATTTTTAAATCTATCGTTTTAAATCTGACGTAATTTTCACCAAAGTTTTCTTTCTCTATTTAACATACACGTGAAAGTACTTTTGTTGTTAGAAAGGAAATATAATTTGCGCGGTCTTAGAATTCCCAACAATAATTAAAAAAGTCACCTTACAATATGAAATAAATCTCGCGTGTAAATACAGTTTTAAATTTAAACTGTTTGGCATTATTATTATTGGACATTTTAAATATGACGTCATATCCTTCATTTGCCACTTTTTACGCATATTAATGAATTTATTATTTTAAAATGTTATTTCTCTTTTTAAATTCATGTGTAAATATATTTTTTATGACATAATCTTCAATATTTTCCTGTTTTTAATACGTAATCATTTAATTCTTAATTTTATTTATAATAGTCGCGTATAAAACAAATTTAATATAAAGGAAATGGTATACTTTCACCTGTTTTTACAATTGTCAACAATTTTAAATAATTAAATTTTCAAAAATATGTAAAAAATATCTCTCGAAATGCTGAAAACTTGAATTTCAAATGGAAATGAGCCTCATAAAACAGTCAAATAAAAAAAAATAAATAGACTCTGCATACCGGAGCTAATGTCCTTAGAAGAAAAAAAACTTACTAAATTCCTATGTAGGGGAGAGTAGCCATATTTGGACCGCCACTTTAAATGGACCGTTACCATTCTGCCGTTAATTGCAGAAAGAGACGCCATCTACCGCTTAAGTCCTATTCACCTGAATGACGTCATTTATGATTAGAAGAAGCACCCACTTACCACGTGCTCTTTTCAGACAATTTAAAAAACACAAAGTTCGCTATTTTGATCTAATTTTTTCCTACTAAAAGTAAGTGAATTCTTTAAAACTAAGGTAAGTTGTTAGGTTTTCATATACATACCTAAATTCATCTGTTTATTGCACATATTTTTCACGCAGATTTGATTGATTTCGTTTTTGTTCTTAGACTTGAGATTATCTGTTTTAAAACATGGCGCAGTTGCCTAGATTGGGCCAATTTAAGCTGCTTAAATTGGACCAGATATAGGATTGTAAATTTGAAAAGTAACTAATGAATTTCGAGGGCGGTGCGCTTTGTACACAATTTTTTCACAATGGATTACTACCTCCATGCCAGTTTTTGAATATATATATATATATATATTTTTTTTATCTAGATCAATTTCTTTATACAGTTTAGGTCTATATAAACATAAAAATATTTTTGCATGTTTATGCAATAAATTTTACTTGCAATTTCTTTTATCTTGTATGTATTTTTGTTTATTTTTTTGAGTTCTTTATTCCTACGGTGTATTTGATTTACAGAGTTGAATTCAAGCCTTTTCCCCCTGGAGGATATTTGCGATTCTGTGAAGGGGGGGTGGGGGGATAGGTAGACTTTTTATAGTTCTGGAGGTTGGAATTACAGTTTTTTGCCATTAAAACGCATAAAATCTCAAACCTTCAGGAATAAGAGTGGTTATTTCAAGGCACCTGAATTTAACACTGTTTGAATATATAACGTTTTACGTTTGATTAATAGTAGCGTTTTTTTTTTCAATAGAGTCTATTTTTAAACACTTTTTTAACATAATGTTGAAAATATTGAAAGCGGCACAAACAAATAGTTTGGAAGAAAAACATCCATGACAGCATAAGCTGCTAAAGATATAGGAAAAGAAAAGGAGAGAGTGAGTTGTGAAGAAATTGACCTGCAAAAAGGCTGCGGCCACAAATCCCCCCAAAAAGCTAAAAAATCATCCGAAATGTTATCTCCCTTGCTAAATTTACTTAAATAAAAGTAGAGAAGTTGCCAAAAAACAGTTTAGTTAATATCTTCGTCATATAAAGTAAACTAGTTACTGCTCGCAGCCACTACTGGCCATCGCAACCATGATCTGAAATCCGGCCGCAGCAACAGACCCCAACCAAGACGAAGGACACCGATTGGCCCCTTCTCTTGGCTACTCGACCGGAAAGCCTCAGCGACCCCAAGAAAATAGGATACCCATTGTGGCGCCGGATCCGGAGGCCGAAATCCGAGACTCCCGAACGGGATTTACTCTATGAAATCCTCTCAGTGTCTGAGTTTATGAAAGAAACGACGTCTGATCGGCAAACAGAAAATAGAAGGTGCCACCCTCGACCCCGAGAGAGTTGTGGAAACTCTCTCCCTAACGGAATAGACACCGCCTCGCTAGGGAGTGATAGAACCGGGACGCCTACGGACCTACGTGCGCAAAGCACGTAATTTGAGTCAACTGGGAGGGGGGGGGGTGTCGGCCCACACTACCTTACCTCGCGGACCCGTTGTGCTATGGGTTACCGCTACCGGAAATGGCCTAAGAGCGCCACCAACCAACCGGCCTGGCACAGTGATAGGAGAAAAAGATAGTGCACGACCCCCGGATCCAACCGATCAGCCAACATCACCCTCCAGCGCCCTCGTAGTTCTTCCGGGGTGTAACGCCAACGGTCAAACCGATAAACAGATGCAGAGGAAATAACCTCCCAAGGCATCCTTGTTCAGTCCGCCAACCAGCGATAGGGCCCGAAATCGCATGAGGACCCTGGGGGCGGGAGAACCGCTTGCCATCCCTGAGGGATGCGGAAACTCCCCTCATAGAAGCCCAAGAGGCTCCGCGCTTGGGGTTTAATAAAGGAAAGTTAGTTTTAGACACTGCTCACCCTCATCACTGGCCGCAGAAAGTTCCAGTACCGCACAGACACGGAAGGATGATCGGCCCGGGGCATGTCTGTCTCTGTCGAACGCCATTATTTTACCAATGAGCCATTGTCCCGGTTCTTCGTTCACGAAAGCACGTCACTACCTTCGTTTCGGCTACCTGGGTTCTTCGAGGGCGGCAAACAACTGACCAAGCTGCAGTGGACGTAGGGGGACGAAAGGGGCTACATCCGAACCTTCCCCCACCATAATCCCGGGAGTTCCTGCATGGCGTTCCCGCCGACCGCGTGGTCACTACGAAGCCCTACGCCTTGCTCTACAGGTCCAGCTCGACTTCGACTTCCTTCCCCAGACAAGTTGGATGAGTATTATGGTCCTATACATTTCGCTAGTCGTTGCCCAGAAAAACACTAAAATCTGGGATTGGCTTATGAGCTTCGCTGTCCGCCAACCTCAAGAACTGAGGAGGTGGATGACGCCAGGATTACGCTATAAACAATCCCTGACGACGCGCTAGGCTCGTTACCCGCCCCCACCGGTTCCATAAATGAGACACACTCGGAGGTAAATAATCGTCCGTACTCGGCCCTTCTCGCATTCGTATGCGAAGAACTCGGCCGAGGTCCGGGTCTTCTCTCCCACTCAAGGTATCGATTCCGGACCACCCGGGGGGGAGGGGCTTCGTCATATATAGTAAACCTTGAAATGAATAAATAAACGACAAATTGGAAGCTCTTGCAGAACAAAAGCAATTGAAACATCGTTTTAAAAAATAGGCGTAATCCAACTGGAAAGAAAATGATGAAAGGGAAGAACTACAACCATAATATAAAGAAAACTTCAGTTTTAAGAAAAATGTCTAATAATTCAGAATCGAAAAAGTAAAATCTAGGCAATGATGATTGGTTTGCGTAATTTGTAAGAAAAATAAAATAGCAGAAATAATTCAGTGTTTAGATTGCCAAATACGTTTCAATATTATGTGCGCTGGAATAAAAAAAATTATAAACGAAATTCATCTGTAAGCTTTGCATCACTCCTTGCATGATGTTCAAGTAACTGGCAATTAGTTACATAATTTCTATTCTTAATTACTGATAATCTTGATTTATATTTTGAATGCATTTTGATTTAAAACAATTACTCTTATTTTCAAATATTCGATTTCATCATATTTCATTGATGTTATTTTGTTTGATTATTTCATTAATCGCAAACTTTGCTTTTAATAAAATTATTTATATCCCCTAGTCATTAAGACATCCTGATATTGATTGGTTCAATTTAAGAGACTTGGGGTCCAACTTAGGGGACCAGTTGCTGAATTTGGGCCCCTTTTGACAATTGTTTGAAATTAAAATAAAATTTAAGATTTTCAAAAAGAAATTAATCTAAAGATTTATTTAGTTAATAGATGAATAGATTGATCCTGTGTGGTGATGTTTTGGGGATATTCCAAAAATTAAGTGAGTTACACCTGAAAATAAGTGAAGTGGTCCAAATTCGGCTACTCTCCCCTATAGGTTTTGATCCTATAAAACTTTTTCAGGGTACGATTTTGACCAACTTTAACATTAAATATCACTTAAATTAATTATTCGATTTAAAAACTGCATCACCGTGTTTATCAAATATTTCTTTATAACACCCCTATTTTTTATGCATTAGTTTTCTTAATATTAACAAAGAAAAATTATAAACGATCACCCCAGTCACAGAAAATTCATTTACTGTGGCGGTGACAGCGTCAGTTAATTTTTTTAGACTAGAGAGATTATTCCTCCCGAGTCGCGCTTTTAATACAATCACGAATTTACAACTGCTACGTCTATAAAGTGCAATAAAGTTTTCAAAGTCAATTTTTTGGTCTTAAAGTATATTTTGTAGTATTATATTAATCGAACCTAAATAGCTACGCCACTATGCGTTAATAGCATTTTTTTTTACTACTCAAAGATATGGTACCTTAATGTATTAGAGTTTATTTTTTTCCAGCGCTTACTTTTATCATCCGTTCAGCACAGTAACAATTAGATGTCATAAATACATTGTTTCTATCCTTGCATTCTACATTTCCAATTTTTTGTTTTATACAACATGTTCTATATATGCAGCGTGATTCATTTTATCAGCATTAACTAATTTTAAATCGCTAAAGGGATTAAAATTATACTGACTGTTACTGAAAGGTTCAAATCATTTAACTTTTCTAACAAAAGCAAAGATACCGATCGAAAAAAAAGACTTTCATGAGGCAATGTTTGAGCCAATCTCAATATGACTGATGGTTCATCTGTGTTTTCTTGATTAATGAACGGAGTTGAACTTCCTTGATATATTTCGGAATGATATCATTTACTCAATTACTTAATATGTTCCATAATTTCGTGGTAAATTTAAGCATACTTTTTGAAAAGTGCCTATAACGCTTGGAACTTCAACAATTATTTAAAATTTTTGAAGGTTTATTTATGCTCACGATGTGGAAAGCTTTTTCCATACACAAGAATCTAACTCGTAAAAAATTATCAGATACGGAATGGTAGTTATAATCTGCTTGGTAATTCGCAATCCAGAAAAAAATATATACATTCCAAGAACAATTTGATGCAATAAAATAGCTTTTATTTTCTTTGATTGATGCTTATAGATTGTCCTGAGTTCACGATGGAATATTGATTAGGAAATAAATAAGCATCTTCGTAAACCCATCTGATAATTGTTGTCTAAAATATTTCAATGGATACTGGATCAAGACTAAACTATTCATCTAGAATCTAAAAAAATATATATCTTTTCATCCTGTTACAATGATGAAAATGTTACTAATATTTATTATAATAAAAAAAACTGTAATTGGGTAAAATTCAAATGTCCAGGATGAAGTACGGATGGAATGTTACATTACAGCTATGTATTTTGCCGTTTTTCTCTTTTATAAATGTCTTATCGAAGAATCAAGAGAATTGAGATAGTACTCTAGGGTGAGGTTTCGGGCAATTCTGATGATGAAGCTCTATCTATATCGTAACTAAACACCTGGTCTGAAACATTTACGGATAAATTAAGTTTTACATCGATAAAATTATGAATAATAAGGAACTGACATATACTAAAAATCATGAAGCTTCAACTGTAACCGCGTCGCATTGGTCTGATTGCCGAAGGGACAAAGCTCTATCAGTAAATTTGAATAGAAATTTTCTCTTTATTTAAGCACCTTATTCAATCCGAATTTTAGACACAAGTACAGCCAAAATAGATATTAAGTTTTCAGTGGTGGAAGCCTACCTCGGAGGTTACCAGGCAGTGCCTTTCCGCCGCGCCGTATAGTTACAACCTAAACAATCCAGTGAAATATATTATAATACCGGGGTCAAATGTAACCAGTAAAAATGAATAGAATTGTTTATAATATTCGTGAGAGAAATTCTGCAGGAATAAGATGCATAATTAAGGCGAAATTTTCTATTCAGTTTTGTTGGTGGAAGTTTGCTCCAGTGGTAATCAGAAATTATCGATCCGATGTAAAAAACAACCGCCATGTTATGCGACATCATCCTCAGTTACTTCTTTCGCAAGTAGTAGACACTACTGTATATGTATGTCTACTATATCCGTGTTTGTATATCATGCTCATCCGAAGAGGATAATTCTTACAATATCTGTGGTTCGAATGTGATGTTCTCAATATCGTCATTTTTTGACAGATCATTAAATTTTCAATAACAACTTCTATCACATGTTGTGAAATATATGCTATTGTTTTTGGCTTCCTTAAACTACTCGATTCGCGATTAAAGTAGGGTTGTTTTGAAGACTGAATGGAATATGTTTGTAAAAAGTACACGAAATATTTGGCTAGTAATCACTTATAAGTGTGTTAAAAAAATATATAAAGTCGAAGAACTGAGGAAAACTACTAATAAAGCTCTCTGATTGTTAGAATTTAATATTTACTGTAGGAGATTTTAAAAAAATCAATAACTTCGTCATTAACTAATTTAAGAGAGGTAAATTATCACACACAGAGTTAAAATGCATTAATCCTGAAAAACATGTTTATAAAGAAATACTGATATTGTTTGTGGCAGAGTAACACATGTTATCTCCGATTTTTGTTTGTAGGCAGTAGATCTTATAAGTTTAACGCCGAAGTAGCTTTAATGGACGGGTAATAAAATATTACTCCCTCGTGTATAAAAATTATCACTTAATTTCCATTTTCTTTATTTTCTACTTATTTCAACATTAATTAAAAATTTCTATCCAAGCATTTAAAATTGTTAAGGTAATTAACTAATTACGATGACAAATAATCTAACACATTAAATATTTATTAGAAAGAATCGTCAAGTAAACGTCCAATGTTCTAATAATTCATGAATGCATGCATGTATTCATATTTAAAAAAAAAAAAAAAAAAAAAAAAAAAAAAAAAAAAAAAAAAAAAACGTGGGTACACATAAACGAAAATTAATTAATTAAGAAATTATAATTGCTAATGCAAATCTCGATAAATGTCTTCTCTATTTCAATAAGTGGTGAGTAAAACATCCATTATCCAGATATGATCTCTTTAATTTGAAAGAGAAACAGGGATTAATTAAGCATGGACATTAAACTTATTAATGTATTTCATTAATTTTGATTTAGACACTTTCTTAAAGCTTGATAAAAGTAAAGTTAACGTGTCCGATTTCAATCGCAAAACTGTTTCAATGTTTTTAATTTTCAAAAAACGATTAGGTCTTCAAATGCGTTTTGTTTATATTTAACGTGTTTGTGGGATGCAACAGTATTTCTTATTATTTAGGAAAAATGAAAAACGAAAGAAAATAAAGGATAAAGTCAAAGGTAAAGGAAAGATATGGGATTTGTATTATACACTTGTGCTGGAAACTTATTTGTAAAACAAAAGTACCTTAAATAAGGAAAATGTTTAAAGAACTAGTGAAAACCGCAAAAACAGAGTTGAATAAATTTGGTGTACTAAACATGAGTCGTGATGTATATACATATGTATATATATATACGTTTTCTTTTTTAAGGGAGTGTAATTAGCTACTGTGCATTGATATAAAACTAACAATGCACTGATGTGAATCTAGCTTCTTGTTTCTGGGTCATTCCATGTCAGTTCAGGCAGGCATGTAACCCACCATCACAGATTTTGATGAAACTAAGTGTGTTTGTTCCTATTAATAAGATATGATCACCAGTATTTTTTTTTACTCGTTGGTCAAATAGTTTCTGAGAAAAAAAATTGTCAAAATTTTGAAGAACTAGCATCAGTTGGCATTCTTGACTGCTCGGTTTTCAAATGTAGCATGACATAAATATGATCATATTTCTATATCTACTTTACAAATCATCTTCAAATAATTTATGCATAATATATAGGGTATGCAGTTTATGAAAAAAAAATACTGTTACGCTTATAATATTTTAAGTGTGTCTAAAAAAATGTTTAAACTTTGAAGTCATGAATTTTTTATGAAAAATCATGCATTAACTAAAAAAGCATTATCAACAAAAGGCGGTATTTTTATTAAATTTATTTTTTGTGGGGGATATACTTAAAGGTGCCCTTTACCTGATTCTGAAATAAAAATAGTGGGATTTTGGGTGTTTTTAGTAGTATTTCCTATTTAAAAATATTTTGAGGCGTATTTCAAATCAAATCAAGCAGAGTCATTCCATGTCAGTTTGCCTAAGACATTTAATTCACTGTCACAAATTTCAATGAAACTGGGTATGTTTATAGCTCATTTTAAGACGTAATCACCTTGATCCTAAGTAAAATATTTTTTAAGATAAAAAAAAAAAATATCTAAATATTGAAATTTTTTTAAAAAATGTTTTTAATGATGAATCTATATTTAAATACTGCATAAAAAAAAAGTAATTTCAATATAAAATCACTAAATAAGTTTCAAATAATGTATATGTGACAAATAACATAGACAGATTATTATTTATTGTTGTTTGTCATGTTTAAACACTAAGAGTGTGTTTAATCTTGTAAATTTTTAAAATCAAAAATTTTATGAAAAATAATGTGTTAATCAAAAATTTATTATTAACCGAAGGCAGGCTGTTATCACTTTTTTTAATTGTACGTAAAAATATCTTTTCAATAGTTATAAAATAAAAATAGTGAAAATATGAGCAATTTTAACAAAATTTTCATAAAATGTGAATGTTTAATGATAAATATTGAAGCTTTTTATGCTAAGATGTACTATAATGACTACGATATCGTGTATTGCTACTCTTGCTTAAATATAATACATACAATAATAAAATAACAAATATTATTTACAACAATAAAAATTAAATTAAATAGTACCAGTTCCTTTACCAACACTACACTGCTCAACAGCCGACTTAAAATCAACATCCCACTCTTACTGAAAAATACTTTCAACTGTTCAAATAATAAATAAACTAAATTTAAAAATCTTAATACCAACTAATTATCTTAAGACGATAATAATAACTAAACAACATAATGAATTTATAAATCAGCTTTTAATTGAAAATTCATGAAATGGTTGCTTTAAGTGTTGCTGTTCATCGAGTCAATCAAAATAAATAAAAAAAATAGTGAACCTAATATGCTGACTGCAATGAGACTTCTAACAAAACTAATTAATTCATTACCATCTGAAATCAAAGCCAAAAGATCAAAAAGAAAAAATCAGCTGTAGTGCGAATGTGACATACTCAGTTGTTGTTGAAATAGGAATGTCTTTGTGACATTTTCACCTGTACTGCAATAAAATATAAAAATGTACGCTTTTTTCATTCATCCAAATTAAGTAAAACAATTATAAAATTTTGTTGTCATTACACCAGATGTTAAATTTTTCGTTACATACTATTAGATAAGTTCTTTACTTTTAGATATTATTGACATAATATCATAAAATTTACCATATGTATTTTCTATAAGTGTATAAACAATATATATGCTTTATTAAACATAAATGAATATTTTTTAAATAATTTGTTTGAGAACAGGGATATATATGCACACACACATATATATACATACAATATATGTTGAAAATCCATCTTTCAGCAATATTGTGATGAAATATATCAAATTACATATCATTAGAAACTGAATAAAGTTACGAAGGTGCAACTCATTAAGTTTTAAATAATTTTTTAGATATAGTTATTTGAAAGATATAAATTCGGATTATGCATTTTTGCATATATTTAAAGCACAATATGTCGAAATTTTCTTCAAAGGAGTGAAATTTGGTATTTTTTTTTTCTCAATATTAGCAGCTCAATGCTAAATTTTCAATATTAGCAGCCAAATATGAGTTTAAAGATTAGGAGTGTCATTTTGAAAATTTCTATTGGGCGGTGAGGAGCTAGTGATTTTTCTCTTTTTTGGAAAGGGATAATTGCTCTTCACCCTAGAAGTTTTACTAAAAAACAATATTGTTTATTTTTTTCCTTAAGAAACGAACATAAAAGATAATTTGAAAAATAAAATAAATGTACCGTAATTTCCGGTGTACAGCCCGCGGATCAAACAATCGTGTTTCGACACAGAATTTTTTAAAAATAAAATGTAACTTTTTAGATCACGGTAAATATTGATGTTCAAATAAAGAATAAAATTTCTGGGTCCAAACTGAATTGTTTGATCTGCGGGCTATACACCCGAAATTACGGTATAAATAAAAATATTTCCCGGGATGATACATTGGATAGATTTTACATCTGAAAATATTGATAATTTTAAATACGATTTAAATACTACTAAAGCCAACCAAAATCCCACTATTTTTATTTCAGATCCAGCTATAATATAGCATTATGTACAACTTAAAATTAAAAAATTAGTCATAGGAACTCCGCCTCTGATTGATAAAGCTTTTTTAATAATTTCATTATCTTTTGTAAAATATTTTTGATTTCAAAGATAATACAATTTTTTAGACACATTTAAATATTTTTTAACATTACAGCAATATTTTTTTCATAATCTACACACTTTATTTACCTTGCTTAAATTATTTCAAGAAGATTTCTTTATTAGTTCATGAAATATGATTTTATATATAAAATGAGGCCTTTGAAAATTGAACAATCATTAATGGCAACTCATGGCAATTTTCCAAAACTTTGATAATTTTTTCTCATATTTTCACTATTTTTAATTTATAACCATTTAAAAGATGTTTTTACGTAAAAAGCAATAACACCCTGCCTTCAGTTGATAATAAATTTTTGATTAACACATTATTTTTGACAAAATTCTTGATTTAAAAAATTCACAAGATAAAACACTCTCAACAAGATACACACTCTTAGTGTTTAAACATGACAAAATACAAGAAATAATAATCTGCCAACATTATTTGTTGCATATACATTATTTGAAATCTATTTAGTGATTTTATATTGAAATGACTTTTTTTAAAATGCAGTCTTTGAATATAGAACTGCCATTAAAAAAATTTTAAACAATTTTTCAAAATTTTGATTTTTTTTATCTTAAAAAATATTTTACATAGGATCAAGAAAATTAAATGTGATTAAGTCTTAAAATGAGCTATAAACAAACCCAGTTTCATTGAAATTTGTGACAGTGATTAAATGGCTTAGGGGAACTGACATGGAATGACTCTGCTTGATTTGATTTGAAATGCACCTCAAAATATTTTTAATTAGAAAATACTACTAAAAACACCCAAAATCCCACTATTTTTATTTCAGAATCAGGTAAAGGACACTTTTAAGTATATCTCCCATAAAAAATAAATTTAATAAAAATACCGCCTTTTGTTGATAATGCTTTTTTTGTTAATGCATTATTTTTCATAAAAAATTTACGACTTCGAAGTTTAAACATATTTTTAGACCCACTTAAAATGTTATAAGCGTAACAATATATTTTTTTCATAAACTGCGTACCCTAAATATTATGCATAAATTATTTGAAGATGATTTGTAGAGTAGATATTGAAATATGATTATATATATGACATGCTACATTTGAAAACCGAGCAGTCAAGAAGGCCAACTGACGCCAGTTTTTCAAAATTTTGACAATTTTTTTCTCAGAAACTATTTCACCAAGGAGCAAAAAAAAATTACTGGTGATCATATCTTAATAGTAAGAACAAACACACAGAGTTTCATTAAAATCTGTGATGGTGGGTTACATATTGGTATTTTCTGCCTGATTTGATGTGGAATGCCCCTTTTCTTTTTTGTCTAAAATATATTTTTTAACTGACCTTACACAAATAGTAATACTTTAAGAAATTTATTTTACCATGGAAAGCAAGAATAAGCAAATTTAACAAAATAAATAATATTTATAAATTAAATATTAACTTACTCTGTAAGTTCCTAGATTTTCTACTGTACAGCTGAGTTGAGCGTCTCTTCCTATAGCTACA
This sequence comes from Maratus speciosus, assembly GCA_963932465.1. Lineage (NCBI taxonomy): Eukaryota > Metazoa > Arthropoda > Arachnida > Araneae > Salticidae > Maratus > Maratus speciosus. Next base: position 323,727,209 of record OZ010791.1, on the reverse strand, counting down.
GTGACATTTTGAATGGGTTCAGAAAATTCTGGCTCCGCTTCTACGAGATTATCTAAAATTTTGACATATTCAATTAATACACTTTGGATGTAAACGTAATACATTTTATGTTGAATTTATGTTGTGTAACAATTTCGTAAAGGGTTTTATTACATTCTCAAAAGAAAGTGTGAATAGAAAGTTTAAAGAATAAATTATAGTTACGGTAAGTGTACCAATAGTTGACATTATACGGAATATCTTTTTTATTTTATACATATATAGAAAGTTATTTATTTTGACGGGAATTTCTAAATATTCATTTCAATAGTGCCTTCAATGAATAAATAATCAGTTTAATAAAATGTAATGTTTTGAAGCGTGTGATCCTTCCATCGCATCTATATTTAACCGATCAGATCCGGTAGTTGATACCTAATGTTCGAGTAGTTGATATTTAAAAAAACATTTTATATACCCTTATATAAACTTATACAGTGGACAAAAGACTTATTGAGGATTTAATTGCTCTTAAGTGTTATTATTTAACTATTATTAAAAATGAATCTATAAATTTTATAGACAAACGTAATGTTGGTAGAAAGCTACATAGAGAATAATATATTTAGGACTTTCATGTCGATAATCGGAAATAAGAAAAACAAAATTTGCGACACTATATTTTAACAAAAGTATATTATTTATTTCAACAGTATCAATTCTACTATTACCATGATTTGCAGTTTTCATCATATGATGAGGATTCAGAAAAACAAAAGGATAAATTTTCGATGTACTTTGTCTTTCTAGGGACCTTTTTATTTCCTTAATCTTTCTCTTCTGTGTCTCGCGTTTAGCTTTGTTGATTGTCTTTTTTTCAATTCCTCAACATGTTTTCTTTGTTCGTTTTCAAGTGATACTTTACCATAAAATAAATGTAATCGCACACCGTAAGATAATTTTTTTGCGTTTATTCAATCGAATGCTTTTGCATTTTTCAGGCCATAGCAGTGCTTGACAATCTAATTGGACCTAAACTGTTTGATTCTCGTCTGTTAGACCATCTGGATGACATTCAACTTGTTTTTGCGATTGTGTTATTCTTAATTTATTTTTATCAATGTTGTTTTATTTTTTCTGGTCGTCAGATCGATTTATGTACTGGACATTTGATCTATTCATTTTCGAATTCCATATGGTCTGTCTGTACAGTGAGGAAGCTGAATCACCGACTTTTTAGTTTTCTTCGTTTCCCTTTTTTTAATAACGCGAAGTTTGCGCTACTTAATAATAAATTCTGAATTTCGTGGGTTTTATTTATGAGATAGCTGAATCCACAGTTTTCTTTGTTTTCTCTTTCTTTTCTAACTTGAATAGTTTTTATGAGCGCAAAGTGCAAATATATACAATACAGTGATTCCAGGAGTAGAAGAAAAAAAAGTTAAACTAAAGAAATATTTGAGCTTCATATGAAAAATGCGGTCATTCACGAAGCTTTCTTATTTTGCGAATTTGTATTTTACAAGTGTTCTAGGATACTCATTTGATAACATTCTAGAATACTCGAGGGCGAATGAAAAGTTCGATTACCCGTAGTTGGCACATGTTTAAACTGAAGATACAGGAGGATTATTTAAATTCTGCCAATAGTAGTATACACTATTATCAACTACTCGCAATATGGCAGACTTCATGCCACATTAAATGACACCACCAATAAAGCTACTATTTCATTACTCAATAATATTCTCATATGTCATTTTAAGGTTAATATAGGCAAAAAAACTCAATCAAACAATCACAAGTAACGTACTAATTTTGTGACATTTGCTTTGTCGAAATATATGATATGTGTTCCATAAATTATCGCCTGAGTAAATAGAAAATTGGTGTTAATTAAATTATTTTTTTATTAAAGCACTCATTTATAAAGCGCGTTCAACTTAAAAAATAATGATAGTAGTAATAAAGCCATATCGATAACATTCTGAAGAATTCAATTCATTGAAATTTACCTTAAATTATATAAGTTTGATTTATTAATTTTTAAAAGCGTAATTACACCATTTAATATAAGAGATAGATAAAAATTAAATAGCCCAAATAGTAAAGTTTAAAAATACCTTATGGTTGTTACACGCACAGAATGATGGTTGCAATAATAATAACTATTTATTCTATTGACGTATATTAGTTATTTACTGAAACGCGCAAATAAAATAAAATAGATCGAAAAAAATATGAAAGTTTTATTAATTTTAGTTATACATGTGATATTTTTAGCTAATATTGATTTATATTCAGTTTAGATCTTTTCTCGTATAGTAAGTATTAAAAGTACTAATCAGTACCAATCAGCTTACCACCTTCCAACTGGGAAATCGTTATTACAAGAATCAGCTTACACCATATCTTGTGATACTAAATAATACGTCTACGATTTACATTTACCGAGTTAAATTGTTAAGGCTGCTAGTCACTCAGTTTCCGAATTCCCCTCGCTAATGTTAAGTCCATGGGCGTTTGTATTCTTATATTTAAAATATCTCCTCGGGAAATTAATATTCTAAACCTCTTTTTTCTGAGTACTTTTCAAGGGGTCTTAGGGACTCTTAAAATTGGAAAAAATTAAACAAAAAGACCATTTAATATCTTAAAATGGATATGATTTTAAAACACAATTTTTATTCGGATGAAAGATGTAAAAATGTTCTTCCATTTCATGTATTTAAAAAATTGCAAGATGCAGAATTAGCATTTATAGGGGGTTCATACTGCCAGTCATTTGACGAGCGGAAAATTGGTATAACAGGTTACGCGCAGGATTACATAATAAATTTTGCAACTAGAATTAATATTTTGGTGCATACTTATACTTCAGATTGTAATACTTATCCTGAACCTAAATAAATTTGTATTTAAAACATTTTTATATTATTAATATAAAGTTGTATTTAGCTAATGCAAAATTTTGAAAATTTCACCAGTGTTATCACCTAAAAACATATTTTTTTGAACAATAAAAAGGAAATTTCAGATTATGTTTATACAGATAACGTGAAACATATGTTTTGAAAATTGCATATAAAAATAGTCGGAAGTTTTTGAGATACCGGGCGAGTTATGCCCAAAAACATCATTTGGAAAAAAAATGAGTTCAATGTTTCGTCTACGCCGCTTCAGCTATCGAGCGGATATAATTCTAAAAATCATAACTTCTGTTGTAATAGGAAATTCAAAGAAACAATTATATAAAAATGTTCAGAATGATAGGTATTTAAAAATCTAAAAAAATTAAAATTTCGAAGGTTTTGAAGCTTTAAAAGTCTCGAGACCCGTTAAAGGATGTCTCTTTTTAGGTGCGTTCGTAATTATATAAATACGTAGCACCTATAGTCGTCGTTCAGTCCGTCCGTCCGTCCGTCCGTCTGTCCGTCCGTCCGTCTGTCCGCATGTAACAGAGCAAAAACTACCCAACCGAATGGTCTGAAATTTTAAATATATGATTGCTGCAAAATTTTGTCGAGCCATTTCAAATTTTATGAAAATCGGATGTATAGTTTAATTACAGGGACAGTCAAAAGTTTTTCTTTACATTACGGCCAAGGGAAAAATTATTGAAAGTGCATTTTAATGATATTAGAGCCTTCCGAATGATCTGAAATTTTAAAGATATAACTGTTGCAAAATTTTGTCGAGCCATTTCAAATTTTAGGAAAATCGGATGTATAGTTTAATTACAGGGACAGTCAAAAGTTTTTCTTTACATTACGGCCAATGGGAAAAATTATTGCAAGTGCATTTTAATGATATTACAGCCTTCCAAATGATCTGAAATTTTAAAGATATAACTGTTGCAAAATTTTGTCGAGCTATTTCAAATTTTAGGAAAATCGGATGTATAGTTTAATTACAGGACAGTCAAAAGTTTTTCTTTACATTACGGCCAATGGGAAAAATTATTGCAAGTGCATTTTAATGATATTAGAGGCTTCCGAATGATCTGAAATTTTAAAGATATAACTGTTGCAAAATTTTGTCGAGCCATTTCAAATTTTAGGAAAATCGGATGCATAGTTTAATTACAGGGACAGTCAAAAGTTTTTCTTTACATTACGGCCAATGGGAAAAATTATTGCATGTGCATTTTAATGATATTACAGCCTTCCGAATGGTCCGAAATTTTAAAGATATAATTGTTGCAAAGTTTTGTTGAGCTATTTCAAATTTTAGGAAAATCGGATGTATAGTTTAATTACAGGGACAGTCGAAAGTGTTCCGTTACATTACGGGGAATGGGAAAAATTAATGCAAGTGCATTTTAATGATATTACAGCCTTTTGAATGGTCTGAAATTTTAAAGATATAATTGTTGCAAAGTTTTGTTGAGCTATTTCAAATTTTAGGAAAATCGCATGTATAGTTTAATTACAGGGACAGTCAAAAGTGTTCCGTTACATTATGGGGAATGGGAAAAAATTATTGGAAGTGCATTTTAATGATGTATCAGACTATGCGCTTTATGAAGTGCAAAAAAGTATACATTCAGTACAATATGGGGTGCAAAAAATAATTATAAAACTAGTTATAGTACGAACGCACCTCATTTGCCACGTTTGACGAGCAATTTCCAACTTGTTTGTCTTAGTACTCAAAATATTTGTAAAATCTACACTTAATTTTATATCTTGTGTGTTAAAAGCCGCGGACGAACTGGGAATAAGACTTTAACAATTCATACAAAATTAAGCATATATTTGAGAAATATTTTGAGAACTAAGACAAAAAGAGACATCGTTTAAGAAAAGTGTGCAGAAAAAATAAGTTAAAAATATTAATTTCCCGAGGAGATTTTTTAAATATATGAATGCATCAAACGCCTATATGTTTAACATTAGTGAGGTGAATTCGGATGCTGAGTGACTAGCAGTCTTAAGGGCGAATTATATGAACTTCTGAATCTGATAATGAAGTATTTCTAGTTACTGACTTCTTCTAAATGGATGTGCTTCAGATTTCCTGTAAAATTATTTTGTGCTCCTGTGATTAAGTACATTTACATCTAAACAAAGTTATAAATACTTTTTGTTGCTAAAAGTATTTTGTGAGGTTTTTATTTTTAATGCGTTAATTTTCGTTTGTTAACAATTGTTATTGCATTATAAATTTGTATTTTTTTTTTTTTTTTTTTAAGAGTTAATAAAATTCTGGTTTAAGTTTAAATAGATATTAGTTATTTTTCATTGTCTCTTTTTATTATTTGCAGTTAAAAGTAACTTGTAAAATCATTTACACAATTTTTAGAGCCGGTTTTACAACCGGTAATATTAACTTTTATTTTTTATCCAAAATTTATGAAATAACAAATAAACAACACATAATACAGCAAGTGTGTGGAGCACAAACCATTTTTTTTAAATTCAAATACATTGAGAAACTTAACATATAACCTTTTTTTAAATGATTATAATATATCTCACGACGGCTTTCAACTTTTCTTAAAAATTCATCTTTTGAAAAAAAATCTATCGATTTTTTAAACATAATAATAATAAAAAAAATCATTAACATCTTCAAAGAACTCGATCATTAAACAACATGAATATACTCACTTTTTGAAGTCATCGTACCGTATTGCATCATATTACAGTTACCGTAAATTTTACATATTTTATTTTCAACTTCTTATAGCGCAACATTTTAATTAGTGAATTATTTTTCAGAATAACACATAAATAATACATGTAAATTTAAATAATCTTGTTAACATTTTTCGACTTTTTGCATATATATTCTTATTAAAGGGGAACAAATTAAAGAAAATGAAACTATTATTATAAAATATTTAATAGAAATCAAAAGATGTTATTTCGTTACACTGATCAGTGAATGAGTTTTTACAATGATAGATAACGATTCATCACAAAGATCAGAAGATTTACTGCAATAAAAGCGATTATTCCAGTTAATGATTCTATAGGATAATAGATGAGAGTTTATATAAATTATCGCAAGGCTATAGTAATAAAAAAATTATTGAAGTTAAGATTAGTTTTTCTAACTTCTCGTCTTAAGGGGCAGTGCACCTTTCAGATGGGGAAAATTATCAAAGTTATAAAGGATGTTAATTTAAAAATTAATTAACCAGCTTCTACAAATTATTAAACAGACATTTAAACAATCTTTCTCTTTTGAATGTAGCGTTTTAAGAAAATGATAACATTTAATTTATATTTTTTTTCAGTCAAAAAAAAAAAAAAGAAAAAATCATATCATTTCTACTGCTTGCAAAATAACACTTGAATAGCTTAGTCCTAAAAAATATCTATATTACAAAGGATAGAGATTCCCCTCCATCGCCTCGTAACGCCGGCGACATGATTTAGATGTTGGTAACATCGGACGATTAAATTTAGCTTTTAATGAGATTTTTAAACTTCAAAATATAGCACATTTTCAATTTTTATATCATTGAATACGGAAAAAAATTCTTTTAAATCCAATTTATTAGAAAACTGTAACGCAATTTGTTTAAAAACTTCACTATTTAGCCATTTCTTATTGTTTTTTTAAATAATTTCCAAGCATGATTTTTTTAAAATCTATATATATCGCGTGCACACGATTATAAAAATAAGTCAATAAATATTTGCACTTAAATAATATAAACAACTCAGCATTTTTTTCCAGCTTATATTCCAAACGGAATTAAAATTTCACCAATCAATAAATAAAACAATAAAATATAAATGAAAGGCAAATTAAGACATGTAACCAAACTACTTAAAACAATCAAATGAGCACAATAAAAAAAGGCTGATTGTAAATAGTGTTTACTTGCAATTTCTTCGGATATAAACCCCTGGCTCGAGGCCAATATAATTCGCTTTCGTATAGTATCGCTTTTAATAAATTTCAACGCATTACTGCCAATTTGCATGTATATATGGTTTTTGGTACTGTTTGTGGACATTCTAAGAAATATATATTAAATGTGAAAAATATATTAGAATTATAATTTTTTTAAAATTGTTTTCACCTATATTCTGTAACCCGGGAAGCCCCGGTTTATCCCCTTGTTACTTTTTAATTACTTAAACAAATAGCATGTTGAAATACAATGAACTAAAATAGAAACAAAATTTATAAATTTTGCAGTACTGCAATGAAAAAAATATTTTATAAGAAATAAAACGTTTTAAAAAGACAAGCAAACAAATTTAATTTTATTAATATTAATTGGGAGACTAAAATTGTAGCGGTGTACTTTCATTCAATTCCTACTATTAGTTCAGACTCTCCCTATATTTATTTATTTATTTATTTATATATCTTGTTCAAATTTTCAATCGTTAATAAAATATTTATTATTCATCCTATCAAGTTGAAATCAATTTTTTTGAAGTTGTACTGGATGACAATTGATGTTAATACAGTTTGTTCAAATATTAATTCATTAATTAAATTTTAATTAATTTTAGTTTTACATGGGAGACAAAATGGCAGCCATTGGCTATTGAAGCATTTAATGCATCTTCATATCTATAAGGGGGGTTACCATAGGGGGAACCCTGTTCTGTCGCCAAATACCGCCACGTTTGTCGCCAACTTGGCGGTATATCGCCTTATTTGGCGACCAAAATGAGTCGTCAAAGGTGACGCCAACTTTGCGATATCTCTAGTATTTCGCCAAATTCCCATAGACTTCCATTGTAAACCTACTGGCTTATAGAAAATCAACAAATTGAGATTATTTTAATGAAGCAAAAATTAATATTAGCTTAAGGGATTATATTAAAATTTTCTTTGATGACCTAAGCAGGGCTGCCAAATGGTCCGCTAACCAATAAATTTTCACACAAAATTTTATGGTAGGTTTGCGCAAGAATTAACTTTCAAAGGTGGTTCCTCAGCGGTTTGAAAGAAAAATCAAAAAAGAAATTTTTTTCTAAAAAAATATTGGTATTCAGTTGGCGGACCATTTGGGAACCCTGCCTAAGTACGAATTGACTTTAAAAACAAAATTTTTATATTACTTGTTTACTCTTCAAGATGTTAAAAAGTATTTGCAAAATTGGACGCGTAATCTGTAAAATAACGGTTTTGTATATAATATTTTTTTAAATAAGCAGTCCTTTTGCCGTACATGGCAATAGCTGAAAAGCTTTTTAGGTAGCTTTCATTACAAAAAGCTACCTATTGCAGCCGTTCGGAGGAAAGCGATTTCAAAAAATTTTACATATATATATATATATATATATATATATATATATGACCTTTGTCATACTGTAATTCTCGAATTTATGAACCGATTTGGATGTAATTCGGTATGTACATAGTACATACGAATGTCTCGACCGAGTTCGTTGGCCAGCTTCATCCGCCATTTTGTTTCAAAATGGTGGCCATTTAATTTTTTTTTTAATTTTTAAATTTGAAATGTGGTACCAAAAAATTGAAAATGGAAAAATATTTTTTTTCTTATGTATTTGATCTTTATACAAAGATTCCGGAGCAGTTTTTGTTTCGTCTATATCTTAAAAAATGGCTGAGTTATAGCATTTTGAATTTCTAGCGTGGCTGACATTTTGAAACTTCCTGAATTTTGTCACGCGATAACAGGCGTATTAATGAACCGATTTGGATGTAACTTCGATTTCACATAGTACATACCAATGTCTCGACCGAGTTCGTTGGCCAGCTTCATCCGCCACCTTGTTTAAAAACGGCAGCCATTTAAATTTTTAAGAAAAATTTAAATTTGAAATGTAGTACCAAGCAATTAAAATTGAAAAATTATTTTTTCTTATGTGTTTGACCTTGATACAAAGATTCGTTAACAGTTTTTATTTTGTCTATATCTTAAAAAATGGCTGAGTTATAGCATTTTCAATTTCTAGCGTGTCTGACATTTTGAAGCATCCTGATATTTGTCACGTGATAACAGGCGTATTTATGAACTGATTTGGATGTACCTTGGTGTGTACATAGTACATACAAATATCTCGATCGAGTTCGTTGACCAGCTTCATCCGCCAACTTGGTTCAAAATGGCGGCCAATTAAAAAAATTTTAAATTTAAAATGAGATACCAAAAAATTGGAAAATGAAAAAGATTTTCTTTGTATGTGTTTGACCTTAATACACAGATTCGGGAACAGTTTTTGTTTCGTCTATATCTAAAAGAATGGCTGAGTTATACCATTTTGAATTTCTATTGTGGCTGACATTATAAAACGACCTGATTTTTGTCACGCGATAACAGGCGTATTTATGAACCGATTTGGATGTTACTTGGTCTGTACATAACACATACCAATGTCTCGACTGAGTTGTTTGGCCAGCTTCATTCGCCATCTTGTTTCAAAAGGGTTGCCATTTAAAAAAAATTAAATTTAAAATGGGGTATTAAAAAATTGGAAAATGAAAAAGATTTTTTTATGTGTTTGGCCTTGATACAAAGATTCCGGAGCAGATTTTGTTTCTGAAAATTTGTTCTTTTGTTTACATCTTAAAAAAATGCTTGAAGTATAGCACTTTGAATTTCTAGTATGGCTAACATTTTGAAACGATCTTGTATTTGTCACGCGATAACACACGTGTTCTCCTATTTCCATGTAAGAAGTCATGTGGATAGTATACATCAATATCTCGACCAAGTACGCTGGCCAGCTTCATCCACCATCTTGTTTCAAAATGGCGGCCATTAAATTAAAAAAAAAATTATATTTAAAGTGAGGTGCAAAAAAATTACAAATTGAAAAAGGTTTCTTTCTTAAGTATTTGACCTTGATATTAGGATTCAGGAGCATTTTTTGTTTGTCTTTATCTTAAAAAATGGCTCGGATATAGTAGTTTTAATTTGTAATGTGGGTGACATTTTGAAAAATCTGATTTTTTGCCTGCGACAGAACTCGTATGTATCAACCGATTCCGATGTGAGTGAGCATGTGCACAGCAATTACTAAGGTCTCGACCAAGTTCACTGGTTAGCCTCATACACCATGTTGTCTTAAAATGGCAGGTACTTTAAGAAATCGCCGAATTTGGCAGCTAAATATAAGTTACTTTAAATAAAAGTAGCTTGGATAAAGATGACTAATTTCGCAAAATTCTCATTCATAATGATTTAGTATTGATAAAAATTAGTATTGAATCTCCTATATTCGGTTTCCACTAAATTGAGCTTCGTGTGTTTGAATAATATAAATTGGCTTTTTTAAAATAAGGAATTTGAAAGCTACCTCTTCCTCCCGGCACTGGCCGGAAGGACTTTTATCACAAGTCTTTTCGAACGCAAAACCTCGAACGAGGTTTTAACAATAGAATTCCAAGTAAATTATTTTTTATATTAAGTTAATAAAAAGTTTTCAAATTTTTGACACGTTAAAGGTGTAATATCCGCTTAAAATATTTACCAATCTCCAATCACAATATGTGGTTATTTTGACTCGGGTTAAATACTTTTCCAACCAGAAAATTCATTTGATATATTTTTATGTATTCAGTTTCACATTTCTGCATGGAGTCCTTGACTTAAGTTTAAAGATTTATTTTAAATTCTTAACCTTTTTTATCTTTTAAAAATTTTTAAACTTAGTTTTTACCATAAAATTTTTCTTTTACTTTTTATGTAGTTTTTAAATTACACTTTTTTCCCCCAATGGCTCCTACTTATACAGGACATTAAAACAATAGACTGGGTGTTAAGTTGATCACAGATAGATAAGCCCACAATACTGCTCAACTGTTCAGCATGGAGATTATTTGATTTTATGTCTAATACATGTTGTGCCTTGAAACGCTTTAATTAATCTACATTTTACAGAAAAATACTATAACGTTAGCAGGTACATTTTACTGCAAAAAAAGATAAAATGTTAAAAGGAATAAAGTTGTTACAGAACTCAGATTGATGACCGATATTATAAAATAACAGCGATTGATTATAATAAAACATCAGAAGATTTACAAAAATAAAAGCGAGTATTGCCGTTAATAATTGCTCAATATAATATAAGAATTTATTTAATAAATGATTGCAAGGTTCTTCGTAATAACATAATTTATTACAGGTTTTCTAATACTATGTATTTAAAAATAATTTAAGCGAAAGTAAATCTATAAAATTCTATAATTATAAATGCGTCTTCAGAGGACAGTTCCCCTTCAACCGGAGAAGAAAGCTAGAAAACTGATTCATTTTCCATACCTTTTCACAAACTAACTAATAAAGCAAATTCAATGAAATTTTTTGGATTGTTAAGTATAGCTTTACTTGTTACATTAAACAAAACAGATTGATAAAAATATTTAAATTAATTAGGAAAACTTAATTAGGTAACCTACTGTTTTTTTTTGTTGTTTTCTTAATTACTTTATATCACTGCGCGCATGATATCTCGTGTTCATTTTAATTTATTAATTTTAAATAGATGTTAATTTAAAGATAAGACTTCGCTTAACATAATGAACTAAAATCTTTTAATTATCTTTATTTATAACATTTATAATTAATAATAAAAATTAAAAAAAGAAAATCTGTAAAATTTCTCGCATATTTTTTGCAATAAAATTTTTATTATTTAAGATAATTCTAAGATTTGAGTTCATTTTATGCAGAAGTGTAATATTAATGCACTCCAAAAATTTCAGTCCATTATGTTTAATAGTTTTGGAGAAATCATGCGCGCAGTGATATATGGCAATTACGAAAACAAAAAAAACAGCGGGTTACTTAATTAAGTTTTCCAAATTAATTTAAATATTTTTCATCAATCTGCTTTGTTTATTGTAACAAGTAAAGCTATACTTAACAATTTAAAAAAAAATCATTGAATTTGCTTTATTAGTTAGTTTGTGAAAATGTTTGGAAATTGAATCAGTTTTCTAGCATTTTTGACCGGTTGAATGGGAACTGTCCCCTAAGAGTGCAAACTTTTGTAATTGGAAAATTATGATTAATGAATGATTCCTCAAAATATAATATAAAGTGAGGTATATGATATGCTCAAGTTCGAAAACAAGACAAAATATAATTTATAATAAACTCCTGATAAAATAAAATAAAAATAAAGATCAGAAAATTATACTATAAATATTTGGAAATAAAAACAAAATATTAGGTCACTATTTAGATCGCTGAATTATTGTTTACAATAATACATGACGATTGATCACCATAAAAGATAGCAAGATTTATAACAATAACTGTCATTTTTGCAAATAATGATTCTTCATAATAATAGACGAAAGTTAATATCAATAAATGATCACAAGAAAGATATAAATGAACGTAATTTTAGTACATATTCTCAGGTTTTTATTTCTTTGTGTCTTATTCTGTTACAAAATAAAGAAATAAAAATAAAAGCCTCATAATTTATATAATGCCACAAATCACTCTTTTAAAATTAGTGTTTTCCAATACCGATACCGATGAATATTGATTTGCAAAATAGATAATTTAACATACAATTGAATTTCATGGGTTTATTCTCCTAGTTTTAGCAAACTAAATAAAAATATTTCGTTTCGATAGACTTGAAAGCACAACTTCCCATTAGGAAGCAATGAAACAAATGCTTTGCCGTCACTGACAATCATTTAGAACTGTGATTTGTTTTACCTTTGGGAGCAAAATCAGTTATATCAGTTCTTTTGGTAAGATTTTTTTCTTACTATTAAATACATATTCATATATTATTCCAATACAATACTTTATACACAATCACAAATATTCAATTATAATTCATAACACTATTTTTATAAATAATTTAATTAGTTTTTTCTTGTTATTTAAGAATTTTGTATTTAAGTATTAATATTCGCTAAATCTGTTTGTTTCTTGAAATTCTGTCGCAGAAAATGTGAAATAAAAATAATAATAAAGAAAGAAATAATATATACATTTCACAACTCTGATTGAAACATTGTACAACTGGCATCATATTTACCTTAAATATTTAAATTGAGAATGGATGTCTTTTTCCGTCTTATAACAGTATTTTCTGCCTTATAAGACACACCTTAACAATGTTTTTATCTAGTAGAAATAATTGATAATGAATTGGAATGTTGATTAAAATGATATGTATAAGATGACCAAAGTATTAAAATTTCACCGATTAGTATAATACAATTATAACTTTAGTAGTAAATGGAAATTAAAAATCGTGATAAAACTTCTGGGACGCAGATAGCAATTTTCCGAATATAAATTATAGGAAAACGTGTCAAGAGTAAAAGACAAAAGTTCGCATTTTAACATGTATACAGCCCTCGAAAAATGAATACCTTATTTGAAAGGTACACTTGAACTGTATATTTTTTGTAATTGGACGTGTGTTAATATCATCAGCAATTTAGAAGATAATCACTATTACCTATATTTTGAATAACTCCATACACACACACACCTATATATAGATAGATACATATACACACATACATACACACATATGTATATATATATAGAGAGAGAGACATGTTCTGATTCATTAGCTGTGCATGTCGAGGTTACATATACAAGAATCTCCACTGCAAATCTATCACACCCTCTGGTTCACCCTTAAACTCATTTTTCACAGGATCAAAGAACATCATCAACATATATAGAACAATTTTACAATTTTTTTAATTACCTGTTAATTTTTTTATAAAAAAAAAAGTTATTTCACTTTATGAGTTCAACAGGAATCATCATAAAAAAAAAAATTGCACAGCAGTGTTTAATGTGATTAAAGACGGTATTTTCTGTTTGTTGTAAAAAGGGATAAATAGCGGTCTGATAATATGATATTTTAAATTGACAGTATTTTTACTCTTTTTTCTAATGTATGTTAACGTTTCTTGGAAATTGGTTAAAAATTTAAGGTTTAAACAAATAAACCAACAAAGATACATACATAGGTTTGGAAATAAATTTGACATGCTTCGCTTATTCAATCGTTTGCTTTAAAATCGCTGATTTTGCGGCAACATTTCAATAATACCTTTCAGCAATATCGAGTACATTCCATATTGATTTGTGTTATTAAAATTAATTTTTAATTAATTTCTCTCTATCCTTGGTCTGTAAAAATACTATGAAGCATTTTGCAATCAATTTTATCCATGTTTTAATTTCAGCCGACTTACTTACATTACTATAATTAAAATATACATGTGTATGTTTTAAATTATTTTCATCTGTCAGTTGTTCTTAAAAGTATTTTGTGCGAAAATATCTATCCATCTTAGCAAGATTCGATTTTGTAATTAATGTTTTAACCCTTAAATGCCTGGTGTTGCTTTTCGGCAACATACCCAATTTAGGCTATAAAATAATATTAGAATAATATTGAAGCTATAATGCCTAATGTTGCCAATAAAATACATTCTGAAAATATTATTAAATCGATTTTCAACATGCAGATGGCAACACTTGTGCTGTTTAAGAATAAAGATAGATTTATTTTTTCAATTGTTGCTACTTGTTACTTTTGTTTTGTTTGCAAGCTTGCGAAATACCCCATTTTGACCTGCAGTGAGTAAGTAAAATTTATTTCTTATTATAGTTCCTAAAATTCTTGTATGTTTAAAGGGTCTCAGGACTCTTAAAGCTTTAAAATTTTCGAAATTTTAATTTTTTTAGATGTTAAACTCCTATCTTTTCTGAACATTTTGATATAATTGTTTCCTTGAAATTCCTATTAGAACTGAAGTTATGGCTTTTACATTTATACACGTTCAATAGCTGAAGCGTCGCTTCGGAAACTTTGAAGCCATTTTTCTCCAAATGATGTTTTTGGGATAACGCGCACGATATCTCAAAAACCTATGAATATTTTTTCATGAAATTTTCAAAACGTATGTTTCATGTTAGTCTGTATAAACTGAACCTAAAATTTCCTTTTTATTGTTCAAAATATTTTTTTAGGTGGTTATACAGTTGAAATTTTCTTAATTTTGCATTAGCTAAATACAACTTTGTATTAAAAACATAAAAAAAGTTTTAAATACAAATTTATTTAAGTACAGGGTAATTATTACAATCTGAAGTATAAGTAGGTACCAAAATTTTCATTCTAGTTGCAACACTTATTTTGTAATCGTGCGCGTAAGCTGTTATGCCGATTTTTTGCTCGAAAACTGTCTAACAGCTTGGAGTTCCCTGTAAATGCTAATTCTGCATATTATAATTTTTAAAATACACGAAATGAAAGAACATACTTACATATTTTATTCCAATTAAAATTGTATCTTAAAATCAAATAAATTTTAAGATATTAAATTTTGAAAAGGGTCTTTTTTTTCATCTTTTCCAATTTTAATAGTCCTGAGACCCCTTAATGTTATAGAATTTTATCAAGGGAAATTATTTTTTCAATTAAACACCAGTACTGCCGATTAGTAATAAACTATTTTTTAGCCGTAAACTATACTTAAAACAAAATATGATTTTTTAAGTATTTTTCCCATGATTTATTTAAAAAATGAAAGCCGAAAAACATTATTACAATGATTTTTGAAAAATCAGGCATTTACGGGTTAAATAAATTTCTCACGCTTATTTACTTCTAAAGTATTATATGCCAATTCACAACATATTTCAACGATACATTTTGACACTACTTAATTCTATATTCAGTTATTTGTAATATTATTATCATCTATTTTAAATTTATACCCCCTTAACATTCATCTACACAAGAATACTTTGGATCTTAAAAATAACTAATCATCTTTTTAATGTCATCGCAGATGATATACGGTAAAAAGACAAAAGAAAACACAAGACTACTTTACTCAAAAGAGTTTCACACCCACGATATCAATGAATGAGGTTTTTTTCTCCACTAATCTTTTTGAGATATGTTCCTCTTTTTAAAAAAGAGCAAGTCAGCTATAAATCGTTGATAACCGTAGTAAGAAACGAAATCTACTTTTCTAAAGAGCTTTTGTGAAAAATCGAATCTCGATTTAAAATCTGTTCATTCATAGATCACCTTAATAAAATATATACATGGATGGTACAATCCCATGTAAAGAATGTCTTTAATACGAAATAGCTTATATTTCAGTTACATTTGTTAAATAAATATATACCAATTTTCTTTCTAATTTATACCCCAGATAAAAATGCCTTAAGCTGATAAAGCAAAATAAATTATTGAAAAAAAATTGGTGCTGCAGTGTTTCGCCAAATGCATATTCATTGCAATTTTCGGTATTAAGTTAGAAAATATTAATTAATCTCAATACTTTTAAATGTAAAGCTATCAATAAATTAGAAACTGTTTTGTTAGGTATAAAAATATTTATTTATTAATTGTTTTTTATAATGAAGCTTTTTCTATTATTAAAAATTGAAATAAAAATTTTCATTTTCATTTTCATTTTCATTTTCTCATTATTCTCTCAAGCAGCTCAACGCTTCATACAGTTCAGATTCAGTAGTTTAAATTAAAAAACAATAAGACCATGACTATGCACTGTAAAAAATTGTATATTATTTTTACTGATGTAGCAAAGATACGAAAATTCAAAAGTAATTTAGTTCACCATAGGAAAAAGAAAAATATTTCTTAATTTATCAAAAAATTTTACGAACACAAACATTTGTAATAGATTATTTTAAAAGTTCTTGATTTGAAATACAGTGAAACATCTTTTTAAACGAACTAAGAGGTTTCTCTTAATCTGATCTACTTTATAAAATACGTGATTATATAATACCTGTAAAAAACTTCTAAAACTTCTGAATAATTCGGTCCGTGGCGCTAATGTCAAATGCATTTTCGGAAATGTGGAGCATATAATTTGCGCTCTTGGGATTCTGATAGTTCACATTTCCACCATTTATTGTTATATCATCATATTTCAGAACAAACTAGAGTAAGTCTGTTGGAAAGGCAACCAAAATATGTTCATTATTGTTAATAGGATAAACGAATATCCGGATTCTAAACTGCAATTTAACATTCTGTAATTTATGATTAAATAAAAGGATTCCGATCCTGATCTCCTACAGATGATTTTTTTGTCCTAATGTGCTTTGCCACGTTTTACAGCTTGTAAACTTGGTACTTGTACAACCTGTATTATTTTGTTTGTCAAATGGGATTTAAAAAGAAAGATTTCAATGTTATCATTATTTTTAAACAACTAAATAAACTTCGATATACTTCATATCACTCCTATATTCCCTATGTTTGATTATAAAGATCCCATATTGGCCATTATAGAGATTGCTCCTACTGCTAATATTTTTATGAGAATTACATGGAAAAATGGTAAGGAAGCAGATAGTGCTGTATTTCAATTATAATTCTTATGTCGTTTTCAAGTAATGTTCTAAAACTCCATGTTATTTCAAATAATTTACTAAAAACATGTTTAGAATAAAAGTATTCCATCAAAGATATTGTGATACACCATTTTTATAAATTTAGCTGATTTTTGTTTATTTTTTTAATTAATAACTACTTACTAATGCTATCAGACGCAGTATATCAGACTTTAGAGTATTATTCAAATCACCATATTACAAAAAAGTGCCGCAGAGTGTAGTTAGAGCCTGTACGGATTACAACGGTCCGTTTCTCATATAGGGTTCGCTACTGGCCCGGTTCGGCTGCAAAGTAACTCGAGCAGCTGAAAATCTGTACGATAGAAGCCTTTGCCAGCAAACTCTACTTTTTTATATATTTTGTGAATATAGTGAATTATTTAAAAGAATGTGTATTAATTAGCAATAACAAATTATGCACCAAGTACCGTCAACCGGCTGACTTTGTCCCAATCCACAGATAAAGACAAAAGGTGTAAAAATACAACTAATTAGTAATTCCGAATTCTGATAGATTGGACCCACAGAGTAAAGAGAAAGAATAGAGATGATGTGTGGTGGCTGGACGACGCCAAAAATGTAACCCTAAAACACTTTACGTTCCGCCCAAACACAACTACGTGCTTTAATTCAATCCGCTGCCAATTCAAACCTGCATTTCTTTGCTTTTTTCAAAAGCTACTACTTTAGAACGCTTAAACGTAAGCAAATCAATTTCATTTAGAGAAAAAATGCACGGTTGTCGTCAAAGAATTCGGTCCCTCTTCCACGTGCTTGTTTTGTTTGGGCATTTAAATTTTAGCGATAACCGGCTTCGTATTGCAAACGGTTTTTACAGCATACTGCACCTCTATTCTTTCTCTTTACTTTGTGGATTGCACAAATAGCTTAATCATAAATTATTTAATTCAGCATTTTGCAAATTCAGTTCGCCATCACTCCTTTCGTTATTTTGTTTACTTTTCGCGAATAATTTTCCTGACGGAAACTTTCGGTTTGAGATGCTATTTCAACCTTATACTGTACACTGTTAAGTACATTTTTGTATTTTTTTAATACGTTATCTTAATAAATTAGTAGAATTTATGTATATTAATTTCATATTTTAGATTTTACATTGACTTTATTCACAACTGGTATTTGGAATGTGATTTTGGGGTGAGATTGTCTCAAGACAAAGTAACAACAAAATTAGTTTATATATTATATTTATTTATTTTTTGAAAGTATAAACATAAAATCAAACATTTAATGCGCATATAAATCATGTATTAATGTATATTTATTGTTTTTATGTACAAGTTCTAACGTTACACTGATTAAATGTTGCTCAAAGCGGTAGGTATTATTCTACAACATGTGTTAGGCGAAAAAAATTAACTAATAAATATTCAATTCTGATCGCTACTTTAAATAATCAGCTAAATGGTCGTAAAACAAAATTCACACTCCAAAATCGAGTTCTTCTCCAAAAATGTTTTTAAGTTCCTGAAATATAGAGGATATATGAATATGTCTAAAATTTTGTTTAAAAAAAAAAACGATAATTTTATCTTGACTTAATGACTTTATCATGACTTAATAATTCTTTTTTCATGTCTTGAACAACGGTAATTTTAAAATAAAATTTTGTTTTTATATTCGTTTTCACACAAAATTTGTGTTTTTTAAAGAGGTCTAGTGGAGTAATATAAGATTTTATTACTCCATCATAGTAGTGAGATTGCATTGCATTACAAGGTTTTTATGGCTTGTTCAATTATGTTTTAGTTACGAGACAAAGTCACACTTTGTTCCTTTTTTTTAAATAAATAAACTTTCCTTAAAAATACTAAATATGAATTTTAAAATTTATAATTGAAATCTTAAAACTAATAAAAAATAATTATAAATTGTTTAAATGAAACTTTTAACAGTGACCTTTAAAGACAACAACAGACAAAAAAAATTAGACAAAGTCACCCGGATTGACGGTACCATACTTACGGGCTTGCATTCAAATAACTACCGGGACCCGTGGACTTTCTATGCAGCCCTGATCAAAATTTGTCAACCTAGAAAAAGAAATATTACTAGAAATCTCATCAAATTATTCCTGTAATGATCCCTTAAAATAATTATAAAGCCTATAATAAAGTCTTAATGTGGAGCACGCTTATGTGTAAATCAGTGCTTTATATGAACTTTATATTTTTTCTTAAAAAAGGCAGATAGACGGATGGGCACCTGAAATCGTAAATAATTTTCAATAATTCAGAAAAGTTTAAAAATACGAAAACACACTCCTAATACATCAAATCTTGCGGTAATAAAAAAGTACGAAATATCGATCCTGGTTATTTAAAATAAAATGATAGTTAATCATGACTTAACAATCTTTATTTTATTTTTCAATTTACTTATCCGTATTCAGAGCATACATTTTAACCTAATTCAATAAGAACCTATTGAGGAAAGTTCCGAAACTTTGAAGGACCACTAATGATATACTACGAAATTGACTTGTAAAAGATCCCCCAGAATTTAAAGCTCCACATTGTGTGTGCTTTAAAAAGACGACAGATGTTCATGATCTCGTGTAAGACTTAATCGATTCTGAAAATCACTTGTCGCACGACAATGAAAGGTCGTCTCACTATTTGGGAAATCATCGGAATGAAAACAGGAAAGAGAAAATCGTCTATTATCATGTAAATTGAATGAATTATTCTTTTCTTTCAGCAATAAAATAACAGAAATATAACAATTTATTTCATACAAATGATGAGAGAGAAATAATTTAATGTTACAAAATTTCAAAATTCTGCATTTATGATTATGAAAACAATCATTTTAAATAATATGAATAATAGATTTAAGAAATGATACGAGGATGGGTCTAAACAAAGGTTACAAGGGTGATAAAAACTTATTTAATAACATTAGACTAAAATTACAAAATGGAATTAAGAGGCATACTTGCCGATCACTTTTCCACAAAACCACCAAATCTATTTGGCATTTATCTGAATGCAAGACCAACTTGTTTAACCCGGTTTGTTAGAAATCACGTCTCTGCCCATTGAGCCAGTTCTTAGCAGCTGTTTTCACATCACTGTCTCAGGAGAACTTCTTTCCAGATATGTATTCCTTTAATTTTGTGAAAGAAAATAGTTCCTGGGTGTTAAATTTGGGGTGTGTGGGGGGTGGTTTCAGATTTCTCACTTGAACTTTTGTAACAATTTTCGAGTTTGGTGGATGGGATTGGCATTGTGATGCAGGAGGATGACAGCATCACTCAACATGCCAGGATGTTTGTGTCGGATGGTTGAACGTACCAGTTTCAAAGTAGTACCAGCGAGACAATTTGCTTTTCAATCGCTCTGACGCGTCTGAGAACTTACACTACTACCAGCATAACCACTGTAAGACAACTACCGCTATCTGTCTCAACTCTGGAGAAAGGAAATTCCCTCCACAAGAACTATTTTTCATTTGATGCTGCTGGTAGCATTTTTTTGGATCCATCCTCGTATTAAATTATATAATTAAATTTTCAGTCATGGAAAATAAATAGACTGATAAATAATTCTTGTAGATTTGGGAACGCATACAATACAAGAACTATATTTTGGTACCATTTGGTAATAAAAATAGGAACAAATACAAATAGTACAGAATACTTCATAGACCAATATTAATATAATACTCGATATTGATACGCTTTTTCCTGTTTGTTTGGATTTTTGATGTATTAAGTTTTAGCTACGCTGGTAATTTTAATCATAATGCCATTTCTTTTTACCCTTCGTCTGTGCTACTACGTTATAAAAAACCATCGAGATCTAGGTATTTTATATTAATTAAAATTTTTATTCATTCATTTTTTAATACAGTAAAACTCCAATTATCAAGATACTTTATCAGCAAGATCTATATCAGAAAATTAAAAGAATACTTATTTGTATGCAACTATGCTTTTTTTCTTAAATATATAATTTTCTATGAATTACGTATTTCTAGATAATACGTCAATATTTCCCTTATTAGTCCTACTTAAATTGGGCTTAAAATTAATGTTCAACTACGAATTTTCGAAGTTTTGAAATGGGTAATTCTATGAAGGTATATCATTTGTTTCAGATACAGTGTATTTTTATATTTTTTATTCTATAAAAATCGGAAGAAGAAGAAATCTTACAAGTATTGAAACTGGACTTTTAAGTGAAAAATAGGCAACGTTCAATATTGTAAACATATGTGACTGAATTAGAAAACGATATTGCTAGAGTAACAGTTCGTTTACATTAACTGTTTCATGTACCTGGCAGCATGCAAACAGGTGTTTACATGAAAATAGCTAACTTTGTTATACATTTTCAATTAATACCATTAATAGTATATGAGTACTATATCGATGTTTTTTATTATTTGTTGTAAAAGTGACGTTAGTTTCACATGCATCAGGCCTACCTTTTTGTCAAACAAAAGAGATTTGAGGATTTTTTTCTTTTACAGCTCAACCATTTCTTTTTAATTATAACTCCAAATACCGGAATTTCGACACGTACAGATTGCATCTAGATGATTAGAGTTTCACTCTAATTACATTTTGCTTTTCTGATTTTACATGTAGTCGTAAATTTGTGTAATGTGAATAATGTATATATGCAATGGAAACATATATTTCTGATATGAAACAAAAGTAAAATTTATTGGGATATATTTTAACCAAATGTAGCTTTTTATATATTTTTGTGTATTCATGCATAGGGATGATTTAAAAAAATGAAATACTGCGTTTTTGAAGTACTGTAATTTTAAAGTACTCATGACGTAGTATAATTTTAAGTACTGCATTTTTCAAGCACTGTAATTTTAAAGTACTGATGAAGTAGTATAATTTTAAGTACTGCATTTAATATGATAATTCATTTTTTTTAGTAAGACAAGGCAAGATTGGGGCAATTTTGATTGAAAAAAATATCTCTTACCCACTATATCCTTCTCAGTTTTATATGCAATTATACTATAATAATATTCACTGTTATATTAACTAAAAATATATAAGTTAAGCTAACATTTTAATTTCCGCACTATTTGAAATTTTTCAATTTTTTTCAATACCTCCTTCATGTGCGAGAGGATTGGGAAATACAAGTACTGTAGAGGTATGAGAAAAGTTACATTTTAACGAATATTACACACGCGCAGGTCTCAGTTAAATAAAAAGCACGATTTTGCTATATTTATTACTATGTCTTCTATAGTAATTATTAAAATCATTTGTAGGTGAAATCTTTTCTCTTTTGTATGAAAAATATGTAGTTAATACTATTTTGAAAATGATTTTGATATATATTACAAAATAAATATTACTATGATTGTTCAATATTGCAAAAAAAAAACTTTTCGAAATTATGAAATTAAATATTTGTAGTTGTTTAGGGAATCAGAAAAAAATAGAACATACTTGTTACCTCCCTGTCTCTCAATTTTCTCTTTCCGCCTCTTGGTAACATATTTAGCCATGGGCGTACCCAAGGGGGGGGGGCTGATGGGGCTACAGCCCCCCCCCCCGAAATTTTCGAAAGTGATATGAAAAAGATCTGCTTTTTACTCTTTCTTTTTTGGAAAGTTTTAATTTTTTTCAATCATACAGCGGATTAGCCATTCTCAGTAGTCATATATTAGTCCACATTGACAACAAAGAAGGGAAAGGGGGCAGAAGGGGTTACAGACCCTTCCCCCTCCATCCGGAACAGTCGAAAAATTAAATGAAAAAGTAATTTTTCCTTACTTTTTTAAGAGAAATCTGTAATTTTTTCTTCTGTCATATAGCAAAATAGACATTCTCGTTAACACCATATTAGTCCACATTCACATTACAGCATACCAAAAGATGGGGAGGTGGCTGATGGAATTTCAGCCACCTCCTCTCGAAATGGTCGAAAATGAAATGATAAAATAGTGCTGAATTTTTTCTGCTTGTTTAAGATAAATTTGCATTTTATCCCCTATCGTTCAACAGACTATACGCTTCCTTCACCATATAGTTCCATAGTAGTCCATATTGACACCAAAGAAGAGAAAGGAGGCTGACGTGGTTACTGCCCCCCCCCCCAAACTAGAAATACTCGAAAAATTAAATGAAAAAAATGGTTTTCCTTACTTTTTTAAGATAAATCTGTAATTTTTTTTCTTCTGTCATTCAGCAAAATAGCCATTCTCGTTAACTCCATATTAGTCCACATTGACATCACAGCATACCCAAAGATGGGGAGGGGGTTGTTGGAATTACAGCCCCCCTCCTTTCTAAATAGTAGAAAATGAAATGAAAAAATAGCGCTGATTTTTTTTCTGTCTGCTTGAGTTAAATTTGCATTTTCTCCACTATCATTCAACAGACTAGCCACTCCCTTCACTGTAGTTCCATATTAGTGTACAGTGACACCACGTTATACCCAAAAATATAGAAGGGGGCTAATGGGGTTACAGCCCTCTCCCCAAAAAGTCGAACATGAAATGAAAAAGTGCTGATATTTTCCTTTTTGTTTGAGATAAATTTGTATCCCCCCCCCCCATCATTCAACAGACTAGCCGCTCTCTTCTCTTTAGTTCCGTACTAGTACACAGTGGCACCACATTATACCCAAAGAGGTGAAAGGGGCTAATGGGGTGCCCCCTTCCTAAATAGTCTAAAATGAAATGAAAAAAAAGGCTGATTTTTTTCTCCTTGTTTGAGATAAATTTGTAATTTTTCTTCTGCCATACACCGAAATAGCCATTTTCGTTAAATCCATATTAGTATACATTGACATCACATCTTACCGAAAGAAGGGGAGGCGACTGATGGGCTTACAACCCCCTCCTGCCAAAATAGCCGAAAAAAATTTGCTTTTTTTCTTTCTGTTTGAGATAAATTTGCATTTTTTTTGGGGGGGGGGCTTTGACGAAATTCGCGTTTTTTCTGTGGTCATTTGCCGAAATTCGCATTTTCCATGCAATCTTTCGTCGAAATTTGCATTTTTTCCACGGCTTTTTGATGAAATTTGCACTTTTTTCTCGTCTTTTTGATAAAATTTACGTTTTTCTGCGGCCTTTTGACGAAATTCACGTTTTTTTCTGTGTCCTTTTGACGAAATTTGCGTTTTTCCACTTTCTTTTGAAGGAATGCGTGTTTTTTAGCGATCCTTTGTCGAAATTTGCGTTTTTTCTGTGGCCTTTTGACGAAATTCGCATTTTTTCCCGAGGTCATTTGCCTAAATTCGCGTTTTTTTACGCAATCCTTCGTCGAAATTTGCATTTTTCTTTGGATTTTGACGAAATACGCATTTTTTTTTCACGTCTTTTTAATGAAATTCGTGTTTTTCCCGCGACTTTTTGATGAAATTCGCGTTTTTTCTGCGGCCCTTTGGCGAAATTCGCGTTTTTTTTTTCGAGATCCTTTGTCGAAATTTGCTTTTTGACGAAATTCGCTTTTTTCCGCAGCCTTTTGACAAAATTCAAGTTTTTCTGTCGTCCTTCTTTGTAACACTGCTTTTTCTTTTTTTTGCGATCCTTTAACGAAATTCGCGTTTTTTCTGCGGCCCTTTGACGAAATTCGCATTTTTTCTGTGGTCATTTGCCGAAATTTGCGTTTTTTCTACGGCTTTTTTTTAAGTCTAAATTTTTGGACTAGACAAAAATTTTTCAAATTTTTGGAAAATTTGGAACAAAGTCACCCCTGCCCCCCCCCCCCCCCCCCCCGGCTACGGCCTTATTGGCAAAAATGATTTCTGTTTATAACACAATTCAACGTGTTTCGTAAGATTTAGAACATTATGGAAATTTATGTCAGCCCCCCCCCCCCGAAATAAAATCCTGGGTACGCCACTGTATTTAGCCTTACGATTTATCACATTAACCATGCTGGTTTTTAGCCTAAATTAATTTGTAATTTGTAAACACCAAATATATGGAATTGCGGCAGCATCTCTTTTTTTCTTATAAATTTGATAAGTGTCAAAAATAATTTAAAATTGAACTCAGCATTTACTTTTGATCTTTAAAATTGCGACTTTTCAACTACAAATGTTGATAACATCCTCATTGTATTGCTGAGTTAATGTAAATGAGTTTATAAGTACTCCATTTTATTTCGAAATAAAATAAATAAATAATAATATCTATTACAAGAAACGTAAGCCACTTCTGCATTCTATCCCTTATTTGGAAGAAATTTAAAATTATTCGTGCATTTTAAAAACTGAAACAATACTAAAAACAGAAGGTGATTTTTAATGCGTTTGTGTAAGTAACGAATTAGTTACAGTACTGTACTAAAGAAAACCTAGATGAAACCCTCTCCTGAATAACTGTAGACTGAATTTGTTAATAGTACAGAGTGATCGAAAACTCTCAAAACACAAATTTTCAAAAACTGTACAAAATCCGAAATATGTGTGTGGGGGGGAGTTCAATAGTTATTTTCCCTAGTGCATATAAAATATTTGTACTGCGATGGTTGTTGTGGAATATCGAAGCCGAATGTCTTAGATGCCTATATTCTCAATTTCAGAACCGTAGCTGCTATATTCACATAGTTTTGTAAGGAGGAATGAAAAGGGGGAGTAGGGGTTAAAGGCTGATTTTTAGCTTATGGGATTACATTTGGGACAGTGGGTGAGACATAACTACAGTCGTTAGTACTCGGGATTATAGTGATGTGGCCACATGTCATCCACTGTCACAAATGTAAGCTCATTAGCTCCAAAAAAGTATTTCAAAAATAGGTATTAAAAACTTCACCTCTCCTTCCAAAACTATGTTAATATAGCAGCTATGGTTCTGAAATTGAGCATATAGGCATTTAAGACATTAGGCTGCGATATTCCACATCAACCATCGCATTAAAATTAATTTATATACACTCGGGACAATAATTATTGAATCACCCTCGTAAGTAATAATGGGATTATTTTTCGATAGAGGGTAGCACTGTACATTTGAAATTCCTATACCAGTTAGTAATTTCAGTTGCAGCTGATGTTGTAACCTGTAAGAGTCATTTGTTTCGTGAAAGATGACGATATTGGAAGTAAAATTTTCCAAAACTCAATGAATTTTTATGGCTAAATATTATTTCGTAACAACATCTGTCGTTAATGTTAATTATCTTTCGCTTTTTTTAATGCTAATCTGTTGGTGTCAGCAGGATGGAGCAACGTGCCATACCTCTAATGAAACAATGTCATTTCTGACTGACTTTTTTAATGACCGCCTCATTTCTAAAGAACTCTGGACCTCGCGGTTGTCTGATTTGTCTCCCCCCCCCACACACACACACCATCTGCTTTATTTGTTTGGGGTCACCTAAAAGTATATGTTTTTTTGAACAATCCACATTTCATCGTTGACCTGAAAACAAACATTGAACGTGAGATTAAAAAAAAAAATAAGTGTTGCAACATTGAGAAGAGTGGTCTCAAATTTGAAAAAAACACCTACGTCTTTCTATCCAAGAAAAATGGTCACATTTTTAATATATTCTGTAACAATGTTATTTTTACTCAGTTTTGTGTCTAAGTATTCTTACTCTTTTAATTTAGTTTATGTTTGTAAATTGAATTCTGTTTGTATTTTAGTAAACGTTGAAGTGTTGCGTGACTGTTTGATTACCCTGTAGTATATAATAACTATAATCAATTAACCATACAAACAACAAAATAATTTTATATATAACTTTTCCAATCCGAAAAGTTACATTGTGCTATTTTTTTTGTTGTTGTTTAAATGCTATTGTAACATTTTGCTTTTGTATGCACTACATTCTATCTGTGTGTTCTTTGTTTCAGATGTATATTTCAAATTATGCTATGAATTACTTTTGGAAACTAGAATAATTTTTAATGATACAATTGACTTATATATATATAATTATTCTTTTATTTATAATTTATCACAAGCAACTGTGTAAACATTAGTGAAATTAACTTGTTTGAAAATCATAATTAAAACGGTTCATTATTATTATTATTATTATTATTTTCACAAACATTTGAAAATGATTCAAATAAATGCAAAATAAAAAATGACTCTAGTTTAAAATCCTGGAAGTTTATAAAAGAAACTACTTTATTGCAATTTAAAATTTAATTTGTATTTTTATATATGAATCCCGTACGTTTTAATCACTAACATTATATAGTAGTTTTTTTTATTAAGTTTTCATTATTCACAGAATTATTAAAAATCCCTTCTTTAGCTTCTGACATTTCGAAAACACAGATCCCTATGACGTGATTTCTGGTATCCTTAAACACAAAAAGGTGTCTTTATCAAGTAAATGCTGAAAAAGAAAAGAAATTAAGAAAATGCGCTTAGAAAAAAACGGCTACGTCAGGGAAAGATTAACGACTTCCGATTATCTGCTGTGTGAACAGATAAAAAAAAGAGAAAGCAATCGACTTGTTTTTACCCTTTTCACACTGATTTGCACCAATGATACAAGAAAGCGAAAAAGATGGGACCCCAAAATCGGATATCTGAAATAGGAACTTTGTTCAGAGTTACAGAGAATTTTGGTTTAATTAAGAAATAATCATGTTTTGCAAATTGGCGATTGAAAAATGAGTTAACAGAATACGTTGAAATAAAATTTAATATTTTGCCAATCAAACACGTCAGAGATTTTTTTTAAATATTTCATATAGGAAAGTAAATAAATAATATTAATTCCTATATGTACTTTATTTTACGAATATAGTCGAATAAATTTTAATTTAGATATGAAGCCTTTCGAATGTTCCATTTTTGTACAGTTATACTGCATATGGAATTGTTTTGTTTATTTTATTTTTGGGAGAGAAGTAAATAAACAGGGAAAAGGGATTTTGTTGTACAATGACAGTTTTTTCACTGTTGTTATACCAGTGATTACTTCAGAAAAGATTTTTGAAGCGAAAGTAACTACAATTATCACTTCCGCACAAGAAAAATTCCGAAAAACGTTTACAGGTACTCTGATCAAAATATGCCGCTATTGAATGCGAAAACTTCCCCCTGAATATTACTCCTATTAGACAGCATCTTCATCACTGGGTTGAGCGAGTTCGGTAAATATTAAATAGATAAATGCGTATTTATTTGAAAAAAAAAAACTTTGTAGCAGTAAACATGCGTTTTTGACTTCCAAATAATCGAATTACTTTAAGTACGAATTAAATTTTTTCAACTGAGCTAATAAATGGCCAAGCCGGAACTGGACCCCAGACCCTTGGCTCACACTGACAATACTCTACCGCTTAAGCTACCTGGGCTGACATCCGGCGAGCTTACTTCGCTCAGATAACCTGATTGTTAAATAATATCTAGTCTGCCATGTAGGTAGCTGAATAGAATAAACCGCAGTTATAGGAACATCATATAAACGATGGATATGTACATATTACGTACTATTATTTTTATATGGATACGTACTATTATTTTTAACACAATCATACTGATTGGTAATGTTACCATGCGAATATAATTTTTCCAACTGATTTTAAAAATGTCCAAGGAAGGACTCGAACGCACAAGGAGAGGGCCAACCTTGTTAATCACAGATTTTTATTATTTTAATATATGTTGTAGGGTATAGAACCCTTAGTGTCAGGTTCAACGGATTTTATCCAACGTTCCTTAGTACTTGAGAAACCGGGGGTCTAATAATAGTACACGACTTAAATACTTACTTTGCAACCACAATGATAGGTTGGTCGTAGCTCTGTTTGCCGGCTGCTCCGCGGGCCCTGGTTTGATACCTGAATGCGCTACATTTGTTTTTGTTTGATAAATGTACTTGCAAGTATAATTAATAATCTCATTGTCAATTAAAATTTATAATATTGTATATCAATTATAATTTTAACCTATTTAATTTTTTACTTTTAACTAAATAGTTGTATAAAACACCATAAAACTGTTAATTTTTTAAAAATCACTTTTTAAATGTATTTCATATCGATGCAATGATATTGAGCAATTGTGTCAATTCGTGATTTTAAAGAAACATCCTTTACGCATTGCTTTAACAAAGAAGTCAATGCGATAATACTATTATTATCCTTTTTTTAAAGTAACAAGCATAATTATATTAAAAATTAGCATCAGGATTAAATTACAACCAATTTTTGCATATTAAAGATTTTTAAATTTGTAATACGTATGATTTCACTTTCAATTATTTTGCTTTCACCTTTATCTTCTTTCTGCTTTTATTTTTATTTTATTTGAATATTCTTTTATTTTATCATAACTAGATGGCACCACAACAGATTTTGTCACGATTATGGAATTTTTGTTATTCAATAATATATCCAATTTCTTTTTAAACCTCTTTAAAGGATGGGAAATAATAGTTTAAAAATAAAGAATGATAAATTTAAGTTTGTTAACATTATAATTAATGTATGATATTAAAATTTGTAATTTAAATTATTAAATTATAATTACAAGTATATTTATAAAACAAAAAATGAGGAAAACAAATGCAGCGCGTTCGGGTACAGAACCCGGGCCCGCAGACCAGCCAGCGAACGCCGTACCAGCTGAGCTACGAACAACCTATCACTGCGATGGCAATGCAAGTATTTATGTTGTGTACTATTATTAGACCACCCCCGGTTTCTCAAGAACTAAGGAGCGTTTGATAAACTCCGTTGAACCTGACACTAAGGGGTCTTTACCCTACAACATATATCAAAATAATCAAAATCTGTGATTAACAAGGTTGGCCCTCTCCTTGTCAGACTTACTTACTTTCCTTGGCTTACATTGCTAATGCTCTACCATTTAAGCTACCTGGGATAAATATGCTTGTCGGTTGTCAGCCTACGTAGCTTAAATGGTAGAGCATTGGCAATGTAAGCCAAGGATATGGGCTCGAGTCCCGGCTTGGGCATCTTTACGCTTTTTTTTTTTTTTTTACTTCAAACAACTGTTTCATTCCACAAATTTATATTAGATTTGAATAACTGATAACGGATCCAAACTAATGAGAGAATAAAAGCATATGAAAAGAAAATATAAGTTAAATCCATTAACGTTAATTAGTTACTTTTATGCAATAAATTTTATAAATATGGAATGGCAAGCGTGTTTTAATTCTCCGTTCGAACTTTTTTAAGTGCTGCTACACTATTATTTTTATTATTTTTTTAAATTTAATTTTAAAAAAGAGATTCGTTATGATATGTTTTATTTCATTTGAAATTTTGAAACATTGACTTTGCTACTTGAAATTATAATTGTTTAAAACCACAATCTTCTTTTATATACTGATCAATTTCATGTAAAAGATATTTTTATGTTTGGAACTTACATTTTTGTTTAGGAACTTACATTATGTAAAATATTTCATATAATGAAACATTATGTTTCTAAATTACCTTCTGAACAATTTGGGAGCACTTTCTCGATGTTGATTTTTCTTTAACATTTGTTTTCATTTTTAGTATGCTTAAAAAATTGCTATGCTTTGAAATTTTAAATTAATTGCGTAAAATTACATTATTTATTTTACTAATATATAATCATTAATTCATATCGTTTTATTTATTTCTAAAGGCGCATTTAAATATATGAATTTATAAGCTTCTAAATTCAGACGTGTAGTTCTACAGTTAATATGCATAACAACCTTTATACTTGAATTACGCAGCAAATTAATATAATACAGTAGGAGAGTTTAGGTGAACTGATATTTAACCTACATGTCACAGCATAATTAGTAATATTCTGTGCAGTCCGTAATATTCTCCATCCTGGAGGTAATCAGGCATACCCGCGATTAAACTTACCAGAGATTTGTCTCAAATACATAATCACTGTTCACATCACCATTGTTAATCTTGCAACAACAGATATACCACAGCAAACAGCACCTATGTTTCTTGCTTACATTTTCTTAATAGTGTCCGTTATTAGCGATTTGTCTTTTAAACTATTTTCATACGTAAATTGTATGAATTGTATTTTTGTAACAAATTTTAATACAAAAAATGAATTAAAGGGTTTCTTATGTATTAATGTGTTACATTTTTATTAATACAATTTGAATAAAATTATATAATAGATCATAAATATTATTTTAGCAATATTATTAAATACGCATTATCTGAAATTTGAAAATTTTTATAATCTAAATTCTGAATGTAAGGGCAAAGTCATGGGTAAATAATAATTTTGATTCAATAAATATTGTTCATATATTACAGAACTGGTCAAAGCGGATCAAGCTTTGAAATCAGCTCAAGCAATTGCTATGGCGTTTCCGCAAGTAATAATATTGATATGAAATCTTACGAGTTAACAAGGTTAAGAAATATTAGATCGTATATTGTAGGGAAAAATATATGATTTAAAATAAAGCAATTACCCTCAATGCCTTAATTTGTTTAGAAACGTAAAATATGGATAATATTAAATAGTGCACTTTCAATTAATTTTTATTAAGAATCATTTCTAAATAAAAACTGAGATAAAATGATGAAACTGAGATGATCATAAAAAGCTACTTTCCTGTCTCTGAAAATGGGTAAGTTCTAGGACTAAAACTAAAGTAAAATTTGGATGCTTTTATTTATTACAGAGTTCAAAATCAGGTATTTTTAGAATGCTAATTAACAATAGCAACAAAAAATGCAATAAATCCAAACCGCCTTTTTAGAAGTTTTGGTCGTTCCAATACACTTTTACACCAGTTTAATATAAAAATTCTACAAAGAAAATTGCTATGTCCTTTATTTCCTATATAAGAATTTTTTTTTTAAAATATGCTATTGTATCAGTATTTCACTGTACTTCATATTTCTTGTGTTTTTCTAAAAGTTATGAAACAATAAAAATAAAATTTTCTTCTATTTTCAAGCAAACCACATCTTTTATACAAATGAAGAAAGCAATTCTCAAACAAATCGTAAGCTGGCTATTATTTCTTTATAAAAGTACCCATTGACTATACAA
The DNA here is from genome assembly GCA_963932465.1 of Maratus speciosus. Lineage (NCBI taxonomy): Eukaryota > Metazoa > Arthropoda > Arachnida > Araneae > Salticidae > Maratus > Maratus speciosus. The sequence goes on along the minus strand of OZ010791.1, from coordinate 323,694,931 downwards.
AGAAATGGCAGTTTTTGAGGGTTTTATTTTTATTAATCGATCGGGTCATTCCGTTTTGACACAAATATGAGGGACATTATCGGATTTGTTTATGAAAAAATATAACTACAGTCAAAAACCTAATTAAGACTGTAAAAATATCAACGTTAAAAGAACCAATAATTTTAAATTTTAAGCATACCGATTTCAGCGACATATAGCATACCGACCTCAGTATTAAGGATGACTGAAATTTACACACATATATAGGAGAGATGGGGATTCAAGTTAAAGGTTTATTGACCAATAGGAAAACAGAGGATAATAAATCTTTAACTTGTGCAAATTTGCTCCATGCTCAGTACTGAGAACGGTATGTTATATGCTACCGAAACCGGTCTGCTTAAAATTTAAAAATATTGGTGCTTAACGTTGATATTTTTACATTTCTATTATATTGCCACAACCTCCATCTTAATATCTATTTATCGACTATTTATTAATAAGCGACCATATTAAATTTTCTCTTTACAAAAACAGCTGATGTTAAATAAAAACAAAATACAGTCGAATTTGTTTAATACGACAAAGACTAAAATGAGGACACTGTTATAAGAACCAGTTTGCACGTTAACAATTATTCTTCATTTTAATGATTTTCCAGCCTTTTCAGGAGCTGCGAAAGCCGGATCACGGGTAATACGACCAAAACAACGGTTCATTTCAATTTAATTTTCAGCCATAAATAGGGTAGAATCAGTAAAGAAACCCTTTTTTATCGAACACTTGCTCTTTCTCAGCCATAATATTTTTTTCATTAAAATAGCCTCTCAAAATGTATTAGTTTATCAGAAAATATTCAACATTGAAGAAGAACACACAAGACAATCAGGAAAATACAGAGGAATGTCGCCGGGTATTGAAAGAATTAAAGAAAAAAGTGAGAGATAAAAAAGTTTGCAATACCACCCTTATGTGAGATTTACAACTGAGCCGTGGAAATTGAGTATTTTATGATCCAGAGCAGACAACTTTTATTTGTTCATTTCTTTAAATCAAAACTCTGCCATACATTAACCAGCTTTTTCATGTTTCTTATTCCGTAATTCCGCTGTTAAAATATAAAAAAAAGGATATTTTAGAACCGTAGCTCGAAATTAGCAACGACTATTGCAATGCATATAGTTTCATATAGCTCCTTGTCGATAGCGAATATCAATATACCATTTCATAGATAATATTATACTTTTTATTGATATTGAAATATATAAAATTTTGAATGATTAAATAAGACAGGAAATAAATTAACTCTAAATGCCTGATTTTTCAGAAATCATTGTAATAATGTTTTTCGGCTTTCATTTTTTAAATAAATCATGGAAAAAATACTTAAAAAAATCATATTTTGTTTTAAGTATGGTTTACGGCTAAAAAACAGTTTGTTACTAATCGGCAATACTGGTCTTTAATTGAAAAAAATTTTCCTTGATAAAATTCTATAATATTAAACACACAAGAATTTCAGGAACTATAATAAGAAATAAATTTTACTTGCTCACTGCAAAACAAAATAGGGCATATCGCAAGCTTCCACACAAAACAAAAAGAACAAGCAGCAACAATTGAAAAATAAATCTATCTTTATTCTTAAACAGCACAAGTGTTGTCATCTACATGTTGAAAATCGATTTAATAATATTTTCAGAATGTATTTTATTGGCAACATTAGGCATTATAGCTTTAATATTATTCTAATAGTATTTTAGAAGCCTAAATTGGGTATGTTGCCGAAAAGCAACACCCGGCATTTAAGGGTTAACCATAAATATTGGATAGAGATTCGAAATTGCCAAAAAATTTTTTAATTCATTGCACATAATGTTATTAATGAAATATTCTGTGACTGTTAATAAGTTGAGCAAAAAGTTCTGGGAAATTTGAGAAAGTTGCGTTGTTATGCGCAAATTAACAACAAAAGCAACAAGGACCATTCTTCAAAGTAGTGATCATCATAGTCCACTAATTTCTGCTATCTTTACGCCAGATTCCGGATTTGCATATACGATACAAATTCTGGTAACTATTCGATTAAAAATTTCCCAGAACTTTTTGCTCAACCTAATAAAAACTATTTATCAGCCGGAAATGCTTATATTCAATTTTAAAAAACTTAATAACAACAATCTTCAAATATTTTCACAGGAAAGTGAGTGCCTTTATATTTTATAAAGCAATGCCGTCAACCGGGGCTATTTTGGGCCATTTTTTCCTGGTTCAACTCACATTTCCATTATTAAAAAATATTATATATGATTTTTCAACGTCGAAATGGAGTTGTAAAAAATTAACATGAAACAATGAAGCAAACTGTATGGTTTTAAAGAGGAAAGAATATTTTTTAATTTTTTAACTATTTTTAAAATTTTGGAACAAAGTAGCCTTGCTGGGGGCTTCTTTGGTCCATTCACTTAGCTTAATATAAAATGAATTCATTTCATATGTAACTGAATACATTTTTATTGAAACCATTTAAACACAATGAACTAATTGTTAATATTAAAGAAACGATAATCAGTTTTCGTCACGTTATCCCCAGCAACTGGAACAAAAACAATTAATGTAACATTTTGCTACTGTAACATTTGAAAAAAAAATTAACTTAAAACATGTTCTAAGAGATTTGGTTGCTTTGAAGGCATTTCTAAGTAATTGGGGCTAATTTCGGACCTAAAAGGGCCTGGCACAAAGTAGCCCCGAAATACTAGCTTTCGTGTTAGCTTTATGAAAACGTAAATATTTCCTGTCAAAATAAAAATTAAATGAAAAACTATGATCACACATGGGTTACAGGTTACTAAATGTAATATTTTGACACTTACCTTATTTGTAGCGCTTATCCAGATTGTTTCACTATAGAAAGTTTGGAGAGTTAAAATTTAAACACGATATAAAATGAATTCATTTCATATGTAACTGAATACATTTTTATTGAAACCATTTAAACACAATGAACTAATTGTTAATATTAAAGAAACGATAATCAGTTTTCGTCACGTTATCCCCAGCAACTGGAACAAAAACAATTAATGTAACATTTTGCTACTGTAACATTTGAAAAAAAAAATTAACTTAAAACATGTTCTAAGAGATTTGGTTGCTTTGAAGGCATTTCTAAGTAATTGGGGCTATTTTCGGACCTAAAAGGGCCTGGCACAAAGTAGCCCCGAAATACTAGCTTTCGTGTTAGCTTTATGAAAACGTAAATATTTCCTGTCAAAATAAAAATTAAATGAAAAACTATGATCACACATGGGTTACAGGTTACTAAATGTAATATTTTGACACTTACCTTATTTGTAGCGCTTATCCAGATTGTTTCACTATAGAAAGTTTGGAGAGTTAAAATTTAAACACGATATAAAATGAATTCATTTCATATGTAACTGAATACATTTTTATTGAAACCATTTAAACACAATGAACTAATTGTTAATATTAAAGAAACGATAATCAGTTTTCGTCACGTTATCCCCAGCAACTGGAACAAAAACAATTAATGTAACATTTTGCTACTGTAACATTTGAAAAAAAAAATTAACTTAAAACATGTTCTAAGAGATTTGGTTGCTTTGAAGGCATTTCTAAGTAATTGGGGCTATTTTCGGACCTAAAAGGGCCTGGCACAAAGTAGCCCCGAAATACTAGCTTTCGTGTTAGCTTTATGAAAACGTAAATATTTCCTGTCAAAATAAAAATTAAATGAAAAACTATGATCACACATGGGTTACAGGTTACTAAATGTAATATTTTGACACTTACCTTATTTGTAGCGCTTATCCAGATTGTTTCACTATAGAAAGTTTGGAGAGTTAAAATTTAAACACGATATAAAATGAATTCATTTCATATGTAACTGAATACATTTTTATTGAAACCATTTAAACACAATGAACTAATTGTTAATATTAAAGAAACGATAATCAGTTTTCGTCACGTTATTCCCAGCAACTGGAACAAAAACAATTAATGTAACATTTTGCTACTGTAACATTTGAAAAAAAAATTAACTTAAAACATGTTCTAAGAGATTTGGTTGCTTTGAAGGCATTTCTAAGTAATTGGGGCTATTTTCGGACCTAAAAGGGCCTGGCACAAAGTAGCCCCGAAATACTAGCTTTCGTGTTAGCTTTATGAAAACGTAAATATTTCCTGTCAAAATAAAAATTAAATGAAAAACTATGATCACACATGGGTTACAGGTTACTAAATGTAATATTTTGACCCTTACCTTATTTGTAGCGCTTATCCAGATTGTTTCACTATAGAAAGTTTGGAGAGTTAAAATTTAAACACGATATAAAATGAATTCATTTCATATGTAACTGAATACATTTTTATTGAAACCATTTAAACACAATGAACTAATTGTTAATATTAAAGAAAAGATAATCAGTTTTCGTCACGTTATCCCCAGCAACTGGAACAAAAACAATTAATGTAACATTTTGCTACTGTAACATTTGAAAAAAAAAATTAACTTAAAACATGTTCTAAGAGATTTGGTTGCTTTGAAGGCATTTCTAAGTAATTGGGGCTATTTTCGGACCTAAAAGGGCCTGGCACAAAGTAGCCCCGAAATACTAGCTTTCGTGTTAGCTTTATGAAAACGTAAATATTTCCTGTCAAAATAAAAATTAAATGAAAAACTATGATCACACATGGGTTACAGGTTACTAAATGTAATATTTTGACACTTACCTTATTTGTAGCGCTTATCCAGATTGTTTCACTATAGAAAGTTTGGAGAGTTAAAATTTAAACACGATATAAAATGAATTCATTTCATATGTAACTGAATACATTTTTATTGAAACCATTTAAACACAATGAACTAATTGTTAATATTAAAGAAACGATAATCAGTTTTCGTCACGTTATCCCCAGCAACTGGAACAAAAACAATTAATGTAACATTTTGCTACTGTAACATTTGAAAAAAAAATTAACTTAAAATATGTTCTAACAGATTTGGTTGCTTTGAAGGCATTTCTAAGTAATTGGGGCTATTTTCGGACCTAAAAGGGCCTGGCACAAAGTAGCCCCGAAATACTAGCTTTCGTGTTAGCTTTATGAAAACGTAAATATTTCCTGTCAAAATAAAAATTAAATGAAAAACTATGATCACACATGGGTTACAGGTTACTAAATGTAATATTTTGACACTTACCTTATTTGTAGCGCTTATCCAGATTGTTTCACTATAGAAAGTTTGGAGAGTTAAAATTTAAACACGAAAACAGTTGCTTACAAACCCATCCAAAGTGACCGCAATTTTTTTTTTTAATTAACCCCAGATTATTCAAATACCCTATAGTAGGGTATAAAATATTTTTTAAGGGCAAAAACTCCAAATTATCTTGTATTGTTTGTTCAATAAAAAGAATAAAACCTTTTTTATGGGATGGACCAAAGTAACCCCACATGGATCAAGTAACTCCGGTTGACGGAATAGTGATGTGGTTGTAGTAAATTGTATCGCTCTTTATGCCATCTGTTGACACATTACGCCTTTATTTCTTATAATTCAATATCCAGATTAACATAAAAGACTGACACATTCCTTTACATAAACTTTTATGTTCATTTTTGAAATATCAAATCTCTGATGGTTTTATAAAACCAGATAAAAAATATGAATATTAATTATAATTTTGCTTTATATTTAAAACGCAATCAACTTCAATTACATTATTTAGAGGCTCGCCTTATGAATTTGTTTAAAAATGTGCCATAATAAACAATCTATGATGTTTAAACTAAGAACAAAATTGTTTTAAAATTACAGTACTTTCATTGCATATGACCTCAACGATGTAATAACGCTAAAATAAAATTAATTTGGTATATTGATTAGACCATACGCTAATGAGTTTTAAAAAGATGTCGCAAAATATATAATCATAAAAAGCCTTAAATTTATTTATAGATCACACTGATCATTAGCCTATTAAATTAATGGTGCAAACAATTATTTAAAAAAAATTGATTATGACATTAATATGTCCATTCTTTTGCTGACGTAAAACTTTAATATTTTTATTATGTATAATATTTAATTAAATTGCGATAAAATTATTAATGTAATCTGAATAATGTATTAAAAATCTATTTATTTCATTTAATATAATTTGGAGATAAATTAAATATTTATATTACATATGCTTATTTCAAAAAATGCAATAGATTGTTTTTAATGAGCGATTTTAGTAAACGTTTCGTACAGATTTGTACAACCTGTAACTGTAACATGAAAGCGTTTGCTTTTAAGGGACGTTATTTTAATAACTGTTTATAGCTCACATCAGAAAATTTTGTCAAAATAAATACTCTAAAATTGCTACTACACATCGCAGTGTTGCTAGATTGGAGATTTTGTCCCTATTTTGGGAAATTCTTTGGGGACAAGTAGTTTCTTGAGGAACTTTTTGGAGACTACAAAAATTTTGGGGAGAAACTTGAAGATTTTTTTTTTGTTGCTACTTTCCGTAAAGATTTCTTTTAGTCCTGTAGGAAAACTGGATCTGTCCCGAACTCTGTTTTGATTTGAAAAACTAAAATACAACCCAGAAATCGGAAATATCAATCATTATTCTCTTGGATATCGTCGTATTCGTTGTATACTACATTATAGTTTACACATATTACAGATGCATGAGACTCTGCAGGACTTTAACGAAAAATTCCATCGCCGTATTTAAAACAGTGGCACTCTGGGAGTGCCAATAGAAGCGAAAACTTCAACAATTACGTGTGTGTTTTTTTAATCGTCAGGAAATGTTTTATTGTGCAAGAAATACTTTTAAATGTAGTGTTTTTTTATTCATTATTATAAACTATTACTACCAAAATTACTTACCATTACTACCGAAAATGTAAATTTTGTGTGTGTTCCTGTGTGAACGCCGGGAGAAAAGTGAGTTTTAGCTTCGTTCTTCTTTTGGGGATTGAGCTGAAGAGGGAAAAGTTCCCGTAATTCACCGATTGGCGCGCTAGTGTCTATGTGCCAAAATGAAACCATGTCGGTTACGTAACAGTGTCTCCAAATCAGTGGTTTTTCTCCATCTCAAAAAAAGCTCAACGCGCCTAAAGAAGTTTTCACTTCAAAAATTAATTTAAGTATGTGGAAAGCAAATATTTTTCTCTTATGATACACAAAAGCACATCGATTGATCCAGCGAAAATACTTTGCGTTATGATTATGTACTTCATTATAGGGATGACAAAAAAAATTAAACAGCGTACCATCTCGAATTCATTCAAATCCCAACTGATAAGAGATTGTCTAAAGCTGTGGAGCTAATGTAACAATAGTCTAACACTGTTAGACAATACTTTTAAAAACAAACGTAAAATAACTTGTCACTGCAAAATCTCTCTCTCATTCTCATGTAGCTTCAGAATATGCATTCTGCCTACTTTAAAAGTTTATTTTTTGTAAATGGGGATTTTTTTCAGAAAAAGGCTTCATTTGGGGAAAAAAAATTAGGTTAAATTACTTAAATATTATTTTATAGTGGTAAACTGAAAATTTAAAAACTGAGTAAAAACTGAGTTGGGGACTTTTGCGGAAAAAAAAAACACTGATTTGAGGAAAATGTCAGAAATTTTGGGGAAATTGACGTTGGACTATATGGCAACACTGACAGATCGTTCAAAAGAGTACAAAAATGCATTAATCATATGAAATCCATTGCATTGAACATATAAGAAGAAAGATTTCATTCCTTTTTGTAATTTTTCCGTTCTTCTATCTTTACAAGAAGAAAGTATGGTATTCGTGAAAATTTTCGACTTCCGGTTTTAAACGGATTTATACGTTTTAGAATGTCCTGAACATGATTTGATGGTTTTTAGAAAATGTCTGGCTGTGAGTCTGCCGTCACGCTGTCACTCTGTCACTCTGTCGCTCTGTGAGTCTGAAATTTTGAGGGGGCTCTTTCTCAAGAACTAATGCACGAAATTTCACAAAACTTTCGATTCAGTTAGACCTTGATATAAACTGGCCCTGATTAGTTTTTGGTGAAAATCGCCCAACAGGTGACTTTGCTAGGTGGCATTATTTACGATTTCTACGATAGCTATATCTCAGGAACTACTGCACGGATTTTCATAAATCTTCAGATTCAGTTAGTCCAGCATATAGTTAGGTGCTGATAAAAATTTGATGAAAATCACCCAACAGATGGCGCTGCTATGCTGCATTATTCATGATTATCGCAATATCTCAAACTCAAGAAAAAATGCACAAATTTTCACCAAACTTCAGATTTAGTTACTACCTGATATGAATTAGAGCTGTTTATTTTTTTTTGTAAATCGCTCAACAGGTGGCGCTGCTGTGCTGCATTTTTCACGATTTCCCCAATAGCTATATCTTAATAAATAATACACGAATTTTCATCAAGATTCAGATTCAGTTACTTCCTATTATAAATTGGTCCTAATTAGTTTTTGGCGTAAATCGCCCAACAGGTGGCGCTGCTGTGCTGCATTTTTCACGATTTCCCCAATAGCTATATCTTAATAAATAATACACGAATTTTCATCAAGATTCAGATTCAGTTACTTCCTATTATAAAATGGTCCTAATTAGTTTTTGGCGTAAATCGCCCAACAGGTGGCGCTGCTGTGCAGAATTTTTTACAATTTCCGCAATTGCTCTATCTAAAAAACTAATGTACGGATTTTCATCAAACTTCAGAATCAGTTAGAAGTTGTCAAATTTGTTGATAATTAGATTTTGGTGTAAATCATCTAACAGGTGGTGCTGATATGCTGCATTTTTCAGGAAGTATTAACATGTATGAGATAGAAGAAAGTTTTGGGATTGCCCCATCTGACTAGTTTACATTGTAATAAAAAAAATCCTAGCCGGCTCGGCCTACAAGCACAGGTAGGTTTCAAATTTGAGTACTAATTTCACCAACCAAAACTAAATCAAGATTCGAGATAAACCCAGTTTTAATTATTTTATCTGGTCGCTATTCAAGAGTTTTTAGTTTAATTTTTCTGTAAGAGTTTTTCAGAATCCTGTAAATAAGATTTTGTTTCCTTCAACACTCCCTTCCCAACCACCACTATCTTTATTTTTTTTTTTTTTATTATTATTTTTTTTTTTTTTTGCTGTAACACTTGACACTATCAGAAACTTGTCAATATAAAAGTTGTAGATAATATTAAAAAGATTAATAATAAATTTAAGATGATTTAATATCTTGCGAATTTCGAAGTTATAAATATTTTTTCTTCTTAAAGCCCTATTTTTGCGCCCCTTGAGACCATTTTTAATGATATCAAAAATCTGTCATACATAAGTTTTTGGTTAAGAAGTTATGGGGGTTTGTCTGTTTTCACAAAAACCCTTCCTATTTCCACACCCTTTGTCCGATTTTGCCCATTTATGAACTTGACCGAGATTTTCTGCAACTTGATTTTATGTATCAATTTGGGAGGGATTTGTGCAGAATTATAGAAGTTATCGTGGCCATAAAAAAGTGATATATATATATATATATATATATATAAGCATTACAGAGCATTACAATTCATCGTCAAATTCAAATAAAATTTTTAAATTGAGTATCAAGACATGATACAAACATTATACATATTAAATTTGGATCAACAATTTTTAAATTAACTAGTCACGAGTGAATTTTTTTTTAACTAAATAGTAGTACAGTAATATGTCGATTTTAAATATATAAATTTCCAATAAAGGCCATGAGAGATGAAAAACTTGCTGTATCAAATGGAATTTCTTACATAAAGGCATTCTGTAGCTACGTAAGTATAAATCAAAATGATAATACACTATGAAAATGCACAGTTGCCGCAATAAACATAGCGCATAAAATTTCATGTATACTTAGAGTTTTCAACTGGGTGTGATTTTAAGCTCTAGTGGTCATGATTGGCGTAGATCTGCAAAAATTGTTCAGAAATTCCAACACTGGGGAAGAATGTAATAGGTAGTGTTTCTCAAGAAATTTACCTGAAATTTTAGTATGCGACATGATGCAAAGTTTTCAATACACGCTTAAAAAAAGACAGTCTCTTTATTAACAGGGAATTTTGAAAATCTCCGAAAAGTGTGAATATTTAAAGTATGAATGCCTCACTTTGAAATTTGACTATCTATTTGCATTTTGCAGCTACATCTGCGAGAAGATGATGATGGTTTGCGAGTTGATTAAAAACACAAACTGTTTATGAGAAACAGAAATGTAATTATAACTCTTGAAATTTTAAAATTTTGATTAATTTTCGAAGTATTATAATTTTTATTACAATTTCTGTAATAGTGAGAAATCGATTATTCCACTAATGAGGCGGAAGATGAGAAAAATGGAAATAATGTTTGTTAAAATTAGTTAAATTTTGTTAAAATTAGTTTGTTGAAATTGTTGTTGTAAAATTTCATTTTTTCATAATTTTTAACTGTTTTTAGTTTTTTTTTTAATAAAATCCGAATTTCTTGATAATAGAATTAATAATGAGCTATATTAATTGACTCCTAAATAAATAATTCCGAAGAGTTTGTCCAATAAATCTAAAGATCCAATAAGTTTAAAGAAAATACGACACATAAAATAAACGTGGGAAATCCTAAAATTTCATTACCTTAAAACTGATAACGCCTTTTAAATGCGTAGTAATTCAAAAATGTAACTTTCTGGCATGCTAGGGTTTAACCGTCATTTAATGCATATTCCATTATTTGAAAAAAAAAAACAATTGTGGTAAATTTAATTTAAAAAAGAGGCTGAATTAGAATTATCGCTCTGATTACTTGAATGAAAATAGCGAAAGAAAATAATAAAGTCAACAAAATGTACGAGAAAATTTCAAATATTTGTTTGTACCGAGTGTCCCAAAATGACTCATGGATTTTAAAATTTAATAACTTCGAAACGGTGACAGATATTAAAAACTTCTTGCAGGAGGGTTACGTATCATGTCAGGAGTTTTTGTACTGTGATTCTTGATTTTCGTTCGAATTCCAAACAATAGATGTCGCTGAGGGCAATTGGCGCGCAGTCTAGATCCGATTTTTGGTACTCCGGGATCCATTCAATACATTTTAATCTCCTTTTTTGCATGGAAGAGAGAGGCCGAAAAATCGAGCTTGGATTTAGTGGTTATTGGTTGCAGCGCCATATATCGATGCTATTTGTAACTAAAACTAAGAATCGCTGCATAAAAACTCCTGAGATCTTAAATAACACTCATGCAATAATTTTCTTAATATCTGTCACCGTTTGTAAGTTATTGAATTTTAAAATACATCAGTCATTTTTGAGACACATTGTAACTGTTCTGTATGATTTAACTTTATTACACGGATACATTAAATTTGAATGTTTTTGTGTGATATATAAAGCAATGATTTATGGCTTTTTCTTCAGTGAAGCAACTAACTGTTACAGACAGCAGTTATTTTTACGTTTTACATATGTGGTACTTACTAAAACTTTATATGCATGAGTGACATCGGCGAGTTCGAACATGCTACACAATTTCTAGTGTTAAATGACCACTTGGATGTTGCAAATGAAGGACTGCCATTGGCGACTATTTTTCTATTCTATTCGCACCACTATTTTAAGGAAACACATATTGTAGTATATTTATTTCTCTTGCAAATGTTCTAGAACAATATGTCAAAAATTTTTGTTTTGAGAAAGTGGTGTGAGGTAGAATTAAAAAAATAGTCACTTGTAGTAGCCATGTAAATGTGATAAAAAGGAGTCACACGGAAAAGATGTAAAGTCCGGAAACAAATAGACCTGGAGCCGGTAGCCCAAGACAACCACCTCATCGAGTTGGAGGCTGAAATTCCAAAATTAGCTAAAACTCGATTCCCATATTAAAACGCAATCTGTCTGCCAAGACATTTCTTGGTGGAAAACACCTAAAAACCCGATTTTAGGGGTCGACTCGTAGGTTTACCATTGTGTTTTCCTGCATCCAAAGGTATGATAACATGGCGGACTGGGTGCAGGAAAACACAATGGTAAACCTACGAGTCCACCGGTAAAATCGGGTTTTTAGGTGTTTTCCAGCAAGATATGCCTTTGCAGACCGATTGCGTTTTAATATGGGTATCGAGTTTTAGCTAATTCTGGAATTTCAGCGCCTAACTCTATGAGGTAGTTGGCTCATCGTTCGTACGCCTTCTTGAATTTTGCAGACCAGAAATTTTTTTGGTACCAGTATTATCTTCTAGAAAATCCCTTCTTAAAAGAAGGCGAAAATTTGCGCGTTTAACATAGATTTCTTTTTCTATAAAAAGATACTGGTAGTTCTCCTGGAGAAATAATGATATCCATACGACCCAAGCGTCTGTGCTGCCGGCTCCCGGTCTTAAAGTAATACGCTTTCCTTTTGTATTGTGTTAAGATTTGCCTTTTCCGACTTTTCTCAACGAATTTTTTCTCTTTTGTAATCATGCCAATCATTTTGAAACAATCTATATAACTCTTCTGTGTATATAAAGAAACGTTTAAGAACCATTGCCGCTATTATTTTTTAAACTATTTTTATTTACATTATTTTTGAAATAAACATGAATTTAAAAAATACATTTTGCACAGTAAAACAATATCAGAACTAACGCCAATGAGTGCAGCAAGGGATAAAAAATCAAATGTTGAAGAACAAATAAGCATACAAGTGTGTTGACGTGTTAGTCATCTGAATACGTAGAAAAAGGCAATGAATAGGAAAAATTATTTAAATGTTAATATTTAGAAATGAGAGATATTATTGTTTAAAAAATAATTACAAATAAATTTTAACTTCGTTAATCAAACTTAAGCTATTCCCTATCAAAAAAATTCATTATATGTATAATGTACAATAATTAAGCTTAACTTCAAATAAATATTTACAAAATATTTGTTTGAACACTGCAGGTAACAAACAGAGTTTACTTCTTAAGAGTGAATTTTATAAAGACTCATTTTGATTTCGTTTGTTTTTATTTCCAAATTTTTAAGAAGAATGGAAATCCGAAGCAAATAAAGATTAAAATGAACTGCGTAAGAAGTGGGGAAAGTACATTTACATTTCAATACAATAAAAATAACTTCTTTCATCTTCATTCAAAATGCAAAGTTTCCACTTTTAAAATTACTTCTCTTTGTAGTGTGTTTTATTTTTTACTCTTAGTATTGTGTGTATCCGTTAAGCGGCTTGTTTGTATTTTTCCGTTTCCGAAATCAACTTAAATAGGTTGCATACAAAAATAGTTTTAAGACAATTATGTTTTTAAAACTATGTTTGATTAAGAGACTTGAAAAGTATTTTAGCACCGAATCGCGGAAGAAAATATAACTAAAGTTTTTATACACTTTTAGTTAATTTGAATTAGTTTTTGTATCTAAAGATAAATTTTTGTAATCATTTTTAAACTCACTTCCTGCTATATTAGGATTATAAACTTCGTTTTCAAAACTTATGTATACAGATGTACAGGGTGGTCATAAAAAAACTTTGCCGATATATGGAACTCTAGCGGCCGTTCCGTTTAACCGATCGAGATGAGATTTCAGATATAGTTATTCAGAGGTATGAGCTCGGGATTCTGGGAACGGCAACAAATTAGCGCTCACAGTTACGGTTATAGGTACAGAAACTCGAAAATTTCGAATGGCAACGCCCATTTTTTCCGTTGCAAAATGCTCAGCGCATGCGAAAATCCTAAATAGCGCTGGAACGGTACGTGCATCGCAATAAACGGACGCGTTATGCAGGCACAAAAAACAGCTCAGCGAACGGCCAAAAACAACACGATCGGTGCGCACGGAGGAAATTTGCACATGACAGAGGCAAGACAACAATCATAGAATGCAGTTCGACAGATAATCAGCGTAGAAAACGGATTCTTGCCTCTGTCATATGCAAATTTCCTCCGTGAGCCCGATCGTGTTGTTTTTGGTCGTTCGCTGAGCTGTTTTTTGTGCGTGCATAACTTTTCCGTTTATTGCGATAAACGTACCGTTCCAGAGCCATTTAGGGTTTTCGCATGCGCTGAGCATTTTGCGATGAAAAAAATGGGCGTTGTCATTCGAAAATTTTGAGTTTCTGTACCTATAACCGTAACCGTGAGCGCCAATTTGTTGCCGTTCACAGAATCCCGAGCTCATACCTCTGAATAACTAAATCTGAAATCTCATCTCGATCGCTTTAACGGAACGGCCTCTAGAGTTCCATATATCGGCAAAGTTTTTTTATGACCACCCTGTATTTCCAATGACAATGCAAAATTTTGAAATTTTTAGACTTTTTTTCGTAAATTAATAAATTAGTGATATTAAATTAATGTTAATATTTTCTGTAATCCGGCCGCAGTTGAGAAATTTATAAATATTCTTTATAGTTACAACGGTATATGTAAGAAATTGTTACAAAGAAATTCGAGTTATTTTAACGTCCAAAACGATATCAAATTATGCGAACTGCTGTGTAAAAGTATATAATTTATAAATAGGTAAAAACAGATAAAAAAAAATAAAGAGAGGAATAATTAAAATATGTATACTTTTATAAATTAATAGTTTAATAATAATTAAATTATGATCATAGATTGAGAAAAAAAACCCTTAATTTTATCATTCCATATCTTATAGAAAAAGCAGAGCAAAAATACTTTTACTTTAAATAAATTCAATAGTTCACGATTTCTACAAAGATTAAATGAACATGGAGCAATTTCTATAATTAGAACCCACTCCAAATTAACGTATTGACGTGGAATGTTTATTAACAAGATAAATGCAGTCATATAATTAGGTATGATGTTTTAACAGTAGAACGCCCGGAAATTTTACTCAAGTTTCATAAAAATATTTGACACCAGAATTTTTATTTAAAATTATTTGACTGATTTATTTAATGTAAATCTGCGTGGCTTAAATTTAACTTATTTTATGAAAGAATTTCTGGTTCCAGTTGACATTCAATCATGTGGTCGAAGTCGGATCGGCTCCTTCCGGGCGTTCTAGTGTTAAGATAAACTTTGAATGCTTATAAAAGAATGCCTTTAAAAAAGATTGCCTTTAAAAAAACTTATTTTACCTCTATACATATTATACGTATCTTCACAAAAACGTGAAAAGATCTCAAACATCAAGAAGTCGATCTGCCGATATTAATTCAGCCTAATAATTATTTTTAAATTTTTATTCATATAAATATAGGGGAGACTAGGGAGGGTTGACCATACGGGATGCTTGACCCACCCATCAGTTTTCTTATTTAAAAGAATTTCAGAGTTTATCAATAGGTGTCAACCAAAGCTACTGGAATGCTCAAACAACAGTCTTTATTTTATAAGGATAATTGAAATAGGTGGAAAAAAATCAATTGTGAAGCAATTTCAACCTAAAAGTTGTGTTTTTTAGAAATATTTTGTAAGCTTTTTTCAGATAAAATATATCCTAGAAATTTAAGTATGTAGGTTTTAAGTAATGTAGAAATATCGAGCTTTCATTCCAGGCATAAAGATTGTACAGTGAGTTAGGCTTATCATAATAATGTGCGATTCTTTAGAAAAAGGCTATGTGGGGAGGCTTGACCCAGTCAATGTGAGAGAGGGTTGACCAGAAGCTCAAGGATCCCTCAATTAAGTGGTTTTGGAAATCTTTTATTATACACTGTGCATAATGAAAGGTTAATGGTTATATATAAAAATAAAAATGTAGATTTATTCTTCAAAAATACCGTAAAATGTGGTGATGGAAAAGAAAAATTTTAAAACTGATTAAAGAGAGATGTGAAAAATTACTATAATATCCACTGCAAGAAAAATATGCAATGAAATATAAATGGGAAAGTTGATAGGAACTTTTTCCATTTAAAATATTACTAACAACAGCTAAAAGCAGTGGAAAAGAATAGAAAACATGAAAGCAGCAGTCTAAACCCTTTCAGGGGCAATGGTATGTTTATGAAGCCACTTAATTTTAATTTTCAAACGCCACAATGGCACCAGAATTTTACTGAAATCTGTTCCATTTAATATGTATGTGAAATATAGTCTTTTTCTTATTTCCAAATACAGTTTTCGTAAATTCCGGGGCCAATAATTTATTTCAACATTTTAGTACTGAAAGTACTGATTAACAGCTTAAAGGGTTAAATATTTTAATGATAAGTGCTCATGCGGCTGCAAAAGATCATAGCATTGATCGAAAAACTTTAGGAAGGTATGTAGACAAATTTCACCAGGATGAGTACAGTGAGATGAAGCCAAACTATGTGACAACTAGAGTTTTCAGGTAGAGGACAAGGCAGTAGGGAAAGGAGAAAAATAAAGCGGGACAGTGGCTCCTAAAATGGAACCCTATGAAAACGGAACCAATCTTTATTGGAATACTATCTTAAATGTTAAAATTTCATTTTCCCTGCTGTACAATTATACTTGCTCAGACAAAATCCTGTTTAAAACTAAATTTTCTCCTCTGTCTTGCGATTGCGTCTAAACAGGTTTGTTTAAGCATCATATTTTTCAAAAAAAAATTATAATAATTAAAGCATGTAGCATAAAGTTATTTTGCTTTTTTTTAAATTCATTGTACGTCCCTTCACAAATGTTTCAATATAAAAGAAAGTAGGTCAAGCCTTCCATATAGTGGGTCAACCCTCCCGTATATGGGGAGCCTTGAACCATTATTTTCTCATGATTAAAATCAATCATTTTTCAAATTTCTTATATATTACAATTATGTAGCAATTTTATTTTGATAACTGATTGTATAACAAATAAAATAATATATAAAATTTTATTTTACGTTCAATATTTAAAAAATAAGAAATCATTTTGTAAAAAGTGGGTCATCCCTCCCTAGTCTCCCCTACAGTTACAATTTTGAATCTAGAATTAATTTCTTCCTCAGATTTTCGATTTATTTCTAATCCTTTTGGATTTAAAATGCACGTCTACCTTAGTGTAGTTTATGTAAGCTAAAAAAAATATTATTCATAAAAAAGAAATGTGTGTGTTACATCTTTTACAACTAAAACATCAATTTTTATATAGTGATGTTAATAGATAATTTAGTAAAAGAGTCATTCACTACTCAAATTTCTGTGTTTCATAATGGGAAATGTAATGAGATATAATTACTAAGTAAAGCAGTACGTCTTCTTGCTCTTATAGGCTTAGAAAAGCATTTGCGGACATTACAAGACTGCACGCAAAAGAACCATTATAACAGCTGATGAGAAAATATTGAGCCTTAGATAAGGAAAACATTAAACATGATTAAACGGATTGTAAAATATATGAAATATATGCAAATAAAAGATAACATCTAAAATCAATGAATAAGTAATTTTCCGAGTACTTTAAGTTCAACAAAAATTTGTGGAACAAATAAATTTCGATGATTAAATTGCTTTTTTATTTCTTCTGAGGTGAATTATAAAAAATAATTTGTAGTAGGAATGTGAATAGAATAGGTAAATCAGTAAAACTATAGGTAGAGTAAATCTGATTTTTTTAATTCGAGAATTTTAATTCACACTGCTAACAAGGCGTAGAACCAACAGAGTGAAAAATTATCCAGGCCAGGGTTCGAACCTGGGTTATTGGTTAACGCTTGCCTGGATAAAATTTCCATTCAAGTAAAAGAGAAAAAGAAAAAAGAAAAAAAAAAAACAAGGGCGAAAAATCATTCCTCAAGCATAGAATATGAATACTTTCAACACTTCTACTTAAGTTTTTCTAGGAAACTGGGATTACTAGAACTTTTTATGTAAAGGTAACAACAAAAATTCCTGTAACAGACGCACTTTTGCGATGAAAATAAAAAAATCTGTAAGATTACTAAAATTTTTTTAGGAAACTGGGATGCCTAGAACTTTTCATGTAACTGCAACCCAGGTTACAGATAAAATTTTAGTAAGATTACTGTAATTTTAGCAGATTCATTTGTAAAGTTACAGATTTTTGTAGCTTTACAAAAACTAGTTTTGAAGATTCGCAGATTTTTTTTTGTGCAGTTACAGATGAAAGTATAGTAAGCATGTAACTTTACATCTGTAGAACTGCAGATTTTTTTTTTACAGTGTGGGTAAGTGTGATCATAGATCGCACAAAGGGTTTCGTTTAATACTCCTTTCAAAACACTTTCTTTCAAAACGTCCAGTACATTTATCGCCATGGAATACCTTCTAAATTTTGGCAAACACATCCTAAACTATCTTAAAGTTTCAAACATATTCGCCTTGTTATATTTCCTAATTTTGCTCGCCCCCCTCCCCCCACGAAATGCTACGATATAGTATCACATGACGGGTATCTGCCCAATTTAGAAAAGTGACCTCCTTGGAGCGGGGGGAGTGGGCAGATGGTCACCATGATTTTTGACGCGGTATGATTTTTAAAATTTATGTTATGTTTTATAAGCTATATTAAAGTTTCAAACAGATCGTTCAGTTACATTTCCTAATTTTGTTCGCGCACCTCACTCAACCCTCCCCCCCCCCCCCTCGAAATGTGACGCGCCATTCTTCTTTATAATTTTATATCATGTTTATAAAATATCTTAAAGTTTAAAACAGATCGCATTGTTAGATTTCCTACTTTAAATGAAATCGCGGTCTGTTAGTTCCAGATTCCACCACCAAGGAGCGCACTCTATTCTTAACAAAAGCGTATGTGAACGAAACTCCTTTACACAACCTAACAGTAGATATGTTACTCGAGGGGGTGGCGGTCTTCAGCAAGAATTTAAGATATTTGTTGAAATTACTATTCGGAAATAGTGGTAACTTAACCTTTGACATATTTATATTTAATAATTAGCATGTATCTGAGCACTTCGCCAAAAACCCCCACCTGAAACGGTATGAAACACAAAGGTAAAAAAAAAGAAATATTTCGCCCCTCTTCTCCTCCCACCAGCCAGAAATTTCACGCGCCATTTTTTATAAACTTTTTCTTATGTGTTATAAACTATCTTAAAGTTTCAAACTAATCGCCTTGTTTTATTTCCTACTTTAAATGAAATCCCGGTCTGTTAGTTTCTCATTCCAGCACGAGAGAGCGCACTCTATTCTTAACAAAACTGTATCTGAACGTAACTCCGTTAAACATCCTATCAGGAGATATGCTAGTCGAGGTGGTGGCGGTCTTAACCAAGAATTTAAGATATTTGCTTAAATTACTATTCGAAAATAGTGGTATGAACACTTATAAAATTTTTGATATTGAATTAGTAATAGTCATCTCATCACGCCATCAAAAAACCGCACACCAAACAGTGCATAAACCCCTGTTATACTGCCTAATTTTGTTCGCGTCCCTTACCCTTTCCTCCACCCACCCCCAACTGGAATGTGACGCGCCATTCTTTTTTATAATCTTTTAGTATTTGTTATAAATTATCTTAAAGTTTCAAACAGATCGCTTTGTTGGAATTCTTACTTAAAATGGAATCGCGGTCTGTTAGTTCAACATTCCACCACCCGGGAGCGCACTGTATTCTTAAAAAAGTGTATCTGAGCGAAACTCCCTTACACAACCTATCGGTAGATACATGGGTCGAAGGGGGGGGGGGGGCGTCTTAACCAATAATTTAATATTTTTTCTGAAAATTCTATTCGAAAATAGTGGTATCAATACGTCTGAAATTTTTATCGGGCATAAGTAACATTTATGCTCTATTTTTAAAAATCGGACACCGTTCAGAAGAATACTGCAATGAAACATCACGTGACTGATAAGTACATAATAGAAATAAACCAGTTAGTGAAATTAGCGCCCCTCCCCTCCATTTACCAGAAATTTCACGCGCCAATCTTTATTTTAACTTTTCTTATGTGTTACGAACTACATCGAATTAAGATATCTTGAAGTTTCAAACAGATTGCCTTGTTAGATTTCCTAATTTAAATGAAATCGCGGTTCTTGAAATCACGTGCCTTCATTAGGGTTTTTTTTAATACAATACAATACGCATTTGATAGAAATAAAACCAATTAATTAAATAACAATTAATATCTCAGCTTGTAATTAAGATAGGAGTTAAAAATGGGCATCCAGGAAGTCAGCGAAAAATTTCAAGCCGGGATGTCTGAAAATTTAATCTAAAAATTTAATATTTTAAAAGTTTAAATTTCGTATTAAAATATTCTACTACGGAAAACCGCAAACTCCATCATGCCTGACACCTGCTTCCCGCGAAAATGAAATCTGTTTTCCTTGTCTTTGCAATTAAAGAAATTAAATTTTTATCGATCGATTTTTAGTGGATTTTTCGTCTTATACATAACGCAGAGAAACGATCTGTATACCAAATGAAAGTAGATTTTTTTTCTGCGTAAGAAAATATCTCTTCCAAAAACTTTCTAAGATACAAGTCGATTAAAAAATATCCAGTACACTTTTTTGTTTGAAGAACTTCGAAGCGCAGATGTGTGACAACCCGGAGGAGAAATGAAAATATTTCAAGAGTCGGTTCGTACCTGCACTCATTTTATACCGTTTTTTCGTTAATGAGACGTAAAATTGGGAGTTTTTAATTAATAACGTCCGTTAATTACGACTTTTTCAAAATTTTATGATTTGTTGTTTGATCTCAGGTGTCCAGCTATAAGTACGCAAAATTTCAAGTCTTCAACTGATATAGTTTCTGAGAACGGGCTCTGTGACGGACAGACAGACAGACAGAGGAGTGAGACGAATAGGGTTTCGTCAGATGCACGAAACCCTAAAAAGATTAATAAAACATTTTAAATATTTTTATCTTACATCTTTTAGCACTTGAAGGAAGTATGTGTGTGTACTAAATAAGTCATATGACCCATCAAGCTTCTTTTTACCATAATTTTAAAAATATGTATTTTATTTGTTAATCTTCCTTGCAATATCATGCGTATTTATTCAACAGCTTCTAAACACCTGAATCATACATTTTTCTATTAAAATCCTACCTTGTCTGAGGTTAACGTGATCAGATTTCAGCAGCAATAATAATAAAATGAATAGTAATAGTAATAAATGTATGCCATAATAATAACTCTACATCTAACAATCATAATAATAATAATGATAAAAAAAATAATAAATCTACTACGTCTGCTACTGCATATAATAATGTTCTGCAAATTTGAAATTGTTGTTTTAATTCTGGATTTCTAAACTATAAATGAACAAAGCAAATATGTGTAAGCACGTGACACAGTCACATACCCTGGTCATATAGATCTTTAGCATATGACCAGGTTCCTAAAAAGAAAGCCTGCATTTTTTAATTTAGCAATCATAAACTGTAATAACTATATTGATGAAATAAGCCACAAGTTTATAGGTTGCTCATATGGCTTGTATACATAGTAATTTTTAAAATATGTTCAGAAGCTCTTCAATAGATGTCGCTGCTCTGTCTAAGACCGTAATAATGTACAAACTAACATGCAAAACTGCGTTAAAGGTTTCACAATTTTCACGTTTCGTTCTAGTTAACTATTGAAACGCAAAAAAAAAAAGTTCTTCATTTTGAAATTTTAAAGTTAATTTCAGCATATTACGGTTTCAGACCGGATAGTGTCATCCATTCTCAAAAAATTGAATAAAATTGTTGTGTGCAAAATTTATGAGTGCAGTTAAGTATGTCATCTACTTTAAATTTATAAATATTACAGTTAATGGATTGTAGTACATTGCTTTCTCACTTATACGACTACCTACGTTGTACATCGATTTCCTCAGATATCGAACCGACAGTATCTTATGTTAAAACTGTAAAATTTATCCCGGTTCGAGACGTTTTCTCCCACTTATAAGACACTAAACTCTGATTTATGCGACACGGATTTTTAAAACCAAAATAAATAATTAAAAGTTTTTTTCTAGTTATTTAAATTTTTATTTCTTTTTAGAAATGTTATTTAACTGTTTTCCATTTTAGTTATAACGAAGTTTTAGATTATAATACGTAAATCCTGTTACTTAATAATTTACAAAGTAGAATGTCGATCATTTGGAAAAATATTCTCTTATATTCTTTTCCGCAAATGCTGCATTAAATAATCGTTGGCATTTTTGAATTAAAAAAATGAAATGATAAAAAGCATCGTCAGACATAGATAGGATTATTTATTCACCTTTTCCCTAACAATAGCAAACCAATATCACGCCATTTTCCGATTTCGAAAAAATACATGTTAAATAAATGCTTCTTTATATTTTTTATTCTATAACTATATTTTGTTATAACATTTTTAAATAATTAATGTATTTTATCAACAACCTCTGTTTTTAATCGATGCAACACATGTATGCAGTTATATTGTGTAACAATGTAATATCTCATTTATATGACTTTATTAATTGTATGACTTTTCTTATCGGTCACTTTTGAGTCGTATGAATGAGAGGTCACTGTATGAATTAATTTTTTTGTAATTAATTATTTGTTGAAACACTGTACAAACAAATTTACACAAAGAAGGGTTCAACACAATAGGCCTAACAGTCTAAACTTGTGATAGGTTGAAATCAATGTGTACAAGGTAAAAATCTAAACATTATTCAAAGACAAAATTTCTATATAAGTATTTTTAATAAATTTTTAAATAAATTTTCAGCAGTGAGATTACGTCCAAAGTTATTGAATATTAAATACGTGAGTTTTCCCATTCCTAACTAAGCATAAAACTGAGTTAAAAATATCCAAGCGGGGAATCGAAAAAACATCCTTTGAATAACGCTCTAATACTCTACATTTGAGCTACGAGGATGATACTAAGAATTGCATTTATCACTCACAACGGTCATGAAGACTTTTCCTTCTTGTGCTGCGGTTGCAGACGTACCGACTTATATAAGTAAAATATGTTAGGCTGAGTATCATTCACGTATTTCAAAGGTAAAGTGTTTGAGCGTTATTCCAAGGATCCGGGTTCGATTCTCGGATTGGACATCACTCTGTTGGTTTTACACTTAGTTAGCGATTTGAAAGTTCACGTATTTAATATTTAATAATTTCGTGCTTAATTTCGCTGGTAAAAATGAATTGAAAAATTAATTAAAATGCTTATATTTCAGCTATGCTGGGCTTTATTTTATTTTATGTTTACCGCAGGGTTGTGTGCTCATAAAGAATTTTCGATATTGTACTGCGGTTGCAGCCTTACCGACAAGTGAGTGAGAGACATAATTTGTGTGTCGTCCGCGTATCTGAAAGGTAGAGCCCTGAAGCGTTCTTCCATGGTTATGGGTTCGATTCCCGGCTTGGACTGTTCGTTTTGCGTTTAGTTGGCTGTGTGAAAATTAAAGTATTTAATATTCAAAATTTCTATGTTTACGGAATTGGACATTTTCTAATCCGTCAATATCGTTAAATACGCATAAATAATTTGAAAACAAAACCACTTTTGCACAAAAAATGCTTTAGAGTGCATAATGCTGCACATAAAGTATACAGATGGAAATGTCAATTTAATGCAAAGATGACAGGCTTAATAAAACTGTGTTTGTCGATAAGGATATAAGTTTTGTTGTAATCTGTGAGAAATCCTTGTCTTAATGATGGAAATGCGTGACCCATCACCATAACAAATATTGGTATGAAAAGTTACGATATTTTTCCTTTTCATTTCTTACGACAATGGCCATAGTCTAGCAGTTATTAGAAGATTACAAGATCGAAAAAGAATGCTAAAAAAGATTTAAATATAGCATTAAATATGACAGAACAATATTTCAAGAGTTAAAAGTGTATTTTTTTTCAATAGGTTTTTTTAAGTAAACTATTGACGTTACGTTTTAGATGTTGACTTTTGCGAATATATTTTAATATTCCCATGGCTCCAGGAAATATATATATTTGTAATAAATTTTAGTTTATAAGGCATAGAATAAATTACTTGGTCATCATTTTTTAATCAAAGTTTTCTGCTAATAATCTATAGTCAATTGGTTGAAAATATTAATTTAATAAACATTTTTGACAACCTTTATAAACAAATTTACACAAAGAAGGTGCAACGTAATACACCTAACAGGCTAAACTTTTGACACGTTTCAAATTAATATACTCAACGTAAACATAAAAAAATTATAGAAATAAAATTGTATATGAGAGCCACTTGCAAAAATCAAATTAACTTAATATTTGCTAAAAGTGATAAAAATCCATTTACAAGGCAAATAAATACCTTAATTTATTCAGATCGACATATTTCGATCTACAGTGTATTTTTATCACTTTCAGCAAATATTAAGTTAATTTGATATTGCAGAAAGACAAGATTTTTATGTTTACGAAACTGAACATTATCTAATCCGGCATTATCGTTAAATAAATATAAATAATTTAAAAAAAAAACTGTTTTAGAGTGCATAATGCTGAACATAAAGTATACAGGTGGAAATGTCAATTTAACGCAAAGATGACAGGCTTAATAAAACTATATTTGTCGATAAGTTTTGTAGCAATCTGTGAGAAATCCTTGTCTTAATGAAGAAAATGGATAACCCATATCCATAAAAAAAATATTGGTATCTAAAGATACGTCTTTTTTTCCTTTTCATTTCTTACGACAATGGTCATATTCTAGCAGTTATTAGAAGATTACAAGATCGGAAAAGGATGCTAAACAGATTTAAATATAGGATTAAATATGAAAGAACCATATTAAAGTGTTAAAAGTGTATTTTTTGTTCAATAGGCTTATTAAGTAAACTATTGCTCTTACATTTTAGATGTTATTTCTTGATAATATATTGTAATGTTCCCATGGCTCTAGGAAATATATTTATTCGTAATAAACTTTCATTTATAACGCATGGCAAAAATTGCTTGGTCATCATCTTGTATTAAAAGTTTTCTGCTAATACACTACAGCCAATTAGTTGAAAAGATTAAATTAATAAATATTTTTCGACGCACTATACGAACAAAGTTACACAAAGTATGGTGAAACACAATATATCTAATAGTCTAAACTTTTTTGAAGTATTAATTCAATGTGTTCAACGTAAAAATCGAAACATTATAGAAAGACAAAATTTCTCTGTTTACGGAACTGGACGCTTTCTAATTCGTCATTACCATTAAACATGCACAAATAATTTAATAAAAAAAAAAAAAAAAAAATGTTTTAGAGAGCATATGCTGCATATAAAGAATACAGATGGAAATGTCAATTTAATGCAAAGATGACAGGCTTAATAAAACTGGGGTTGTCGATAAGACATAACTTTTGTTGTAATCTGTGAGAAATCCTTGTCTTAATGAAGAAAATGCGTGACCCGTCACCATTACAAATATTGGTATCGAAAGTTACGATTTTTTTTTTCCTTTTCATTTCTTACGACAATGGTCATAGTCTAGCAGTTATTAGATTACAAGATCGAAAAAGAATGCTAAAAAAGATTTAAATATGGCATTAAATATAACAGAACAATATTTGAAGAGTTAAAACTGTATTTTTTATTCAATAGGCTTTTTAAGTAAGCGATTTCTGTTACGTTATAAATGTTGTTTCTTGAAAAAATATTTTAATGTCCCCACGGCTTTAGGATATACATTTATTTGTAATAAACTTTCGTTTATAAGGCATAGCATAAATTGCTTGGTTATAATTTTGTATCAAAAGATTTCTGCTAATAAACTAAATTAGTTGAAATTTAGTTTGCCAATTAGTTGAAAAAGATTAACTTAATTCGTGTATTTACTTGTAAAGGAATAAAGGAACTAAAGTTTTAAAATTTTAAGTTATTGCATGTGAAATGTGGATATTTGACTATTAATATAAGATAATAATGACACCAAAACTTTTGTGCAAGGAATAAAATTTTTAATCTAAGGGGGAAAAATGCTTGATATTTAGAAAAAGAAATTTTACATATATTAATTTATAAACAGTTATCTTGGTTTTAATAATATGTATTCTCACATTTCTTTATTTTTAAAAAAAAATAATGAACTTAAATATTCAATATTTGTTTAAAATATAATTTGTAACTCATTTTTTACAATAATTGCTATCAAGGAAGGCCTTAAGGAAAAAATGCTGATGAGACTATTTAAGTATATGATAAAGGATCTGTCAAACTTATCGCCGGAATACAAGAAGAAAGTTTGTAAAAAAAAAATATCTTCGAATATTTAGCGCGAAAAGATGAACGCGTCTCGCAATTTGGCGAGTAACATTTTCCTTCGCCAAATGCAAGCGATTTTAATGCATTTTGAAATTGCTAGTAAAATGAGTGTTTAAGTGCGCAGTGCTTTATGAATTTAAACTTAAACGATGAAAGAGTTTATAATTTTTCTTTACGCTTATAGAATATATTAAACAAAAACATAATTTGACGAACAAATTAAAAAATATATATATATTTCCTATATTGTTTAAGCCCGAGAAAGGACAGACATTAAATTATTTCATTCAATTAGTTCTACGTTTAATGTTAAATTTTTGTAACAAGTTAGTTAAGCCAATTGAAGATTAAAAAATAAAAATAAAATTCATACAATATGATACTTAAAACACCCTAAAAAATTAGATTGCGTTCAAATGAAATCGAAATAAACCTTAGACTTTTTTCTAAGTTTTGTATTTTGCATGCATCTTATCATTTTATGCACAATTGTCATAAACATAAAACAAATATTTTCAATTAAAAATGGAAGAAGTCTAAGATTTATTTCGATTTCATTTGAACGGAATCTATTTTTTAGGGTGTTTTAAGTATCATATTGTATGAATTTTATTTTTATTTTTTAATCTTCAATTGGCTTAACTAATTTGTTACAAAAATTTAACATTAAATGTAGAACTAATTGAATGAAATAATTTAATATCTGTCCTTTCTCTGGCTTAAACAATATAGGAAATAAATTTTGTTTTTTTAATTTGTTCTTCAAATTATATTTTTGTTTAATATGGTCAAGTTTTTCAATAACTACTGCACTCAGACGAACGCATTTCAAAATTAATAGAGCGTATCATCATCAGGCTTTGATGTATGCGGTATTGCATCACAATGTGGGCTGCAGTTTATCAGTGTGTAATTCAAAATGCTTCACCGCTGTACTAAAGCAGGTTGCGGTACTTTGGACAAAAACTTCCAATCTGAACATAAAAAATCTATAATCAAATCATAAAAAATTAACTTCATTTAAATTTAGATACCCTATTTCCCACTCAGGAACGCTATGAATGTAAATGTAAATTGTGTTGAATCCTTACTGTTAATATTTAACAATATTATAGCTGTGATACAGTAAAAAATAAAAAATAAATGTTTTACTTAAATTTTTAAACCTTAATCTCTCCCAAGGGGTGATGTAAACACATCAGAAAATTATTACCTAAGTTTAACTTGGGGTATAAATAGTTCTCCTTTCAGAAAAAAAAATACATTTTAAAATTTAAGTTATGAATTCCCCACTATGTTCGCTACCTGCGTAAAAATAGCTATCCATTAGAAACTTTTTACTAAAATTTAAACTTGACCAAAGCAAAAATTTATTCTGAAAATATCCTTGTTATTTCCACTATGACGCCATATTCACCTTTTTAATTTATAAAAAAAAAATAGCTCAATTTAATATTTCACGTGAAAATCTTTCACCTAAAAAGAAATAAAATATTATTACGGCTTTTGAAATTTTTGCAACAATGAAGTAAAAATGTTACATTTTCTATGAAAAAATGTCCGTTGATTTTCAATGAAAAAAGCGAAAATTGGAATTATTAAGAAAAATAATTGAATAATGTAAACAAAAATTGGCCCATGTTTCTTTCTGGATTATAATCCACCCATATGCAAAGGCATTTTACCATTCGTTTTCACCCTTATGTCAGGCAAACGTTTTTACACTTTAAATTTATAATATCATTAGAATTAGTAAAGAATAAAAAATGAGTGGCATCAGGGACAAAAAGACGGGAAGAAAAAATGAAAAAGTTATGATCTCCATAGGCCTTTCCATGTTAAATTAACATTGAGAAGTGACACTGGAAATAAATAAGTACTGCGCTGCCGCGCAATACTTAAATACAAGCTATGTGTTTCTGAAGTTATTTAATTTTACACTGTTTCACTGGCTGATAAGTTCTAAGTGTATTTTTATAGCAACTGCCAAATTAAGAAAGCTCTCCTTATACAATTCGATATTCAATAAATCGTTGTTTTCGTGGCAACAATACTACTCTATTGTTGTTTTCGACACTAACAATATCAAATATACAGTGCTCAGAATCGGACCTTAATTTTGTGTTTGAAGCAACTATAATCTATTTAAATTTTGTTCTAAGTATAATACGATAGTTAAATTTAATTAAATATATGTATGCAACAAATATATAGTTTAAAAAATTATTTATTTAAATTAAACTTCCATAAACAAATGTAGCATGAAAATGTTCTTCATAAATATTATTTGTTATAAAAGCGTATTTTCTGATATTTAATTCTGCCTCCTATAACGGCTTTACCGTTATATATTCATTATTCCTCCTTTCCCCTCAAAAAATCAACTTTTAACTTTACTGGTTTAGTATAAATTGTCATTATTCTCCCCCCCCCCCCCCTTCAAATAAAATATTTAGTTTAAGTTTGACATTTTAGAGTTAATTTCATATGTCTTTAGTCATTCTCCCCCCCCCCCCCCTCTCACTACTGTAAGTTTCGCTTTTACTTTTTAAAGTTCTTTTCAAATGCAGACATCATTTATCTCGGTTCCTTTTTCTGTCTTTCAAATTCACACGATAGAAAAAGATCTTAACCGCAGTTATTTTCCATTGAAATAAAGTAAAATAATAAAATACAAATGAATCTCTTTTCGCTTTGCAGCCAACGTTATCTAATGCATATTTTCCCAGCCTCTGGGCTTGCATTAGTATTCAATTCTCACCCTTGTACTCTGTCGGATACAAACCATATGCCCATTGCTGACTAATTTGCAGCTGCACTTAGATCTGTAACGTGCATCTAAAAATCACGTGTTCCTATTTCTCTAACCACTTTCCCTTACCGCAAGAATGTTAGGACACGTGTAACCATAAATGGCTCGCCATGGCGTAAGTTTGAATTCTATGTAATACTTCGAGATGCCTCTGATTCCTTTGTCCACGCCACCAATATTCATCGCCAATACAGTACAGATGTTGCTATTCATCTCGCCAATGAGTGAGTGATTGTAATGAATATTTTTCCACTACTGCCTCTGAACTTGAGTGTGACAGACCTCGGCTCTCTGCCCTTCGGGGGCTGCCCCGTCGGGCAGTCTCGTCTGTGACTTCTCCCCTCCATTGTACCATCATGGCCCTTCTCTTAAAGAGTTTCATAATAAAGAAGTAAGTCCTCGAAATCCTCGTGTTGGAGTTTTTTTTTTCATTCATCCACGAACCTGGACTCTCTAATAATAAATCTCCTCTATACAAATTGGCGCCATTGCCCAAATTTTTTTTTTCTCCAACAGTAATAAAAAAAAAAAAAATACGAGGAGAAGTATCGTTCCTTCCGTATCATCCTTTACCTACGACGCGAAAAGCTGTCAGACCTTTTTTCCCCACGGGAGTTCCGGCTGCCCTACTCTGTGCGTTCGCCGATGTCAACTTCAGGGGATTTCCCTTTCTCGCTACCCCAACGGATTTGGAGAGTGCCTTTTTCTCCCGACTTTACACTAGCCTAACGAAAAGCAAGATTTACACTGCGATGCTCCAACGGGGTCATCGAACGACGTCGCCTCCTCCAGCAGTTCTATTTTCTACGAAATATCACACCTGCGTCACTTGTTTCCCTGCGTGAAGTTGTGGCTTCGTCAAACAAAAATCAAGACAGTTTCTGTTTTTTGTGCGTGATCTTCAACCTTCAAGCAAACGTGTTCGTGCTACCAGCGTGAGTGAAAATAATTTTAGTGTGAAATGTTTTGTGAAAAGAAAAAGTGCCATCTGCTCCATAGTTTCCCAAAAGGGAAATGTTTTGTGAAAAGTCCGCACCTAGCTGTGGTATGAATTATCCGCACAAGTAACACAAATTTTAAACAAAGTTCTCAGTGCAACAAGTCCAGGAATTGTGCGCCGTTTCGCTTTGTTTGGTGATCTTGTCATTAATATTTCCAGTGCAAAGTGTCCAGGAATCCCACAGATTTGGTGACAACACAGTGAAATATGCTAAAAAAAAAAAAAGAAATATAATTTCGCGAAAGTGTCCTAGTGTTCAAGACAATTGTGAAATTTTTCCAATTATTTTTGTGTCTATGCTAATATTCACAATTTTTTAAAACAGTTCTTCAAATTCATTCAGTGTGCAGTGATTATGAGGAATAATATTTTTCCTCCTTTTAGTGGTGTGTTTCAGCAATATAAAAAAAAAAAAGAAAATTACCTACTGATGACCATGCTTCAGTTAAAAAAAGAAACCACTCTGCATTAAAAAAAAAGTGTACTAAATCACACTGCACACGTTGTGTCATCTATCATTCAACATTTTTATAGCATTCAGAGTACGAAAATAGGACGTTAATGATATTTTTGTTTTAATTTCTTTTCCGTTGCAAATTGTCACTAAAATCTTTTTATTTTACCTTTTTTTCTTAAAAAAAAACAAGCGTTGTTTTCGCATCGCTCTGTTTTTGTACTCCAAATGAATGCTCCCTACAAAAAATGACATACTAGGTCATCAAATTCATAAAGCCACAAACACTTGTGTCACAATACGTTCTACAAAAAAAAGAAACACAGTTTGCATGTAAGTATGAACAGGGAATACGTTTACATTAAATTATTTACTCTAAATTGTTATAACCTTTTTTTTCTTTCTTTTCAATATCAGTAAATATTATCAGTTTCTATCCATGTTATGGTTCCCTATTCATACTTGTACTTTTACCATTTGGATTTTCATAAGTTTGTTGATTTGTCAGCTTGAAAGGAGAAATCACTTCTGAACTATTTTTTATAATATTTTTAACAGTGATAGCATATTAGCTCCTTATTATCTTCTTCCAAGCTGCGTTTGTTTGTTTGTTTGTTTTTTTAAGTACTTTTTGCAGTTAAAATGATAAAAATTATTATACTTTTATTAATATTTCACTTATAATGTTTTTATGGTTTAATCATGACAAACTTCTCATATTTTTTTTTCTCTTACGTGAATTTACATAAACATGCTATGTTTCCTTTTTCGTAAAAATGATTTTTATGCATTCAAAAATCTAGAGTTTAACCCTTTAGCCCCACTGGCATACTTTGAAAGTACACTTATTCCGCCGATAGGCAACAAAGAAGTTCTCTGCTCCAAGTTTTGCAGTATTGGATATTTTTATATAAATATGTGCATATTTCGCTCACAACATTTGCACATTTTCATTTGTGTGTGACATTTGCACAATTACTCTCAGCATGACTCTCAGCACAATTACTCTCAGCTCGACTCTGACCTTGTTTGTTTTTTTTTTTTTTTGTATTTTAAACCTGAATTACAATTTAATTACCTGTTTTTTTATTTTATTGAATTTCGGAAACTTTAATCCAACTGGATGTTGACAGAAATTTAACTTTCAGAAATGTTGTGATTGATACACTCATATTTTTTTTTACACCTCCCCCCCCCCCTTCATTTTTCTTTTGTGTATAATTTATTTATGCAACTGATTGTGTTTTATTTTATGTGCATGCATTTCATTTCTGATAACTAGAGTTTTTGCATACATACACCTTTTTGAAATACTAGTATTATTTATTTTGCATTATTTGTGTTGCTCTCTCTCAAAAAAAAAAGAATTCCTCCTTTTTTCCATTTTGGCTGTCAAAAAAAAAGTAAACAACAGAAATTATATAAACACCAGAAAATAAAAAAAAAAGATTTTGGAGATAACAGACACTTCACCAGGCTAATTTTAACCCTTCGAGCGTCTTGCAAAAGGGTAAAATTGTAATGTTGTTTTCTTTGCATTTTGTTTTAAATGCTAATAAAATATGATTCTTTCAACATTATAAAAAAAACTCAATTACAAATATGAATGTAATCCTTAAGAGTATTAATAATTCTTCAATGTATTTAAAATTCCATAAATCAATAGAATTATATTATCCTAAATATTGCTTGTATTGGTGTGAAACCTGGAGCTTAGTGAACGGAATAATACGCCCCAAACACTTAGAGGGTTAAAATATGGCAGCTAATGATGAAAATGCTATTTGTGATTTTAATCACCCCATTTCTGTATCTCCATGGGTAGATTATTTTGAGGAGATATTATTTAGGTATTCGGATTCCATTAATATGGAAGCCACATCTATTCAAAATTTACTTAAGACCGAAAATGCTGCATCCATGTCTGAAAATATTATAGATTTCCTTCAGATCATTAAATTCAATTTTCATGTGCTTAAACTAAACTTTAATGTTCTAAAGGATGATTATTCAAAATTAAAACAGGATAAAGATAATTTATTTCTTGTAAATCAGAAACTTATGGAGAGATTACATGAAATCACAGGCAAACAGAAAAATAAGAAGAAGCTAACTAAAGGTAGTAAGACTATGGTTGATCAGGTGGTAGATGTCAACAACAAACTCCCTCCATCTGCCCTAGATAAATCTACACAAACTATCCCCTCTTATATGTGTAAACAAGAAAAGTTACCACAACTGGAAAATGATAAAGACACATATCTTAGCTCCGACCTGCACACTCAAGGTAAGCACAATGAAAAATTTACAGATATTAGTGATCCCTCTCTAAAGTCCTTATCCCCTGCTAAACTTAATGTACCTAAGCCTATTCGTGTCATTATTTTTAACCTCCCTGAAAATTTAAATATTCCTGATATCTTGTTTGGTATTTCAGATTTAATACATATACCTGAACCTGAATTTCACTTTGTTAAAAAGTACAAGCTCCTACATAGTAAGTCCTTTAATTGGATCTTTGAGCTTGCACCACAGAATGCTAGGCAATTATTAAAGCATAAGGAAATTATCATACAATCAAAACCGTACCCTGTTAAACCATATATAAATGTTAAACGTTGTTTTAAGTGCCAGGTATACAATGATCTTATTGCAATTTCCTGTCATAATGACATTAGATGCTCGGTGTGTGCTTTGCCACACATTGACCCTCAGTGTAGAAATCCTCCAAAATGCATTAATTGCATTAGAAATAATGATAGCAATAACACCAACTTTGACATTTTCCACAGTGCTTTTGCACCTTATTGTCCATCATTAAAAATATTCATCAAGCAAATGCGAGAAAAAGTATACAACTGCAATACATTCCCATAAACATCTCAAACAGCTTCCTTTAAAAAAAAAAAAAAAAAAAAAAAAAAAAAAAAAAAAAAAAAAAACAATGTAACATACATTTTACATTTTTCGTTTTTATTTAACACACATTACTGTGAAGGAGTTACTATATACAGCATTCCTTTTAAAATTTTTATTTTCCTATACATTTACATACGTCAGTTTTCGACAGCATTATTCATACTGATTTGATGTTTAAAATTAACTTAATTCTTTCAAGATTTTTTTTATAAACACAAGTGTACTGTAGGTTGCTTTTTCATTTGATTATTAAGCCGGCAAATAGTTAAATGAATGTCGAATTGGAACAAAAGTGAAATCGTTTCTGATACGCGTTGTCAGACTATGTTTTTCACTTTTTGGAAGATTTTGCTGAAAGAGTACACATTAATTCAACTTTAAACATTCATCATTACACTAGTTACATCTTTAGATTTATTTTTTTAGAAATTTGGATATAATTTCACTTGTTAATCTTAGTTAAGTTTATTTAGTTACATTTCATCACACAAGTAGCGTTTCCTGGTTACATTTTATCCTTTTTCACTTTCCTTTACTTAAAAGCACAATTTTTTTTTGGTTTATTTGTTTTACCTGTAGATGAAAACTTTTTGTACTTGTGATACAATGCTCTTGGTTCCATATGTACACACTGAGTTTGTGTTCATAGGTCATACAACTGAGTTCATAGGCTATACAACTGAGTTCATAGAAAACACACTTTACACGAGTTCATAGATAAAACACTTTACACGAGTTCATAGTTCACTGAGTTCATAGAAAATACACTTTACACGAGTTCATAGATAAAACACTTTACACGAGTTCATAGTTCATTGAGTTCATAGTTCATTGAGTTCATAGTTCATTGAGTTCATAGAAAAATACACTTTACACGAGTTCATAGCTTTGTCAATTCTTTGTGTACTTCAGGGACCAATTGCACTATCATTTTTGTTTCATGACAATACTTAGTTCATAGAATATTTCCTTACACATATTAGTTCATAGTTTGTTTTCTTTCTTGTGATTTGTTTTGCAGATCAGTTCATACCAATTTTTGTTTTGGTAGACACTTCAGTTCATTGGAATATTTTTTTTTTTTTTGGTTAGACACATGAGTTCATTGTAAGTTTTTTTTTTTCTCACACATTTGAGTTCATCGTATTACTTTTACACTTTAAGTCAGTGAAATACTTGCTCATAATTTGTTCATTGAGGTACTTAGACTGCTGTGTTCACAAACATACATCTAAGTCGTTGAAATTTTCCTTTTCTTTCACTGACATACACTGTTTTAGTTCATAGTGAAATACTTTTTCTTTGATTCATTCATTGAAATACACATTTTTTCTTTGGTTCATAGAGATACACTTACAATTTAGTTCATTGTTTTACAATTGAGTTCATTGATTTTGTTTGGTAAAAAAAAAAAAAAAAAACACACATTATACACAATTGAAAATATTTTGTTTCTAGGTTTCAACGTTACACATTAGGATATTCCTTTTTTTTGTTTTCATGATACCAGGAACTACTTTTGACCTCACATGATATGCACAAATTAAACATGTATTAAATGGTTAAGTTTTAACACATTCTTAATTTTTCCATTATTATTATATTTCTTTTATGCCATGACATTTCATGTCACCATCACTTTGTTTCACAACAAAGAATGCCCAGTTTACAGGATGCTACCCCTTCACATGCATTTTCTTTAAATTTCAAACCTATGATGTTTTTATTGTTTTCATCACACTTGTTTTGGTTTTCTACATGTACATAATTACACGTTTTCTATTAAATTTTGAGATTAAATATAATCTCTGGTTAAGCTTCACTTAGACAAGACACACGTCTAAGATATTATGTCGTTCTTGTAATAACATAACTTCACAATAACACAAAATTTTTGTTTATAGCATTAGTAACCTAGTGCAGTTACACTAAATGTTTAAAACATTAGTTAAGGTCATACAATACACATACAGTTCAGATCCTACTCGATACATTGTAAGGAATACAAAGTTAGAATTTACTTTAAAAAAAAAATGTGGTTGTTATACTTACCCAATCATGTCACCAGTCTCTCCACACACTCGGATTGTCCTTTTACCTTTGATATGTGAGATATTTATCTCAGTTTTTTTTTATTATTTTTAATTTATCCCCTCTGAAGTTTTGTTCCCGTTCAAAATTTTTGCCCTAAGGGTCCAAACTTCATTGTGTAGAGAGACAAAACCCTTGAATTGTTGTTTCAATTCAATAAACAAAACTTTTTATATGATACATTGACGCATGCTCCTTTGAAGATCAATGTGATCTTTGGGGAGCAGGGACCTAGGTATCACTTGGTGTCTGGGTCTCATAACTCCCTCTCCCCCTAGGGCTGATGTTCTAAACTGACGCCATCACACTTGTTTATTAACAAGATTAAGGGCTACACCCATTCACAGGCATGCTATAGGCATCCCGTTCTTTTGTAGTCCTGTGCCGTGTGCACGAAAACCAATTTTCTACTCTTTTTATTTTTTTATATTTTTTTCATTTAACTTCTATTCACAGACATGCAATGTCATTTATTTTCTATTTCATTTTAAAGTAGTATCTGTGTATTTTGTTGCTTGCATTTATATTATATTATTTTTATTTTGAGAAGATATTATAACAAGTTACTAAAAAAAATATATATTTACTTCTCTTATTTTGGTCATGAAAAATGCTGGTACCAGCCTCTTAATCAAATACTAAAAAGATATTTAAAAAAGGATCCTGTTAAATCAAAAAATATTATTTGCAATTTCTTGGTGACTGACTAATGAATACCAAGCTAAGAATAAAATAAAAAGGCGCCATTTATCATGACCTGAAAAGTTTTGCTTTATGCAAACATTTAAAGAATTGCAAGCACACAGTTATATGTTATATATATATATATATATGGAGGCTTATCTTTCTTATTATGTTATATCTGTTTTAAATACTTATATGTATGGAGTGGACAAAGTAATCTTCAAATATAAAAAAAAAAAACTGTTCTTCAAGATCCACAGTTTTTTTTCCGGTGGTAATGGGTGATATATATAACGGCTTTACCGTTATATATTCATTATTCCTCCTTTCCCCTCAAAAAATCAACTTTTAACTTTACTGGTTTAGTATAAATTGTCATTATTCTCCCCCCCCCCCACCTTCAAATAAAATATTTAGTTTAAGTTTGACATTTTAGAGTTAATTTCATATGTCTTTAGTCATTCCCCCCCCCCCTCTCACTACTGTAAGTTTCGCTTTTACTTTTTAAAGTTCTTTTCAAATGCAGACATCATTTATCTCGGTTCCTTTTTCTGTCTTTCAAATTCACACGATAGAAAAAGATCTTAACCGCAGTTATTTTCCATTGAAATAAAGTAAAAGAATAAAATACAAATGAATCTCTTTTCGCTTTGCAGCCAACGTTATCTAA
Organism: Maratus speciosus; assembly: GCA_963932465.1. Lineage (NCBI taxonomy): Eukaryota > Metazoa > Arthropoda > Arachnida > Araneae > Salticidae > Maratus > Maratus speciosus. The sequence continues at coordinate 323,658,143 of OZ010791.1, read as the reverse complement.
TGCATATTTTCCCAGCCTCTGGGCTTGCATTAGTATTCAATTCTCACCCTTGTACTCTGTCGGATACAAACCATATGCCCATTGCTGACTAATTTGCAGCTGCACTTAGATCTGTAACGTGCATCTAAAAATCACGTGTTCCTATTTCTCTAACCACTTTCCCTTACCGCAAGAATGTTAGGACACGTGTAACCATAAATGGCTCGCCATGGCGTAAGTTTGAATTCTATGTAATACTTCGAGATGCCTCTGATTCCTTTGTCCACGCCACCAATATTCATCGCCAATACAGTACAGATGTTGCTATTCATCTCGCCAATGAGTGAGTGATTGTAATGAATATTTTTCCACTACTGCCTCTGAACTTGAGTGTGACAGACCTCGGCTCTCTGCCCTTCGGGGGCTGCCCCGTCGGGCAGTCTCGTCTGTGACTTCTCCCCTCCATTGTACCATCATGGCCCTTCTCTTAAAGAGTTTCATAATAAAGAAGTAAGTCCTCGAAATCCTCGTGTTGGAGTTTTTTTTTTCATTCATCCACGAACCTGGACTCTTTAATAATAGATCTCCTCTATACCTCCAACCGGAGATAAATCGCCAAATAAACGAAATTTCCATTATTATTTTTACGGACGCTGTATCGAAATTCCACCGGAAACTTTTTCTAAACATATATATCATCAAGTGTAGAACATTCTGTAATTTTTTGTAGTATTTTGAGTTTTCTGAGTATGCGCTTATGAAGACATTCCCTGTAAGTATTGAAACAGAAAATTTTACAAACCGTCTAATATATTGATAAAAATCTGATTTTTGAATAACTCACTCAGTATTGAAACAGAAAATTTTACAAACCGATATATTGATAAAAATCATCTTTTTGAATAACTCACTCTTACTCTTAATAAAGGTCAAAGGTATCAGTGGCGTAGCCAGTGTTGGGGTCCAAATCCTCTGATACCACAAATTTTTATAAACTTCTCTTTCCCTTATCTAATCGGAGAGTTTTCCGCTATTAATCAAGGAGAAGAAATCTTTAGAATATTAGTGGTATCCAGAGCATTTGGACCCCCTCTCTGGCTACTTCACTGTACTGCATCTCATTTATAAGTCAACCGAAGAATATATTAGACGCGATATATTTATTATATAAAGTATCGTACCGAAAATTTAAATTTATAATTGATATAAAAAAAGCGCTGCTTCTAGGACGAAGCGTCCCTCAACTGATACTTTAAGGATTCTTTCTTTTTCATATTACTATTACAGTTTTTTAAATATATATATTTTTTAAAGTATACTTTTTATTATTTAATTTTTTTTCATAAATATGGCCAATAACTCCAGTAACTGACACCATCCCTATTTTGAACAAGTCGGAAATTGTATGTCAAATGTGGCAAATGAGGTGCGTTCGTAGTATAACTAGAATTATAAATATTCAGATCTTGGAGCAATAGCTGTTGCAGTCTTATGCAAAAATGCATGAATACAAAATTTATTACGATTATATACATTAAATTTAGTAATACGGAAATAATGTCTCCATCTTAAATATGACGTAATCACCATGGCAACATAGAATCATTACCTATCATGGGATATCGTTGAATTAATTACGTATAATAGGATTTAGAAGAATGAAGAAAAGGTTTATTAATATCTTTTTAAGTTTTGATTCGATTTTCATAAAATTTTAAATGACTCACAAAATTCTGCAACGATTATATATATTAAATTTCAAACCATTTGGTTGCGTTGTTTTTGCGCTGTTATATGCGGATAGACAGACTGGCGGGCCAGACGACTATAGGTGCTACGTAATTACGTAATTACTAACTCACCTAATAAACGATATTAAAAGATACCGCTTATAGGGTGAAACCCCCATTAACTGGCAGTTTAAGGATTATTTCTTGTTCAAATCATTATTACAAAGTTTTAAATATATTTTAAACGTGTTTTTACTTTTGGAAAAATATTACAGATACATTTAAAACTTATTGTTGACAAACTTTTAAAAATATATACTTTTTTAATATTTAATTTTTCTTTTCATATATATGGCCAATAACTTCGTAGCTGACACCATCCTTATTTTGAAAAAACAATAACTGATGTATAGTTCATAACACTTAATACAAGTAAGTTACCACTTAAGCGCATTACTTTGCAGAATTTTAGAAGAAAGTGCTTATTTGAGTTACATTTTTGCTGAAGTGTTAGTTACTGGTTAATTGTAAATAAGTGGTGATTTTCACCTTATAGACCCATTTCAAAAGAAACGAAGATAATTTTTTTGTATAAATTTGGCATATGATGCCTCCAAAATTGGTGTGAATCTTATTTAATGTTGCTCAGGAAACAAAATATGTTAACATTCTGTTAGGTCAATATATTACAGGAGAGAAAAAAAAGTGTTTTTCGTAAATTTCTTTTAAATTAAATATATATATATATATATATATATATATTCTATACCAATTCAATAATCAAGAATTTTAAATTTCAAATTTAGAAATTGAGTAAACACCCTCTAATCAGTCAATAAGTCATAAAAGTAGTCCTGGTTTACACAACCCTGACACTTATAATAATCTTATAGAACTTCAGAATGAGAAATGACACAGGAAGCTTTGAAAAAGTTATGGCGTAAACTTTGGCCTGAGTTAATAGACGAAAATGTTGAAGTTACTGAAAGCGATAAAGTTGATGGTGAACTAAGAGATGTTTTAATTGTTTTGCCTTTAGATAAACACATGTCACAAATGAATTCAGAAGAAATAAAAGAGTGAGTTGAAACAGATTTTGATGAGACGACACAGGGAATTTTGACAAATGAGGCTATCACTCAGTGTGTTATTAACCAAAAGAAGTCCGTTCTGATAAAGATGATGTGGACGAGATAAGCAACACCAGTTGGAATCAAGCAGCTAATTCCTTGAACACATTTATTAAATTTTCTGAGCACAGCAGTCGTTCAGCGACGCGGAAAACTCCACATCATACGAAATGACTTCCTAAACAAAAAGGAGAGAGAAGACTGCTACAAAAGAAACTGGTGTTCAAGATTTAAGATGGCTTCTATAAGTGGACCTGGTGTGCACGCTTTCATTTTATAGCCATGTACATGTATTATACTTTACATTAATGAGTATTTTTTTTATTCTATTCAGGCTGTTTAAAAAATAAAAAACATGCTTTACTGTAATTTTTTGTTTAATTCTAACTTCTAGACATTTTTCCCGATATTCATCCTACAATTCTGAAATTTTCGTAATCCGACATGCTTCAAGTCTCGAAGGTACCGGATTAGAAAATGTTTACTGTACATTAATTCTGCTCTTATTTTTTTATTGCTTATGATTTACAATAAAATAAAATTGCAAAAGGACAGTTTTGTAATATGTTAGCTAGCATTTCAAGCTTAGCTGTTATTCCTAAGTTTAAAATAATGGATTTAATTTTAAATAGTATTGGTAAATATTTTTCGTAGAGAACTACTCAAGAATTTGTAATCTCCTTTTAAAGGTTAAAAGTTGTGTAGTATATCTGTTTTTTTCCGCAAACGTGTAAGGAAAATGGATCAGTATTAATTTGGCAAAGCATCAAGTTTGCAAAAATTTATAATATTTTTGGCAATCAATAATTTACTTAAACCCGTTACTCCTAGAAAGATTAGAGCAATACAGGCATAAAATATTATGTCAAGTACGAAATAAATGTAAATATTGCTAAAAAATTCTTCTTACTTTGACAGTAGAAAGATTATAGTTTAATTACCGTTCGAAAATTTCACTCCTATAAGAATTACTTTCAAATGTTAAAATTATTAGTTTATATCATATTTTTAAGTTCGTCTTTTTATATACTTTCATTTTGTTGTAATATTTCACTAAATAATTTGAGTTTTTTATAGATTAAATGTTTAAAAGTAAAATATTCTTTTGAAAATATGTTATTTAAATTTATGCTCTTTGAGCCTGAAAAAAAGAAAATTCATAGGTTTCAAAGTATCACATTTATTCAAGCTTTAGTTTTCAAAGATTCAGATTTTTTAATATCTATATTGGACGCAGGGAAACAATTTTCTATAAATAAGCAACATAAAAAAGCTGATATATAGAAAAGTATATTTTTATTTTAATATATAAGTGTTTTGTATATATTTTGTAAATCGAATATATACAACTCGTTTAATATGAGGATCTCTATATAAAAGCGGGATCAATGCTATTTCGACCTACAAAGGGAGAGACAGCGTTTGCAAGCAAAATGTTTGTTCACTTCAATGTGATTTTCGGCGAAAAAGTGAATTTTTATTTTAATATATAAGTGTTTTGTATATGTATTGTAAATAGAATAAACTGTCAGAAAAATTCGTCTTTATTCGCCATTTTGAAACAAATAATTTCTGTAAACAAAGAAAACATCGTTTTCCGTTAGTAGTGGGGAAAATTGAGTTTATTCCTTTAACGCATGCGTATTGCCTGTATTAATACCAAGTTCAAATTTATTTTTTAAATGAAAAACCGAAAATTAAATAAATTAAAATTTATAATTTATTTAAAAACAAACTAACAAAAGTAATGCTTTCGAATTTAATAAACTATACTCTCAGAAGTAAAACTCTCACTTTTGACGATTCAGCAACCCTCGAGCTGTATTTCGTCGTTTCTGACGATCATTTCCTATCAACGTAAGCTCTCAAATATTTGACGAAAGTTTTTCCTCTTTCGCGGCCAGACTCGATGCAGTTTAAGGAAACAGTTGCTGTACCTCCTCAAATCCTACGATTTTAGCAAGCAGATATTTGCTTGTTTATGTTAGTTCTGTAATAATTTATTTTATAACAGCACTCTTTTGTGCTTTTCAGAAAATACTGAAATATAGGTAGTTATTGTTTCTTCATTAGTTATTTTTTTAGCTGTTAGAATTTTTAGGAATACTTATAATTTTTTCTTATTTATTTATTTATATGTTGTTGTTCGTTATGTTTTTAATTAAAAAAGAATAAATTTCCTGTGTTCTTCAAAACCATTCAAAAAGAAAATTTGGACAATAAAATTTCAAACTTCCAGGATATCACAGTCAAACTCGTTTAACATGTTCCAGCTCAAAGTACTTTTGTTACTAAAATGTCAAAATAATTGAATGACACAGCGAATTGTAAACAAAATTATTTGAAAATTATGTAAAACATTTTCTATATGTACGTCGTACAATCTGAAAAATTCATTTTAAAATACTGGTGCGTTGTAGCATTTGGGCATTACAAATAAGTGGGACAGAATTTCAACTCACCATGCCGGAAAGGGTTAAAACGGGCACTTCTAAAACAAGAACACGGTTAAACCAAGCCAATTTCTTGTGAAGAAATGCTCATCATGTAAACAATGTTAAGATTTTCAAGTTTTTTACAACCTATAAAATCTCGATTAATGTTGTTACAAGCTACACAACGCAGGATCACGGCTGTATCGAGTAATATGTTTGTTCATTTCAATGTGCTTTTCGGCGGAATGTAAGATACGATAAGAAAAGAAATCATTTTCTTATTGAACACTGTTTTCGCATAGTATTACAACAGTCTGTCAAAATATAATAATTTATTAGTTTTACGAGGCATAATTCCAACCTAAAGCTATCTATATCTACCTACGTTCGGAGCGCCTTTTTTTTAATATACAACATTGAATAAATACACATATTTTTAGTTAAATTGTAATACAGAATGAGGAAAAAACATAAAATCTCAGCCATATAATCTAAAAATGAGGGGTTCGCCATTTTTTAGCAAAATTCCATGCTTACGCCAGTCAGCGTACACTCTATTCTACTAAATATATTTCAATTTCCTTTATACTACGTACTACTATTGCACTTACATGTGCACTGAAATAGGAGTTATACAAAATCTTCAAAATTAACTGAAATATTTCAAAATGTTACAAAAATACATAATTTTTATTACAAATTACCAATTTTCCCTATTTGAGTACCTGTAAAACAATTAAATTACCACATAGGGCTTAGGAACGTAGTGAGTAACATGGAAAGCATTCTCTCAAAATTTAAAGGAAATACGTTAAAAATATTTTATGTAACGAAATTTATTAGACATGGAGAAAACAGAAAAATTGATTTTCCAGAAAACGTACTTAAAAATATCTTTTATATCATTCAGATAGTTGCAAAATCAATTTAGATCTGTCATTTAAGGCTTATTAGTGTTTTTTATGAAAGAAATACAAGGGAAGTATGGATAGAAACATTGTTTACATTTCTTTTGTCCTCCTTACGCCCACTTCCGGTATTTGATTCATTACCTCCTTTTTATTTAATTGGCCATAACTCATCTTTTAGTAATCACAGAAATAAAATAAAAGTGATACATCAAAAGAGTTACCCCATCTCCCCAAAATTATTATACAGTTGAATATTTGTTATTGTGCAGATAAACACTTTAAAGCTTAGTATACAATTTAAAACTATAATTTTTTGAGCAATTGGTATGTAACTCAGGAGTGACAATATGACATTACGTCCAACAGAAACAAATATTTTTTTCACTATTTTTCTAGTGGATAATTAAGAAAAATAGACTAAATTATAATTCCGTACAAAGTCAAAAATCATGCATTAACGGGTTAAGCCCGGACTGATGTGTTTCCCTGTTCTTACTTCGCTGGACATTAATGGAGGACATCTTAAAAATGCATGGATATTAAATTTAGAAATAATGTGAGCTATCTGCAGGTTTTAAAATAAATATATTGCATTTTACGTAATTTCATATTTCTGTCCAATGTCAATTTGTAATTGATATCTCAAGAAAAAATAAACAACATAGAAATATGAATGGACTTTGTGCGAATTAAAAAGATAATTTTCTTCCTTGTAAGAATTAATTAGCATTTCACTTTTATCTATAGTTAGAATCTATCTGCCTAATACACATTTTGAAAAACTATTTTCGATATCATAAATTTTTACCTTAAATTTTTCACTAAAGAATAATACCATAAAAGCGAAATAGATAAAATAATTAAAAAGTAAAGAAGATATTTTCTTGTAACTTTATTTGATAGGATGGATATAAAAGTTATTCTCGTACACGTTACAGTTCATTAGATATTGTACGAAAAAAAAAAGCACTTTTTTCCTGTAGGAATTAATTAGAACAGTACTTTTAGCCATGTTTAGCATCTATCAGCCTGTCATACATTTTAGAAAACCATTTTCGATATCATAAAGTTTTACTTTAAAATTTTTATAAAAGAGTAATACCATAAAAACGAAATAGATAAAATAATTAAAATGTACAGAATAAATTATTTTTCTTGTACATTTATTGGATCAGATGAATAAAAAGTCATACACATTAAAATTCATTAGATGTTCTTATTATTTTTCATGAAATTCCAGTTTGAACTAAACCATATATAATCAACGAAATGCATTACAATAGTTTAAAAAAATCAATAATGCACAACAAAATTAGCTATCGGAATAACACAATGAACAAATAGTATATTATTAATCCGAACTCACTGTCCTTCAAAAATAATCCTTTCCGACCTAATAATTTAACAGAACAAGATTTTTTGCTGAAGTCTGAAATAATTCCATAAAGTAACGTTTAATTTGAATTAAGCACGCGAAGTTATATATAAATTATTACATTGTGATTAAGTGCTGTGATTGCATGATTTAAATTATAATTAAATATTTTAGTCTATCTAAAGTTTTCTGTATTAAATAAAGTTATTTTCTTTTCGTCCTATTAAGGATAATAGGACATTTAATGAGATACCTATTACTTTTAGAAGAGACCTATGACCTTAAAAAAATCAAAAAATAGAGAGCTCCAGTAGGCTGTATGACGTTTGTGTTTATTGAAAATGCTCTTAAATAAAATTAAATAAATAGTATTAGATACTTTCTTAGGTAAAACCTTTTTAGTTTCATGAGAAATACATCAAACAAAAAACATTTAAAAATATGTAAAACTTATTACCATATATATAAAATTACTATTCGTTGACCAACGGTTCCAACAGTGATTGAAAGATTGTGCTCCTAAAACTGGTAGACAAAAGGTTATAAATTCGAAATCATCTCGGCTCGTCGGCCTAACCACTTGGACTTTTCCGCGGATTTCTTTTAACTTCGCCGTAAATACATGCAAGTTATAATTAAAAATACCCCTGCAGATGGAAGCCCCCTTTCCACTGTAGCCCTATATCACTCACGTAGATAATTGGAAATAACAAACACCACCACCTTCAATGACGAATTTTTGAAATTTAGTTTATTTAAGAAAAGGACAGATTGTTAAATTTAATGTATCAGTTTTAACAAAAATTCTAATATTACTTTGTTTATTAAATAGAAACGCATAAAAAAATCGGCAAAAGACTAGTAAATATATTAACGTAAAAAGAATAGAACAAAACAAAATCAATTTAATCGTTTCCGAGATATTTAATCCTGACTGTAAAAATATATTGTTTCGAGAAAATCGCGTTTAAAATTTTACAACAAGTGTTACTCGCTCGTGTACTGCGGTACAAAATTTTCTATATATCTTCCATATGTGTTTAAAATATATGTTTATATAAAGGCTTCGAGCGTATACTCTGAAATGTAAGCATCCCGAAAAGGAAAAACAAAACCTCAATTTTTGAAGTCAAAAACTCTCATGTACGCTTCAAGAAGTACAAAATCGATTGAAAAATATATCAAATGATAGGATATTTAATGCTAAAGTAAGAGTTTCATAAATTAATTATCGTACGACCTGAAATATATGCTACAGTGCTTGGTTTGATTCCAGTCTGCCGTTAAAGATTATATAATTAAGTTGAAAGTTAATTACATGACCTAAAGTGTTCCGCAGTTTTAAGCAACTCTCTAAACATTTGACAAACAATAGCTAATACATAATTTAAAAAGCATTTTAACTCGAGAACTGCAAGATATATATTCAGAGCTCTCTGATAGGTGAAATAATTCAATCTGATATCAGTTGTAGGCGATACAAACCTGATAATATCGCCATTGGTGAATTTACAAGAGTTAAACAGTCACACGGTGTGTTTTAGTCCATTTTCCTTTCGAATAACTTGTTTCAGGGGAAGTGGCTGTTATTGTCTATGACATGATAGTACGTATGGTCGCAGCTTTAGAAAGACAAATGGCAAACGAAAGTATAGGCAATTTTTGTTTGTTATTGTAGTAAATTGGCAAGAAACAATAAAACTCTTCTATATAAAAAGTCGAAGAAGTATGGTTTCGTTGCACTTATAGAATTATGTTTAAAAATATATGTGTGTGAAAAATTCAATTGTTATAAGCGTAATAATGCCGAGTGACTTGTCCTACCATTTTAGTCTTCCCCCATTGTGAATTAGAGTTTACTTTTCAAGTAATACAAATTTTATGTTACTGATAGGGTTGCGATCGTAATTTTAGATATGCTTCAGTAGGCGTGTATAAAAAAGGTGGAAACCACTGCTTTATGACACAAGATGGAATGTTTAGATGGAATATTTAGATGGAAGACATAGAGTACAATCCTGATTATCCGGGTTAATCACCTGGAGAGGTCGCACGGACGATCGAAAAACACGGATAATCCGAAAACTTCTTTTTATTAAAGAAAAAATCAACAACAGTACAAAAATATAAAAATTACTTACATTTGTATTCTGTATGACATCAAACTAGGAATTTTCCGTTTAATATTTACTGCTTAAAAAGATATGTAATGCATCTTTGCTTCTGCTGTTTGTTCATCTCTTGTCTTATATCGGAACATACTTTACGAATCGCAGTAATGTCACCGTAATAAAAAGCTCTTTGTCCCATATAGTCTAATAAAGTTTCTACCGATTGTAGAGCAGTACAATGAGAAATTTTATTTCTCTCAGTTAGTACATCTTCTGTATCAGTACTATCATCACTATTAGATTTAACAATACATTTGGAAACGATGTCTTCATCTGTCAAATACTGAAAGCCAGGCTCACATGCATCCTTTTGAAACAATCTTGTAAATTTTCTTCCTCAAGATTTTCGAAACCTTTTAACTCTTTTGCTTGTTCAAGAAGACTACTGTTTTTATATTCTTCATGAGTATCTGAAGAAGATTGTTCCTCAATCGTGATTTCGTAGACTATTTTACCTTTGACCATGCGTCTGATATGCCATATACTGCATCCAATAACGAATATTGCTTCCAAAAATTTGGTAGTGTTTTATCAACATGAATCAAATTTTTCAAAAGGTTTCTGATCTATAGTGACGTTTCATTTCTGAAATTACACCTTGCTGTATCGCTGCTGTAACATTTGGAGCGAGAAATTTGCTGGTAATCGATCCGTCATCAGACGCTAGGAAACTTTCACTTGGATGTGAAGGGCATTGCCTAAAAGGAATACTGAATTTTGGGGTAAGCGTTTTGCTTGTAAATGTTTCCTGACTTCAAGAACAAAACGTGCACGGTAACATCGAAGAAAATCTCCCGATCATCCATGCGCCCTTTTGATTGAAATAAACAACCGTTAATTTTTTTGGTTTTGTACCCTTAAACGAGAGCGGTTTCATAGCCTTCCCGATCATTACGAGTTTAAATTTATGGCCACCTGAAACATTTGCACAGCACATGGTGGTAAAACGCTCCTTCGATGATTTGCGCCCTACAGCTGACTTTTTTCTCGTGAAGCAAGTTTTTTGTTGGGAGACATTTCCAATACAATCCTGTCTCATTGGCATTATGTATTTTACCTATACGGACTTTACAATACTGTCAGCTAAACCGGAGAGGAATCCAATTCACATCAACATTGATTTTACATGCATGCTAAGCGTGAAAATGTTTCCCTTTAAATTTTTTGTGAGTCCCGAATAAGCATGGATAATGGGCATACCGGATAATCAGCGCACGTATAATCGAGGGTATACTGTATATGTTTTTTAATATACATTATACCCAAATTCCTTCATCTATGCGACAGTTTGAGTATAGTTAATTTTCTATTTACCTTAAAGTAATAAAAATTGCAATAAATTTATCACTTCAAAAGCTTCAATCTAGGAGAACGGATTGCTTAAAGAAAATCGTAAAAAAGGTACCCTATCATTTGTAATAAGATTTTCAACTATGGAATTTTCGAAAATTAAATTGCCTAAATTAATATAACAGAAGATACAAAATTCAAAAAAATGATTACATATTTCCACAAATGCGTACATTTTCTTAAAGTTATTCAAATAATTAAATAACTTAACACCTAAGAAATACACTTGTTGCAATACGTTGATCTTTCAGTTTTCCAAATGGAAACAAATGTAAATAACAAGTAAACTGTAAATAACAAGAGTAACTTTCAACGAGTGAAAATGTATGGATTTCTTTCTACAAATTATGCAATATAGATATAAAATATTTAAAAAAAAATAATTTCACTAACACTTTTAAATGATTATAAAAATAACGTTCATATATTTGCTTAAATTTAAAATAAAGTTTTCATAACATTTTACTACCTTGCTTATTCTATTGCTATTATGCTACCTTATTTATTCTATTCATCAACGTATTAAAATTTTGAATTCAGTCTAAAAAAAATAGCTATAAATAAAAATTGTTCACAATTCAAAACTGTACAAATATCCGTAAAAACATTTTAATGATTATTTTCTTTAAATCATCTTTTCTATAAGAGAAGTCAAAATATGAATAAAACATTTTTGAAATATGCCATCTGAATTTGAATTGCCCTTGTAAAATGTTAAGTTCAGAAACAGAAATATCTGAAATGTGCAGAAAAATTTCTGTATCCTATTTCAATGAATGTATCAATAAAATTTAGAACGCAAACATGGATTTTCATTTTATAAAAATAGGAGCAACTTTTAAATATTGAATCTTTTTCATTAAATTTTAAAAAAGTGTTCTAAGTTTTATTTATAACTGGACATTGGAATGCTTCAAAAAATTTTTTACGAATTACGAAATGAAACTAGTGCAATTATAAAGTATTACGCAAAATTAAGACAATTAATAATATAATTTGAATTTATAGATATTTCTGAATATTTCATATAAAACTTCAATTATAATTTACTAATTCTGGGTTAAAGAAAAAATGGATTGTTTTAGCTTTATTTCTAACATGTTTATTGCTAAATTTTGCGTTTACAATTAAAACAGTCACAAATCATTCTATATTCTATATATTTTATTTACTATCAGCAATGCATTTAAACTTTTCAGAAATTATTATATTTGTTATGAATAGTTCATAATTACTTTTAAAAAGTTATTAATGAAAAACAAAATTATGACGAATAAAATAGAGATATGAACTGCCAGTTGTATTCTGACACTTTAGTACAATAGCTAGAAAGTTTATTTAATCTTGGTTAAACGATCTTAGAATTTTGTAATTCCATTTAAAACTATCCGTTGAACTGAAACTCACTGATTGATTAAATGAAATATTTACAACATCCTCAATTCTCAAAGTTAAATATATCGTTTGTAAACGGATTAGATTACCTTCATGTATAATTCAATTTAATTAGAATAGATAAGGTCTCCCTGCTGAGTGACGAATTTGAATCTCACTTTCAGAAAACAACTTTAAAAGAATGGTAATTGGTGAAACTACAAAAGAATCTTTTATTCGATTAAAATTACGTTATCTTGGTTGTTAGTAAAATTTAACTCTAAAATATATAATATATGGACTATTCAGAAGAGCTGTTTTATTTCTGTGAATCCTAAATTTGCAGATTGGTTAGAGATTTATGAAATTACTCATGCAAATCCTGGGCAAATGATGAGAATAATATCACTATAGTGCTATTTTTTAGCATGAAAATGGGGATAGATTTGCACTAAATTAAAACAAATAATTGCCGAATACGCCATTGTAATAGCCGATGGGAAAAGCATCGTCGGCGATAACAGTAGTAGAAATGTTTTTGCATAGGGGAAGGTCAGGTTTCTGAACCCTATTTTGACATTTTGATTTTAAATTTAATTAAAATATGTAAATAATGAAATATAAAGCTATTTGCTAATTATTCATGATGTTCTGCTTTCCTCATAATTTCTTGAAGTCTAATATTAGGCTTATCACAGATTTTCTTTTAATAGAAATAAATAGTAACCTTAAAACCAAGGTACAACACCCTCGTTGTACTTTGGCACTAGGAAAGTTGTGGCATGGACCATGCGTCACTTTTCTATGAAAAATAAAAATGAAATTAGCGAAATTTTTTTATAATGCTTTTGAAATAAATTTTAGAAGTATATTTAATAACAGATTTGTCATACAGATGCCTATTTTAAATTAATATGAAAGTGAAGTTGTAAGCGGAGGGAAGACAATTCCAATCACAATAGACTCTAATGCACTAGATGCAAAATCACTAACAAACAGTTGCATAAAAAAATTGCATAAAAAGTTGCATAAAACATTATCTTTCAAAAACTGAAACTGTACCAGCAAATACATAATCTTTTTCAAAAAGACAACGTTCTGACAAAATGGTAAGGATTTGTGCGCAACTGACTGAAAAGCATATCATTTTCCTTAAATATCAATTCTATTCTTCTGCTATTAAAACGTTTCATGGACACAACAATAATATCTTGTTCACCATTGATATCATCTATGAATTTTTTCTGTATACAAGTAGTGTACATATATAGATTTCAGTTTTGAATTCCTTCCATTAACGATAAGAGGACAAACGTTCCTGAGGAAACAATAAGGTGGGGTAACATTTGTTAATAATGTGTAATTGTGCTTTACTTTGAACATGTTTAAGGTTGCTAAGTTGTTGGGTTCTCTTGCTAGGTTCGAGGTGCAAAACATGGTGACTTGAAAAATAATGATTTCTTACAATTTTCTAGTTCAGCTTAACATGATATAAAACTCATGTTCATAGTGCACAATAAATACTCTTTTATGTGTACCTTTGAATTTAAAACCATTGCTGATTATGAGATATAATGAAAAGTTGTTGCAGCTTTAAAAAATTTACTTTTTGATGATAAAATCGTTTTTTTTTTTGCAGTTCTCTGCAGCATGTGCTGACTGTAATGAAGAGACCAACTGCTAAGGTGATATCTAGTGGCATATCGCAAAAGTACATTGATTAGTTTCATACCAATCCAATAGGTAGAAGCTAAAAACAATGTAAGTTCAAAGTACATATATGTTCAAGATACATTTTCCCCTACGAAATACTAGATAATTCAAAGTAATTCTACTAAGAGAATCCGAATTTGGTTTCCATGTATTCCATGTATTTACCTTAATATATTTATTTACGTCGTGTTTTAGTTAATCTCCCAAACCTTATTTAAAAAAATTAACTTGATTCATTAGACCGATGATTACGTCACCGTTGAAATTCATGATAGTTCCAATTGTTTCCACCGTGCATAGCCACAGTCAAGAGTTAAAGGGCAAATTACGTAAATTATTAATTATGAAGTGTTATTATTGGTTCAATGTCTACGATAAATATAATTTATCTGGATAATACATTTGTGTGATCCTGAATCATGATTATCATTAGAAATGCATTACAAATACAAATTTCGGCAAAGCTTGGATAATATTTGTAATAGCAAAGGAATCTTAGGAAAATACAATATATTTGTACTTTCATGAGATTTACAGAAAAGCTAAATAGAATTCACTATCAGGATTATACATATTTTAGAATGTCAGTGTTATAAATGTTAACATTTTTAAACTGTTCATGTTATATTGGATTTTTTTTAATCAGTTTAATTGAAATTCTTCGTAAATATTGTTATTTTGAAGAAATTATTTCAATTGTATCCTTTATACTTTCTTCTATCTTCAATAAAAGAAAGGAATTTAATCGAAATTTTTTTCGACTTCCGGTTTTCGACGGATTTACATGTTTTAGGGGTCAGAGATCCCAAAAAACATGTTTATAGAAAATGTCTGTCTGTCCGTGTGTCCGTGTGTCCGTGTGTCTGTCGCCATTGTACCATCAAAAAGTGTATGAAGTTATGCATAGAATTGAACCAAATTTTTATGTTAAGTTTTTGGCTATGGCAAGCAGATCCTCCCTGAATTTGGAAAAATTTCGCCGGTAGGGGACGATGATATAGCGATTTTTGTGCGATTTTGAATATTGTACCATCCAAAAGTATATGAAGTTATGCATAGAATTGAACCAAATTTTTATTTTAAGTTTTTGGATATGGCAGGTAGGTCCTCCCTGAATTTGGAAAAAATTCGCCGGTAGGGGGCGCTGTAACAGCGATTTTTGTGCGATTTTGAATATTGTACCATCCAAAAGTATATGAAGTTATGCATAGAATTGAACCAAATTTTTATTTTAAGTTTTTGGATATGGCAGGTAGGTCCTCCCTGAATTTGGAAAAAATTCGCTTTAACAGCGATTTTTGTGCGATTTTGAATATTGTACCATCAAAGTGTATGAAGTTATGCATAGAATTGAACCAAATTTTTATTTTAAGTTTTTGGCTATGTCAGGTAGGTCTTCCCTGAATTTGGAAAAAAATCGCCGGTAGGGGGCGCTGTCACAGCGATTTTTGTGCGATTTTGAATATTCTACTATCCAAAAGTGTATGAAGTTATGCATAGAATTGAACCAAATTTTTATTTTAAGTTTTTGGCCTTTGCAGGCAGATCCTCCCTGAATTTGGAAAACATTCGCCGGTAGGGGGCGCTGTAACAGAGATTTTGAATATTGTACCATCCAAAAGTGTATGAAGTTATGCATAGAATTGAACCAAATTTTTATTTTAAGTTTATGGCTATGACAAGCAGCACCTCCCTGAATTTGGAAAAAATTTGCCACTAGGGGGCGCTGTAATAGCGATTTTGCATATTGTACCATCGAAAAGTGTATGAAGTTATGCATAGAATTGAACCAAATTTTTATTTTATGTTCTTGGCTATGGCAAGCAGGTCCTTCCTTAATTTGGAAAAAAATTGCGGGTAGGGGGCGCTGTAATAGCGATTTTCGTGCCATTTTGAATATTATACCATCAAAAAGTGTATGAAGTTATGCAGAGAATTGAGCCAAATTTTTTGTGTTTCTTTTTGTTCATGGCATGAAGGTCCTCCCTGAATTTGGAAAAATTCCGCTGGAAGGGTGCACTATAATTACGATGTCTGTACGATTTTCTTTATTGTACAATCGAAAATTGTATAAAATATGCATAAAATTGAACCAAATTTTTTGTGCATGTTTTTGGATTTGGCCAACATGTCTTCCTTGAATTTGGAAATATCGCGCGGTAATGGGGCTCTGTGATGACGATTTTTGTATACTTTTCTTTATTTTTCGTAGTTCTATTGTCCATCGGCGGCTCGTGCAAAGGCGGGAACTCACTTCCTGCTAAGCCGGCTATTCACAAACATCTGATAACAACAGAATAAGGAAAAACTATTAATTTTAACAAAAATCATGATATAGATTAACTCGTTTTTAGTTCATTTAATTGACTAAAGCAGAAAGTTAAGATGAAAATCAAAGTTGGTATAGTAATGAACTAATAATATTGAAGTATTAACATGTGTAACTAGTTTTTGAAATATTAAGATGTATAAGATAGAAGAAAGTTTTGGGATTGGCACATCCAACTAGTTTTTTATTAATATAGAATGACTATTGTAGGATAAACTTACTATATATTTCCATTACATTAATATCACAGTATTTGTAAAGCGTTAAACAATGAAATTTCACTAATATTAAACAAATTACTTCGCCACCTCTAGTCTGCTACTAGAGTGACATAATGCAATTATTGTCAAAAGCATACTCATGTTATGAATTTCGTGAAACGGTAAATTCTGATTAATCGTGTAGATATAATAAACATGTTTATTTCACTAGATAAAAAGCGAGTTTTTATTATTTTATTTTAAAGAAGTTTCTAGATAATACGATTGGTTTTCGTTTACCGTCTTAAGTGTCTGATGTACTTATGTACTAAAGAATAGCTAAAGGATAACTAAAGGATAGCTAAAGACACATCCAGTTCGTTGTTATTAGTTGAATCCTGCTTCTTAATTACTTGTTGTCTAGAACATGTAATTATTCTGTAACACTAAACTAATCATAGGAAAGACATTTTAAATCAAAAGTATTTTAATTTGTTTAAAACATTGAATTTTATTATATTTTTTTATTATATTTTATTATTTTTTTTTTTTTTACATCGAATTCGTCATTGTAAAATACATTATGTCGACACATATCAAGGCATAAAGAGAGCAAACTATTATGAATATTGCTTTCATTAGAAAACATTACTTCGTAATGCCAATTGAAGTAATACTTTTTTAATTGGAAAAATAATTTATTCAATTTGTGTACAGTTTTATGCGATATTTCTTTTCATAATCAATCTTATGTTTATGCTTTTGGCTATCTATTGTTTCCTAAATGTTATAGACAGGGAGCCGGCAGCACAGACAACCAGCTGATCAAGTTGGAGAATTAGCTAAAACTCGATTCCCATATTAAAACGCAATCGATCTGCTCAGTCATATCTTGGTGGAATACACCTAAAAACCCGATTTTAGCGGTCTACTCGTAGGTTTACCATTGCGTTTTCCTGCACCCAAAGGTATGAAAACATGGCGGACTGGGAGCAGGAAAACACAATGGTAAATGCACGAGTCAACCTGTAAAATCGGGTTGTTAGGTGTTTTCTACCAAGATATGACTTGGCAGACCGATTGAGTTTTAATATGGGAATCGAATTTTAGCTAATTCTGGAATTTCTGCCTCCAACTCGATGAGGTGGTTGTCTCATGTCCGTACACTTCCTTGAATTTTGAAGACCAGAAAATTTTTCGTCACCAGTATTATCTTATAGAAAATCTCTTCTTAAAAGAATGCAAAATTTTGCTTGTTTAACCTAGATTTCTTTTTCTATAAAAAGATACTGGTAGATTTTTCTGGATAAATAACAGTATCTGTACGAACCATGTGTCTGTGCTGCCGGCTCCGGTCAATTATTAATTAGTTTGAAATTTTCTAAAACGAAATTGGAAAAGTTTCAGCATTTTAAGCAAATGATTAAATATGGTGATTTCGGACATGGAAAAAGAAGATAATATTTCTTGGTGAAGAAGAAAACAAACAATGTCTACAGAAATTCATTTTCTGTTTTTTAGGATGATAATGAGTAGATGTACGCGTGATCACGACACGTGATCATGACATATGATTATGTCACGTGGTCATGACATATGATCAGGACACGTGAGTACATCTGACGTTGAAGATGTAGATCACACTATTTCAATAAATGCAGTTGAGAAATGAACAGCTTAAATGTCTAACTATTAATTTCTTTTGCTGAAGGTCATTTTATTCAGAGAAAACAGTTGATGAACAGCGACAAACAAGTCAAAAAATTAATTAATCCCCCCCCCCCCCCAAAAAAAAATGATTCATATGATTTATTATTCGAGATAATAATTAATATGACAGACTTAAAATAAATAGCTTATGAAAATTAACAAAAATCCTATTTTCTATTTTATCAAAAAAGCTGTCGTACGGAAATTTATATTTTTACTTATAGCAGAAATCTCTATTTTTCAATTATCAAACAGTCTGTTGTACGGATTTCTGTATCATTTCAAGCTTCATTTGACACTTTTGTAACTTTCATTGCCCTAAATTGGTTTCTGCCAGAAATTCAAATTTTCTAATTACATTGTTTTTAAAATGTTTCAGTGGTATGTATCAAAAATGAGAATATAAAGATTCATAGTTTTCATTTGATGCAATTACAGATATGCAGTTGATATTCTAATTTCTCATTATGCACTTTTCAGATTTCTTTCAAAAAACAATCACATTTTTTTATCCGCCTCTTTGTATACAATAAAATTAATTTTGTTTTTTACTTATTTTATTAAAAGTAAAATTGAATTAACCATAAAATATATGTCCTATCGATAAAACGTTCACATGCCAGACAGGTTAACTGATATATTTCATTTTGCGCACGCTACATAGATTTGTACAGATTTTCGAGATATACCATTGGACAGTAGACATTTTTTAGCATTCTGTTATCAAGGTGGTTGTAGATAATACGTGGGATAAAAAAAGAGAACAGAAAACAGCCATCCTGATCAGCTTGCGTAAGACTGAAATTTAACTTTCAGTATTAAGATCATGTTCACGGTTATAGAATAGAATATATCCAATTAATCAAGCCTTTGTTTCTTCAAGTACCGTTCACTGAATTACCTCTTTTAGAGAAGCGGCAACATAAATGTCCTCGATTTTGTTTTATATAAGCGAAGATTTTTTTCCTTTGATATTTCTTTTCTGGGATTTTTTTAACCCGAGAGTAGTCGCGACATTTTTTAGAACGTTAGTAGTCGCGTTCGGTCCATTTGCCGCCGTTACCAGCAGGCCGAAAACGAAGGGGAAACTTGCCGGTGTTATCAGATGATCGAAAACGGATAACGTAGGGTCAAAATATTGACTGAACTTTAAAAGATTACAGCAATTATTCATTTTACAACCTTTTACAGCAAATTATTTATTTCGCTTAAGTATATATTCAGTTGGCATCTAGATAAATGTTTTTAATAACTCTTTCTTCGTTTTGCATAAGTACTTAAAAGTAAATAGTAAATGATTTGATTGAATTTCTGATGATACTATGAATCAATAATTAGTAGGAAAACATTTACGAATATGAATCTAAATTCGTGATACGGGTATTTTTATTTTTTTGGAAGGACAGAATCAGAGTCAGGTAGATTTTTATGATAATCCGGCACTCTATATCCATTTAATAAAATAAAATTAATAAATTTAGCATCAATATATTACACTGACATTAAATTGAACAATTAAACTGAAAAGAAAAATGGAACCTATGACATGCAACAGCAAATCAAATACAATACCACTAATTCACCAGCATATTATATATATATATATATATATAATATAAAGAAAAAGGTAAAAAATACTTAATTTCGAAATTATAAATGTAAATGTTGTAACTACGTTTTATTTATTTATTTTGTGGGGTGTCTATGTGTGTATGAGGAGGGAGAGGAGGGGGGGGGCTCTCGAGATTTTATGATTAAATCCATTTTTCAAATGAAAATGCACGATTTGTAGTTTTTCTACTTATTTCAGGGTGGGAGCAGCGCCCCTGAATAAAAACTCTGAATACGAGCTTCGCTTATATAAAGCAAATAATAAATAAGTCATCGAAATTATATATTTAATTTAAATACATTTGAAATTGTAGATTTAAATCCTAAGATGGATAAATTATTTTAATTAATAGAATCACTGAAAGGTTCATCTTAATAGGGATGTATTTTACAGCAACTATTTAAATAAAATAAATATTCAATTGTACATTTCATAATAAGGTATTAATGTTATAATTTATTGTTTTATAATAACATTCATTAAAATAATAAACACAATAACAAAATTTTCTCCGAAATTATAAATATGCAGCAATAATTTAATTTAAATGAATTTTCTCTCATATTCTGGAAAACATTATTCTGAAAAATAGTTTGAACAACTGATGAAGGACAACAATTTAAATTTGTCAGATACCGTCCCCAAGCCTCTATTGGATTTCAATAATAATAATAATAATAATTAAAAAAAAAAAACATTTTCTGCGGCATTATTTAAAAAAAATATATTTTTACTTACAGTATGAAAATTTAACAGTAGATAAATTTTAGAAAAATACTTAAAGTATTTTTTAAAATCATAGTATAAACATTCACTGAATTATCCGAAAGAGCTTTTTATTTGCGCAATTTCTAACCTACATTATAAAATTCTCATTATTTTTCTTATTGTACAAATAATTTATATGTATGTTCTTCGCAGATATACATACTACATTTCTGAGAAAATTGTTTTATCTTTCGAATTTGTTTTATTGTACAAAAACGGTACTTTTCAAATTTTGGAGGTACGGCAATTTTTTTACTGATTCCCACAAAATTCTCTTCTTTCTTTTTTAATGGTTTGGCAGTGGTATTGTCTGTTTTCTTTCATTTATATGTTCCGGTAATAAATGAAAAGCAAGTTCTTTCAAATAATGATGATGAATTTCCCTTTTTTTTTCCATATTTAAACGATTATCAATTTGAGAATTTATTCTCGCAATATTTGACAATGAAAAAAAAAAAAAAATGTAAGTGACCATCCATCAGTTTTTTGTGCGAACTGACTTCACAACTGATATAATAAAACAATTTTAAGTCACATTCTAAAAGTAAAAAATAGCAGAAAGAAAGACGAAATAACAACAGGGAGAGAGTCCGTACTTCGAAGAAACTTTCCCCCACAGATTTCGCGGAAATGGGAAAGGACGAACACGAGGGGGAGAAATTCAACTAACGCAAGTGGTCGCATCGCGGTCATTTAGACCGATTGAAACTTAAGAATGCGATAAAATGCTAAGAAATAGCAGGAATGACTTGCAATTTTACTACACAAGAGTTTGAACACTCAAGGTCAGCTACACGGAATTTCGCTATCGTAACTTTAACGGGAAATGAGTTACAGGAAGATAACGAATTTCGGGCGGGGAAAAGACCAACGCGCGACTACTAACGGGTTAATAACAATTATTTGGAATTTCAAAAAATAGCAATCATAATTGAAGAGCTTAGTGGAAGAACATGTTAAGTAACAAAAATAACATTTGAAGAAATATGAAGTGAAATATTTTGGTGTAAATTTTAATGATTTATTTTCGGTTTGTGTGTTTAAAATATTAACAGGCGTGGTACTAAACGCACTCAGGAAAACTTATTCATATTTAATTTTCAAATATTAAAAAGTATTAATATTATTTACATTATTAAATATTAAAATATTTATTATTAATGAATAATATCTTAAATCTTCAGGACTAAACAGAATCTTAGTATTTTAGCTTTTACCGTGTGATAGAATAGTTCATAATGCCTTCATCCAAATAATGAAAAAAATTAAGAAAATGTCTCAAACAATGTTCTTCCATTCAGTTCTTAAAATATCCTCGATTTTGTTTTATATAAGCAAAGATTTTTTTTCTTTTTACCCAATGATCGATCTTTTCTTTTTTTTTCCCAATGATCGATTTTTTTTTTTTTTTGTTTTTAAACAACAATTACTTGGTATTTCAAAAAATAGCAATCATCACAGTTCCTTAGTCTCGTTGTGTAAATGTAACATATTTTATTAAAACAAAAAGTTGTTTATATCGAAAAAAGTGCGATTCATCAGGTAAGACCACGTTCATAAGACAGAGTTACAAAACGTAGCATACCTGGTTAGTATTCCATATTTTGCACACAATTATTGAAGAAGGATTAAAGTACTTACTAAGCATTGGCCAATTTCGAGCATACCCCTATAAAAGTGTTGGGAATAAAATTTGAATAAAAAGGAATACTAAATTAGACAGCCAGATATGGCCGTGCAGGAGTGAATCCGTGAATGTCGGCTATATATTATTAATTGTTGCGCCCAGCCCACTGACTGCTGAATATTGTGGACAGAAATGCAATTGAATCTAACCATTAGTGTTATTTTAAATGTAAGTAAAAATTTAAGTTTTCCACTGGGTACATGGTCAGGAATTTGTTGTAACAAGATTCTTGATTATAGTTGACCAAATGAGCAGTAAATGATAATACGTTACGATTCTTTTTTTATTTCAATCTCTCAATCGCCTGCTCTCTCAAATCTGTCTCAAAATATTTATTTCTTCAGCATTTGCAGGTACGTTGGGATTCTTTAATTGGTGGAAGATATACATAAAATCTTTTCGCAAAATTTCGACTACATTTTTCGTTAAAAATAGCTATATTTATTCTATTTTTCTTTTACAAATCATATTCCATTCCAGCAGCTTCTCTATAAAGATATTCTCCCTGTTTCATACTATATAGTTAACTATAAAATTCATTATATTAAATTCTGTAATGGCTTTAACTTCTCATTTTCAAGTAAAAAAACTATCATGCACGTCCTTAAAAGGTTGATTTTAATATCTCATCGATCGCCCAGTTTTCTTGGATCGAATCTATGTTCTTTCATATCTGTCTTAAAATATTCATTTCTTCCGCATGGGCAATAACGTTGAGATTCGTTAATTGCTGGAAGATATACATAGAATATTTTTCCCAAAGTTTCGAATACTCATTTACTACACTACTATTCATTGCGACTACACTACATTTCATTAACAATAGCTATTTGTATTTTTTTTGACACATCATAATCCATTTCAGCAGCGTCTCTGGAATATCATTCTACCTGTTGCATATGTAATTAATTTCAACTTCATTATATTAAATTCTACAATGTCTTTTAACTTCTCATTTTCAAGTAAAAAAACTGTCATCCCACGTCCTTAAAAATTGGTTTTAATATTTTAACGTATGTTCGATTGGCCAGTTCATTTGCAGCGAATCTCACAATGTAGGAATTTTATTCAGAATAATGAACATTTTTTTCAATATCCTTTTTCTCCTCTTTTTTAACGATCTGAACTTTTCTTTTCGTTTCCCACATGTGAAGCTCTTAACTTTGATTTTTTACGCGTGTGTATTGGTATATATATATATTTTTAAGTATATATTTTTAGAGTCTCTGTTTACAATGCTAAAGTGTTGTTTTCTATTCGTTTTGGTTTTATGTAATTGAATTGTAATATTTGTGGCCCCCATGGGATTGCACAATAGCTGTAAAGCTACAGTATTTAACTTTTGGTTATCCATTTGCCCATTTATTTGTGATTAACAGTTGAACATTTTGAGGGGCTTTCGAGTTGACTTCAAATATACGCCCAATCAATGGATGATTGTCTTATAATAAATGAGCTATTCAAAAATAACATGTCTAACTGCAGTATATAAGCTATGTAAAGATTTTATATAAAATAAATTAGATATCCTTTTATTTTTTATAAATAAAATTTCTACAATTTTTCTGGTAGTACCATAAAATATTACTTTCTTATAAAACATATTTAAATATTGTTTTATTGAAAAATTTTATCAATGTTAACAATGTTTTTCTATTTTACTTAAAGTTTTCTTTTCTTTCTTTTTCTTGTCTCGAAATTGACCAATCTACTAATATATATACGTCACTATTTTTCCTAATATTATTTTTCTGAAATTAAAGTGCAGTAGTTTTATCACGTTTTGGCATGTATTTGGAGGAATAAACTTAGAAGCTCTGGATGTATAAATTAAGTAATCAGAAACAGTTTCCTTGAAAAAAAAATTATTGCTTCATTTGTTTCCTAATTGAAAGAGGCTGAATCTGTAACACAAAGAGAATCCAATAATAGTAGAGGTTCGGTTTTCTTAAAGGAAATAAGCAAAAGAAACTAAAGTTATAGGGATAACGTGGGATGTGGTAAATGTTAATGTTTATCCTTTTATGTAATACCGTTAATAGTATTAAAGATTAGGTTGTTAATATAAATATAGCACTTATTTTTCTCACTTATGTACAAAATTATTTAAACATGAATTTACTATAGAATTTTCTTTTATTAATTAGCTCGTAATAAGTTCATATAAGTTGTTTACAACACATGACAGTCTAAATTATAAGTAAAATACAAGTGTTTTATAGTGTTGTTGACATCCAAAATCGCGTTTTGCCCTTTGCATTTCGTTCCAATTTGATTTTTCAAAACATTTACAATATTTTGTTTCCCTATAAAATGTATCATCGTATTGTTTTGTTAATGAAAAAATTTATTTTAAATTTGAAACTATACAAATATGCATATACATTTTCAATAATTACTATTTTTTAATCTTTATTTTTTATGTTTTACTGTTAAATTATTACTATTCTTTACTGCTTTAAGAATGACTATTTTTTCATTATTATTAGAGCTATAATCTAATATTCAAGCACTCGTTAAATCGGGTGTAAAAATAATGCATAATGCAACCAAATGTTGAATAACTGAAAAATAAAAGTTTTATTATAAAAATGCAGCTGTATGAATTTCTTGTAATGTACGATTGACCACTAAACACTAAAATGGGTTTTCAGATTTGCAGATTGATTATTTTTAGATTTTATGCTTCTCAATTAATTATTTAAGACTTTAATTATATGATCTGTTTCAAAATTTCAAAAATGTCTTCGACTGAGACAAAGAAACAGCGTGATTTTTATCTTTTTAAAAAGAAGATCAATACGTATAAATAAATTACGCCGTTTGGTATATACACATATACACAGTGTTGGCCAAAATTGTGGGCACTTTTGGAAATTGTTATGTTTTCTAACTTTGTATGCGTTTAGAAAATGTTACTTTTCCCAAAATGCAAACACTTATATATCATTTTAAAGAGAATTTACACTGCAGAAAAAAATCTGTAGTTCTACAGATGCAAAGTTACACGCTTACTAAACTTTTATCTGTAACTGTGCAAAAAAAGCTGTAAATCTACAAAATTAGTTTTTGTAAAACTACGGAAATCTGTAGCTTTACAAATCAATCTGCTAAAATTACAGTAATCTTATTAAAATTTTATATCTAACCCTGATTGCACTTTCATGAAAATTCTAGACATCCCGGTTAATTAAAAAATTCTTAGTAACCTTACAGATTTTATTATTTTCGATGCAAAAGTCTAACTGTTGCATGCATTTTTGTTGTTGCCGTTACATAAAAAGTTCTAGGAATCCCAGTTTCCTAGAAAAACTTTAGTAACTTTATAGATTTATTTTACAGTGTAATACCAATTTCAATAC
Organism: Maratus speciosus; assembly: GCA_963932465.1. Lineage (NCBI taxonomy): Eukaryota > Metazoa > Arthropoda > Arachnida > Araneae > Salticidae > Maratus > Maratus speciosus. Next base: position 323,632,307 of record OZ010791.1, on the reverse strand, counting down.
AAGAATCAAAATCTAAATATTTTCAATTCACAAAAAAAAATAAGCGGCAGTAATTATCGAGATACATTAGATATCGGTGATTGCAGTATGTTATCAGTACTTAGTAGAGTAGCCTTTATTTTTTATTACAGCTTCACATCGATGTTTTATTAAGTTGATGAGAGTTTAAGCTCTTCCTTCGTTATTACATGATGCCAGGACACAATTATAGCCTCAATTAGTTCCATTTTATTTGATAGGCGCTTCGTGCGTACAAGAGTTTTCAAATGGTGCCACAATTTCTCAATAGGATTAAGGTCAGAAATGTTTCCTGGTCATGACAGCAATTCAGTGCTCTTTGTACTAAATCACTCTTTCGGTATTTTAATTGTTTGTCAAGGAGAAGAATCCTGCTGAAAAATAAATGAAGCATTGTTGGGAAAGAGGTCTCTGATCGAAGGTATAAGTTTTGGTTCTAGAATAGTGTCAATATGTTTTCTTACATTCAGTTTTCCATCGATTACATTAAGGTGACCCTTTGCTTACATGCATTATCAAATCATAACACTAACTGGGTTCTTCACAGTTGCCTGAATGCAGTCAGAATATAGCTCTTCTTCCATTCTACGTCGTACATATTTTCGCCCATCACTACCTAATAACAATATCTTACTTTCATCTCTCCATATAACTTATGACCACTGATCATCTGTCCAATTAATGTGTTCCTTTTCCGACCGTGGTTTCTTTTTGCGCTGCTGTAAATTGAGATAAGGCTTTTTTCGTGGAATTCTACCTTTTATTCCAACATATGATAATCTTCCCCCGATTGTTCTTGAATTGACAGAAACACCAGCATCATTCAGTAAAAATCTGACGGCCTCTGAAGACATTATTTTGTCTTGGAGACATAGTCTTTTTATTCTTCTGCCATCAACAGATGTGATGCACCTTTTTAGGCCTTTTGCTGCTTTATTTTCATTGAATTTGTGTCCTGATATCGTAAACTAAACTTTCGAACTCCAGTTGTAGTCACGGAACCACCCAACTGTCTTGAAATTTCAGCATAGGAAAGAGCACATTCTTGTAACACAATAATCTTAGTTACCGTTCTAGGTGTCCAGTCTACTCTTTTATTTGATGTCATTGCTTCTTGACTAAATATTTAAAATGTTTGCAAAAATTTCTAGAAAAACACTGAAAAGTTTAACAAAAATTCCTACTTGTTTTGATTGTATAAAAAACAGTTTTCCTTATACAGAACAAAGCACAATAATGACTGGTTCAAAGTTGGTTGACTGGTTCTAGTATGATGTCAGATTCTGTTGGCAGTTACTAACATTTGATTGGTTCCCAGAACAAGAACAGTGATTGGCCAGGAAAGTTAGAAATTACAATCTACATCATAATTGTGTTTGTTTTTCAGATTAAAGTAAGTATAACTTTTTTTTTTTTTTTTTTTTTTTTTTGTATTGCAAATAGTTGGATTTTGTTTTTTGTATTGAAATCAGTATAAAATTCTCTTTAAAATGATATATAAAAGTTTGCAGAATAACATGAAATGTGACCATGAATAAATGAAATCACATTTGTGAAACGCAACATTTTCTATAAACATACAAAGATAGAAAACATTTTACATTTTCTACAACGCGGGATAACCCACCATTGGCATAGGCTTCCGGATCCCGCGTTGCAAGTTTATTCAAAAAAAAAAAAAATACAATGTTATTTAACAATAGTTTTAACAATAAGAATTAAAGGTAATAGTAAAAATAATAATAATAGTAATTATAAATATAATAATAAAAGTAATAATAGAACAGATGAGCTGAGCGCTTTACAGACGAACTTCCAAAAGTGTCCACAATTTTGGCCACCACTGTATATATATATGTGTGTGTGTGTGTTACCTGCCAAACCCCATTTAAGCCAAACTAGTTTATCATAACGTGCATCGGATAAACTAGTTTTTCCTAGGCCAAACTAGTTTATCCTAACGGCAATACGATAAACTAGTTTTTCCTAGGCCAAAATAGTTTATCCTGACGTCCATAGGATAAATTAGTTTTTCCTAGGCCAAACTAGTTTGGCCTAACGCTCATAGGATAAACTAGTTTAACCTGCTATTCATCGGTCTGAACTAGTTTATCCTAGGCCGATCTAGTTTATCCTAGGCCAATTCAATTTGGCGTGCATTTATTGATCCCAAAGACCGCTTCGCCGCCAACCTTCCAGTTTATCCTAGGCCAATTCAATTTGACGTGCTTTAAAGTAAGCGAAGTTCATTAAAAAATCGTTTTTTTTATTTTTTAAATATAATAGAAGTTTAGTGTCCAAATTTACAAAATTTTGTGACCTTGTCTTTTGCTTATTCGATGTAAGGGTCTTTACAGGCCAGCTCAATTTTCCTTCCCGACACTCGGACCAGGCTTGGTTTGGGGTTTACTTTTTTCGAGAGGTACGGGCCGAGATGAAGTGGGGCTCAATTTTTTTCCAGCTTAAGTCGGGACTGGACTGCATTCTTCTTGAGCTCTACACAGGCAGAAATTTTCAGTTCAATTTCCAATCCAGCTCATATGAAAATCATTTGGACCGGCAGGATATCTGGTCTATTCAGTAAAAATATCAGTCACATTTAGGCAGGCACAAATTATTTTTTAATGCACGTACTTTTAAATCGCTATTATTCCACAATTAAAACTTATACACTTATTAGCCCCGATATGCTATTTCTTTAGGCCACCAATAAAAGTTAGGTCTCTAAAAAACAACGTTCCGTTGTATAAACCAGCCGTAAAAAAGCAGATGTATCAATGTACAGCTAAATACTCTACTGCAATTTTTTTTAACTTCTAAGAATCGCTCATTTTCAATTTTTATACTGTCGTGTTAGGAAAAAAAGTACTTTTAACTGCAATTTGCTTGAAAACTTCATCTCAATTTATTTTTGTGATATTAATATTTCTGTAGTTTTTAGCGGCATTTGTTTAATGTTGGCAACTCAAGTACTCCATTTCTGTAGAAAGTAAAAAAATAAATAGTTGGAAAATAGTAAGTATATTTTTTTGTTGCCATTTTTCCATAACAACCGAAAAAAAGTAATTAAAATACGTGCTATTTTGAAAAAATATAAATGAATCATTTACGATAAAACATGGTGTTGTTATAAACTATATTTAATTTTAAGTATCTATATTAATATTACAAACAAATGAAGGCATATGAATCATTCGATAGCAGATTTTTTTGTCGAGTTCCTTGAATGACGACATCTGTTTTAGGTAGCTTTCTTTACAAAAAGCTACCTATTGCAGCCGTTCGGAGGAAAGCGATTTCAAAAAATTTTGGTATATTTTCATCGATCATGACCCCCAGACCCCGAAACCTCCCTCCGTTCAAAATTGATATATATATATATATATATATATATATATGACCTATGTCACACTGTAACTCTCGTATTTATGAACCGATTTGGATGTAATTCGGTGTGTACATAGTACATACCAATGTCTCGATCGAGTTCGTTGGCCAGCTTCAGCCGCCATTTTGTTTCAAAATGGCGGCCATTTAAAAATTTTAAAAAATTTTAAAATTTAAAATGTGGTACCAAGAAATTAAAAATGGAAAAATATTTTTTTCTTATGTATTTGACCATTATACAAAGACTCCGTAGCAGTTTTTGTCTCGTCTATATCTTAAAAAATGGCTTAGTTATAGCATTTTGAATTTCTAGCGAAGCTGACATTTTGAAACGTCCTGAATTTTGTCACGCGATAAAATGCGTATTTATGAACCGATTTGGATGTAACTTTGTTCATACATAGTACAGGCCAATGTCTCGACCGAGTTCGTTGGCCAGCTTCATCCGCCATTTTGTTTAAAAATGGCGGCCATTTAAAATTTTAAGAAAAATTTTAATTTGAAATGTGGTACCAAAAAATTGAAAATTGAAAAAATATTTTTTCTTATGTGTTTGACCTCGATAAAAAGATTCGGGAGCAGTTTTTGTTTCGTCTATATCTTAAAAAATGGCTGAGTTATAGCATTTTGAATTTCTAGCGTGGCTGACATTTTGAAACGCCCTGATTTTTCTCACGCGATAACAGGCGTATTTATGAACCGATTTCGATTTTTTGCCTGCGACAGCACTCGTATGTATCAACCGATTCCGATGTGAGTGAGCATGTGCACAGCAATTACTAAGGTCTCGACCAAGTTCACTGGTTAGCCTCATCCACCATGTTGTCTTAAAATGGCAGGCACTTTAAGAAATCGCCGAATTTGGCAGCGAAATACAAGTTACTTTAAATAAAAGCAGCTTGGATAAAGCTGACTAATTTTGCGAAATTCTCATTCATAATGATTTAGTATTGATAAAAATTAGTATTGAATCTCCTACATTCGGTTTCCACTTAATTGAGCTTCGTGTGTTTGAATAATATAAGTTGGCTTTTTTAAAATAAGGAATATGAAAGCTACCTCTTCCTCCCGGCACTGGCCGGAAGGACTTTTTTTTTAATGTATTATTCAGCGATAGTGACGCCTTATGAATAATTTACTGTAGATGCTGTTGAAGACTGGATCGTAAATGAAGAATTATTCAGTCGATGCGAATGACTTCATTTTATATAAAATAAAAGTGCGTGTTTTAAGTCTTAAAACTAAAATAAGTTTTGTACTATCTATATTTATATACATTTTTTTTCATCGAAGGCGACACTAAATTCTGAAAAAGCAGAATTTTTGTTTTCTAGTTATTTTTATTAATTTTTTAAAGATGAGTAGATGCATTTTTAGGTATTAAAATTACGGTAAATCCTGAAAAAATAACATGCCTATGACGGAATCCCGTGTTTAACAAAAAAAAAATATATTTATCTGTGTAAAATGAGGATATTAGTACTTGTAAAAAGAATATAATGTATTTACAACAGAGATGAACCTTCTAATAAGAGAACCTGCCTATAACGGATGTTTCTCCTTTTCTATGCAATTCCGTCTTAGAAGATTTTATTGTATAAAAATATTAAATCTCTAAACCATAGAATGTGGATTAACGATATTAATGTTTCTATTGTAAACTATATTGATTTTTTAATGAATTTCTCTTTGTATGTAAATATGTGAATAATTACTAATACCATTAATTTTTAGCACGGCTCGGAAACTGGAAAATCTGAAAAATTTTATGTAGAAAAACTTTCTATGACGGAATCACATAGGAGAGAAAAACCTTTGTTATAGTTAAGTTTCTTTTTTAGCAGGTCCGTCGTCTGTAGCAAATGTATTATGACGATTTCCTCATACACAGATACTTTAACAGGTTTTACAGTTCTGTATCCCTATCCGTATAAATGTATATGTACTAATCTTTAAAGAGAATTGTAATTGTGGTATAATGGTAGCTTAAAAATATGTGTTTTAGGCCAAACTGGGACCGGGACTTCGCCAGATTTTTGAAAATTCCAGATTTCTGAAGGAATATCAAATGTACTTCTGATATTCTTAATGGTGCATTTATTCATAAAATTAATTAAAAGCCAAGCGATATTTATGTGAGAAAAAAAAATCATTTTTTTTTATCTTAATTTTTTTTCTTACATAAATATCACTTGGCTTTGAATTATTTATGAATAAATGCACCATTAAGAATATCAGAACTACTTTTAATATTCTTTCAATAATCTGGAATTTTCAAAAACGACAATGCCGGATTTTCGAAATTTTACAGTAAATAATCAATCTTCTAAATTCTTTCTCTCCTAAATTTTATGATAACCTTTCGTCCAATTCTTCGGTCCTCCAGCACACAATTTGCCAAATGGAACATATTTTATAACTAACGGCGGCAGTGAAATTGGGAAGATAGGGGACAGTATCCCACTCCCCATCGAATAAAATATATTATACAAGGATGACGGCAATACTAATTTGCACAAGGTTGCGCCGAGCGGTAATTGTGGGATCAATAAAAGCACGTCAAATCGCGTTGCCCCAGGATAAACTAGATCGGCCTCGGATAAAATAGGAGGTTGGCTCGGAAGCGGTTTTTGGGATCAATAAAAGCACGACAAATTGAATTGGTCTAGGATAAACTAGATCAGCCTAGGACAAACTAGTTCAGACTAATAAATAGCAGGCTAAACTAGTTTATCCTATGAGCGTTAGGCCAAACTAGTTTGGCCTAGGAAAAACTAGTTTATCCTATGGGCGTTAGGATAAACTAGTTTGGCCTAGTAAAAACTAGTTTATCCTATGGGCGTTAGGATAAACTAGTTTGGCCCAGGAAAAACTAGTTTATCCTATGCGCGTTAGGATAAACTAGTTTGGCCTAAAATCGGGTTTGGCCGGTAACATAAATATATATATATCGGGTGTGCCATACATCTGCAAAAATTGGAAAAATTCTTAAATGGGAGAAATTGGTAAGCTGAATTGGATTTACTGTAAACGTATTCTAGTGAAGGATGATTTCTTTTAGTGTGATAAAAATATTTAGTTTAAAAATTTGCCTATAGCGGACATTTTAAATAACCCAGTCACAAAGAATACCCAAATGAGAATATTGCAAAAATCAGAAAGTACAAAAAACAGCTTATACTTTACGGCGTAAACGCAGTCAACTAGTTATTTTCAAAAGCCTCCCTAATACAAGCAATAGCTCTCCAAAATGCACTTGTTGTGATGACGGAATCTTTCGGAATTTGGTAGTGTAAAGTTCATGCAAAGTTTACTAGAGCTCAAATAAACATTGTTTGTAATAGAATTGTAGGAACTTTATTCATGTTATTGGCTAATATTTCAAGTCCTACTTCGGTTGAATAATTTCCTACGAACAGTATTCAGTTATATCGATTCCTTCTATCTGTTTATAATTGAAATGTTAACAAATTTATGGCATATCAGATGTATAATCTTGAGCTCTAAATTTTCGAAAGGAATGCAGAAGGTACGTTTCTTAATGCAACGATTTCTTAATGTCAACAAAGTCAAAATTTTTGTGACACTTTAATTTTGTTAGATGCATTATAGCAGAACAATTCAACGCGGCATCCCTTGAGATCACTTGGTGCCCTTCGAAATTTTTCTGTTACTTCTTAGGAGAAAATAAAACTCCATTATATAAAAGAGACTTTGCATTAACATCATTAATGCATAGACTTTTTTTTTATTTTTTCAAAGCGTCAATGAGCTATTTGTGCACTACTTTCGGACAAATGCGTATCACTACTACAAAGATATAATATTATTGCACGTTTCGAGTCACGAGAATAATTGCACCTTTGGTGTTTTCCACCAGCTGAAATGCGTTTCTGCTTACTGAAAAGTTAAACTTGCATGAATTAGAGTTTGTGCGGTATGGTTAGAGGGGAAAAAAAATTAAACTCACTAAATGCAAAATCAGTAAGCTTAAGGAGTACTGAGACTCGTATACTGCACTACAATGGAAAACGAATAAAAAGTTTTAAAAAAAGTAAATAAATGACCTTTAATCATCTATTTAACACGCTGACCATGGCGAAATGGGTTTTTAGGCAAACACTGACAAAGCACTTTTCAGTGTTTATCAGAGTTCACTGTTTTCAACAAGTCGGTTTACAATCATCAATCGCGGCAATGTTTGGTAATTTTATGCGTATTTAATTCACAAATTCCCAATTTGACTTAATTTATAGGTTGAACGCCAAATTGAAATCACTGAACATTTTTGGAGGGCCACGGCAATCGTTTTTTAAATACATGTTAATAAATTATCATTAGGCCCATTTCATAGAAATAAATTGTATTTGATAAGAATATTGATGGTAAGCTTGTTCTTGTGATATGGAGCCACAGGCAATATTTATGTGCCATATATTATAGCCATGGAAGGCAACAAAAAAGGTTAAAAGGAACAAACAGTAGAAGAAAAAACTTTCTTTATATTTCCAGTTTTTCCTTTTATTATAAACTACCCGATTTTTTGTTTACGTTTTGCATGTCATAGAAACACATATATAAACTATACTACCTGTTTTTCTTTTCTCATTAGCAACTTCTATTTTTATTTACCCCATTCGAAGAGTCAGAGACTGATTTCAGCAAGAGAAACTTTCACAACATATATGGAGAGTAATCACCGTTTAGTTTAAACTCAGAATTTTTGCAATGAAAAGATGAAATTTATTATTTGAAAAAAGTGGAAGAAGTTTGTTCTTTTGTTAATAAAACCTCTCGGAGAAAAGCGATAAAACGAAATATTTTTTTTTTAATCCAAAGGCCGAGTTCGATTAATTAAACGGTTTGGTTTTCTATGGATATGTTTGCAGTTTCTTTCATACCTTAAATATTAAATACATATGAAATCTCATCAATGATGTTGCACCTATTTTATAAGACGCCTAGTGTTGGCTGTTTTTGTTTCAGTTGTTGCCAGTTTAGTAATTCTACCTTCGACGACACTTTCCGTCAATTAAAATTTTAATATTTACCAATAATGTCACCATACTTTTTTTATTAATTTAATTATGCATTTTTTCTGTACCTTTTTGGAATTGATATTTAAAATCTTAAAGGAATGATTTAGAGTTTATTTCATTTTTTACACTTTATCGCCAAATCGTTTCCTTTGAAAAAAAAAATTAAATGAGATATCTTTGAAGTCACGAAATGACAAAAGCATATAATTTTTAGGACTGTTCATAAAAAATATTAAAGATTTAGAATTTTTTTAAATAAATCTTACTTTAAAAATATGTTTTTCTTCACTGAATGCTTTAAAAAAAAGAAAAAAAAGAAAAGGAGAAACGATTTTTTAATTCTATTCAAAAAATAAATACTGATACGTATAAGAAAAAACAAGTAACAAAGAATAATCGTAGAGAAAGAACTTTTTGATCACGTATGCCAACTGTAAAAACACGCAATATTATTTTTTAGAGCTTAACGTTTTTCTTGGGAATTCAAAAATACACTTTATTTACAAACACTATTTGAATTCTCCCATTTTTTCTATGAATAAATCTACATAAATAAATAATAGAATTGCTGGGAATACAATTGTACTTAAAATTAGAATTATAGTAAGTAACTAAATGCAGTAAAATGATTATGTTATGATAATTGGTAAGAATTAAAATTAGATGTATACTGAAAATTTTTTAATTTGAAATTTACAGTGACACATGGTAGTAGGTAATATGTAGCTTTATTTACCTGAAAAAACTAATTTTGCTGTAAAAAGGACTATGACTATTTATTCAAATGCGTTATCCATTTGTACTATGTACACCTGAAAAGAGTTAATGAAGCAACATGGAATATGTATTTTTTGTCTGACACAAGTACCAACCATTGACGATTAATGCTGATTTATAAAATGTCCAAGAATAATTAACTTTGTTTTGATGAAAATGTAATTCCAGCGTTTTAAACCTTAATTACTACTATTAATAACAAAGAATTAAATATCATTGTGAAAGAAAGATTCCAAAATGTAAGAATAAAGACAGAAACCAAATGGGTAGATTATTTTGAAAAGCAATGCCCCTGCAGAAATGGTGTATCTTCGATTTATTTACATGCTTTAATGTTTTAGGATAAAAAAAAATCTATTAATATAGCACTGCAATATACTGTAAAAAACAAATGTTGATTTTCTGAAAGAAATCTGTCAACCAGGACGTCAGTAAAAAAATGTTTAGTTTACGGGAATGATCTGTATTTATTACGAACTTTCTGTTATATTGACACATATTGTCCGTAAGTTCGCAATAAATACTTCATTAAAACATTTTTTTTTTTTTTTTTTTTTTTTTTTTTTTTTTTTTTTTTTTTTTACCGGCTTCGAGGCCGAGGGTTTGCTTTCTGTAAAATCGATTTTGTTTTTTACAAAGCACGTAAAAGAGGTTTAAAATGTCATCAGTCGAAATTTATCCTACATCATGTTACTTAGAGTAACTAGGCAAACATTTCTGTTTAATAAACTTAACCTAATTTTCAGGGTTACCAGTTTGACCTCGATTTTTTTCAGAAAATTCGAAATCTTACCAGAAATTAAAAATATTATTTTTTGCTTTATTTAATGACAGGAATTTTGCGATTACAGTAAAAGTTCTTCTTTCAAAATTTCCCAAGTGTTACTGAAATTTCGAAACAAAAGTGGAGGCCAACCTGGCAACCCTGCTAGTAGCCACAACGTAAAATAGCTTCGTGAAATCGCAATATATTATGCTACTTAATTTTTTTTCTCAATACAATGCAATACTCCTTAAATTATTATAGACTCTCTAAATTGAAATGTACTAAATTCGTTTTGTTAGGCATTTCTCATTTATATAGCTTTATTCTTAGATAAATAAAAATAATATTTGCCCAGCTTCGCATCTCATGATGCCAAGCTGGACATCGTACTTGTTGCTTAGTGGTAGAGCACTGGAGATCTATTCCAGGGGCCCGGGTTCGGTTCCCGGCTTGGACATTTTTCACTAAGTTGGTTTACGCTTTGTTAGCAATGCGATAATTCACGTCTTTAATATTCAATAATTTCAAGCGTAATTTCATTGCTGAAAAGTAGTTGAAAAGTTATTTAGAATTTCTTTTTATTTACATGTAGATCTGTCTCACTTTTAGCATAGATTTTTAATAAAGGTGAGTCGAAATTATCTAGGATTTTCAGCTGATATTTTTTCAAGCATCTTTGAACGCATTTTCTTCTGGTCTGATATTAAGTGGGTTTTAAAATTGCTTTTAAAGGAATAAAATGCTTAAATATTAGTTTGTCGATAAATTTTTTTATAGAAAAAAATACCTAGATAGCATAAACTGAAAAATAAATTTATGTTTTCCACAGATCTCTTAATTATTTATAATTTGAATGCTGGCTGTGTATTTCTAGTTATATATCTAATCATAAAAATACGTAGAGGTTTTGCTTTTTAAAATTTTATAATAACATTACTGAATTTATTACATCTATTTTAATAAAAAATATTTTTCTGTAATGAAACTTATATCCGTTTTCTAAAAAGCAGCATTGTATAAACAAGAATTAGAGATTCATATATAAATAGTAACGTTGATATAGATAGAATTGAATAGCATTGTACTTTTTAAAATTCTATCCTAGTTCTGTGCTAGTTACGAACATTTTGTCTTATTTCTGGAATTTGAAAGTAGTGTATTTAATTTTTTTCTTAAAGCATCAACATCGACATTTAGCATTTATATTCGATTTAAAAATACCGTGAAATATTTAAAACTCAATTTAAATTTGTGATTTATTTCGTAAAGTTTCTTGTTTAAACATCAAACTATGTAATTTCTTATTATATACAATTGATATTTTGCGAAAATATCAACGGAGTAATCAAAATGCCTTTACTTTATTAGAATTGAGTTTATTGAAATTAGTATACTCAATTATAATCTTAACAAGAACAAAAATCATGCATCCAGTTTTAGAATATCTCGAAGCTGGTAGACGGGAGGTGCTGGGTTCGATCCCAATCGCGCCCGTCGGCCTAATCGTTCGGAGTTTTCGTGGTTTTCTTCGAACCTTGGTTCTCCAAGCGTTAATACGGGTTAGGTTCCCTTAGAAAGACCTCCATGGAAGGCACTCCCCCCGCCCCCCGCTTAGGTCCCATATCCCACGTGCAGATAATTGGCCGACATAAATACAACCAACCAGTTTTAGAATATGAAGCACTTTTCAACACATTCAAAATACTACAACAAAACTTTTACAGTTTATTACGGTAAAAGATTATGTCTAAATAAACAATTAAAAAATAGCATAACGCATTTCAGAATCCAATTTCTGCAAATAACATCAATATTCGGTAGCAGATCCGAATTTTTTAGTTTAGCCCTGCATATGATCTTTAGATTTGTATGATAAGCACTAGTTCAATTAAAAGTATAGCACAGGTAAAAATCACCATTCTGCTATTATCATCAATAAACAGAAATGCACTTGAAATATTTGTGCAGCCCTGTATATCATCTATAGAATTTATGCACCCAAAGTAATCTGTAAAAGTGTGTTTACATTTTAAAAGGCGTATTACAAATGAAAGCGCATTCCCATCTGTCATTGTTCGTAGGCAGTACTTTAGCTAAATCCCTTTTGTGTCCTTGTAATTCAGCGATAAATTAAATGCACACGAGATTCTAAAGTAAGCACATTTTAGCACATCTGAGCGACACATATGCAGTTCAATATGTTTAAAATAGAATAATATCAATAAATTCACCGCAAAAGGTTTCTCCTCATAGTCCGTAATGTAACGGAATTCTTTTGAGTGCCCCTGTAAATTAACCGAAAACGTTATTCATTTCATTTCAAATACTGAATATTCTATAGTACACTCCGAATAACATATATCAAATTCCCGACATTCCGACTATATTTACGTGAGTTGGAGCACGGACAGACGGCAGAGAGACATACAGACAAACCTAATTTATAACCACTTTTCAACTACGGTGAGAAGTGTTAAAAATGAAAAAAATAATTAAATCATCGATTTTTAATGCAGTGCTTTCTACCAGATTTAAACTTATATTTTAGGGTTCTTTAAATACCGGGTGCCCTAAAAAGGACTGACTGATTTTAAAATTCAATAACTTACAAACGCTGAGAGACATTTAAAAAATTCCTGTTGGAGGGTTATGCATGAGGTCAAACATTTCTTTACAGTGATTTTCGATTTACCATACATTTCGATTTTACAAACCATAGATCGCGCTGCGACCAATAGACGCTAAAATCAAGCTCGATTTTTGGTACTTCGGGACCCGCTCAATACATTTTAAGCTCCTTTCTCCGCATAGAAGAAGAGAAAGGCCAAAAAATCGAGCCTGTATTTAGAGCCTATTGCTTACAGCGCCATCTATTGTTTGTAATTCGAACTAAAATAGAAAATCACTGTAAAAAACTTTTGACCTTATGCATTACCATCCTGCAAGAATTTTTTAAATATCTGTCACTGTTTGCAAGTTATTGAATTTTGAAATCACTCAGTCCTTTTTAGGACACCCGGTACATATATATATATATATTTTTTTTTTTCAATCGTACACGATTACCTTCATGCAAGACATTTTCAACATGTATTTTTATACATATCGAAGAAAGTTTACGGATTGTGTTATATATTACATAAGATAAACTATACGAAGCTTTTTTAAAATAGATCTTTCATATTAACTGATTAACATTTTAATATTTTTAAAGTCTAAAAAGCAATTTGTAAAATCAAAAGACAATTGGAATTCAAAAATCTCATTTTAAAACAAATCGTAAAAGCAGTATTTTTATGATATGCATATAAATATAAAGAGAAAGTGATAACACATTTTTAAAGCTAAAAAACTATGCTCTTTGATATATGAAAACATTTATTTATTAAACTTCTATTTACTTAATAATAATAATAAAACATTAATCTTCCTTAATTTCTAAATCTATTAAAATATTAAATTAGCAATTTCATTTTGAAAATAGAATTTTATTTTTTTTTTATTCATTTACATTAAAAATATTAGTATTTTAAATTTCAATTTATTTATTTATTTTACAATTTGTTCAGTTTTTCAATTATGATTAAAATAGATGAATTCATTAAAATGAGATTAAATGCTCCCAAAAAAACTATGCTCTTATGTATTAATTTAATTCGATTAGTTTTACTCTTTTTCAAAAAACATTGTCTTAATTAACAGTGAATTTTTGTTTTGAATTAAAATTTTAATCTTTCGAAGGGGAGCACATTTAAAACACATTTAATTTGCTTCTGAATAAAGTTTAAGCGAAAAAAAAGTTCATAGGCATTAGCTTAAATTTCAATACTCCATTATATATATTTTTTTTTCAATGCATTAAATTGCATGTTTATTTTTTATGTACTTCAATTAATTTCAGCCCCTTTCTATTGCAGTAAGTAGCATATTATTGCAACACATTTTTTTACATTATCACTTACGTGAGAATACTTTTGTAACCTTAAAATTTTAGTATGTGTCGTTTGGTTGAAATGCAAAAAATGTGATGTTTTACAACATCAAAAATGTCAATCTTTTATCTATGAAGCAACACTTGTTGGAAGAATTTTCTGTTCGATTCGATTAAAAAATGGTCTGCACAATGTCATCGGTTTCTGGTACAAACTTATGCGGTACGTGTTATATCTGAAAATATATGATTGTTAAGATCAATGTTGTCCAATGGGGCAACCCATGTAGATTAACTTGATGTCACTTGGAGTGTATCACTTTCTAAAATACAGGGTGATTATAATTAAAGTTTAAGTTTCAAAACGCTCTAAAACACGAACCACTGTTTAGAATGACGTCAAAATTGAACGGAGTATTATTGAAGAAGGGGGAAAGAACATGAACAAAAAAAAATGCAAATTTTATCGATAGATGGCGCTGTAAGCGTCAAAATTTTGTCTGAAAGTGTCCTCTGCTTCAATGCTTCGTCTGTCCACAGAATTTACCACGGCCAATCATTGCCCACTTCCATGCGAGCAAGAAATTCCAAAGCAAAACCCTCTCTTGCTCGCAGGTCAGAAGGAAACAACTCCTGCACATGGCAAATTTTGTAAGGATAGCATTGCAGGATGTTTCGATGATGAATTTTTTCATCATTTTCACCAGACCCATGACAGTCATCGGTCCAAAGCCTTTTTTCATACCCATGAGGGTCCTGAACTTCTGCAGAGCTACTGATGCAGAATCACCGTTCTTGTAATAAAGCTTCACAAGCAGAACGGGGTCCTTCATTGACACACTCATGGCGAACGTCTGAGACGCGAAATGAGGAAACGCCGTTTACCCAACGCTTTTATAACACCTGAAATGGCCGTGCGCATGCCAGGTATTTTAATTTACATCTTCTGACGCTTAAAGCGCCGTCTGTCCCTAAAATTTGGAACTATATTTTGGGTTCATTTTCTTTCCCCCTTTTTCAATAATACGCCATTCAATTTTGACGTCATTCTAATCAGTGGTTCGTTTTTTAGAGCGTTTTGAAACTTAAACTTTAATTATAATCACCCTGTATTATTATAAACAAAATTTTATTTTAAAAGATACGTTGGGGGGACGTTCCACGTCACGTGCGAGACAGCTTTTCTACATATTACTGCTTTTTAAACAATGCTATTATATCCACAAGTTATATATATGAGCGAATATGAACATAACAGATGTAAAAAATAATTAACAGAATATATAAATAATTGTGTTAAAATTAATCTAGTGTAATTACGTATCCAACGGTTTCTGGAGTACCATTATCTGCGATTTATTCTGTTGAGATGAACCAGTCTTCAGACCAGATGTTATAATCAATTAGGTTAGCTGGGTGAAATCGTTCCACCAGATTCGTCCGGGATAGCTCAGATGGTAGAGCATTGGCGGCTTCGCCAAGAGGTCCCTGATTCGAATCCTGGTCCGAGCATTTTTCGCCCAGTTGGAATTTTACATCTGTTATGATTTATTTATCATTGAGAATAATTGTGTTAAAATTAATCTAGTGAATATGAACATCTCGGATTTTGTTCTTATTTCAGATGCATAGTTTATAATTTAAAATATTATAAGTTAATAAATATAGGTATTTATGTAAGTGTCACGCACATGACGTTTTCCCGATTTTCATGGAATGGCCCTGAACGGGCAGATTACTTACGTCTGGAGTTTAAAATGTGAAGATGTTTAAACTTATTTAAATCGGGCAGAATAGTTACGTCTGGAATTTAAAATGTGGAGATGTTTAAACCTGTTTAAAACGGGCAGATTACTTACGTGTGGAATTTAAAATGTGGAGATGTTTAAACCTATTTAAAACGGGCAGATTACTTAGGTCTAGGGTAAAATTGCCAAACCTATTAATGGGGCATTCCATATCACGTATGAAATGTTTTTCTTACATATTACTGCTGTTTCAACGATGCTATTGTATCCTGAAATTAAAACAACTATGCGAATATGAAAAATCTAGGGTTTTTTGTTTTTGTTATTTTTAATGTATTATTTGTATTTTAGCAACGTGTAAGTTAATCGATATGGGTATTTATGTAAGTGTCGCGTGCAGGACATTTTGTCCGTTTTACGTGAAATGACACTGTTTTAAAATTAATAATGTTTGCATTTGTCTTTTTAAACATTTGTCATTAATATTACGGTTCGTATATCTGAAAATGTTTCTGTGATAGGCAACTTTTCAGAAAAATGTAATGCCAAATTTTCTGTGAATTCTGTTTTTTATGTGGTTCGTAATTATATATATACGTAGCACCAATAGTTGTCGTTGAGTCCGTCTGTCTGTCCGTCTGTCCGCATATAACAGAGAAAAAACTACCCAACCGAATGGTCTGAAATTTTAAATATATAATTGTTATAAAATTTTGTCGAGTCATTTCAAATTTTATGACAATCGTATGAATAGTTTAATTACAGGGACAGTCAAAATTATCCGTTACTTTACGGCCAATGGGAATAAATTATTGCAAGTGCAATTTAATAATGTTACAGCCTTCCGAATGGTCTGAAATTTTAAATATATAATTGCTGTAAAATTTTGTCGAGTCATTTCCAGTTTTATGAAAATCGGATGTATAGTTTAATTACAGGGACAGTCAAAAGTTTTCCATTACATGACAGCCAAAGGGAAAAAATATTTCAAGTGCATTTTAATGATGTTACAGCCTTTCTAACAGAATGAAATGGATATGCATATATTGAAGTGCAGTAAAATATACATTAAGTATAATATGCGGTGCAAAAAATATTTATAAAACTAGTTATAATACGAAAGCACCTCATTTGCAACATTTGACGAGCAATTTCTAACTTGTTTTTGACTTATGTACAATAGCCATTTCAATCGTAGGTAACTTATATTTAATATTATAAGATGTATGCGTGGCATATATACGTGAGTGTAATATTTCTACTAGTATAAAGATGCAATACAGTTGCGTGTTCTCAGTCATATTATCAATTTGTCCCCGTCTTTGTTTGCCATTAGCTGAGGTGCACCCTTGGCTATTGAAATATTCGATAGGCCTGGTTTAGACCATTCAAAATTGTGAATTTCAATGAGAGAAACGAAGAACGAGCCCAGCTGTAAAAATTAAAGAGTTGAAAACATCACTTCATCAAGATTCATCGGTAGCACTGAAAATCGCGGAGCAAAAATTAAATATTGGTGCATCAACCATAAGCAAGCGTTTAAAGTTAATAGCAGTAATTCATAGGTAGGGGTATTGTATTCCATATGACACACAAAAAAGGGAATTTATTGTAGTACCTTTAAAAATATAGCGTACACTACTTTTAAGAAGTTGAAATCTGAAGCATGACGTAGGCAATTCTATTGATTTTTAAAGTAATTTTCATTATTTTAGAACAGTGTTTTTTTTTCCCCTATCTCTAAATCTTCTAACAAAATTAAAATTATCTTATCAAAGGAACTGAATTTGGTTCGAGTACAGGGTGGATTCTTTTAAATCAACTATTCTCTAACCGATTTTATCTAAATAAAGACGTTTTAATAGTTATTTATACTCTATGGTACATTTTTTCAAAATAATTTGTAAATTACATCATCTACGATCTGCATATATTATTAATAAAATATACCAATTTAAGTTTATTTGACCTGAAAAGAATTTTTAAAAGGTAATTTTAAAAATGCGTTTAAATGCTTTAATTTTTTTTAAACAATATTATATTTTAATTAATGTTTTGTTATTAAAATGAAATCTAAAATTAATTTTTTATTTTCATATTTAAACATTCTTCCATATAACTTTTAATTTGAAATGTAGTATTTTAAGCGTTATGTAGATAAACTGTAAATGAAAAATTAGATAAGATTTTATCTATTTAAAAGGGGGCAGAATATTAGAAATAACTAAAATTATTTTGCTTTGCTAATTTATTATACTCCCAAATGTTGAAAAAGATTTTAAAAATAACTTTGAAAAATGAGATATGTGTTATATAAACATTGGATTGTATATAAAAGCATAAATTTTCAAATCTTCTTTATTTAAAAATTAAACAATTCAGTGTCCTATAATTAGATTAAATTAAATCATGGTTTAAAGATCTAGATGATGTAAATGTAACTCTTACATTTCCTCCAAAGTAGTTTAGAATCAGTAGTTCACGTTAATTAACTTAATTTGGTGAGTTAATTATGAGAAAGTGATTACGTAAATGGCTTAAATAAACAATGTTGATAGGAGTTTCAATGCATGTGCTTCTTACGGTTCAAGTAGTTAATCCTGCCTCTATTTGAAAGTAAGTAGGACAACTCATCGAATGTGCCAAGCTCTTAAATTTATACTTCACGTGTTAACCAAATAATCAATTCACATTATAACGATTTCTCTCATTAGAAGTGTAATTAAAATATTTGATGCATATATTTTAAATCAAATATCTCTTGATATTTCATTGAAAGCGACTCAATGACCATTATTAACAACTGTATTATTTCCTCTGTATAAAATAAACAAATTACAAAGAATTATTAACTAAACAAGAAAGAAAAAATCATGCATCAACATATATCACGAAGCAATTTCCAACACGTTCAGAATAATGTAACAAAATTTCATTGTTTATTAAATTGAAATATCATCTCTTATTGCACACTTTGGAAATGTGTAACACATTAAAAACCCAATTTCAGCAATTCCCATCTGCAGTCGGAAAATTACCCGAATTCTTTGAGCAGCCCTGTATATGATACATAGATTTGTGTCTATAAATTACATGCATGCAAAAATTTGTTTCAGTTAGGAAAGTTATACCACAGTTGAAAATTCCCCTTGAGCAATTTCTCTTAATAAGGAGAATGGTACGTGAATTCTTTTCTGCAGCCCTTTATACGAGGTATAGAATTTGTATACAACGAGTAACATGCAAAAAATTAGTTAAATTTAAAAGCCCATACCAAAATTGAAAACGCAATTCTAGCAATTATTGTACAAAGATAGTACTGTAACCGAATTCTTTTGTGTGCCTCTGTAAATGAAAGTTGAATTTTATTAATTACCTATTCTATAGCAATCATATGAAACTCAGTCATTTATATCAATTTAGATACATTTAAAATAGCGTAATGTCATTAAAAGACACTGCAAACGATTTTCCCCTATTGATCTTAATGTAAAACAATTTTTTGGATACACCGGGAACTATTAATGCTATACACTTCATATTCAATAGCAAACATGTCGTGGTACACATCAGTAACATATATCAGTTGTATGAAAATCTGAAAATATTTACGCTGGTTAGACCATGGAGAGACAAACGGACAGACAAACAATAAACATATAATAGCATTAGATCGTACAATAAACAGTTTTATTTTTAAATTCTTTCACTTTTTAAAACTTTGATAAAATCAGGCTTTTTGCAAAGTGCGTAGACTGTTTGCAAAGACCCGTGCTAATTGGAGAATTACACCCCTTTTTTTTTCCTATCAGACGAATTTTTCAGGCTTATTGAAATGAGACTATGCAGTTTTAGGCTAATTAGAAAGTGACCAACTGCTTGTTGGACAAAATGCTTGTCCAACTGCTTGCCGTGTTGTACCAGAATTCAATTTGAAATCAACCCGCAACCCAACACAAAAAATTCCATCGGACTGTAACCAGATCCGAGCACAACAAAATAATTTCTGTCGACACTCAACCCTACTCGAACCAAAAAATTCCATTTGAAGTTAACACAAAACAATATCTGAAAACGACAAAACAAGTACCATTGAACCGCTACCCGTTCCGAATACGACAAAATAATTTCCGTTGACATGAAACCCGACCCAAACCCGACAAAAAAATACCATCGAACAGCAAACCGATCCGAACAAGACAAAATAATTTCAGTCGGCATTCAACCAGACACGTACCTGAAAATTTCTTTCGAAGTCAGCACGGAGCCCGACTCCAACCCGTAAAGAATAATTCCATCGAAACATAGCCCGATCCGAGCACGACAAAATAATGTCCGTCGGCACTAATCTGGACCCGAACCAGAAAATTCTATTAGAAATCAACACGAACCCGACAAGAAAAATTCCATCTAACCGTAACCCATTAACCGTAACCCGATCCGAACACGACATAATAATTTCCGTCGCCACGCAACCGGACCAAACCGAAAAATTCCACTTGAAGTGAACCCTAAACCCCATTCGAACTCGACAAAAAAATTCTATAGAACTGTAACCAGATTCGAGCGTGACAAAATATAATCCGTCGACATAGAACACTAACCGAACCTACAAATTCCATTGAAAGTCATCCCGCAATCCTACCCAACCAAGACAAAAAAAAAAAAAAAAAAAAAAAAAAAAAAAACATAGACATGGAAACAGACATATTTCAACTAGAACCCGAAATGCTTGAACCCGAATACTAAATGAATTGGAATTCAGTCATCTTTTACTGGAATTATAAAATAAAATCTACAATTATATCACTAAATACCAATTTTTCTTTTATATTAATAATGGATATAAAATGACTAGGTCGGATTTCAGGTTGAAGTCAAATGGAATATTCAATCTCGGGTCGGGTTGCATGTCGACGAAAATAATTTTGCCGTGATGGAATAGCGTTGCGGTTCGATGGAATTTTTTGTCGTGATCGGGTAGAATTCGAATGGAATTTTTAGATTCGGGTTGGGCTGCGTGTGGACTGCTTTTTGCAAAGAGTCTGATTTCTCAATTAGCCTTCTACATATACCAGGTGTCCTAAAAAGGACTGACTGATTTTAAAATTCAATAACTTGCAAAGGGTGACAGATATTTAAAAAATTCTTGCAGGAGGGTTATGCATAAGGTCAAAAGTTTTTTTACAATAATTTTCGATTTTAGTTCGAATTACAAACAATAGATGGCATTGTAAGAAATAGGCGCTAAATACAGGCTCGATTTTTTGGCCTTTCTCTTCTTCCATGAGGAAAAAGGATGTTAAAATGTATGGAGTGGATCCCTAAGTGCCCAAAATCGAGCCTGAATTTAGCTTCTATTGATCGCAGCGCCATCTATTATTTGAAATACGAACTAAAATCGAAAATCACTGTAAATAAAACTTTTGACTTCATGCATCACTCTCCTGCAAGAATTGTTTAAATATCTGTCACCATTTGCAAGTTATTGGATTTTTAAATTAGTCAGTCCTTTTTAGGACACCCGGTATATCGTGCGTTTTTTAGCTACGAATTAGATATTTTCTTATTTTTAAATTAATATAAAATAGTAAGGAAGTAGTAAAGAAAAGGTATAGTAAGGTAATATTTTAATAATAAAGAGACGAATTTCAAAAAAATATTAAAAGTATTTCAAAGAAAAAATGGATCAATATTACTTTTGAAAATAAAATAAAAAGCAAAAGATTTTAAAGTTAATATCATCATGTCCTTTACCTTTTATCAAAGTCAATTCTAGTTTATATGCTTACACATAGGCATTATTAAGGCATTAGTTATTCCTGATCTGTATATCTTATACTATAATGCAAGCAAAAATTGTGTGTGTGTGTATGTAAATTTTATCTTGAAAATGGCTTAACGATTTTGATTAAATTTTGCACCCCACCGTTTTCGGGCACGAAAAGACCATTGGGATGGGTCTCGTGTTCGAGAAAATTCGATTAGTGGGTCATTTTGGGTCATAATGGGTCAGGGTAAAGCTAATTATATCTAGAGAACGGCCGCTCAATCGATTTTGACTAAATTTTGTATCTAACCATTTTCGGGCATGAAAAGACCATTCGGATGGGGCACGTGTTGGACAAAATTGGATTAGTGGGTCATTTTTGGGTCACTGTGGGTCAAGTTATTTTTATCTAAAAACGGCTCTAACGATTTTCACTAAACTCTATATTCTACAGTTTTGGATTATGAGAAGACCATTGGGCTAAGTCACATGTTCGAGAAAATTCGATTAGTGGGTCATTTTTGGGTCACCGTAGCTAAGTTTATCTAGATAACGGCTCTAACGATTTTTGCGAAATTTTGCATGCAACTGTTTTCGAGCACGAAAGAACCATTGGGATGTGTCTCGTGTTCGAGAACATTCGATTAGTGGGTCATTTTGGGTCATAATGGGTCAGGGTCAAGCTAATTATATCTAGAGAACGGCGCAATCGATTTTGACTAAATTTTGTATCTAACCATTTTCGGGCACGAAAAGACCATTGGGATGGGTCTCGTGTTCGAGCAAATTCAATTAGCGGGCCACTTTGGGTCACTGTGGATCAAGCTACATTTATCTAAAAAACGGCTCTAACGATTTTCACTAAACTCTATGTTCTACAGTTTTGGATTACGAGAAGACCATTGGGCTAAGTCACATATTCGAGAAAATTTGATTAGTGGGTCATTTTTGGGTCACCGTAGCTAAGTTTATCTAGATAACGGCTCTAACGATTTTTGCGAAATTTTGCATCCAACTGTTTTCGAGCACGAAAGAACCATTGGGATGTGTCTCGTGTTCAAGAACATTCGATTAGTGAGTCATTTTGGGTCATAATGGGTCAGGGTCAAGCTAATTATATCTAGAGAACAGCTTAATCCATTTTGACTAAATTTATTATCTAACCATTTTCGGGCACGAAAAGACCATTGGGATGTGTCTCGTGTTCGAGAAAATTCGTCTAGCGGGCCATTTTGGGTCATAATGGGTCAGGGTCAAGCTAATTATATCTAGAGAACGGCTCAATCGATTTTGACTATATTTTGTATCTAACCATTTTCGGGCACGAAAAGACCATTGGAATGGGTCACATGTTCGAGAAAATTCGATTAGAGGGTCTTTTTGGGTCACTGTGGGTCAAGCTATATTTATCTAAAAAACGGCTCTAACGATTTTCACTAAACTCTATGGTCTACAGTTTTGGATTACGAGAAGACCATTGGGCTAAATCACATGTTCAAGAAAATTCGATTAGTGGGTCATTTTTGGGTCACCGTGAGTCAAGCTAAGTTTATCTAGATAACGGCTCTAACGATTTTTGCAAAATTTTGCATCCGACTATTTTCGATCACGAAAAAACCATTGGGATGGGTCGCGTGTTCGAGAACAATCGATTAGTGGGTCATTTCGGGTCATAATGGGTCAGGGTCAAGCTAATTATATCTAGAGAACAGCTCAATCGATTTTGACTAAATTTTGTATCTAACCATTTTCGGGCACGAAAAGACCATTGGGATGGGTCTCGTGTTCGAGAAAATTCGATTAGAGGGCCATTTTGGGTCATAATGGGTCAAGCTATATTTATCTAAAAAACGGCTATAACGATTTTCACTAAACTCTATGTTCTACAGTTTTGGATTACGAGAAGACCATTGGGTAAGTCACATGTTCGAGAAAATTCGATTAGAGGGTCATTTTTGGGTCACCTTGGGTCAAGCTAAGTTTATCTAGATAACGGCTCTAACGATTTTGACGGAATTCCGCACCCTATTGTTTTCGGGCACGAAAAGACCATTATGATGGGTCTCGTGTTCTAGAAAATTCGATTAGCGGGTCATTTTGGGCATAATGGGCCAGGGTAAAGCTAATTATATCTAGAGAACGGCTCAATCGATTTTGACTAAATTTTGTATCTAACAATTTTGGGGTACAAACAGACCATTGGGATGGGTAATGTGTTCAAGAAAATTCGATTAGTGGGTCATTTGTGGGTCACCGTGGGTCCAGCTAAGTTTATCTAGATAACGGCTCTACGATTTTGACGAAATTCTGTAATCTATCGATTTCGGGCACGAAAAGGCCATTGGGATGGGTCACGTGTTCGAGAAAATTCGATTAGTATGTCATTATGGGTCAGGGCAAGCTAATTATATTTAAAAAACGGCTCAAGACATTTTCACAAAATTTTTTAATATACGGTCGTTTCTGGTCATGAGATGACCATTGGGCTAAGTCACATTTTCGAGAAAATTCGATTAGTGGGTCATTTTGGGCCACAATGGGTCACGGTCCAGCTAATTGTATCTAAAAAACGGCTAAAACCTTTTTGACTAAATTTTGTATAATACCGTTTCCGGGCATGATAAGACAGGGCAGGGTCGCATGTTCAATAAAATTCAATCAATGGGTCCTTTTGGGTCCTAATGGATCAGGATCAAGCTAACTGTATCTAAAAAATGGCTCAAAAAATTCTCACAAAACTTTGTACTACGATGTTTCTGGACAAAAAAAAAAAAAAAAAAAAAAAAAAAAAAAAAAAAAAAGCCATTGGGCTTGGTTGTATGCTCAAGAAAATTCTATTAGTGGGTCATTTTGGTGATAATGGGTCGGGGTCATGCTAACGGCATCTCAAAAAGGTTCAAACAATTTTGACAATTTTTTTAATATATACCGTTTCACAGTACAAAAAGACCATTGAAATAGCTCACATGTTCGATAAATTTCTGTTAGTGGGTTTTTGAATCAACGTGGGTCAAGCTTATTTTATCTAGAAAACGACTAACGATTTTAACTAAATTTTGTATTCCATCGTTTTCAGGCTCGAGAAGAGCATTGTGTTTGGTCGCATGTTCGAAAAAAATCAATTAGTGGGTCATTTTGGGTCATTAAGTCTCAGGGTCAATCTAACAACAAGAAAGATTCAGTGGGAATAATATATCGAGATAAACACAAAGCAAATTTTGACTGAGCTTAGCTCGGTCATACCTGCTAGTGCATGTGTATATTACATATATAATAGTAAATATATAATGCATATATTGCATAAATGGTGCTACAAAAAAACCTAGGCTATAAATACGCTTATTCAGTTTAAAATACATATTGTATCACTGTGTATAATCACATCGGGTTTCTGTCAAAACTTTTAACATAATTAAAGATATTTATTATAAGAAAATTTTAAACAGATTTACCCAAATTTGTACTGAATGTGACTACATAATCACAGTGCGAAATTGTGCATTATACACGTCTAAACAATATCGAACTTTGCGATCCACACTTTGATATATGACAGCAAGTATGTCTTATGCAACTCCATCAATTATCATGATGTCTTGAAAAGACAAATACGTAAACGGAAAGTTTCGAAATAGTATTTTCAGTTCGAAGTACTTTTTAACGAAAACAAGGTTATCTTTTTAATAGCATACCTTAGAATTTTGGATTGAAACATTCATTGTAACCCTGTACTCTAAAACAAATGGTGTAACGTTACTTCATAAAATTGGTGACAGCACGTTACCACAAATTTTATGGGGTAATTTAGCTGATACACTAGCGTAACTTAGACTGATATAACTGGTGCAATATTACTCCATACTAATGGGAAAATCTCAAAATTAACATTCTTATGGTATCACATAACACCAGTTATATCACTTGAATTACTCCACAAAATCGAGGCACCATGGCTGCCACCAATTTTATGGAGGAACGTTAGACTTTTTCTTTATTTTACAGTGTTACCATCATACAAATATATCCGCTTTGACGTGTATTACGTCAAATGTGCTACCACTTTTTAATTATCGGTACAAATCAGGATTACCGATACTATACAGATTCCTGATATTGGATGAAACATTTCGACGAGTTTTAGAGTTACACAGGTGAAAAGTGGTGGCTTTATATGACTATTTTTCTGCCATATTTATATTCATCTCATTAATTCACAAGATTGCGACGAAGAAATCGTTATAAATATATTTTGACCGATACAATATACCTTAGTTTAAGATAAAGTAATACGTTATTTTATTGTAGTTTTTCAAATTCAGAATTTTTAGAACACTCTGATGATTGTATTTCGAAAAAGTAATATTTGAATATTTATTTCATAGCATTTAATATATTATCTGAATTTATCCGAAAAAAATAAAATATTTATTAATTATAGAACTTTGTCATCACGGTCAAATTTTACTGCAACAACAACTATAGCGATTTAAATAATCAGCAAGTTCTGAAAATAAAAAAAAATGTTTTAAAATCAAGAAATTTATTAATAAAAGTTGAATATAATAAAATAAAGTCTTAAAATAATATTTCAAATAAATTATATCTCAAATTGGAAATTCAGTAATAATGAACATATATGTTAAATAAAAGTTATAAGAAATTTCATTGAATAAAATTGTGTAACCTGCCGAGAAGTTGAAAACACACTTTGCAAAGATTCAAGAAATTCTTTTATAAGCAATACTTCCTCTTAAAATGGAAATAAATACTAATTTAAGTAGGTAACTGTAATAATGAATTGGTAATTCTAATAATTAATTGGAAATTGTAATTAGTAATTCTAATAATGAATTACGTGTCTGAACAATGCATATAAAATATGTGAAGAATAGCTACAGAAGGTACTATAATAATGCTAAGATGCTTTATGTAATATGACCTATCAAGTTTTAAAATAACAGAATGGTAGATAAATTTGCAGATTTCTCTTATAATTGTATAAATCCTTGATTTTAAAATATTCTTGACGAAGAATTTTTTTTTTGACTATACATCTTAAGTTTTTATATATTAATGCTCTTTTATGGGATTTTTTATGTAAATAGATTTTTGCCTTGCTCACTTAGTTTCGATATAGCGACATTTTAAACTGGGCTTTCCTAGTAAAAAATTATGATTTTTATTATTAGAGAAATTCATATTACAAACATATTTTATATGTGGTATGACATATCAACAATTAAAATTTAGTTAGAATCAATCAAAAAGTTTAAGTAAAACAATACATATTTAAACCGTGATAGAAAACGCTTATCACTAAAGATCAACAAGACTATATATTTCTCAAGATACCGTTATTCATGGAATTTATTTTGTTTATTGTAAAGATATTCTACAAATATATTTACATAAACAGTACAGTGTTAAAAGCGAATTCACATACATATTAATGGCAGTTACATTCTGTTATACAATTATCTGTACAGGCATCTCTGTGTAAGGGCTATACGATGTGCATAATTTAAGCAGTATGAGTTAATTAATCATGGATTAGATAAAAGCATCTGATACTTGGGTATTAAATCCTTTGACAAGATATGCATAAAATGTATTCAGTAAGCCAGAAAGTATATTACATAAGAGTATTTAATATAACTATAGATAATCCAAATTTCCATGCGTTTCCAAAATGTCAACTATAAAGATCAAATGGATACAGAAAGGTATGAATCAAATAATTTCTGAATAATCACTATATTATATTAATTAGAATTTTAAATTTTCTATACTAATTAAATTGATTTTTAAGTAGATACATGACGTTTTGAAAAGAACGTTTGAACATTTTAGTACTTAATAATTTATTATTTTATCACTAAAACTGGAGACCGTTGAAAATCAAGAGATCGAAAAAAAAAACTCTTACTTCTGGTACATACAGCGTTTTCCACTTCACTCCTTTTGGACCCTTTCTTCAACACTTTAAAATGTAGGCACCTAGCTTCCTTTCGTTTAGCGTTTAAATACCTAATATTATCATTTATGATCATTTCTTTCATTTATATATTTAATATTTTTCATTGATGTTCATTAATATTATTCCACTGATGTAGAGAATAACAACATGATCAAGCTTTGTAATGACCACCAGTCCACGCGCATCTTATCACTGCCATTTTCAGCGTCCTCCACTCCACTTCGTGTGGCCCATTCAGAGTTCTCCACTTCACTTCGTGTGACATTTTCATCGTTCTCCACTTCACTTTGTGTTTCACATTCAACCAGCGACATTTTTCTGAACTTTTTGGAACTATTTCTAGTAGGGTTGTCACTTCAAAGGTTCTCCTGTTTCTTAAGCTTGGCATTTGAGACATTTTTACGTAACAAAAGTATAAAAAAAAATTCGATTTTTTGGCACTTTTTAAATTTTTAGTCCTCATTTAATATTACAGTCCATAACGTACTAAAATTAAGTTTAACGTAAAACATATGACACATTTAAAAAATTTTTCAAACAATTTAAACGCATAGTCCAAATTTTCACAGTCCGACACCCAAACAGTAGTAAAAAACCCTTGTTTTGATCTAAAGAATTTATACACACCACATATTTTTTAGCAAATTTAGTTAAAGAGTTAAAATTAGATAATATAAATTAAAATGTGATTCAAACAACTATACCTCACGGATTAAAATGTATTTGAATTTGTTTGTGTATCCCTGTAAAAGAAAATTATATGTTAAATGCACTATTCCCAAAATGCATGATACCGAAAATTTTATTGTGTTAATTACAGAATTAAATCTGTTTCAATTACATCAGGTATCACAGAATATATAGGTAAATATATCCATTTAAACAGATCAAGAAATGATATAGCATAATTAAAACAAACTTGAAATAATCTTTGCCTAAAGATAATACTGTAATCGAATAATAAAGAGAATCGTTGTAGTTGAAAGATAAATAAAAATAACACAATTTGTGCCTGTGCATATCGATTACTTAATATCAATTTTGTAACGTTGGAAGTAGTGAGATATTAAAATATACTTCAAACAATTATCTCCCATAGAGTATAATTGTAATATACCTTAACTCTTTTTAGTGTTCCTGTAAATGAACTATAAATTACACACATCCTATTTTAAATAGAAAGTAAATAGTTAATCGAAATAATATAGCAATTCCTTAATAATAAGAGTTAATTTACTAGAGCTAAAGTACGGGAACACAGACACACGAACTAATGATAAAAGCTTATCAGTTTGTTTGTGAGTGTTAAAAACGTAGCGCAGGAAGAAATAAGATACTAACACATTTTTTTTTTTTTGTCTATCTGTAGTCTTTACAGAGCTCATATTTTAAGAACTTTTATAAGTTAACAAAATGCCAAATTTTTATTAATTATTTTTTAAATTTTATTTAAAAACGTTTTAAACCTGATGAAATTTGTAGAAAAAGGAATATTGGGGTATGGGTAAATCTATACTAATAAAAAAAGTTTCGCTCTAATTGTGTGTCTGTCTGTCGGCGATGGTTAGAAAAAATTACCGTAAGCAGAAATCTGAAAATTGGATGAGGATAATCCAAGGCAGGCATGAATACACCTTAGACTCAGATATTTATTTTTTTTAATTAGCCGAGATATTAATTAAAAACTTATCAAAAAAGCGATATTTTTTTGTAACATCATTTCCATTGAATCCAATTACCTTTTAGTGTTTCAATCGCTAAATAGAATAAATAATACAACTTACGATACTTTTATGTAGTTTTACATGTTAGTTTGAGCATTGTTGTAGTTTGAGACGATGCAGCGCCATATATTAATGAATTATGAACTACTTTAAAAATTACACCATGTAAAATTTAAGAACAACCAGATATAAATATAACTTTTTGCATCTTCAAATTTATTATGATTAATGAATAAGTGAATAAATAAACTGAGAGGTTTATTTCTGGTCACTCGGTATGAAAAATCCATTTTTAAATTTAAATTTAAAATAATATCCAGTTACATATTTTCTCTTTTTTAATGCCTAATTCTGAAACATCCTTTTAATGTTTGCACCTCCCCCCCCCCCCGCAAATATTACTTTGAGATATTAAATTTTAATCAACTTGCAAGCTTGGTCAAAATGCAAGCTAAGTTCAATTTGAAAGTATTTGTGGTTGGTGATGCATCGAGGCTTTGCCCTTTCTCACACGACGGACCGGCCATTAAAAAGTTTATTTAAACAATTAAATTAAGCGTTCATCCCAATTTGATACCGCCTGTTGGAAAATATAAGTACCTCGAAAATGAGATATTTTGGAGATTTGATACACTTTATTCACTGGCGGAAAGTGTAACTTTTATAGTTCGTTAGGGGTCTTCTGAACTTCAAAGAGGAATGACTGTGTCCTTAAGTATACCTGTATCCTCGGACTGCATTAGTAAATAAGTTCATTCAATTAGCTTGGTCCCGAGTAACCTCTCTCCCCCTACTTTTATTTTATTGTGTTTTACTAATATTCTATATGACGCACAATATTTGAGAAATTGCTTCTACAATAAGGGATATTCTACATATAAAACTGTTTCATTTTAATTGCAATTCTTGTACGGATAATTGCAATAAATGTATTAAATTAATCCACACACAATATGGTTTGATAAACAAAATTTGATGATAATCAGAATAAAAAATAGACTTAAGCTAGTTAGACACGTACGTATGAAAAGGACAGCACGGTAAAACCGTATAGTAGGCTTAAATCGAATTTCTCAGTTTTGACTCACGTTTCACGAGTTCTCTAGTGTGTAATGTTGAAATACTTACCTTTAGGCAAGAATGTGGTTATTATTATATCGCCATGCTGGCATTTATTATTATTACGCAGAGTCTGCGTTTATTCATTTTTATTCTTTATCTTATTTCTTTTTTACAAGATTTAAAAATTGTTAAATATGAACACATGTTAAGTTACTGAAAGTTTTTTCTACTATTATGTGTAGTATATTTCATAGGGATTTACTTACCTCAATGAAACTGTCGCTAGCAGGTATTTTTAGGGCTTGCTTTCCGACTCACATTCTCTAGGGGTAAAACCGAATATTTGATCCCGAATATGAAAAGGAATATATAATCACAATAATTAAAAATACCATAAAGAATATTTGAAGAAAAGGCAATAAAAAGCACATGAGCAAGAGCAATTGTGATTTTTAAAATGCTGATAAAGAGAATATTTTTTTTCAGAAATTGTAATTGTCTCCATAAATAATATTTGAAGAAAATGCAATAAAAAGCACATGAGCAAGAACAATTGTGATTTTTATAATGCTGATAAAGAGAATATTTTTTTTTTCTCAAATTGTAAAGAAAAAATTTTTCATTTTGTCTTTAAATATCAAATAATTACACTTATAATTTAAATATTATTAGTTTAGTTCCTTATTTTAAGTTGTGAAAAAATATATTGGTTTTATTTTTACAAAAAAGTCATAACTTTTTCATTCCCTGAGTGATAGACATACCCCTATGTTATTATTATAACGGTTTAGTAATGCCAGATGATTTGACTTTATCAAAAAAATAATTTGTTAATAACAATTTGATGAACTAATCATATATTTAAATATTTATTATGGTACAAGGATACGTGCAAAGTACGTACGCAAAAGTAAAATAAATTCTAATCGAAATTCTATCTTCAAAAAGCAACTAATAATAAGATATGCAGTTTCATACTACTTTTTCCTTTTTACATATTTATTGTAGTTTTATATATTATGTATACCTATCTGAGGTTTGATGAAAATCCGTGCATTAGTTCTTGAGATAGAGCTATTACGGAAATCATGAAAAATGCAGCATAGCAACGCAAGATTTACACCAAAATCTAATCAGCAACAATATATGTCTATGTCTAACTGAATCTGAAGTTTGATGAAAATCCGTGTATTAATTCTTGAGATAGAGCTTTTGCAGAAATCGTGAAAAATTAACGCTTAATTTATTAAGTGGGCACAGAACCTTTAAACTTTCAAAAAATCAGTTTTCAGTTTTTGCTTTATTCTGAATGTTTTAAAATTTCTCAACAATATGCAAAAAACCGCATTCAAAAATCTGCATTATTTCTTGAGTTATAATCATCTTTAGATGATGAGTTTATAATAGAAGGCCCGTAGATATTGAAACTTTGAGAAGCGTTTTCTCAGACAGTAAATTTGGAGTTTGCACGCACTGTTACTTTTAAACTTTGTAAGCTATAGCTTAGAAAACATTAACCAAATATGCGCTTCTTTATAGTTTACAGGGTAAAACAAAAAAAATCAGATATTTTGGTTATTTATTTATTTATTTATTTATTTATTTTTGCACTTAAAAACACCTTCCTCCTGTAGCCCTATATCACTCCCGTAGATAATTGGAAGTAACAAACACTACGATCTTCAATGACGAATTTTTTAAATTTAGTTTATTTAAGAAAGTTAAATTTAATGTATCAGCTTTAACAAAAATTCTAATATTACTTTGTTTATTAAAAAGAAACGCATAAAAAATCGGTCAAAGACTAGAAAATATATTAACTTAAAAAGAATAGAATAAAACAAATTCAATTTAATCGTTTCCCAGATATTTAATACTGACTGTAAAAATATTATTTCGAGAAAATCGTGTTTAAAATTTTACAGCCAAGTGCTAAAGGCACGTGCACTGCGGTACAGAATTTGTCATATATATTCCATATGTGTTTAAAATATATGTTTATATAAAGGCTTGGAGAGTATATTCTGAAATGTAAGCATACCGAAAAGGAAAAACAAAACCTCAGTTTTTGAAGTCAAAAACTCTCATGTATGCTTCAAGAAGTATAAAATCGATTGAAAAATATATCAAATGACAGGATATTTAAGGGGGCACATGACCTTTAAATTTCAAAAAATCAGTTTTCTGTATTTGCTTTTTTCTGAATGTTTGAAAATTTATCAACAATATTTAAAAAAAGCATTAAAAAACCTTCGTTATTTTTTGAGCTATAATCATTTATAGACACTGAGAATAATGGAAGGTCCGTAGATACTGAAACTTTAAAAATCGTTTTCTCAGAATAGTAAAGTTGGAGATTGTGCGAACTGTTACTGTTAAACTATGTAAGCTACAGCTTAAGAAAAATTAACCAAACATGCGTTTTTTTATAGTCTACAGGCTAAAATCAAAAAAATTCACATTTTTTGGTTATTTATTTTTTTGTATTTGAAAAATTTGAAAAAGATTTTGAGATTTTTCAACTTTTTTTTTATTTTGTGCTAAAATTCAATTTTAAACAAAACTTTTTTGTGTATATTTTGGTTTTAAGTTATAAGTAGGTATGTTATGATTCTATTTTGTTCTAAAATTGTTTTCTATATGCATAATTTAGAGTTTTATCATACGCGCAGCACTTAATCACGCATTAGTGAGATGAATTTTTAAATTTAAAATTTAAATATTAATTTTCTACATACAACATTTATTTTTCTGTATAATGTACATAAGGATATATACTTTAGGCAGGAAGGGTGAAAAAGATTTAAATCTTCTTCTTCTTTTTTTTCTCATAAGCTTTGATGAAAAATAATTATGTAGTGTATATGGCGCGTAGCGCCATTTATACTAACATGATCTTTAAACACTTTTTACGTTATCCTTGGCTTGCAAGCTCCGATCGTCCACAGAGGAGGTACAAATATGAAACTTACCTTACATGTAGGTAGGACACGCAGTATGAATGATCCGTAAAAAATTTTGCTAAATGTGACACAAAAGTCCTATTCGTAGCCGACCTTTCGAACAGTTTGTCATAAGTACAATCCCGGGGGATGTCGAAGTTTCTCCAAAATTTATTCCTGGAGTACTTTAACTTTCGTAGGACATTTTTTCTTGGTATGCAGGTTACCTTATAAAATGTTTAAACTATGAAACTTCAGCAATAACATACCTGTAGAAAATGAATGTGGTGAATAATGGAGCTAATGAAGCGGATATTCAAATCCATTTTCTCCACGACGCAATATGCAGGAAATTAATTTATTTAATCTTCTAACACAGTGTAAGTGTAACAAGAGGATGCTTATCCAACAATTGAAATAAAAAAAACAACAAATGAAAGTAAATAAAAAATGATATTGATTTAACTCACAGAATTCTCCTGGAATACTTTAACTTTCATAAGACATTTTTTCTTGGTATGCAGGTTACCTTATAAAATATTTAAACTATGAAACTTCAACAATAACATACTTGTAGAAAATGAATGTGGTGAATAATGGAACAAATGAGGAGGATATTCAAATCCATTTTCTCCACGACGCATTATGCAGGAAATTAATTCATTTAACCTTCTAACGCACTGTAAGTATAACAAGAGGTTGCTTATGCAACAAGTGAAATAAAAATAAACCCCACAAATGATGGTAAATAAATAAAAAAAAAAGATATTGATTTAAATCACAGAATTCCACATATTTTGATCGAATCTTTCGATCTGCCCTTAGTTAATACTGTTCTTGTTAAAAGACTACTGTACATAGTGTCTTTGCTTCAAGGTAAATTATATAAATTAAAACGCAGCTGCAATAGATAAATAATTAAACGAATGGTTCGCTTCTAGAAAAATGTAGTACTTTTGAAACAAAAAAGTTCGTAAAACGAAAATCAACTTTGATTTACAATAAAAAGAGGGAAAAGCTAAATTGTTCTTGAACTATCTGCCTGATTTTCTGCCACGTCCGCTATTTGAGCCTTTTATGTAAGAATTAGTATGTTTGTTATCCTTGTTTCTTTTTTCCAGACATATTTTTTTATATCATGTTGTATTTCTAAAGAATCTGCTATCTTATTATTATTCTGTGAAGTTTCTTTCCCTTCAATAAATATTATCTTGTATCGAATCTGAAATATTTCCTGAGATATTTTGATATTGCTAATTGTGTTCATAACTTTAGCTATTTGTTTTTCAAAGGACTCCATGAGTAATTTTAACATAAAATTTGTTCTGATTTCAAAAACCTTCTGGATTTCGTCTCGTGCGGTAATTGGGATGTTAGCTACTTTACTGCAGGATTTCGGATCGGAATTGATTGTGAATTTCCTTCTGGCTTCAGTAATAGGTAATAAATGTTTACATTTAAACTGAAGAAGTTCGATTTCTTTAATTATTGGGGGACATTGAGGCTGATTGTCCTTATGCCCTTCGCAGCAATACAAGAAACAGGATCGGTACAGGTATCTGTATGATTTTTTTGCCGCAAGAAATGCATAGAACTTGTGAACTACATCGATTTGTGCTATGATTAAATTTGTGGCATTTCCGACACTAGTGAGGGCGATCTATAAATTGTTGAATTCGCTGTAAGGGGAACCAGATTTTGATTTCTTGGGGGAGATTTGTGCCTAGTATTATTATTAGTAATGGTGAAGTTTCTTTTGTGTTCTCTCTCTTTATGAAACGTCGTAATTCAAGAATATGGATGATATTACTTTCCTCCAGCTCACAAGCTATTTCCTCTAAACGAATGTCGACGGGTATGTTAAACAGCAAGAAACGGTTGGTA